>CM062809.1:575255284-576455284 GCA_031772625.1 Pinus tabuliformis
TGCTACAAAAAATTGGCATGGTGGATAGCAAACCGATGACAACTCCCATGGTCACAGATTTGAAGAGGTTAAGAATTTAAAAATCAAGCCTTGTGGATCCTACAAGTTACAAACAATTGGTTGGATCTCTGATATATCTTGTGAACAAATGTCGAGATATTTTTTTTGCAGAGAATATTCTCAGTCAGTTTCAGATGGAGCCTAGACATGACTATTGGATAGCAGCCAAACATATATTGAGATATATGTGAGAGACAATAAATTATTGCTTGAAGTATGATGGAAAGAAAAATATCCAACTAATGGGATATATTGATTTTGATTGGGGAGGCAACGAGACAAATGGAAGAAGCACTACTAGAGGATGTTTTAGCTTGGGATCCTTATGATCTCATGGATGAGTATAAAGCAAGAATTAGTTGCATTAAGTAGTGTTGAAGTTGAATACATTGCAACATGTGAAGTTGGTAGAGAATTTGTTTGGTTAAGGAAGTTGCTATCTGATTTATTCAATAGAAGTTGTTATTTGATTTATTCAATGGACCGTTGGACCCTACAATTATATATTGTGACAAAATAAGTTGCATAAGATTGTCTAAACACCCCATATTCCATGAAAATATTAAGAACATAAACAAAAAGTATCATTACATACGAAAATTACCGTGAGATGGTGTGGTGCAGCTACAATATTTCTCCACCAATGAACAAGTAGTGTAGGCATCCAATAGGCAAGAGTAGTGAAAGAGGGTATTCCATAAGGATGTGTAAATCCAAGATGTGAATGGTCCTAAAAGGACATACCTTGTGAACATTCACATGGGGTATGTGCCTTGAGAGATAATGATGAGGGTGTCTATAAATCATTGTCTCCCCAACATTGTTCTATAATCTTAAGGAAAGATAGAGTTGTTAGTCAAGGCCTTGCTATATGAAAATGATGGTTGATATAATGAGATCCACTAATATAAGCTAAAAATATAGCTTCTGAGATGGCTTACCAATCCAACTCTTCTTATGAGATATCTTCAATATGATAATGTCCTAGTACCATTATAAATACCCCCCTAGTTAAGAGGGAGTGTTGAAATATGTAACTAGGTTCGGTCTTCATAAAATGTAATGTATTCTTGATTATTGTATATTGTAAAAAGAAAATAAAATTATTATTATTATTTTTTGTAGCATGGGTTTCATGCTCAAGGTCAATTCATTTTAGGTCAAGCACCCATTGTGTGCTTCTAGGTTTTTTCATGGAGTCACGAAGTCAATAGAGTCATTTTCATATGTAAAAGAACCCATTGGGTATCTTGTAACAAGTAAAAAGAATTAATTTGAGTCTAAAAGTGTCAAATTACCCCTCCAAGATCAAATTGGCCTGACAGTTGAGAATTCAACCTAATTATGGCAATTCGTCCTCTTGGAATGGTTATATATAAGAGACAATTTGACCTCATTTGAAGCATCAATCACTCACTCATCAAGGAAGTAAGAACAAGAAGGAAAAATGCAAGTGAAGATCTAGAAGGAAGAAGGAAGACGAAATTTCTAATTTTTACACTCTCTCTCACACATACGTGGGAAGAAGACTAGGGTTTTTGTAGCTACAAGGTCTAAGTCTTCAAGAAGGGTCGAAATTGGAAGAAAGAAAGTCTATTTTCTCCCGTACAAGCCTTTGAAGAGGAAACAAACCAAGCAAAGGAAGGAGGAATCCTAAAGAACCCACACATGTGAAGTTGCAACTTGTTACAGGGGGGCCAAAAATTTCAAACCTACAGTGAGGGCCAAAATCTGAAGCTAGGGGTCAAAGTTCTGCACTTGGAAGAGATTTGAATTGGTTTGAGTTGATAAGAAGAAGCACGTCCTCTAGAAGGTTTGACATTTTCTTGGAAGGGTCTTGGTCTTGGTCTAGAGGTCTCGGAATTCCTCATTTGAAGAATCTATAAGAAGAGGAGATTTTTGTGGGTTTTCCTCTCTAGGACAGGTTTTGGCCCTAGCTAGTAGCCTATATCTTGTGTCCTTGTGTACTATTGATCTTCATGTTTTGGTAGTTGTTTGATGATATGAACAACATAATAATAAGATAATAAGAAGCTAATAATAAAGAAAAGTAAAAGAATATCACAAGCAGTTATCAATCCTAAGAGAAATCACTTCAATTGTAGCCCTATTGATTTCTCAATAGCTCTATCTCATAGTGATATAACAACCTTTACAGGATTCAACTAGCCATTTTCGTATGTCACATCCCATTCCTCAAACAAGGGAGGCATTTATCACGAGGACAAGCATTCATAAGGAACACCTAATGACCGCAATCATCATAAAGAATAGTCAACCTCCACTGAGGTTCTTTTCTGTATAAAAATTAGGTAGTGGGACTCCCCCGTCCTAATAAATATGGTCATATGCATATACTTACATTCAATTAGAAACAATACATGCTATCTAGGCTACAATAACATTGGGATTTCGCCCCACATCCCTCATATTACAGGGACATTCACATACACAACCATTTCAAGCTGCAAGATCACATCATTCAACTAGTATTGATGGTGTACTACAAATGACCATACTTACTAACATGCAGGAAGTTCTGTAAAATTAAAGAAATGACATATCTCCAAGGTCACAATCACCAGTTGTCCAGACCTTCAAGGTGAAATCTAGCTAGCTCATGCATTGCCAAGGAATTTATCAAAATAACAGATCAAACATCATTGCAGTTAATTTGCAATACAAATCAAATGTTATGAGTAAGATACCATCATGCTCACATGTAGTTATTACTCTCATATTTAAGCTCCTTCCTAGATCCATGGATCCATGCATTAGTACCATGCTACATAACTAGATCATGAGGTAAGCATGTTAACCTTGCATACAATCAGTTAGTCACATACCAACTTTTAACATCTAAACTTATTTTATCTATTTAAAAAAAATCAATATGAACACCTTGGCAGGAACCCTGTCGTCACTTGTCCATGATAGAGCCCATCTAGTCCAATTGTTGAACTTTGATGATTTGATACCACTCTATAACACACCCCTCCTAATTCCCACCAAAGCACAAGTTAGAAGGAGGTGGTCACTATGTTATCCCAAGATCAAAGGTAGTGTTAAGGAAATGGGGTCTAAAAATTTCAACGCTTTTCAACTTCATTTAAACTTCATATGGATACTTTCAAAGCATTCATCTCGTCAAGACGATTCCGACAATATAAATTTTATCTCAAACCGGCCTCTAAATCGAGAGATATGGCCATTTGAAATTGAGAAAATCAGATAGTGCCATGTCATCACCCTACCACGTGGTTATCCAAGTCAACCACCCAATGCCGCTTGGAATTGGTGTATTAGATATTTACCCATTCATGGCCTAGGTCTTCACATTTACATGTGTGTGTGTGTGTGTGTTTTTTTTTGTGTGTGTGTGTGTAATGGAACGTAACAACATTCCCATCTCTCTAGTTTGTTACCCAGGCCTTTTCACCTTGCGCTTTAACGAGACAATCTAGGGTGGCCCCTTTGGTTTGAATTGTAAGGTGGGGCCCCACCACACCAACAAAAGGATTGTCGAGATCATGTGTATGCCATAGTTTCCTGGCGTTACATCACCCCACACCATTTTGAAATGTGCCTCGCCTTTTAACTACTAGGGACGAACCTTTGAGCTTATGTGTCCTAGTGGTTCGAGTCCTCCACCTGGTCAATGCCTCTGATTGGTCTATGGATCTCACTATTACATAATATCCCCAAAGGCCCTGCTCCTACCATGAAACCCCGGTGTTGAATCAACTTGGCTCATTGTTATGCATTATGCAAGACCACTTCTGAGAAAAAGACTCTAGGATGATAAATTTCTCATTAGTTGTCATGCTAAATCCTCGTTTATGTGGGCCCACTTCAAGCCTTCTAACAACACAATATGGCCTTCCCACATGGGTGACTTTTTCTCCCATAGGCCAATGCAAAAGCTACAACTCACCTTAGTCGCTTCCACATCACCGGTTATGCCACATCATCCTGGTCCTTATCATCCTAAACCTCCCTGTCACGTGCACCTACTTTGAACTTCTAAGTGTGGGACTTCTAATACATGTCACCTTGGGCACCTTCCTTACACCACACTTAAACCAATGGGGAGTTTGTCCTTTGACAAGTTTATTCAACGAGACTTTGCTTCTACTTCCCCAACTCCCACTAAGCGACAAGCTTCTGTTGAGCTAAACACAATCGAGAATAACTTTGCCAGTGTACTTCAACGCCAACTCCATAAAATAGTTCAATGCATGATCTTTACGATGGACATTTATAAACATATTTCATTTGACTCTGTTTATGGATATTAAACAAGCCACCATGACACAACGCTCCTGCAACGCTGTAATATATATATATATTACTACAAAAATACTAGTTTGGTCATAAATTAACTCAATTACACTGCATTCCATACTGCCTATGCTTCCTTATGGTGTGTGGTGTGTGTGTGTGTGTGTGTGTGTGTCTGTGTCTCTGTGCATGTGTGTGTGTGTCCCTCTATAAATTTATGTGCTCGTTCTCCCTCCTACACACAACCATTAGTATAAGAATTCCTTGTATCCTACATTTGTGTGAATGTTGTCCTTCCCAAGCTTGGTATGATAAAACAAAGCCTGATAGCGAACTTTTTAAGTGTGTAAAAGAAACTTGATAGAGATTTTTCCATTCACTTATAGTTAAGCCCATTGGGCCAATTTCAAACTACTAATAGTTTAGATATCTACAGGCCTCTTGGGCTACATTTAAGCATATAAAAGCTCATGAAAGAAACAAGAAAACATACAATGCCCAAAAATTCCTACATGAAATCATCATTCCACAAGTAAACAGGAAGTCTAATTCCAAACTTGATTCACAAGCATATACCACACCTTTGAGCATTAAATTATCATCATTACAGTCCTGTATCCAACATGATATTTATGTAACTCATGTATGTAAGAATCAACACTCCTCAACATTAGCATGACATTATCCAGATGCAAATAACCATAATAGTATATTAATAACAAGTAAAAACATAAGATTATAGTTATCTTATAAAATTTTGGAAATTAAGAGTTGGACTCCAACTCTCCACCCAACCATAGACAAGCTACAACCATTGTTACTTGTATTTTTCACCCCCTAGCTAGATTCCAAAGCTTGAGGTGGAGTTCTTCTGAGGCTTGTACCCAAAAAAATAGCTAAAATGGGATGCCACTAGGCCACATTGCCTCCATCCACTAGCTATGCACTTGTCAATCATTTTTTTAGGTATATTCACATCCATACAAACACCTCACACTGTAGATAACTTTAGCTCACTTTTAGGAGAAGAGAGTCCACTATAAGGAAGGTTCTCTAGTGGTTAAATTGTTGATGGGCAAAGAAATCAATCTCCCGATGGTTAATTAATAAGTCATGCATAAGAGCTTTAGCTCCAAGGAAATTCTTGGTGCTTCTTTCAGTCCTCACAAGAAACAGAGTGAATCCTTCCAATCTAGTAGGTTCATCAAGCCATGATCTTCCAGTGGTTTCTTCAGCCTTACAGGAAAGCCATGCTTTCCTAAATAATTCACCCAGCAATCCTCACTCAGAGAGTTCCTTAGCTAATTCACGTTTTGCAAGATTTGATTCAATTTTCAATCTCACTTGATCTCCCTCTTGGCCCTTTGTTCTTACGAAACAATTCTAAATGTTTTGTTCTTTTCCAATTCCTCCTACCCATGCTTGAGAGAGAAAAAAGTATGTATGAATCCCTGAATGAATGTGCTCATCCATCCCAAAACAAAATAACTTCCCCCCATACAGTCACCTCTGTTGAATTACCTCATATCTCTTATGTGTTGTATGTGACATCAATCCTCTGCAATGTATAGATATATATGATATTTTCATTTAGCCTTGTACAACCATATGGATAGTCTCCTCCTAACCTCGGTAAATGTTCAGTCTTGCTTCATCTCAGTGATCTCAGCATATATTGTATGTATGGCAACTCTGTATAGTGCATCGCATGAAAAATCACTATGGTATGTATTTCATCTCAGTACAGTTATATGTGTATCAAAGTAGGTGTATGGTCTTGACTCTCTGTAGTTGACCTTTGGCTTCAGTAGTAAAGTCAATGATGTCACAACTGTATATCTCTACATTTCATGGTGGCCCAATAAGACATCACAGTTATATGACATCTCAGATATATGCGAAGCTCCTCAGTGATATGTATGGAATTTTCTCAATTATATGTAGGTCATCACAAACTCTCAGAATAGTAAGGGAATTCTCATGCTGTAATCACAATGATAATATGGCAAGTCATCAATGATAATTTAACTGCAATATCGATGAATCTTGTTCACAAATGAAGTTGTGAATAAGAAACTTATTGGCCCTGGGCTTCCTATTAATATTTTTACTTTATATATCAACAAAACAATTTATAATATCTAATAGAAGAAGAAGAAGAATTATAGGTTTTCCCCCTTGTGGGGTTTTGCCCTAGTCTCTGACCAATCTTGGTGTCTCTATGTGTGTTCTTTTCTTCTAATGTTCCTTTTATTTCCCATGAACTATTGATGATGATTGTTATCTCTACATAATTCCATATGTTTCAAATGATTTTATGGGGTGAATGGATATGAAAATAATGAAAAGTGTATAAATGTAATTATCAAAGTAAAGAACAATTCAGCGTTAAGAAAAATTAACAAAGCATGAGATCTTCAATCTTTTTCCTGTGTTTTGGATGTGCAAGACTACTCCTTGGTCACAGATAATCACATAACTAACTTGCCTTTAAATAAGCATTGAGAACAATGCCTTTGAGATGGGATGAGTGCCCCTTTTTATAGATCTTCAATGGTGTCATTTGAGGGAGACGACTTGTAGAAGGAGGGAAGTCGACCTATCTTTTTGGAGGGAAAATAAATTTTGAAATTTAAATTTAAATTTTATTTTCGATCCAAAAACCTTTAGGACCAATTTAATTTATAAAAAATTGATAATGGGCCTTTGATGAATATCCATCCAATTAAAAATTTCAAAAATAAATAACTTATTAATACTTCTCAAGAAAATCCTTCTAGGTCAATGATGAGTTGTCACGTCATCTTATTTTGGGAGCTTTGACCATAAGAAGGGAGTTTTAACCTTTGATAAAGCATAACTCCCTATCCGATGAACCATGAGGCATGCCATATACCGTTGGAATTGGCACGATAAGGAGCATCGAATGAAGGTGACCTTGACCCAAAAAATCATGATTTTCCAAGTCATATTTGTCAAGACAAACGAGGCTTCTTGTGGCACTACTTGGGTTGACATCAATGGCAACCACATTTCAATAATCACCCATTTTTCACTGATGGAAATGCACGTACTCCCCCTGCAATAACTACTCCCCCTGGCTCCATGCCTTTGATCTTCTTCCCTTGATTTCTCTCCCCATTTGACATTAATGGAAAAAAGTAACTCCCCCTAACAAGATAGCATATTATTTCATCCTGCCAAATGCTTGTCTCCCCTTGTCTTCTTAGCTAGATCGAATGCATATCAACGTGAACCTAATAAAATCCCCAAGTTTCTTCCAAATATACTCAAAGGTTTCTTGAGGTAGAGGTTTAGTGAAGATATTGGCAATTTGCTCCTTTGTCCCAATGTACTCAACTACGATATTCTTATTTGCAACCTTTTCTCATTGAAAGTGATATTTAAGGGAATGTGTTTTGTTTTTGAATGTGTGACTGGATTTTTGGAGAGACGTATGGCATAGGTGTTGTCACAGAACATTGGAATGGGCTCATTAAATTTTTCTTCAAGATCCTACAAAGTTTGCTTCATCCAGAGGTCCTGAGTACAACATGCAACTGTTGTGATATATTCTGCTTCTATTATGGATAAATATATTGAAGACTACTTCTTTCTTAACCACGATACGAGACAATTATCCAAGTAGAAGGATCACTTGATCTCCCTTTCAGCTCTGTGTTATTACATAACAATTCTAAATGTTGTGTTTTTTGTTAATGCCTCTTGATCGTGCTTGAGAGAGGAAAAAGCATGTATGAATCCCTTAATGAATGTGCTCATACATCCCAAAACAAACTAACTACCCCTCACTTCCAACGATTTGCACAACAATCCATGTACTAACAGCACAGCCCATGCCTATCTTTAATTTTGTCCTTTTCTTGCTTATGGTGGGAGCTAAAGGGAACTTGGACTTGTCCCTATAACTTTAGTTAAATTTAATGCATAGTCAACACATTTAATTATTTTCATCCAACTAGGACTAATATTTAAAAACAACCATTTCCTCAAGTAATGGAATCTGTGTCTCTCTCTCAAACATTAAAATAATTTCAATTATTTACAAGAGGGAAATATTAACCAAGGGATGTCACATATTTATGTACCAAATATCTCTAACATGCTAACGTGAATAGTGCCACTATTGTACCTGAAGATTCTTGAATATACTACTTTGTCAAAGTAAACCCTCTTTCAAGGAAAACTGCATTTTTAACTTGACCTGGATTTGTAGACTATCAAGATGTATTTCTTCTACCATTGATGCTGATGCATCTGCCCTTGTTTTCATAGTTGTAGATTATTTATTTCCATGATGTATGAATATAATTTAGATCTTTTAACTATTGTGACTAGATGTTAGATCTTGAAGGATTTTTTGAGTTAGTCCACAAATGAGTGGTAATTTGGTGGAACCTTATGCCAAAAATAATCAATAACTTTAGAGATAATTCATATAAATTTAAGAGTTGGAATTGTACTTTAGAATTCCCTTACTATAGTCAAGATATAATGTAGTGGTAGTCTGCAAGATGCTTGAGATCTAGGTTCCTTTTTTCTTTTATGGAAGCTACATCACTTCAGAGTTCACTCCAAAATCCTTTACGGATTAAGACAAAAGAATATGAACCAGTTCCTCAGATCAAGATCTTGAACACCTACAAGAATATCAAGAGATATTTGATATGCATACTTTTAATAGGCTCAATTCATGCCTGCTTGTAGAGGTTAAACATGAGATCAAAGAAGTTCGAATAGGTGTACTAGAAGCTTAAATATCATATCCAAATAATTATGAAACCCTAACGTAAGTCCTTCAATGTTCGACCATGAATTAGCCTCTAAAAATAGGCTCCAAAATACTTGGCTTCGACCTTGTTGTGCCCTAACAGGGGTTGAAATTTCGGTCAAAAGGGGTTGCACCAATCTCAAATATTCCTTGTATATGCCCTTAACAGTGATGAATAAAATTCAAAAGAATGTCATTTTATGTGTGCCTTATATCACACCAATTAAAGAGATGTGAATAGCTCAAAATAGACTTAGAAATGGACACTACTTTTCCTCTTATTGAGACAGTAATGAGTCTGAGTAATCTACCTTCAAAGACGGAAAAAAATATCTATATGTAACCCTCAAACTGACTTTAGAAGTATCTCAAATATGCCTTAGAGGAGGTCAAATAAGTTCATAATTCACTGAGAGATCCTAGCAAATAACCATAGTTAGAAAGATAAAACATTAAGCCTGAGATCTTCAAGCTTTTTCTTGTACTTGGGATGTGAAATACTACTCCCTAGTCATAGATAATTACATAACTTATTTCCCTTTAGATAAGCATTGAGAACCATGCCTTTGTGACAAGACGAGTGCCCCTTTTCATAGATCTTCAATGGCGTCATTTAAGGGAGACGACTTGTAGAAAGGAGGGAAGATGACCTATCTTTTTGGAGGGAAAAATAAATTTTGAAATTTCATTTTAAATTTCATTTTAAATTTCATTTTCGAGCCAAAAACCTTTAGGACCAATTGAATTTATAAAAAATTGATAATGGGCCTTTGATGAATATCCCTCCAATTAAAATTTTCAACAATAATTAATTTATTAAGACTTCTCATGAAAATCCTTCTAGGCTAATGATGAGCTGCCACATCATCTTATTTTGGGAGCTTTGACCATAAGAAGTGCACTTTAACCTTTGATCAAACATAACTCCCTATCTAAGATGAACCATGAGGCATGCCATATACCCTTGTAATTGGCACGATTAGGAGCATCGAATGAAGGTGACCTTGACCCCAAAAATCATGATTTTCCAAGTCATATTTGTCAACAAAAGTGAGGCTTCTTGTGGCACTACTTGGGTTAACATCAATTACAACCGCATTTCAAAAATCACCCCTTTGGCATTGATGGCAACACACGTACTCCCCCTGCAATCACTACTCCCCCTGACTCCATGCCTCTGATCTTTTTCCCTTGATTTCTCTCCCCATTTTACATTAATGGCAAAAAATAACTCCCCCTGACAAAATAACATCTTGTTTCGTCCTTCCACATGCTTGTCTCCCCCTATCTTCTTATCTATATGGAATGCATATCAACGTGAACCTGATAAAATCCCAATTTTCTGCCGAAGATACTCAAAGGTTTCTTGAGGCAGAGGTTTAGTGAAGATATTGGCAATTTTCTCCTTTGTCCCAATGTACTCAACCACAATATTCTTATTTGCAACCTTTTCCTGTCGAAAGTGATATATAATAGGAATGTGTTTTGTTTTTAAATGCATGACAGGATTCTTAGAGAGACTCATGGTTTTGTGTCGTCACATAACATTGGAATGGGCTCATTAAATTTCGCTTGAAGATCCTACAAATTTTGCTTCATCTAGAGGACTTGAGTACAACATGAAATTGTTGCAATATATTTTGCTTCTACTATAGATAAAGAGATTGAAGACTACTTCTTGCTCAACCACGATACGAGACAATTACCCAAGTAGAAGGTTCCTCCACTGGTTCTTTTATGATCATCAAAACTTCCTGCCCAATCTACATATGTAAAGGTTGTGATAGTTAGAGCATTTCCTTTCAGATACCATAAACCAAAATCTATTGTTCCTTTGAGATATCGAAGGATCCTTTTCACTGCAAAAACATGGCATTATTTTGGTGTTGCTTGGAAACGTGCTACCTATACAAATGTCTGCATTACATTTGGTGTCGAAGTTGTTACATACGGTAGTTTTCCAATCATCAATCTATACATTTTTTGGTCTGCATCCTTGGATATATTTTCCTTTCTTAACTTTAAACTGGTCACCATCAAAGTGCTAACAAGTTTACTATCTTCCACCTAAAACTTCTTCAACATTTCCTTAATGTACTTGGTTTGACAAATGAATATGTCGTCATCTTTCTGAGATATATAGAGTCCCAAGAAGAAAGTTGATTCACCAAGTATTGACATCTCAAACTCACTCTACATATATTTTGCAAACTTCTTACTCATCCTATCATTGTTGCTTCCAAAGATGATATCGTCAACATACACTTCTAGGATAATCAAGTTGTTTGTTCAACCTTTGTATATAGGATGCTATCGCCATTTCCTCTTTTTAAAACCTTGTTTCTACAAATACCTTTCCATACTAGCATACCAAGCTCTAGGAGCTTGATTAAGACCATATAAATCCTCCTTTAACCTACAACCATAATCCTTCTTGTTATAAAGAAAAAAACCCTTCATATTGTTCTATGTAGACTTCTTCCCCCAATTCTTCATTTAAGAAGGTTGACGTGATGTCCTTCTGATACACCTTAATCCTTCTCAAACAAGCATAGGCCAAGAACATCCTAATGGTTTCCATTGTGACTACTGGTGGAAATGTCTCTTCAAAGTCTATTCCTTCAACCCACACATATCCTTTACAAAACAATCTTGGTTTGTTCATGGTTACTTGTCCATCTTCATTTAGCTTCTTCCTGAAGACCCATTTTGTGCCAATGACATTTTTTTCCTGTGGCCTTAGAACCAATTCTCATGTGTCATTATTTTTAATTTGATCCATTTCTTATTCCATGACCTTGATCCAGTGTTCATCATGGCTAGCTTATTCAAAATTTCTAGGCTCAAGCATGGATAATAATGTGAGGTGACTTTGTTCTGACCTTCTTCTTCTAGTTCCTATTCCTGCATTTACATCGCCAATAATTCGATTCGACGGATGATTCTTCTAGTACCAAAATTTGGGACCTTTATATGGTTTTTTCCATTTTTTTCTTGATTGGTAGTTGACTCCTCTTGCTTTCCTACTTCTTCTTCCTTAATATTGTATTCTTGCTCTGGTTCTTGTGTTTCTTCATTCCTTGAAGATGATGATCCTTGCTTCGCCTTTGTTTCATCAAATATTACATTTATGCTCTCTGCAATCTTGTTGAGTCTTAGATTATAACATCTATATGAGTTTCTATTTTGTGAGTAGCCAACAAGTATGCCTTCTTCTACTCAAGATTCAAATTTCCATATCTTCTTCTCCTCCCTCTTAATGTAGCATTTGTTTCTGAAAAATATAAAGTACTTAACATTTGTTGATTTTCCTTTCCATTCATATGGGGTCTTGTCACTATTGCTTCTAAGCATTCCCCTATTTAGAATGTGTATTGTTGTCTCCACTGCCTAGACCCAAAATACATCACATAATTTGGAATCATTTAGGATGGTCCTAGCCATTTCTTCAATTGTCTATTATTTTTTTCAATGACTCCATATTGTTGTGGTGTCCTGGCTGCTGAGAATTGTCTCTTTATTCCTTGTTCCTGACATGGAATTCCTTAGATGTGAACTCCCCTCCATTATCAGATCTCAAAAATTTGATTTTCATATTAGTTTCATTCTCAACCATCTCCTTGTAGTTTTTGAAGCATTCAAAGGCTTCATATTTCTTCTTCAGAAAGTTCACCGTTGTCATCCTGGTATAATCATCAACCATTAGCATGAAGTATTTTTCACCATCTAATCCTTTCGTTCTCATCAGTCCACATAAGTTGGTGTTTACCAACTCTAATGGTTTTGAATTGGAATATTCCTTGGTCTTGAACTCAACTCTTGTTTGTTTCCATGCTTATAGTGCTTACATGAAGTGCTAGCTGGCTTTGAAATCTCTGGCATTTCTCTCACAACTACCTTTTTGTTGATTTTGACTAGGTTATCAAATTTCATGTGTCCCATCCTTCTATGCTAGAGCCAAATTCCATCGTCTTTAGCCAAGAAACAACCTTCCTTTCCAATCGCATCTAAGGTGTATATATCATTTGGTGTTCTTGTTGTTGTTGCCACCAACCTACCTGATTTCTCCCTTCTTATTTCAGATTTCTTTGAGTCAAACAACAACATGTGCCCTTTATCACATATTTGATGTGCAATTGACTCACACTCAGTAGATAGTGGTTCAATTTTCAATAAGTAACACATCTTTTGTTGTATATTTCTTGATTTCAAGCTTAATTTTACCCTTTCCTATTACCTTTGCAGAGCCATCATTTCTGAATGAGATTGTTCCATTGCTATCTTTCTGCAAAGATACAATTTGTTTCTTATCTCCTATCATATGTGTTGAGCAGCCACTATCAACGTACCATACATTTTTATTGTTTTTAGCCTTTAAGGCAATAACACAACTTTCATTTTTTTTTTTCCAAACCTTTGGAGGAGCCTTGACAACATGTTGTGATTCCCTTGGAGGAGTGATTAATCTGTAGTCTTTAGCCAAATGTCCAAAAATTTTGCATTTGTAGCATTCTACTTCATCTCAAATATCCAAAAATATTATAATTTTTCTCGTAATCTTCCCCGGATTTTCTGGTATAATCATTCTTGGAGTAACTACCAAAGTTTCTTATGTTCGTAGCATAGGTTTGTTTTTTACAGCTTTATGTCCAAAATTATTGCAAGAATAAAAACACCGAGAAAGGTGGTTTGATATCTAAGAAGAGGATGTCTTCTTTGTGATTTTGTATTCCAAAAGCCTTCTTCTTGATATTTCTTCATTGTGGGTTGTTGATTCTATCTCTTGAACCTTCTACTTTTCTGGTAAGCTTTCCTCCTCCTTGATGGAACCCTTAATAACTTTTTCATGAGTTTTATCTTCATCTTCCTTTTTTTTCGTTGAGGAACTTGAACCTTTCACGAATTTTTTCTTATAGCCTAATCTTGTCTTGTCACTACATGGCCTTTGACTGCTAATGATTTCATCCAATAATTTGTAGTCGTTTGCAAAGTTTTGTTGGACATTCTTTTTTTGCGCTTCCTTTCACAAAGAGACTAAGGCTCTGCTTCCAACTCTTCCCTTGTCGTGTTGCTCTCTTATATTTATCTTTTGAGTGATTCTTCAATTCTTTTAGCCTCTTCCAACTGCACCTTAATATTTATGATAATATTCTTTGAGTCTCCAATCATCTTATTGAGGCTTTTGGCATGCTCCCTCAATTCTCTTAGCTTGGCTTCTAGTGCTTTGACATTTATTCTTTCAACCTTGAGATCTTTTAAAGAATTGACAAACTCTCTTTCAAGATCAACCTCACCTTCTTCTTCTTCATATTCTTATTTGTCTTCAGAAGTTTCCTTCTTGTTGTCTCTTGCCATGAATAATACTCGTCCCATGTCATTTTCACTATCGATATCACTCTCTTCTTTAAATGAGGAGTTATCTTCTTTTGAATAGAAGTTTTTCCCAAAGCATTTCTTTTTGCCTTGCTTCTTGTATTTTCTTTGATTTTTCTTGGATTTCCTTCGAGCTTCTTCTTCATCATCATTGTCTAAGTTCTTGGCATAAGGATATTTAGTAGCAAAATTACCAATCTTTCCACAATTAAAACATTTCAAGGGAAGCTTACCTTTCTACTTGACTGTTCCTCTTTTTAGCTTCCTTGCAAAGTATGTTATCTCTTCATCTGAAATTATGTTATTGTTGTAATTAGGGCTTGGCTTCGATTGTTGTTTGTTTTTCCCTATCTTCTTGGATTTTGTAAAAGTTGGTTCTCTTTTGGACAATTTCTCCTATTATGTTCTCATTTAGCAAGCTATAAGTATTCCATGAAGCTCATCCATGCTAACATTTTCTAAGTCTAATCTTTCTTCTAACATTGAGACTTTAGCATCTAATCTCATTGGAAGTGATGTTAGTATTTTTTGTACAACCACCTTGTTTTCCATTGGTTCTACTAGTCCTTGCATGGTGTTTACTACTGCATCAGCCCAGAGAAAATATACTGCAATATTTTCATCTTCATTCAATTTCAACTGCTCAAATTTTCCTCCAAAGGTCTGAAATTTTACCTCCATGACTTTCTTGTCCCCTTCATATATATTTTGTATCTTGTCCCAAATAGATTTCATTGATTTGTAATACATTACTTTAACATATATTGATTATGTTAATCCATTCAAGATATCACTCATAGCTTTAGCATTACCGTCATAGAGATATTGACATGCGTCATCTATTAGAGGAGTTGAGGATTTTATGTATCCATTTTTTCTAAATTTACAGACATCATGTGCTTTCACATATGCATTCAACCTTCCACTACAAAGTTCATGTCATCTAAAATTTTTTAGTCCATAGGTGGTAGGCTCAACGAGGTTTCCGAGGTAGGACTGATGTTCGTGTTGTCCGGCAGAGTGTTCTACAATTTACTGCTCATGGACGTACTCTTATCCATCACTGTCTTCCAGGAGTTGTTTTGTGTTTTCTGCTTTGGGGCAGCTGGTGTATCAGCCTTCCTCATCAGCAGTATCATCTTTTCTTGTGCTTCTCCAAGTGTAAGAGGAGCCCCTTTACTCCTAAGGTTGTAATGGTCATTTTTCCTTGGGGGTTGCTTCTCAGTGTTCATCTTCGGCATTGATCGCAAGCACTGATATGCGTTCACCACATGCCCAGAAATTGATGCTTCATCAGGTGCAACATCTTCATCATTATCTATGTCTTCCAACTGCTCCTGCATGTTGTTTTTCGTGTCAAATTTATGACTGCATACAGAGCTTTCGACTCGCTTCCAGTCTGAACAAGAGTTCTCTGGGTGATGTTCTTCATGGAATGAACATAACTCGAGATTTGTGCACTGATCTAAGTGGAACACAGAGCTCTACGCAGTTTTTTGAGCAAACCGGTTGCTGCCTGATGAATTGCTTCCCTGTCTCTGCCTAGGCTAATGGTTGCTTGCAGATGTGTCCATTTTCCGTTGTTTAAGCTCTGACACTTCTATTGTCAAGTTCTTGGCGAGGCGAGTGAGGGTTTCAATATCATTTGCTTCTTTGTCTCTACCCTTTCTCGCCATCGCTTGGGACTTCCTGCTCGCATCTTTGGATTCCTTTGTTGATTCATCATCCTTGATGACTCCAATAGCGCGCAGGTCTTTCTCTACAACAATAGCATCTTCGCAATTTTCCAAAAGTGTTGGTTTCACAACTCGCTTGAGAAATTGTGCAATGTTGGTCGGCAGTGCGGACGTGTAGTAATCAATAGTGATGGAGTCATGAGGTTTGGTGTTCACTGCAAATTTTTTCAATATGCGTGTAAACCTCTAGTTGAAATCTTTTACCTTTTCTTTCCCCTCCATCTTCAGGCTTCCCAATTCTTTGAGTAACATGTTGGGGTCTTGTCATCAGAGAAATTTTCCTATTAGTTTCTATTTTTCTTGCTCAGTTGCTATGTTTCAGAATCATATTTAATTGGTGTAGGCTGCTTTAGTAATTTACTTCAATGTTTCATGAAGAAATCTGAAATAAGCTTGTAATGTAATTTACAATCTAGGAGAAGTAGATTCAGCTGGTTGTAGTGGGATTCTTGAGATTGTTAGATCTAGGAATTTCCACAATAACAAGTGAGCAAGGGACCACATGGTTGGCTCAGGTGGCGGCAATAATGACACATCGAGCTATCTGGTGGCTACAATGGGATGCTGGTTGTTGACTAAGGACCATCTAGGAGAAAAAATTTCTCATAAATACACTACCCACATGTAGTGGGTAACAAGGACCCTTACTCAAAATTACAATTGATCATGATAGTTGGAGATGTGCGTCTAGCCCTTTTATTTCTCTTTTGGAGCTTTATTAGCCCTAAAAGGGCATGAGATCATGCTTAGAGAGGCATTTTGGCTCACATATGTGGAAAAATAGTGGCATATTTTATTTTGTTGAGCTAATAGGTTGGCTTGTAACCAATTTACTTTATGTCTACTCAAAATCAAACTTATTATAGGGCTTTTAGTAGGATTAATGGATGTGATAGACCTCATATAAAAGGAGAATCATTCCATTCTATTTGTTGATCATCACTTGTGGATTTCAGCCTCCTTTAGAGAGATTGAGTTAGCTTGTTGCTACTTGCTACTTGTGAAGATGGGATCTTCGATCTATTGTTATTGGAGACTAGTTTATGTATTGGAGATGTCTTTCTGGGATTGAAAGAAGGCAATTTATTGGAAACATTGTGAGTATAATTGCAAAATTTTAATGGTTTTTCATGTGATAAATTTTGCTAGGATTTTTCGATTATATCTTGTTTAAATGGAAATTTTTATTGGGAAATCTTGGTTAATTATTGCATGTTAAATCTATTTTCCTTGAATTCCATAAAATACCTCCTAGAGATTTTTCTTTCAATTAATTTTTTTTCCCTCAATAAAAATATAGTTAGGGTTTGCAAGTGAAAACTAGGGTTTTCCCCCATGCATAGATTTGATATCTCTTAAATTTAGCCCTAAAAATCCATCACCAAGAAGGAAAAGGCACTAGGATCCTTGTGTTAGTCAAAATACATCAGAAATTTTATCTTTTTCTTCCTTTTTATTTTCCTAAGTCCCTTAAAGCAAGACACTAGGGCTAGGGAAAGGGCCGAATTCAACTAAGGCTTCTTGAAGGAAGACATTCAAGCTATTTTGGCTTGATATCACCTCGATTGACCTTATAAACTCAAAATATAACTTTTTCTAAGCTGAAATTTTCCCTAGTAGGGCTGACATCATCAACCCTGGGAAATTTATGACCTGCAAAACCCTAATCTTAAATAAGGCTTCAACTTGGGGTTTATTTGAAATTTTTTTGTCTTCTTTGGGTGATTTAATGAGTAAGAAAAACTTTTCTTATTGCTTTTGTGCCTAGATACTCCTTTGTTGAACTACACCTTGAAACCCAAGGTATCATGTATCTTTTAAGGCTTTGTTGTGTTACTTTGTTCCCTTACATAGATAGTTGTGCCTCTGTCCATTCAAAAAGCAACTTATTTAGCCTTTCACATATACATCACCTTGAACCAACTGACTTAGAATATCCTTTAGGTGAAAAGTGGGAATCTTCACGTGTGGTGAAATTTCACTAAAGAGAAAGAGGAGGATTATTGAAGTGACAATGGAAATCCACCTCATTGTTGCATCTTGGCTTGGCTCTTGCTTTGTGAGGGCTCTCACAAGTGCTGTTAGATTTTGAGGCAACACTCAATCCATGTAATCTCTTTGAATCCCAAATAAGGATGTCTATGCAATCTCTGAACTTGGATGAGTTTTCAACTCCCTTGTCAAATATCACTACGGATAAGTCCTCTACATTAGACCTAGTCGAATTGTACAATGACACAGTCATAAAAAAAATCATTGGGTCAATATTAAAAAAGAAATTATCCACTTCATCTCCAAGCCTAGGGATCTTGATCTTATCACAAGACTAGGGACCCCAATATTACAAGCTTGAAACATATCACCCTCCCAAATGTCTCATAAAATTCCAACAAAAGCCTTGGCCAAGAGAGTTTACCACATTATACCTAAATTGATTCATATAAAGTAGGCAAGGCCTTAATACTTTGTTTATTAAAATTGATTTTGAAAAGGGTTATGATAGAGTCAAAAATCACTTCGTTATGAGCTCGGGGCATTGATTTTGGGTATTTATTCCTAAGTGCAACTAAAGGTAAGTTCTCAAAAGCATCAACTTTCCTAATCTTTAATATATGAAAAATTGAATAGGTGGGCCTATTTGGTCTATTTTTCAAGATTTCCCAATAGATCATGTCCTCTATGTAATAGTAGCTAAAGCATTGGGATATTTGATTACACACAAGGTGGAACAAAGTCTCACTAGAGAAATTCATCTTCACAAGAAAAGAGTTGGACAACATGTCAAAGGACATTTTGTATATGACCCCTTCCTTAGCATCCTAGAGGAGAAAGAATCAATGAACAAAAATAGGGAATGTATTAAGAATTTTTGTATACATTGATGTCCTTTTACGCACCTTTATTGAGTAAGACCTTGAGGTCACTAGGCCAGGTCATTGCTAGTCTTGATGAATATGAAAACAAGGAGACATTGATAGATTACATGTTAATTGTTACTTCTAAAAATATTCTTCCTCGAAATCTTTAGCATCCAGTTGACATTTTTTTATGTGTGTGTCTCATAAGACTTGTAAAATTTCATTTGCAATGATCCCCACTCTCTCCGCTTCAAGATTCTCCTGATCTTGATTGAATTGAACTCATAAATGGGCACATGCATTGTACTAATAGTTTCTAAGATTGTCATTAACTCTTGACTCACCACACCCTTTTGGCATATTTCAAATCATAGTTCAACCAATGACCTAGGGAAACCCGCGTGGTAGAAATGATGTACTGGAATACAACAACCATTGTGAAAGGATCATTGAGGTTGTTCCCAATATTAATTTGGAATGTAGATGATAAAAACTTATTATCCTTTTAGCTACATTATTTTCAATTCCTTAACTCATCCATGGTTGCAAAGAATTGCAAGGGGATCTCTGAGGTTCACATTCAACATCAAGATAATCATAGCCTCCAATGAGTTAGGCTTGTATTGAATCAGATTCAATGCATGATGTTTTAGTAATGTGGTGATGTCTATTTATATACAAAATGTGAATTGATACTATTAAGAATATGATCTAGGGCAAAGCCAACCTAATATGGCACATTTTTGAAGAAATTTGAAAAAAATGAATTTACATATTTTTATGTTTTTTTGAAACTAAAGGAAATATTCGAAGTACCTCATTTTGTATGGTAAGATATTGTTGACACTTAATCATAGGGATTGTGTGGACAGTTGTAAATAGTGTAAATAATTAATAAGAGAAAATGAAGAGTCATCGGGAGATGAAACTCAACAGTCACTCCCTCATGTATATAACTATGAATAGCCTAAATGAATAAACATAATCTCATTTGAGGAGTTACCTCTTGGCCTGACATGGTATCAGAGCCAGCTCCATTTTTAGCATTGCACTCTGCCATTGTAACTCCCTTCTACCATTTTTCAGAAATTTGTCCTGCATTTCATGCAATCTGCCATATTCTTCTCTGCCCTCTGCCCTGTGCGTGATAATCTGGTGTAACGCTTGGTATACCCATCGGATACCTGCATAGGTCCCTCTTTGTCTCCTTTCGCCCAAATCCAGCTTGCAACCTGCTCCCAGCCAGCGTCTCCATACCAAAACGTAGCCTCTATTGCCTCTCGTCATTGTATTGCCTCTCTTCACTGTATTGCTCCCTTAAGCACTGCCAGCGTTACATTTCAAAGCCCGTGAAGGCTTGTTTATGGAGGGGAAAGCATGGGGATGGGCATTATACGATAACCTGAATGGATATAGCTATGCAAATTGTAGGTGAATGCCATTGATTAGTTCGTGGACTATAGAACTGTGAGATCTATATCGAAAGCAACAACATCTTGAATGAAAAGGAATGCAAATTTTTTATTCTAATCAACGAGGTATACCTATGTCTTTGATGGTGGCAAATTCGGCCCCATGATCAGATCTTTCATCTACATGATGTTGACGTTGATGCAGGTATCTCTGTCACTTATCTTGCAGTGTCACTAACGCTGGCCATGAAATACATGAATCTGTGTCGATTCCTTCCTTTCTATTGAAGTGTTTCTCCCTGCCTGTTATATACGTTGCTCCTAATACGTTGTACGTTGCTCCCATATACGTTGTACACTACTCCTCAGATATCCACTCGCTCCTCCTAATACGTTGTACACTGCTCCCATATACGTTGTACGCTGCTCCTCAGATATCCACTCACTGCTCCTGTTATAAAAATTCGCAGCACTGACCCTCCTCCAGATACACCCTCTGCCAGATATATCACCTCCCCCAAAAAATACCTATGTCCTATATATTAAAGTGGTTTTTTTCATAGTTTCACACTAGAACTGCTTTTTTTAACACCAGAGGTGGAAATATTTTATATATTGGCAGCAAAAGTATGTTTGTTTTTTACAGTACACAGATTTTTAAAATGCATTCATTGATATCTATTGTGGGAGTGGTTCTCACCGACAAGGAGAACTATCCAAAATGGTCACAGAAAATCAAACACACTCTCATTTTTAATGAGTTGTGGAAAGGAGTGTGTGTCAGAGACAAAGACAAAGAACCAAAACAACCTACCTTAGATAAGGAATTCGTCATTTGGGAAAATAAGAACAGCAAGGCTTATGCCTTGATTGCAGCATTAGTAAATGAAGAGGTGAGTCACCATATTTCGCCATTTTCAAATGCTTTTGAAGCCTTACAAAAACTAAAGTAACTCTATGACTCACAATCTGCACTTGAAGTTGTTCAACTCATGATTAAATTGTTTAGCCTTGAATTACAAAATGATGATCCTCTTTCTCTTGCATCAGAAGTAAAATCTATTATGCATAATATCAAAGTCACTAATGTTGAACTGGACATTCCTCTGATAGCTTTTGTCAAGGCACTTTATCCCACTTACTCAAATTATCTTGAGTCATTGCAAGAAAATGGAAACCTCAAAGAAATTACCTTTGTCTCCCTTGTGAAAAAATTTCCTGGAAGAGAGAAAGATTTTGGGAAGAAGACAACTCCTCAGTCTTTTAAAGAGGTTGTGTGTCTTGCACATAGAGAGAAGAATCTTTCTCAAGATTCTTCTAGAGGAAGAGGTGGTTGAAGAGGAAGAGGAAGAAGAAATTTCAGAGGTAGGGAGCGCAGACACTCTCAAGGAGAAAAGTCACATTTGCATTGCATACGTTGCAATAGAGATGGATCACATGATGCATCCACACGCAAGTTTCCTTGGGACAGAATCAAGCAGGAAAGAAACCAACCCAAAGGTAAAACTAATGACAAAGAGAAAGGTAAGGCACCTGAATCAACTCACTATGTTGTGGCACACTATAATATTGGAGTAAATGAAGACTTATTTAATGCTTCACTTGCTTCTTGTAAAAATGGTTGGTTGCTTGATTCAGGAGCAACTTGCCACATGACTTTTAGAAGAGAATTTTTTTAAGAATTTACTGACAATGTTGATGGAGCAATATACTTTGCAGACAAATCAAAACTCAAGCCATCAGGGCTTGGCACAATCAGGCTTAAATTGCCTGGTCTACCAGACTTTCTTCTGCATCATGTTTTATATCTCCCATAACGAAGGAGACACTTGTTGTCCATGGTCCACATCTGCCAAAAAGGACACTCCATTCATATGTTTGATGGCAAGGTTGAGGTGAGAAAAGAATCAGATCACTCACTTGTCATGACGGGGATAGAAGAAGAAAGGCTTCTCAGGTTGCAAGGTACCTCTGCTCGTGCACAAAATTTCTCATACAATTCTCATTATGATGAAGGTACATTTCCATCAAGTTTACTATGGCATGCTATATTTGGACACTTGAACCATGACAACCTCCACTTGTTGAAGAAAAATGGTGTTACTGGTTTACCTACAATTCCTAGGAAACTTAAGCAATGTGATGCTTGCATTCTAGGAAATCATAACAAACAGTCTTTTCATGATTCACATTCCAGAGCACATAGAAAACTTGAACTCATTCATTCAGATTTATGTGGCCCAATGCCTGTTCCTTCTACAAATGGAAATAAATATATGATGACATTTATTGATGACTACACCAGAATGTGTTGGGTTTATTTATTGAAGAACAAATCTAATGCTTTTCAAACATTCAAAAAATTTCATACATGGATTGAAAATGATGCACAATCTCATATTGGCTCTATTCGCACTGATAATGGAAAAGAATACACTTCAAATGAATTTGAAAACTATCTTCGCCAACATGGGATCGAACATCAAACAATTGTGCCTTATAATCCCTGACAAAATGGAGTAGCTGAAAGAATGAATAGGACAATCTTAAATATGGTGCGCTCCATTATGTTTTTCAAGAATGTAAAACTGATGTTTTGGGCTAATGCAGTTCTATGTGCTGTATATGTAAAGAATAGATGTTCATCTAATGCTATTAGAAACAAGACTCCTTATGAAATGTAGTATGGGCACATTCCTTCGGTAAAACATCTCAGGGTCTTTGGTTCGACCTGTTATGCCTTGATACCAAAGGTACATAGAAACAAACTTGGTGCAAGGAGTTGTAAGTGTATCTTCTTGGGGTATTCAAACACCTACAAAGCATACCGTCTCTATGATGAAGTCAATAAAAAGTTTGTTGTATCTAGAGATGTACTCTTTCTTGAATCATCCAAAGCTGATAATGTTGTTGAGCGGAAACTTGATCGCTTGCATAGATTCGCAAATGAAAAATAATTTCAAGAATTTGATAATCAAATTCCAAGTCTTGAAGGGGGGATTTCTACACTGGATCAACCTGTGGAATCTTCTTCTGAAGCACTCTCTCCCCCACATGAAACTCCAACCTCTGATGATACTTTGAGTGATGTGATTGACAGAATTCGGAGACTCAACCTTGATTCAGTCCCAACTCAATCAACTGAGTAGCCTGGATCATCTCAGAATGGTCCCCCAAAGTGGCCAACAAAGACACTTGAAAGTGTTCATCCTAATGAGGTTGGAAAGACAGGAACTAGAAATTCAACCCGACAAAATGGAGGTGATGTAGATGACTTTGATTCTCCTGTTGATATGAATGTTTCTTATGATTGTGAATTGAATTTCTCTACATATTTTGAACCAAATTCCTTCAAATAAGTTGCTTCTCATGATGAATGGAAAGAAGCGATGCAAAATGAGTATGATGCCTTGACAAAGAATGGAACTTGGAAGCTGGTTGATCCTCCATTGGGAACCAAACCAATTGGCTGCAAGTGGGTCTACAAGAACAAGTATAAAGCTGATGGCTCACTTGACAAGCACAAATACAGGCTTGTGGAAAAAGGTTTTGCACAGAAGGAAGGGGTCGATTTTGAGGAGACTTTTTCCCCCACAACAAAATGGGCTACCATCTAGACACTCTTTGCCCTAGCAGCTCAGAATGGTTAGAAAGTCCATCAAATGGATGTAAAAACTACTTTCTTGAATGGATATCTAAAAGAAAATGTTTTTATGTCCCAGCCTGAAGGATTTGATGTGAAAGGACATGAACATAAAGTATGCAAACTTGTGAAATCCTTGTATGGCCTCAAACAAGCACCGCGAGCCTGGTATGAAAAACTAACTGAGCATCTTCTGAAACTCAATTTCAAAGATTATGATCTTGATGATGCAACTTTGTTTGTCAAGAAAGTTGGAAAAACAGTTGTATATATTGTGGTATATGTAGATGATCTTTTGATGATAGGGAACAATGAGAGCTACATTGCATCCATAAAGAAGGAATTGAGGAAAGGTTTTGAAATGACTGATTTGGGCTATGTTCATTACTATCTTGGTATTGAAGTAACTCAACATCTGAAGTCCATATTCCTTTATCAAAATAAGTACATTGGAGATTTGTTGAATAGGTTTGGCATGGCTGAATGCAATCCTCTAACTACTCCAATGGAACAAAACTTAAAGCTCACATCCATTGAAAGAAAAGAATTTGAGGATGTAACAAAGTATAGACAACTTGTAGGAAGTCTCAACTACCTGACTACTACCAGACCAGACATTTCATTTGTTGTTGGAATCCTCTCCAGGTTTATGCAAAAGCCTTGTGAGGGACATTGGTCTGCTACAAAAAGAGTTCTAAAGTACTTGAAGGGAACTCAAAACTTTGGACTCAAGTATACATAGGTGGGCGACTTGAGCTTGATTGGATACTCTAATTCAGACTTCGATGGAGACAAAGAAACTGGGGTATCTACTTCTGGTTATGATATGAGTCTTGGATCAGGAGTTGTCTCCTAGAGATCACACAAATAATCAGTTCCGACAGATTCCACAATAGAGGCAGAATATGTGGCAGCAGCTGAGGCAACAAAAGAAATTGTGTGGCTCAGGAAAATTCTGGAAGATTTGCAGGTAAAACAAGTACATTCAACTCCACTCATGATTGACAATACCTCTACAATGAAGTTGGCCAAGAACCCAAAGTTCCATGATCGAACGAAGCACATCAATACAAAATATCATCTCATTCGACATCATGTTGAGGCCAAAACAATCCATCTTCGTCATTGTTACACTAATGAGCAAATTGCAGACATCTTCACCAAAGCGCTTGGAAGAGAAAAGCTTGAAAGATTCAGAACGATGCTTCGACTCACCAACATCCCTTCATATTAAGTGGGGGATATTTTGACACCTAATCATAGGGATTGGGTGAACAGTTGTAAGAGAAAATGAAGAGTCATCAGGAGATGAAACTCAACAGTCACTCTCTCATGTATATAACTATGAACAACTTAAATGAATAAACATAATCTCATTTGAGTTACCTCCTGGCCTGATAGATATTTTTATAGTTAACATTATTATATTATATTTTAATAAATTATAATTTTAATAAATTTTAAATTATATTTTTAAAATAATAAAAAAAAGATTTTAAAATTAAACAAATATTTATATTTTCATTATTTAATATTTATAGTTTATTACTATTTTAATTTAATTATACATTATAATTGTAATGTGAGTTCTAAAATAAAACTGAAAAATAATTTTGGAAAATTTCTCAAATAAAAATATGTCACTTGTAACTAAAAAGAATTTTAGATAGTTTTTCGAATAAAAAATTTATGCCATGTAGGAGGGGTGCACACCATATCTATTTTGTTGGTGTGACCATCTTTCTTTATCATGTCATTATCAAATTTATTTTAACAAGGACTCTTTGGGAAAATGAATGCACACATGTGACCCAATTTTTCTGATGTAGCATCACAGACTCACGAACAACCAACGCAAGAATTTTGTTGTCTTGCTACATTTCCTTGTTAGTAATTATCAATATTTTTTCTCAATAGTTCACTGTACCAATTTGGTATTAACTAGTTTCGGAAAAACATTTACTTGTTATTATGAGAATCAAGGTAGATAATCCGGCTACATAGTCAAACATGTCACTAACTCAGACAAAAAAAAACAGACCATCTCCACTACACAACCTACACTAACTTGACTAAATCACTATCAAACTTATCTTAACAAAGATTCTCGAGAAATAAATGCACACTCAACCCACTTTTTCTGACTTCCTTCACAAGAGAGTCTCACCCATAACCAACGCAGACATTTTCTTGTGAAAGTCATCTCACCCTTACTATTCTAATCTAGATTCCTGAAATCACCGCTTATCTCCCAGCTTAAATAATAATAAGCTCTACCATTATGAATTTTACACAACTATGTTCTATTGTTCTATTATCTAAAATAATGTCAAAAAACTTAGAATGGAATAAATATCAATAGATTTCTTGAAGTAGGCTGGCAAGAATAACCATTCTATCTCCCTAGCACACCACAAAGCCACGATAAATTTCCCTTCTGTTAAAAAATAGAGAGATTAAGGAGAGTGATTAAACACATAACACCAAACACATTGTAATATATTTATTGATCACAACAGTTACACATATATAAGACATAAATATATGACTTCCACACTTCTAGATCATGACTACAACTCATACATAGGAAACAACTTCTAAATTGATGCTTGGGAACTCTCAATAACAACTCATGACAACACGTGGAAGCATTATTTCCAATACCCTCACTTAATGCTTACATGGAAAACATGGAAAACACATATTACAACAACAAGGATAATCTATGTTCGTTGGTCTTCATCAACACTCACATCCACTTTGAAATCTCACAAACACCACTCTTTCACCACTACATCTTTGAGCTATCACTTGACCTCCATTTAAAAAGTAACCGCCTTTGACCATCGTTGATGAACACTGCAAGATCAACAATATTGACATCTCATCTCGTCAAGGCTTCTGCGATAAGAGCCGTAATTCATGAACCATCCTATAGACCAACCACCCTTTGTTGAATATTTCGCTTTTGGCTATCTGTCAGTTGCTAGTTACTAGGATGAAGATATAGATACTGAATGTGTTCAAAAGTTGATCAAACAACTTGCCCTTACTAACACACAAGAATTGATGCTTCAGACATAAACACTTTGAGTTTAAGAACCACCAACCGTTTTTATAACCAAAATTAAAAAAAAAAAAAAAAAAACTACTTCAACTCACACCATAACTTAATTTCACACTCCATAAAAAATTTCACCGCTGACAAACTTAAGCAAAAATATTTAATTATCTTTAACAAAAATATTTAATTCCTTTTCATAAAGATTTACCCCCCACCCCACCCAAAAAAAAAAAAAACCTTATATCTCATTTAATTATACTCACTTTACTTATATCTCCTTTAAGCTTTACTCTTCATAATAAAATAAATGATGAATAAAATAGTTAACTATTTCATTCACCCTCACGCCCACTACATTGAATCTTTTACGCGGAGACACAATTTTCAAGGCAACCCTGTATTTGGTGAAATGAATCAAACTGCGAACAATGCATGCACAACCCTCATCTTTTAAAAATTTCTGCAAATCATAACGGCAGTTTGGAGATAAACAGTTAAAGGCCTTTTTAAAACGAACAAAAGAACCACTCTGAAAAAACCACGTGTGCGATATTTTACAACTCAGATCTGGATCAGGCCTCAGATCTCAGCCTTCGTATGCACCAGATTCTTTGTCGCACGCAGATTTTTCTGGGCCGAGGATAGGAAAAATAACGTTGTAAACAGATTCACCAAAAGGAAACAAACATATCTGCAAATCAACTAGACACGCACAACACTATAGCATACAGAACACAAGAAATTCCCATTAAATTAGTCTAATTTCACATACTATCCAAATCTATTTACAAAGCAATAAAACTCAGAGCTCTCTTACAACTTCCTGGCTTTCCTTCGAGGGAGTCGGGCTAAATTTTAGACGTTTTGATATCATGTTAGAAAATAGAGAGATCAAAGAGAGCGATTAAACACACAATATCAAACACACTGTAATATTTTTGAGTCGAGAGGTTCATTTTATAGCCCAGAATGATGTGTAGCATTGTCTCTCCGTCATCAAAATTGAATTGAAAATTTTTTCATGTCTGCCAAAATAAAAATGATGAAAAATCTAAAGAAAAAATAAAATAATTATACAAAACATTTAAATAATGTAGGCTCATAAAAAAAATTACACAATCCTTCTGACCTCATGTTAAATCCGTATTTAAAATAAGTCAACGTATTTAAGATGGATCTATGCCGGTTACTGATCACAATAGTTACACATATATAGGACATAAATATCTGACTTCCATACTTCTAGATCATGACTACAACTCATACACTAGAAAACACAACTTCTAAATTGATTCTTGGAACTCTCAATAACAATCTTTCATAGCACATGGAAACCTTACTTCCAATGCCTTTACCTTTTTATTAGCCGAGTAAATTATATATATAATTTATCAAATTAATGTCTATTTATGTGCAGAAGTATTTCAAACTAAACAGAATTGCTCACCAAAGAATAAAACGATGAATTAATTTTTACGTCGTAAGGCGTTCCCCTCTGAAATCAACTCCCCTCTTGTCCATCTATCATAACCATGCCCCGTTAGATTATAGGTTAGACGATTGAAAGGCGTTTAGCCGTTGGATCCTGCAAAGGTGGTTTGGAAAGGAGTTTTAAACCCTAACCATCACTCCCGAACGATTTCGACTTCGCGTCTTCCATCGCAGGCAACCGAGGCTCATAGGGGATCTTCCATTTCTCCCGAATGGTTTCAACTTCGCGTCATCGGGAACAGTTTCGATTTCGCCTCGTCGATTGCAAGCAGCAGCGGGCGAGGTAAACCCTTTTGGTATACATTCCATTTTGTGGGTATAAATCCTGTACACAATGGAAATTCGACTTCGCGTCTTCCATCGCAGGCAACCAAGGCTCACAGGGGATCTTCCATTTCTCCCGAATGGTTTCAACTTCGCGTCATCGGGAACAGTTTCGATTTCGCCTCGTCGATTGCAAGCAGCAACGGGCGAGGTAAACCCTTTTGGTATCCATTCCATTTTGTGGGTATAAATCCTGTACACAATGGAAATTATGCTGGTGAGGAAATGTTGTCCCATTTGTTTTGCAATCACTGGTCTTCAGAGGAATTTTAAAGATTGCAGGAACAGTAATCACAAAAATATTTCCCAGGTTCCTGTATGTGATCAGAAATTTACAATATTATTAGCAAGTTGGTTCTATCTGTTACTAAGAATGTAATGCAAGGCTAGGAGATTTTGAGCTTGCTCGGCTTATAGAGCACAATAAGAGCTGTGATCCAACTTTAACAATAGGAACAATGGGGTACCTTGCTCCTGAGTATTTATTCACGGGAAAGGCCTCAGATAAAACGAATGTCTTCAGCTTTGGGGCAGTCGTTTTGAAAGTTTCTTACAGAAGAAGAGCTATTGAGGTGGATACGCGGCTTGGACAGAGCAATTTGGTTGATTGGGTTTGGGGTTTGCATAGAGATGGGAAGCTTCTTGAGGCCTCAGACTTAAGATTGAGAGGAAACTTTGATGAGAACGAAATGAGAAGAATGTTATTGGACCAACAATGATGTAGGTATTGCATATTTTGAGCGGAGAAGCTCCAGTTCCTCATGTTCCTCAGGGCAAGCCTAACAAGTCATTTCATTCTAACCTTCTTCTGAGTCTTCAAGAGGTTGTCTCTGATTGTGATCAGAGCCAGGTTTCCAGTTTGTCCATGAGCATCAAGGACTATACTTGAATGTGATTGATAATCTTTTAGAGTTCAGTCAATTCATTTTGATGAGAAGGAAATGAGAAGAATGCCGCTAGTTGGACTTCTCTGTTCACATCCCGATCCTAGAGCTAGATCGACAATGATGCAGGTACTGCATATTTTGAGTGGAGAATCTCCATTTCCTCATGTTCCTCAGCACAAGCCTAGCATGTCATTTCATTCTAACCATATTCTGAGTTTACGAGTTTTGTCTATTTCTTGAATGACTTGAGCTCTACGCTATAGCATGTTGATCCGCTTTTGGTCTAATCACTGATCCCAGGTTGAAGTAAGGTTGCATTGTTTGTTAGTATGATTCATTTTTCTACATTGTTCTGTTGCTTCGTGGATTATACATGCCCATAACAGGAAATGCATAATGCAACTTCCTCATGAAAAAATATAAAAAAATTTAGCTGAGAATCTTTTGAAAGAGGTAAATTTCTTTAATTGTATATTGTGGATGCCAATTTGGGTTGATCCTAGGCTAGTGGTTGAGCTTGAGCATGAACCTGCAGCAATCACTGAATGCAATGCATCACCCTTTTCTTCTCCACTTGTAAGTTGAAACAGTTTTCTTCAACTCCGTAGAACCCATTGCTGACTACAATTTGCTTTAAAAACAAAGGTAGCGACTAGCCTCTTGTGGTTTTCTCTTGTTTAGAAATTCAATAGTCGCAGAAAATACATACACATAAACAAAATGGTAATTCAAAAAGGAGACATGGATAAGTATCAATAACAAAATTACGTTATCCATAGCTTAGAGCCCACACTTAAAATGAAAATTTAAACATCTGTAAGGTTAAACCTGCTTCAAAGTTCATGCCATGAAGTGACGACCCTAGAAGGCTCTAAAGTTCTTTCTTGACCTTTTTCAGGTTTTTCCCTTTCTTGCGTTACTTTTAGGAAAGAATTTGGTCCATACCGGTTGAGCTGGTCCAAAGGTTCAGGTCCAGCCAGACTTGAGCCAAGTCCAACAAAACCTCGTAATTATGAACCACAGTGGGTGGCCATTGCAAACCTCACAAGGCATGCTCAGAACGCCGGTGCCTAATATTCACAGAGTTATTTTTGAGCCCTGATCTTTGCAGCACAAAATCAAAATCAAAAGCTCAAAAAGTATGGGTTTCTCAATTGTAATGCAACCCTAGCCTAGCCATTGTAGAGGAACCAGATTTGTAAAGGGTTAGTGTTTTATAGTCTGTCATAGGGTTTCAGACACGGTTTCCCAGGTGCCAATATCAGCCCCAGGTATGTTTTAACTTTGTACAGGTCCCAGATTTTGTGCAAATTTACTATGCGTAGTTAGGCATTTGAAGTGAAATAGGCGATCTCTTCTGACCTCATATGGCTTAGAAAAGCCTAAAATTAGTCAATAATAATTGTCCAATTGTCTAAGCAAAACTGCATATAAACTGTAGCCAAGAATTATATTGACCTTATTAATAAAAGTCATAAAATAAGGGTTAAATACTCACAACGGTCATAGTGGTAAATCTAGACAATACTTGTCTAAGATTCTATCAGAGTCTGATTAACAATCAGCTTCTCATCTGCCATGAAGCTATGAGAAGGGCGATCAAGCTTCCTTGTTTTGTATTTCATTTCAATCCATTTGTCTTTAGCATAAGCGATGGTGTATCCACTCTCTGTGGGTATTGTTGAAAGCAGATCAAAGTGTCACAACTAGCAAATGTCGCTAACAAAATTCTTTGTCAGTACCTGACTAGCGATGAGCTTCGCATTTATAATGAAGCTATGAGAAGGATGATCAACTTCCATGATTTGTACGTTCTTTCAATCTATCTACTCTTTGACATCAATAGTGATGTTTCCTCACTCCAACTGGATATGTTGTAAATGGTTGCAGCAATAAGTCAGTAACATGCAGATACATGAAGCATACAGGTTGTTGGGAGCTCAACTATAATAGAAAGAACCATTCAATAATGAAGGTAATACCATAACAATAGGATTAAATAATTATTTTTCTGCAGATCTCTGGCTGGTGACTGCTTTGCACCTAACAGAGACAATACTCTAATTACGGCAAGTTCTATTTAGTTGTCTACAAGTGTTGATTGCCACCATAGACACCAGCATTGCAAATTCAGTACATTACAACCAAATCTTTCTCAAATATGTCTGTAGTCAAAAGAATATTTGTGACACTATTTCAGCCTTCATGCAATTTTCTAAGAGGCTTAAAGGATTCTACCAAGATTGTCGGTGTTTACTGATCCGTATCAAGTCTTTTGCTATAGCCATAACTCCACTTCAAACTTTTGTTGTAGCCATAACTCTCTTTGAAGTTATATGACAGGCCCAAAGCCCCTGTATTTGCTGGAACAAGTTGCCTCATCTAATACTCACATTTAAAACTAGAAGAGAACCATAAATTGTAAGCTGTAAATGCAGCAGAGACACACAAGGCACAAATTTTGAAGACCTTCTAAGTTCCTTCGATCCTCAAAGTTATATGCCAATTTACTGGATCTGGTCGTCACCATCCAGATCCCTAGCTCCAAGATAACTACTTAATTTTGCAAGCAAGTCCACTATTTTATTGTATGTCCTGGACCACATTAGATTACAAAGCATTCAATTTTTTTTAATGAAACCCAAGGCTCCATTTTGCAAATCCGTATCTTTTGGTCCCATATGTTCCAAGTGATATAATCATATATCAAGGCTCGTGACTACCTAATTCCAAAGCTATTCTGATGTCTACAATCGTTGTCAATAATTTAGCAACACCTGGTTTTAATTCTAGAGAAATATCGTTCCTCCAACTGCTGTGGTTTCTTTTAGCTGCTTCATCACAAAATTTAAAAATCCGTTTACTTGTTTTTGAATTTCTAATATAGTAGATGCCTTGATTCTCTACTTTTATTGACACGTTTGCTCCAGTTGCAGCATTTTTATCACAATCTACCCCTCATATTGAATCCAGATCCTGTACTTAGTCACATCCAGCATTTTGGTCGATATGGGATTTGAAAAGAAGATGGCAATGATTGAAATCTATTTATGAGATCTTGGAAGAAAATCCTACTCCTTGCAAGTTGAATTCTCCAAATTATATATTTGCACAGAATATCATCAGGTGATTAATGTTCGACTCCAGGCCAAAAACATTTACTAACCCCACCAGAAGTAGGCATTAGCAGATGCCAGAAACAAATAACAATAAATAGTCCCGGCAACTAAAAGCAGGGCTATCAATGAACATGACTTAAAATGATTATCTGGACTTATGTTTATGTTTCATTTTCCTTCAAGTTAGGAATAATTCCACTATGACCATCCATCTTTGTAAGAATAGAAACTGTGAGCATTCTAGAAATTAATTTCTTGTGCAGTGATCTTAGATAAAGTTGGTGGTATAAGTGCAGTCACGACACAAGAAGATTCTTAAAGATCCACACAGAGCTTCCCTATCATGTGGTTGACAAGCCCGAAGGCCAAGGCCAACTTCTTCCTCTAGTTCCACAAATTGTTTTCCCTTTGCTCCTCCTCCAAATCATTTAGCACAACATAACCTACAGCCTTCATCTGCCCAGACAATTTATCTAACATTGCATATATTTCCTGTACTTCTAGTGTGATTTGTCTCCAACATGAAAAGTATGAACTGGTTTACTGATCTCAATCCAACTGCATCCAGGATCCCTTTTAATCTTCTTGTTTTCAATGACTTTCCACACCTTTCCAAGGTGATCCCATCCGCCAGCTGTACCATAGATGTATGACAGGAGTACATAAGGTATGTCGTCATTAGAGTTCAGATTAAAACGACGCTCTGCCACATGGTCATGTAGCTCTGTATTGTTTTGGCTTTTACACACACCAAGCAAACACCTAAACACAGAAGCATTAGGTTTTATTGGTATTTTATTGATGAACTCGTGTGCCTACTTCAGGCACCTAGCATGCCCAAGAAGGTTAAAGATGCAGCAATAATGGCACCTCATGCAATCAAAGTATTGCAGACCATCATCCACTAGACCTGAATCACAGAAACGTGACATCAATGGCCTCGTTGCCACAACCGTTCATGGAATATCCAGAACACCAAATCTCGTTGACGCATTTTGTCAAACATATGGCGAGCAGTCTCTATACTTCACGTTGGCATACATGTCCACAACTGCACATCCCACAAAAACATTATACTGAAATCCACCTCTAACTACTTCTGCATGGAACTCCCCACCCTATCCCAGAGCTGCTAGGAATGCACACGCCAGGAAAACACTGAACAAAGTTTCGTGCACTAGACTTACAGTCGCCAATTTCATCTGTTGAAAGAACTTTAGAGCTTTCTCACGATGCCCATTCTGTGCATATCCATCAATCTTCTTATTCGGCGGAACCAAATTTCGTTCAGCATTTTCAAGAGTTCCACGGCTTCTTCAACAAGCCCATTTTGCAGATTTCCTGCAAGCATGCAATTCCAGAAAACCCAGTTTCACTTGGGTATCATGCGAAACAACCTCGGGGGTTCGTCAAAACATCTATTATGGGCATATCCTGCCATCATCTTATTCCACGACAACACATCTCATTCAGGCATTTTCTCAGACACCTTCAGTGCCTCAGTGACAAACCCGATGTGTAAATAATCTCCAATTAATGTATCCCAAGAGACCGCATCTCATTGAGGCCTTTTATCAGAAAGATCGCATGCAAACTCTCTATTTCCACATTTTGCATAAACGTCAACAAGGGAATCCCCTGCACAGACATCTGACATGAACCCACAACTAATTACATCTCAATGTATCTCCTTGCTTAGTTCAAGAGCACTCAAAGATGCACACCGAGAGAGCACTTGCAAAGGTACATTTATTGGGTTCAAATCCTACCCCTTGCATGTGGTACAACAGTGCCAATGCTTCCTCGGCATTCCCATGTCTGGCGTCAGCTATAATTGCCACTGTCCAGGAGGCACAATCGCGCTCCGGCATCTGACTGAAAACTCTGCCAAGTCGCCAGGCTCTCTAATTTCACATACATGTTAACAAGCGCGTTCTCTAAGAATTTGTCTGGAAAATTCCCCATTTCAATCATGTGCGTATGAACTGATTTACGTTCTGGCGTTTCTTTTTTTTTTGGTTGCAACCCATACATTCAAGAAAGAAGCATATGTAGAAGAGTCCAGAAGAATCCGTGTTGTTGGTTAGTAACATCTAAAAACCTAAGCGCTTCTTTTCAATCAACCCAACATACAGAGTGTTTTGGGGTGCTGCGAAGAATGACGTTAGCAGTAATTGCGCTAGGTTTTAATGACACCATTTGTAATAATTTTTGTAGGCTGAAGTTGAAGCCTGGGGAGCTAATGGACGCCATTCCTTTTTGTCACTGTTGTGTTGTTGATATGCAATCTTTTAATATATACCAACACACGGAAACAACTGGTCCCCTCTTGTCCATCTGTCATAACCATGCCCCGTTAGATTATATGTTAGACGATTGGAAGATGTTTAGCCTTTGGATCCTGCAAAGGTAGTTTGGAAAGGAGTTGTTAAACCCTAACCATCACTCTCGAACGATTTCAACTTCGCGTCTTCGATCGCAGGCAACCGAGGCTCACAGGGGATCTTCCATTTCTCCCGAATAATTTCAACTTCGCGTCATCAGGAACAGTTTCGATTTCGCCTCGTTGATTGCAAGCAGCAGGGGGCGAGGTAAACCCTTTCCACAACAAAGAGCTCAGCAATTCTACCAAAGGATTCAACACGGCTAGAGTTGCAGGTCATTGTGCATTTGGGACAATTTATAAAGGGATTCTGCCTAATGATGGAGCTTTGGTGGCAGTGAAGAGATCTACCTACAACAATAAAGGGAAATATGAATTTCTTGCAGAGCTCTCAGTTATAGGATGCCTTAGTCATCGGAACCTATTCCATCTGCAAGGATGGTGTCATGAGAAAGGAGAGATTATTTTGGTCTATGATTACATGTCGAATAGTAGTTTGGATAAGATCATTTTTCAAGAAGGTGGAGGACCGGTGCTGTCACGGGAAAATAGATGCAAGATAGTGATGGGGTTGCATCTGCATTGACATATTTACATGGCATATGGGAGAAACAGGTGGTTCACAGAGATGTTAAGTCTAGTAATATAATGTTAGATGGAACTTTCAATGCTAGGATATTTTGGGCTTGCTCAGCTTATAGAGAACAATAAGAGCCCTGATGCAACTTTAACAGTAGGAACAATGGGGTACCTTGCTCCTAAGTATTTATTCTCAGGAAAGGACTTAGACAAAACATACGTCTTCAGCTTTAGGGCAGTTGTTTTGGAAGTTTCTTGTGGAAGAAGAGCTATTGAGGCAGACACGCAACCTGGACAGAGTAATTTGGTTGATTGGGTTTGGGGTTTGCATAGAGATGGGAAGCTTCTTGAGGCCTCAGACTTAAGATTGAAAGGAAATTTTGATGAGAACAAAATGAGAAGAATGTTGTTTGTTGGAATTCTATGTTCACATCCGGTTCCTGGAGCTAGATCGACAATGATGCATGTATTGTAGATTTTGATTGGAGAAGCTCTAGTTCCTCATGTTCCTCGACGCAAGCCTAGCATGCCATTTCATTCTAACCTTCTTCTGAGTCTTCAGGAGTTTGTCTTTGATTGTGATCAGAGCTAGGTTTCCAATTCCTCTACGAGCATCAAGGACTATTATTGAATGTGATTAATAATCTTTCAGAGTTTAGTTAGTTCATTTTCCATTCCCCTAATTTGCCATCTCTTCTTGCTTTCTTTGGAATACAAAAGTGCATGTATTACAAGAAACTGGGTCACCAATTGCATTAAGAAGCTAGTTTCTCAAAGCTTGATGATATTACTGCATGGATATTCAATACAGTCTCACCTGTTGAGTTATTAAGGGCAGCTAATTCCACCTTCATTTGATGATTCCAAAGAGAGATGTAAAGTCTCCATAATCAATGACTCTCAAATATGTGTGTTATGCAAATTTTTTTAACAGATCCGTTTCCCATTTTGACAAATAAAATTTGATTTTATGTATGAAAAAAATGGTTGAATTTCTGAAAAAAGGTTTGTAATGACATTCAGTTGCATTTCTAACAGGACAACATAACAAAAATAAAAACAAAACCTATCTGCATGCATGCATATTTTGAGTATGTACCACACCAACAGCAGTGGACGCCTTTAACTTCTTAGGAATTAGCTACGCAATTTCATGCACAAATTATTGAACTTAGAATTTTATTGGAGGATTTGAATGCCACCTACAAGCAAAGCACATTAGATTTTAATACGTCTGATCCTGAAAATATTATTCACATGTGCTTCGGAAGATGATGTCAAAAACTACAGAGACTTTGCCTACTGGATTGTGCTTCTTCCCATTACAACTTGAGTGAAACTGAAAATTATTCATAGCTAAGACCATATTTGCATTTTTTTCGCAACAAATTATTACTTGAAAAATTTCCATGATGCGCAAAATTTCTGAGGTCTGTGAAAGGATTGTTCTGGCTTGGAGGAAAAGGATTCGACTGGAACAAAATATTCTTCCTATAAGTAAAATTTGTTCAGGATTAACTGCCCTTCCAATTTCACGTGTAAATAATGGTATACATTCCATTTTGTGGGTATAAATCCTGTACACAATGGAAATTATGCTGGTGAGGAAATGTTGTCCCATTTGTTTTGCGATCACTGGTCTTCAGAGGAATTTTAAAGATTGCAGGAACAGTAATCACAAAAATATTTCCCAGGTTCCTGTATGTGATCAGAAATTTACAATATTATTGGCAAGTTGGTTCTATCTGTTACTAAGAATGTAATGCAAGGCTAGGAGATTTTGGGCTTGCTCGGCTTATAGAGCACAATAAGAGCTGTGATCCAACTTTAACAATAGGAACAATGGGGTACCTTGCTCCTGAGTATTTATTCACGGGAAAGGCCTCAGACAAAACGAATGTCTTCAACTTTGGGGCAGTCGTTTTGGAAGTTTCTTACAGAAGAAGAGTTATTGAGGTGGATATGCGACCTGGACAGAGCAATTTGGTTGATTGGGTTTGGGGTTTGCATAGAGATGGGAAGCTTCTTGAGGCCTCAGACTTAAGATTGAGAGGAAACTTTGATGAGAACGAAATGAGAAGAATGTTATTAGACCGACAATGATGTAGGTGTTGCAAATTTTGAGTGGAGAAGCTCCAGTTCCTCATGTTCCTCGGGGCAAGCCTAACAAGTCATTTCATTCTAACCTTCTTCTGAGTCTTCAAGAGGTTGTCTCTGATTGTGATCAGAGCCAGGTTTCCAGTTTGTCCATGAGCATCAAGGACTATACTTGAATGTGATTGATAATCTTTTAGAGTTCAATCAATTCATTTTGATGAGAACGAAATGAGAAGAATGTCGTTGGTTGGACTTCTCTGTTCACATCCCAATCCTAGAGCTAGATCGACAATGATGCAGGTACTACATATTTTGAGTGGAGAATCTCCATTTCCTCATGTTCCTCAGCACAAGCCTAGCATGTCATTTCATTCTAACCATATTCTGAGTTTACGAGTTCTGTCTATTTCTTGAATGACTTGAGCTCTACGCTATGGCATGTCGATCCGCTTCTGGTCTAATCACTGATCCCAGGTTAAAGTAAGGTTGCATTGTTTATTAGTATGGTTCATTTTTCTACATTGTTCTGTTGCTTCGTGGAATCTACATGCCCATAACAGGGAATGCATAATGCAACTTCCTCATGAAAAAATATAAAAAAAAATTAGCTGAGAATCTTTTGAAAGAGGTAAATTTCTTTAATTGTATATTGTGGATGCCAATTTGGTTTTTGCAATGTTCCAGGCAGTTCAAAATGGCCATTCATAAGAGGGTTTCTTTCAATGCCAAGAGATTAGGATTCTTATAGCATACCATTTTTGAAAATTGGTAGAGGTTGGTAAGCTTGAGTCTCAATTTATTTCAACCATTATTTTATTTTTTTGTTGGAGGTTTGACACAAAAGATTAATATTTGAAATAGGTTATCTATTTTACAATTGATGAATGTGATAAAGGTTGGCTTGAACCTTGAACCTTTAAACTGTATTTCCTTTATCTTGGTTTCTATGGGAGATCATGTGCAGAGGAGATTCAAGGAAGGACCATCAGTGGAAGAGGTATGCTACCCAATGTAGATGCTTATGATTAATTTGTTGTAGATAGATGTTTATTTTCATTGATTAGTTTACAGTTATTTCCTTTGATTAGTAACATTATTCCCCCCGAGGGAATAAATTGGCCCAATTGGCCAAAAGAGAGGCATTGATATATCCAGAGATATATTTTCTGACCATTTAACATGTACACAATTACATGCTATATCCTCTTCGATCTAGGATATTTTGGCAGGTCCAACAATGTTCAATATGTTTTAGTTCCATCAAATTTTCCTGTTCTATGCACAATGCTTCATGTTTCCCTTGATTGCAATTTTAGTCTCCTTCGCTAGCAGTTCATTTTTGTTGAAGTTCCTCCAACACTTAAATTTTCATTTATATTATATGCTTCAAAAGTGCTCTAGTCTTGTCCTTTATCTATTATCAGATTACGATTAGATAGGTCACATTACCTTTTATCTTCTACAATGTTGGGCTTGTACAACACCTATGTTTTCTTTGTAAGGAGACACCACCCAATTGGTATTGAAAAATTCTGACCTTTTGCATTATTGGTTGATGCATCGTAAGCCTAAGGCTATAGTAGTATGTGCTTCTTCTTCCTATGTAATGTTGCATCTTCTTTGTCATTACACTAAGATAAGTGAGGGGTGTTCTACAGCCCTGTATGAGGGAGATGTGTAATATCAAAATCAATGATCTAACTGCTAGCATAGACAGAGTTATTAAACTGTCAATATTTATTGTATGTTTCATGTTATTAATTGCAGTATTTTGTTAGTTGATTACAATTTTTTATTTTTGTGTTATAAATTGCATTATTTCGTCAGTTGACATTACACTAATTACGAATTTTAATTTTTGTGTAGTTCAGTTGTTATTAGTTGTGAGTTCATGGAGAAAGTAACATTGAAGGAGGAGAATTGATTAATGCTAAGGTTATTTATCTTTTATGGATGGGCTTAAATGAAGCAAATTAAATCAGGTGCAAAGTAATGATGGTTTATCTTTTGGGATTTGTTTTATCTCAAAGGCCAAATCTAGCCCATGAAAAGGAAGGATATTCTCCAAAAGAGTGAATTTGTCATTGAAGGATTTCATTTTCCATTCAAAAGAAGTGATCTAGTTGTTGGCATAGACAGTTTTATTAAAATATCCATATCTTTTGCAGGGATTGGATTCATTACAAGTTTGCAAGTCCCATTGGAGAGATTGGCTCTGATTTTGCTTTTACAGGCCCGCTTCTGTGAATGTTAGAGAGGCAGCAGGTTCTTGCCGGCAATCAACAGCTTCAGCAAGCCAACCACCCACTTTTCACCTCAGGTTTGACTATTTCTTCCTACCCAAGGTCTTGTGTGTGTTGATATATAAAAAGAAACAATCAGGATGCCTTAAGATTTATTTTTCATGTTAATGTGGATCAGTAATTCATTACTAGATAGAATGTACTTCTCATCTGCTCTGGATCTTGACCTGAACGTTCTTGCAATTCATTGAGTGTAGTGAGCAAGCCCTTATTGTCTATGAGGGATGTGTGCACCTTTGTTTCTGGGCATGAGCCAGCTGTCATGATTGTGGTTGGTCCATGCCCAGGATGTCTTAAGATTTGTTTTTCATGTTAATGTGGATCAATAATTATTTATCAGATAGATTTTATTTCTCATCTGCTACGCATTTTGACAATAATGCGCTTGCAATTATTGAGTGTAGTGGGCAGGGAGCCTGGCAAGCCCTCATTGCCTATGAGGCCTATGTGCGTCTTTGTCTCCGGGCATGGGCCAGTGGTCGCATGGAAGCTCCTAAATTCCTTCATAGTGAGTGCATTGTTTTGCGTAATGCCTTTGGGTAGGTTATTAACAAAATTGTCTTTGTTGATTTCTTTTAATTGTCGTGTAGCTCGGAAAATGCAAATTCTTTCACAATGAAGGTAATACTCTGCATATTATTAAGTAATTGTGTAAATTGAAATATCAGCAACTTGTATAGACTACAGCAAACACTGTTGCAACCAGAGGAAGAACAGTTGATAAATGATTCTGCAGATGCTGCCATGGCAGGAACTACTCCTAAGCCAAAGAAAACTATTGGAAAAATTAAGGTTCAAGGTATAGTAGCATCTGGTTCTTTTCATGTTTATTTTGTATTGACTTGATATGGATGCATCAATAATAAGTACAATTGATTTGTTTTTATTCCTTATTTTCTAAATGGCACATATCTCGTTCTTCTTGAAAGGTAGTGAAAAGGAAACAAATAGATGTAGAGAATAGAGATCTGTTGTGCTGTTATAATTTCCATCAAAATTTTTCCATTAGGTAGGTTTGGGAGTCTATGGTTGTTTGATTGCACTTGAAATAAAGCAAGTGAATGTAAAACACGTCATGATTCAGAAAGTTTAAACTGAGCTTTCAATACATTGTTTTTGATGCAGTGCGTAAAGTCAAGATCATGCCAGATATGCCATCCAGATGCAGTTTTCAGTCTTGTAGGTCAACCTTTCTAAATATGGAGTCCCTACGCTCCCGATCTTCTAATTTACAGTCCACAGTTTTAGCTGGATGGGAAGCAGTGAGAAAAATTCGTGTTAGACCCCATCCTCCTCTGCGTGCCACATATTCTCAGCGTGGTCTTGCTTATGTGAAAGCTATTGCAGAATACATACGAGAGGTGTCTACCCTTATAAAAGTAGGGGTGACATCACTTCACAACAGCACATCAAATGAAATGACACAAGGTGTGACTTATCTTCTATAACGTTGTAGAGGTTTTAGACCATCTTTGTCCATGTCTGGCTATTAAGAAAAAATATTTAGTCACATAGCACAATTTGAACCTCTCTGTTACAGGGATGTAGGTTATTAACAAAATTGTGTTTGTTAATTTCTTTTAATTGTCATGTAGTTCGGAAAATCCAAATTCTTTCACAATGAAGGTAATACTCTGCATATTATTAAGTAATTGTGTAAATTGAAATGCGTGCAACTTGTATAGACTATAGCAAATACTGTTGCAACCAGAGGAAGAACTGTTGAGAAATGATTCTTCAGATGCTGCCCTGGAAGGAACTGCTCCTAAGCCAAAGAAAACTATTGGAAAAAATAAGGTTCAAGGTATAGTAGCATCTGATTCTTTTCATGGTTCTTTTGTATTATAAAAATGTTTATAATGTACAAACACATATCAAAAACATAAAAAACAATGAGAATTTTGGTTATGGAAATTGCTTTCCAGGATTGCTTCAGATTGGCATGTTCCAAACTTCTCAATTTTTCCAAGGCCAGTACAACAAATCCTTCCACTTTATACCAAGCAAGGACTTCAACAAAAACTTTCCAAACCCTAAATAAGGCATTCACAATCACTATGAACATTAACTAGCAAGGCATAGCAAAGCATCCCAATGAAGTGTCTCCCCAAAAAACAACAATCTGTCATCACATCAATTGTCCAACCCACAATTCATCTGTCACAAGTAATCTTCTCAAAAAGGAGACTGAATCAAGGTTCCAGTAGTCTGTTCCAAGGAACTATGGTAGGACTATTCTTCGTACTATAAAAAAACTGAACTCACACTAGGTAACAAATCTGCTCCTGACTTGGCAGAGGCTCTGTTCCAAGCTCTGTACAAGCTTATCTAGAGAAAAAGAGTTCAGAGGTCAGAGGTATATTTATGTGATATATGAGCTTCCTAAAAAACTACTTCTCTGAAGAATGTGAGCTACAGGAAAACCATAATTTCAGTGAAAAATGTGAGCTACAAGAAAACCATAATTTCAGTGAAAAATGTGAGCTACAAGGTATAGTAGCATCTGGTTCTTTTCATGGTTATTTTGTATTGACTTGATATGGATGCATCAATAATAAGTACAGTTGATTTGTTTTTATTCCTTATTTTCTAAATGGCACATATCTCATTCTTCTTGAAAGGTAGTGAAAAGGAAACAAATAGATGTAGAGAATAGAGATCTGTTGTGCTGTTATAATTTCCATCATAATTTTTCCATTAGGTTGGTTTGGGAGTCTATGGTTGTTTGATTGCACTTGAAATAAAGTGAGTGAATGTAAAACACCTCATGATTCAGAAAGTTTAAACTGAGCTTTCAATACATTGTTTTTGATGCAGTGCGTAAAGTCAAGATCATGCCAGATATGCCATCCAGATGCAGTTTTCAGTCTTGTAGGTCATCCTTTCTAAATATGGAGTCCCTACGCTCCTGATCTTCAAATTTACAGTCCACAGTTTTCGCTCGATGGGAAGCAATGAGAAAAATTCATGTTAGACCCCATCCTCCTCTGCGTGCCACATATTCTCAGCGTGGTCTTGCTTATGTGCAAGCTAGTGCAGAATACATACGAGAGGTGTCTACCCTTATAAAAGCAGGGGCGACATCACTTCGCAACAGCACATCAAATGAAATGACACAAGGTGTGACTTATCTTCTATAACTTTGTAGAGGTTTTAGACCATCTTTGTCCATGTCTGTCTATTAAGAAAAACTATTCAGTCACATAGCACAATTTGAACCTCTCTGTTACAGGGATGTAGGTTATTAACAAAATTGTGTTTGTTGATTTCTTTTAATTGTCATGTAGTTCGGAAAATGCAAATTCTTTCACAATGAAGGTAATACTCTGCATATTATTAAGTAATTGTGTAAATTGAAATGTGTGCAACTTGTATAGACTACAGCAAATACTGTTGCAACCAGAGGAAGAACTGTTGAGAAATGATTCTGCAGATGCTGCCCGGGAAGGAACTGCTCCTAAGCCAAAGAAAACTATTGGAAAAATTAAGGTTCAAGGTATAGTAGAATCTGATTCTTTTCATGGTTATTTTGTATTATAAAAATGTTTATAATGTACAAACACATATCAAAAACTTAAAAAACAATGAGAATTTTGGTTCTTGAAATTGCTTTCCAGGATTGCTTCAGATTGGCATGTTCCAAACTTCTCAATTTTGCCACGGCTGGTACAACAAATCCTTCCACTTTATACCAAGCAAGGACTTCAACAAAAACTTTCCAAACCCTAAATAAGGCATTCACAATCACTATAAACATTAACTAACAAGGCATAACAAAGCATCCCAATGAAGTGTCTCCCCAAAAAGCAATCTGTCATCACATCAATTGTCCAACCCACAATTCATCTGTCACAAGTAATCTGCTCAAAAAGGAGACTGAATCAAGGTTTTTGTAGTTTGTTCCAAGGAACTATGGTAGGACTATTCTTCGTACTATAAAAAAACTGAACTCACACTAGGTAACAAATCTGCTCCTGACTTGGTAGAGGCTCTGTTCCAAGCTCTGTACAAGCTTATCTAGAGAAAAAGAGTTCAGAGGTCAGAGGTATGTTTATGTGATATATGAGCTTCCTAAAAGACTACTTCTCTGAAGAATGTGAGCTACAGGAAAACCATAATTTCAGTGGAAAATGTGAGCTATAAAACCATAATTTCAGTGAAAAATGTGAGCTACAAGTTATAGTAGCATCTGATTCTTTTCATGGTTATTTTGTATTGACTTAATATGGATGCATCAATAATAAGTACAGTTGATTTGTTTTTATTCCTTATTTTCTAAATGGCACATATCTCGTTCTTCTTGAAAGGTAGTGAAAAAGAAACAAATAGATGTAGAGAATAGAGACCTATTGTGCTGTTATAATTTCTATCAAAAATTTTCCATTAGGTAGGTTTGGGAGTCTATGGTTGTTTGATTGCAATAAAGCAAGTGAATGTAAAACACCTCATGATTCAGAAAGTTTACACTGAGCTTTCAATACCTTGTTTTTGATGCAGTGCGTTAAGTCAAGATCATGCCTTGAAAATAAAAGATGAGTTTAGGTTGAATTTAAAAATAAACGATTCCATAACAAATGGATCGTATATCATTATAATATAAAAACAAGTTATTACTTTAAGACGTGAAAACAATAAATGAATGCCTAAAATGATATGATATGATGCATAACCTCATAACAATCATGACCATGATGTAAGATATACTAACTAGTGTCAACATTAATGCCACTGGTGATGTTCACTACACTAACCTGCCATATATTTCTGGTGCATGTAAATTCATCCGTCACAGGAAACAACCAAATAAAGAGCAACCTTAACAATACTATATACTACAATAAAAGACCTTACATTATTTATGACAAACCATTGCATCAGAATTTACGGTGAGATCATGATAATAAGAAACCTATATAGTCTGTATTTCAAAAAGAGTTTCCAAACAATCTTCTATTGTCAGTGTACTCAAAATACACGAAATGTAACTCAATTTTCATCTCAAACAAAAGTAACACATTTTTCCTCAAAATAAAACAACAGTTTTTTTCCTTTAAAAAATAAAGTATTCGTAACAAATGAACCGTGTATAGCATTGAAATAAAAAAAGGTTATTTGCGCATCCAATAAATGATTGCTCATGATGCTAAGATATGATGCATAGCAACATAACAATCATGACCATGATCTAAGATAGACTAAGTAATGTCAACATTACTGCAACTCAAGACATTCACTTCACTAACCTGTCATAAATAATGACTTTTAGTGTATATAACTTCATCCATTGCCGGAAACAACCAAATAAAGAGTAGCCTTAACGATCAACCAAATAAAGAGCGGCCTTAACAATAGTATATGAAACAAAAAATACTATATGATACAAAAAAGTGCATTATTTATGACAAATCATTGCATTATAAATTACTATAAAAAAGCAACATTTATATTCATAAGACAGTGAAAACATACATAAATAGAACAATGTTCAAGCAGTATATTGCCAAAGTCATAAGGCAGCTTCAGGCTATGTAATAGCATGTGCACAATGTGAAAACAGAAATTTGGACAAAACAAAATTGTGGAGCAGGTTCATTCTATTATGGAATAACATCACCATCTGCGAAGGAAAAACAAGTTCCATTCCACAGAGGATACTGATTAATGTCTAGTGGTCAGCCAGCCCAAAATCAACAACAGGAAAATAAGACAAAAAGCAAAAAATCAGAAACTGCCAAAACAAAACTATATCACAGGAAGAAGAAGGTCCCCCATGATATAGATATTGTTTTCCCAGAAGATTTCCATGTACCATTTACCTATATCTTTGAACAAGCCTTTTTTTGAAAGGTTGTCAGCTAGCGGATTTTGTGATCTTTCCTATGTGTTGGATAGAGAAGCCATTTTGAAGTTGCTAGTAAAACTCGATTCTCTTTAGCCATTCAGTTAAAAAAGGATTGTTTATGGAAGCTTTATTTACATTGCTATGCATTTAAACTTAAATTTCCACCCCTGACCTACCAGGTACTGTCAACAGTTCATGTTTTAGCTTTTTCATCTCATGCCTTAAATTGGATTAAGCTTTAAAATTTTATTAAAATTAAAATGTTATTTTAATTAATATTTTTAAATATAAATTTCTCATTTATTTAAAAAATAAAATATTTGCATTCTTCAATTTATGCCTTACGGAGTTTCCTTTGCAACATCTGATGCAAATGCTAGTCAATAATCATTAATCATTCGAAATCACATTTCTAGGCAAATTTCATGATCATCAAAATTTTACTTGAATTTTAACATAGAAAAAAAAGACCGTGTAAAACCGACTTCCATTTTCACTGGCTATAAACCATAGTTCAATCAAACAAATAACATTTAAATAATCCTGACAGTTACGTGCAATGCTCATTTCTTTCGAACCGAAAACGGCATACCAGCGCAGCCACCAACAATCCATATCTCAACTACAAAAATTAATTTTCTTCTATCCATCTGAAAGAATATATAACAAAAATCAGATTTAATTTAAAAAAAAACAGAACCAGGACAAAATAGGAGCTATATCCAAATTACCGTAATAAAGAATATATATAAATTATAGAACAGTAATTAAGGAATAGTTATTAAATAGCATGAAAATTATACCCAAATTACAGTGTTTAAAAATATGTAAATCATGAACCAGTAATTGAGGAATGGTAATTAAATAACAAGAAAATTATAATAAATTATACCTAATTTAGAGTAATTAAAGAAAATCTAAAATGTGTGCAAACAAAAGGCCCAACATGCTTATGCTTTCGTGTGCGTTGTTAGGCTGGATGTGTTTCCCATCATCAAGATATCTCCATGTCAAGTGTTACATGCATTCGGCATGCCATGGGATTTTAATATACATTGGAACTGCAATACTACTCTACAGGACAGGCTGCGGATTAAAGGTCAATTTGTGTAGCATAGGCTGCAATTGCATAGAAATGGATTGATTCATTAATGAGTTTATTATCTTTTCTTTCTCTTTGCTTCATAATTGTCAGGGTCATTAATGAGTGGATTATCATTGTCATTGTCACAGCTACTTTCTATTGTTTTAATTTTTAAAATAATCCCGGAAAACTTAATGGAAGAATGATAAACAAAGCCGGAAACGGAATCTATATAGAGATATGTGGGAGCTTAAAAAGCCAATTTAAGTTACAACGGTTGAAATCAACGTCCAAATTCTTCTCTATCCGGCCACATCCCATCCACCCACTCTTTCTATTTTTATCGATAATGTAAGGCCTCCCACTTTCTATTTTCTCTATCCGGCCAGATCACATCCTCCAACTTTCTATTTTAACTTAACTTTATTTTTGTTATTACTTCTATGAACATTATCTTTATTTTTGTTATTACTTCTATGAACATTATAGGTTAGGTTTTGGAATTTTTTGTGATTTTGTTGGGTTAAATTTTGATTTTTGTTGTTTAAAATCAGTTTTAATAATAACTAATCATAATGATTAGCTTTTTAGTTAAGAAATTGTAACTAATGAATTTTTAGTTTTAATTTTGTTTTTGTTATTAGTTATCTGAACAATATATGTTATGTATTGGAATTTTTGTAATTATTTTGGGCTAAATTTTGATTTTTGTTGTTGAAAATCAGTTTTAATAAAAATTAACCATAATGGCTAGTTTTTTAGTTAAGAAATTGTAACTAACAAACTTTTAATTTTAACTTTGTTTTTGTTATTAGTTCTCTGAGCATTCTATGTTATGTTTTGGAAATTTTTGTGACTTTTTTCGGCCAAATTTTAATTTTTGTTGTTTAAAATCAGTTTTTGACTCTATATATCGATTCGCACCATCAAAAACCTTTGGGATAAGCACTATCATTGTGAAGAGTTCATAACCTAAACTTGTGATTTCAACATATCTCTACTATATTTTGGATAAATTACACTGAAAATATAACAAAAAGACTAGGACTTATTTATTTGGCATAATTTAATACTTTAGATTTTTAGTAATTTTTTGGATGTTCTTTTTTCATTATGTGTAGGAATAATTAAACTAGCACAACCACATTAATAAATATGGTTGATAAACGTCTATAGGCATATATCACCTTTAATGTATTTTAATGTTAGTTAATATATCAACGTATTCAAATATACATTAATGTATAACAACCATATTTATAAATACACATCAATACACAATATTGTCCACTAATTGTATATGAACTTATACATTTACATGAACACCCATTTACAACAATCTTCATTTATATATATGTAATTGGCATTTTTGTGCATATCAGTATATTAAACCATATATTGTGCATATATTAAGTTGTAGAAATATGAACCCTTAGATTAATAAATTGAAGGCATTGATATTATCGCAGGGGCTTCACTCAATTAACCTCTAACATAGCACGTGTGTTCCTAGCATACTAAACAATACCCTTGATTTGACTACATATTGGAAAATACTTCTAAAAATCACTTTATTTAACCCCCTACCAATACTGACCCAATACACCTTCCAAATTTAAAAATCCCCTACTTTCACTAGATATTCTAGGTATTCATTTTTCATAAACATTTTTTATACCCCTTTATATTTATATCGCTTTATTTTCATTAACAATGGTAAGTAGATTATGTGCCTAGAAAGAATAACCTAGATACTAGGTAGCTGAAAACTTGAAATTTTTAATAAAGAAGAGGCAGATATAAGTTAGTTGATTTACAAATACATGTGTGGAAAATTTGAATGGAAAATACACAGTTTTGAACTCTCAATTGCATCTATCTTCTATTGAATACTGAAAAATATACACTACAATAGTTCAAAATAAAACCTCGATAACCAAAACAATGGTGCGCCTTTCATCATGTTTATAGAAAAGAAGAGGAGGGAAAGTACAATGAATATGGACACATGAAAAATCATATTTGGTTGTACTTTTTCAAATCATATCCCTAACGTGATCACCTAGTGCACCATAATTGCATGCTAAGAGTGCCAAGTAAGTGTGTCTCCATCAAAAAATGAATCGGAGCATGCAATCATGTGTCCCTTCCTTGAGATCTGTGTCCTCTACCTAATATGGGAATCTCTCATGCATAAATATTCTAATTGACTAAGGATCTGTAGTCTCTTAGTAAGAATATATCATGCATGATAAAAATAACAAAAGAAAAGCTCTAATAATAGAAAAGCTCTACCCAAAATTGAAATTGATAAATTTGAAACAACATCTAAACTAGAATTAATTGAAGTTGTGACATGCATTCCCTTAGCATGCATGCACTGTCTTCCAAACAATAGTCTATTTCACTATCTCCTATGGCATGCATGTTCCCTCTACCAATCAATAGTATATATCATTGTCTCCTTCACTTCCATTTAACCTATTCACCACTAACGTAAGGAAAGGGTGAAGGTGCCATATATGTTGTGTTCTCTACGGCCCCATCATTGAGAGGATCACTAGCCTAGCAACATGTAAAAAATATTAACGCACACATTAGACATAGATTATATAGGTATTAGTAATGTGATGCATGTATGTTCTAGAGCAAGGCTGCTTGGGATCAGGGGAAGAAGCAGGAAGCGAGAGTAGAAGTAGGAAGTGGGAGTGGGAGCAGGAGCGAGTAGTGACATTTTCAAAATCTCCAAGGTTGGGAGCGATTTTGGGAGTGAATTTTATATAATATATATTTTTATATATTTTGATGCATATATGTCAACAAAAGCATGTAGAATGATGAATTTGTGATAAAAACATAAAAGCATGGATTAAACCATATGAAATCATTCATCTAGTAGTTATAACCTTCATCAACCATAGGTCCACAAATTACAAGTTCTCATTTATATAGGATGTAATGGTGCACATAACCAAAATAACATCAAGTGAAATCCATCTCTTAACTGAAAATACATCAACAAATAGGCTTTGGATGGCCTCTAATATCCAAAAAAACCACGCTACAATAAATACCTACATATCATCAAAATCATTGTCTGTCTTGGGATGTTTGTCATTAATATCACCCTCTAAGCATTAACATAAGATAGAAAAAATGTAGCATGTTATGTCAAGATTTCACTTGAGTGAAAGGTACATTTTTAGAAGGGTCATGATAGAGGAGTTTGACAACCAATGTCACTATCATCAAGGCACATAGAGAACTTGGTTCTCTTCATTAAATATGAGTTTCACACCCTAATACATGACAAAATCCAATGGAAACATTGTGATCCCCCCAATCCTAAAATCCTAAAAAAACTAATGTTTGTTGGATTTTAAGTGAGATCTAAAATTCTATTTTTTCCATATGAAATCTGATGAGGTCAAAACCACTCTCAAACATCCTAAGCCATTTCATGGTAATATTAAAAGTTTAAGTAAAAGGATGAAAATGAAAGATAAAGGAAAATGTCAATTTTACTTTAAGAATTTAACGTTACCATGAATTGCATGTTAATACTAGGGCCATAGGTTTGAATATTAGGCTATTGTGGACCTAATATTACCATAGTTTTTTCTTTCTCCCTCCCACAATACTCTTGGACCTCTATTTCTCTAGCCCACTTATTTTTGGCCTCTGCGTGGCCAATATATTGTATAAACAATACCTTATAATACACGTATTTCTATACAACATATAAAAGCCCTTTAACCCCTATTATATGTGTTAAACACACATGGGAAACATAAAATAGGAAAGATGAAACATGCAAGTACAATTTTTTTTAACAAGAGATATACATTTATAGTACATTGTTGTCACCGTTGGGTTTCACATCCCAAGGTCTCTTGAACTACTTAGTCTATTCAGCTTCCACACTAACCCATTTAGGATTAGGTGTCCAACATTCCCCCCTTAATCCGAAGGGTTATGTATGAGTCCAAGAAGAGCGTTGTAATACAAAATGTGCAAAAAAATGCATGGCAGCACAAGGCTGAATGTGCTCTATGAAATGTTGGTATAAAGGGCAGTGGTTTAAGGATGACCACCAACACTGGAACGTTTAGTGTAGTTCCCGGAACTCTTCCAAAACTAGCAAGAAACTGAAGTCTTCTGCTAGAGGAAGTGCTCCTATTGTTTTAAAGAGGGAAATTTTCAACCAATAAAGGGAGGTCTCACCCGCATAAAAGGGAGAACTTCAACCTGAAAAGGGAAGTCTCAACCTGTGATGGTTTAAGGATAACCAAAAACTCTAGAATGCTTAATGCAATTCCTGGAACTCTTCCAAAACTGGCAAGAAGTTGGAGTCTTCTGCCAGAGGAAATGTTCTCAATTTCGTTCCTGGAATTCTTCCAAAACTGGCAAGAAGCCGAAGTCTTCTGCTAGAGGAAGTGTCCCAGATTGCCAACTGAAGGCATGTTCAGGGGCATCTTTGTCTCTGGCTACAACTCTGAAACTGGTGTGTCAGTTTGTGGCTCAGGCTCGCTTGATGTGACTTTGAAGCTTGTAGATGACCATCATTTCCCCCCTTGTCAGATACAAGGTGAGATGATGGAGAAAACTCAACTGCAAGGTTGTTCAATACTCTGGAACAAGTTTTGACATGTGTTTGGAATATCTTCTTGGCTATTGATGCCCATTACCAAGAAGCGATCCATCCAAGATGAATCTTTGTTCTTGCACGACGCTTGTTTATGAAGCATCTGTGTGAAGAATGACTGGTTTTATGACAATGCTTACATGGATGAAGATTAAAATAGTGATCTTTCAAATGGCCAACTCGGTCACAGTGTTGGCATTTCACGATCTGTTGTTGTTGTTGCTGTGGAAAAGAGGCAGAGTCTGGAATAGCTGGAGGTGAACAATCATGAGGAGCAGGTGAACTGTCATGAATGAATCCAGCACTCTAAAACTGAATGGGCTTTGAGTAGTCTGGAATATGAAAGGACAAGTCCTTGTCATATCCAAGACCAGTTCTGTGCTTGTTGTGGACAAGCTGTTCCCAAGGTCTGATGATAGGCTTGGGAAGTGAAAACTGAGTTTCTGCATCTGCATATACGACTGCTGCTTTATTTGAATGAACTGTAACATTATTGACTTGCTTCTGATGGGTTGTAGTCTCAATGTTCTGAACAGAAACATGTTTAGAATGATGACTCCTCTGTTTTAATTCTTCTTGCTGAAGCTGAGATTCAAGTTGTAAAAAGTCAATCTTTTCATGTACATATTGTAAACAACTATGAATATCGGTGAGAAAATCCTTGCTGATTTTTACTGTATTATCCATAATAGAGAGTATTAGATTGTCCACTAACTCTAATATTGCACTGATTGGAGCCATTTCTAACCTCAAAAAATAGTAAAACAATGAGGAAAAGATGGACACCAATTGCTCTTTTATATAAACTTATGGCAACAACTTCAAATCAATCAGCGTGCAATAGATTCAACATACAAAGAATGGTGATATCCAGAAAACAGACTCCTCATTCAAAAAATGAATTTTCTTCAATTCACTTGAGAATTTAACTTCCAACAAAGCTATAAGAAATTTAGGCCTCAAAAAAAAATATTTTCCTAGCTATGCACAGGACATAATCAATAATGGGAAAGAGAACCTTAATGCCTTTCTTTTTTTTGAAATAATAAAATTTACCATGCTCCACTCTTTAGCAGGATCCAACTACATTCACAAAATGCATCATCACTAGTTCCTGCCTCTCAAGTATTTTATTACAAGGTACAGCTGCTCAAGGACAGGCAATCTAGCTGAATGTTTTAATTACATAATTACAAGATTCCCAACTGTACAATTACCACCATAAATTTGAACTGAATGATGTTCTTACTTTCAAGTTCTGACAAAAATCACTCTCAAGAGATATCTATCCCTACACTACTCCCATTGCTCACAAACGAAATCCTGTGTACAAGAATACTCTCCAGCAAGTGTATGAAAGCCTCCTCATTGGCATGTGCAAAAATCGGTCGCATTTGGCGAGCTTCCCTCCTCTCAAACCTAGAAAAAATACAAGTTGGTGCACTTGCCAGAACAAGCACTGCACTCAACACTCTTAGCACTGTACGGAAACAAAAGTTTTGGAGCTGCCCCTCGAAAAGGGGGCAGAGGAATCAAGCACGAGATGACACAATGCAGTGCTTTTCTGGGCTTGAACAAAAAAATCCTTCCACTCTGACCGACGGATTTGCTCCAAATGAACCTTGCCTGAGTGCTATTGTTGGTCCTCCAGATACTTTATGCCTCTTAAATTAGCAAATTCACCAGGAAAAATGCAGAATAATGGCATTAGAGTAGGAATAGTGAACGGAGACCAAATCAACGCATTTGCTTTCAATTTTTCTACATTGCATTGAAAACATGATTTCAAACACACGTTGCAGCATCAGTTTAATACAACACCAACAATCAACAAAGGATGCAATCAATTTTTATAAACACAACAAATTATTCGTAGCTCCTTCTAGTTCAATGGCATTGGCTTAGAACTCCACGCAGTTAACACAAGATCCAAATTGAGCCTCTACAAGGTGATATACAACCTTCAAACAAAGATCAAACTCATTCCAACTTCACTGTAACTCGGCCCAAAAAATGTCCAGCACTAGTCCAGACTTGGCAGTGATAGGATACGACCCTCTTCCTCCTTGAAATCACATCATAACAGTGATAATCGACCAACTTTAATTCGGAAAAATCCTGTCATGTCTAATCTTCGTGGAATCATTCGTCTATCTTCAAGAATGCTCGACCTCCATGGAAGGCTCCATTCTTAAATGCATTCCATGTCTTCTTCCAGGCTCATTAAAATTGTGTTGTATATTAATGAACATATAAAGAGCACAAACTAGGAGATTATTCAACACACATACCAGAACTTGACTTCAAGGCTTCATTGCAATGCACTGCCTTCAAAAACTCAATGTACACAATGATGCTAGAGATTGTTCGAATGGCCATCAACGCAATTTAATACCATTCAAATGTATTTCAATACCAACTTGTATGTTGTTCAATACCAAAGCATAGTTCAACAACATTCAAATCTAGTAGATGCACATTCAAAGCACAGTTCAACATCATTCAAATCCAGTCGATGAGCATTCAAAGCACAGTTCAATACCATTCAAAACTTGGACGGGCACAGCGTTAATATCATATAAACGCACAATGTTCAAAACCCACAGCGTTCAAAATGCACAGGCATATAAACCCATTCAATAACGCACAGCCATATGGAATGAACTCCTTTTGTCGGCACCACGTTAATATTCAACAGGCATTCAACAGTTATGGACAGCGTTACCACTCAACTGCGTTAACCCATTCAATAAAACAAACTTTACCATGACACACATACCATTCAATAATACCATTACGCATACCATTATACAGCATTACGCATACCATTATACAACGTTACCATGTCATGTGAGATTCATGGAAACGGTCTGAAATCTGAAGCACAGGATAATATGAACTCAAACACTTTAAAATTCCTTTGATAGTTTGGCTCCGAATTGAATTGAGACAGCAGTTTGTCGGGCGCAGCTACCATGTCAGAAATGTTTATGAATCAATTAGAGAGCATCCAATATCAAACCATAACGCATTCAAACGGAGCGGACCTTCATCGATGGAGGCCTATTTCTGCAATGGCACCTTCAGGCCTTAGCGTTAAAACAGGAAATGATAGTGTTATAAGAAATTGACAGTATGGACAGATGTGAAGTGCTGGCAGAGGTAGGTTATTTCAGGTCTGAGGGGAATAAGGCAGAGGCAGAGGTCAGGTAACACAGAACTGACATATATATAGAGACCACAAAACAAGTGGCTCAAATTGGAGCAGGACGAGCAATCGCTCGCTCTGATACCATGTTAAACACACATGGGAAACATAAAATAGGAAAGATGAAACATGCAAGTACAATTTTTATTAACAAGATATATACATTTATAGTAAATTGTTGTGACCGTTGGGTTTCACATCCCAAGGTCTCTTGGACTACTTAATCTATTCAGCTTCCACACTAACCCATTTAGGATTAGGTGTCCAACAATATGCTCAATATATTATTTCATTTTTTCCTCATTTTTTATCCCCAAATATGAACGCACATGATATGGTATTGCTTTTTCAGTGAAACCCCCATAGATATTATAAACCCAAACCAATAATAAATCCAACAGGTAAAAATTAAAATCCCAAGGTATATACACCCAAAGATCAATATTATAAACCGAAGAGAGTAATAAACCCTAGGGATTAATATTCTAAACTCAATGTAATAAATATATATCTATTTTACATTATTGTTCATATGAGTATATTAAATCGTATATTCTGTGTATATTAAATAATTGAAATACGAACCCTTATATTAATAAACTGAAGGCATTGATATTATAAACCCAAAGAAATAATAAATCCAACATGTAAAAATTAAAATCCCAAGGTATAATCTCGAAGATAAATATTATAAACCAAAGGGAATAATAAACCCTAAAGATTGATATTATAAACCCAACAGATTCATATTAAAAACCCAAGGGAAAAAATAAACCTAAGGGATTAATATGAAAACCCGAATGCATTATGAACACTGTTGGGTGAAAATGTGTTCGTTTAATTCTGTTGTAGTACTTGCCCAACTATTTAATTTTTCAATCCGAGGTCCGTAGACTTACGAGACACATGCACTATATATGCAGGACTAAAGTGGAACTAATTTAATCTAAATTACTGGAATTAAATTAATCTAAGAAGGCATTGAAACATTAACTATGAAAGCAGGAAATTGCATAAAGGAAAAGCAATACAACATGTGAAGAATTGAATGACAAACAACATATGTAAGCTCACAACAATAAAACTATCTCAAATTATATTACAAAAGTCAAATTAGAAATCATGATTACAACTATTTCTTAAAGCTAATCTCCATTCTTTCCATTATTCATTATGAAGAGAGAGCACTCTCTTATATACATGAGGAAGATAACCTTCTCATAATTACATATCCAATATTCTCTCAAGCACTCTCAACTAATTTCCCATTATTACAAGATATGATCCCACAAATCTCTCAAGCATTTTTAACTACTTTCCCATTATTACAAATATGATCCCTTTGAATCCTCCACAAATCTCTCACATATCTTGGATAAGATATGCCAACCAAATCCTCCATGATTTTGTCCTTAGTAATTGGATAAGATATGCCAACCAAATCCTCCATGATTTTCTCCTTAGGAATAGGCTTGCATAATTATCTCCTTAATATGGTGGAGGAGATATGGATAAGTCTCTTGGAATTAATTCTTCACATATTTCCTACACATCACAAAACTCACATATTGTTGAGATATATATAAAAATATGTATATTTTCTAATATTTAATCATAAATTCACTTGTAATACAAAAATGAATAAAATGGAAAATAAGAAGGTGAAACCCAAATGTATGTATGAAAATGATATGATAAAAGGTTAATGGGATGATGAAATGTAAGGAACAGTGGAGAAAAAGGTGGATGAAAATATGACATTTCTGAGTCCCAACATCCTCCCCAACTGAACTTGTTGCATGTCCTCATGCAACCATGCATGGGTCTCTTTAAGAACATTTGGCATCTTGAACTTTGGCTTTACATGATGATGTCTTTTAATAATGAATGTTTCCAAGATATGTGAAAGACATGAGTAACAACTTACATTTTCTTATGGTTGGTTCTTGTGTGACAACCATGAATATAAAGAATGATGGTTCTCGTGTTAACAACATTCATTTCGTTTTATGTTCCCTTTTCTTCAATAATAATGTAAGCACTCACTGGAAATCATAATGTGCATAAGAAAGCCCTTTTGTAATATTAATGAAGCATGCCAATATTGCGTATGAAGCAAAGTGCAAGTACCATTGGAAAATAAATGTTGGTGAATGGTGAATGAGAAAAAATGGAGTGATAATGGTGAAGAAATGGAATCATGGAAGTGAATATGTAGTGTGGTGAAGAAATGGAATCATGGAAGTGAATATGTAGTGAATATAGTTCTCCCCCCCCAACTGAATTCGTTGCATGTCCTCATGCAACTTGACATGGCTCATGAAAGGAATTGTAGCATGGTGAGGGAATTTTCCAAAATATTCAAGTTAGCATATAAGGAATTGCATGATTAAATATTAGAAAACAACATACCTCTACTTACCCAAGAATGATGAATTATGCAATAGGAATGTAGTTGCTGTTGTTGTTGGATCAGGAAAATGTGACTGATGTTGTTGTAACTGGATCTTGGGAAATGAAGGAATCTGAATTGCTGATGCTGAATCATGGAAAAGATGAATGCTGAAAGTGGAACTGTGGTACTCTCATAGATCAGAATGCATGTTGCTGTAACTGTTGAGAGAGTCGTGAAAAAGTGTATAGTCTTCACCCGCTACAAACCCGATGGTACAATTCTAAACATGTGAATGAATGTGTCGACGTCGAGCATGAATAGAAATCATTGGATTACCAGCCATTGATGTATGTCGTTAACCAATGCGAGGCAACTCACCATTAATGTCAATGAGTGCCAAGGTACCGGAGTACATCTTGCGAAGTGCAAATGGATGTGTCTAGGTCGAGCCACTTGCAAGATCTAAAGATCAAGGGACATTGATGTATTCCCATGATCGCCAGTGAGAGAACTTGCCATTAAGGCATCCAAGCCTCTAGGTACTCAAAAGGAACTCTAGTCTATTTCCCAGATAAGGTGCTGATGTTGATGGGGCAAGACTTGTTGAAAGGCGGGCCTTAAGGAATCCCACATCAGTCAACGTGAGTTTGTACAAAAAGATTTGGTAGGACTATAAATGGAAAGAACCCACAAACAAGCAATGTGGATCAGCATGGCTAGGAAATCAAGGCAATGTAATCATGGAAAGGGAATGAGTTTTATTCAGAAGGCAAACTAGAAGGAAAAAAAAACTGGAAAGGATAAAGGGATGTATGCGATTCAAAAAAATAGGTGTGCATGAAGTCGTGAAAGATAAGGAAATGGAAGATGGGTTGCAACATAAGGATGGTCTAGGTGTTTGGAAGGAAAAAGGTGAATAGTCATGACGCAAAAGGATTTTTGTGTAGTGGAAAATGTCATGATATGTGCAGTGAAGAATTAGTTCCTTCAAGCGTCCAATGTTGTATGTTTCATTGTGATTTCAAAAAATCACTTTTGCATTATATTGTCTTCAACTCTTAGCACCATTCTTGCATAAAAATTGTCATCTTGTGTGCCATCTCCATTGACCATTCCTGTATGAAGTGACTCAAAAACAAATTAGCTCATTTTCAAGAATTTATGAAATGTCCTTTTTTTATTATTTTTCAAAGTTACACTAATTGTGGATGAAAAGGGTGTCGCATTGTAATGTTGAGCTTTCTGCATAATCTTCTCAGTGACCTACACATAACACCAAAACCAAGAAAGTTGAACAAAACTATTTATAAGATAAGCATGCGTTCAATAGTATTACACAACTCAATATACATATTTAATATTTGTTGACCTGAAGGGATAACAAATGCATATGCTTTCTAATCAAATGATTGTCCTAACCAAAAATCAATCGTTTACTACAACTTCATGTTCCTTTCAATCTGTAAAGCCAGCCAGTTATAATTTGTACAATCGTATATGGGTATAGAACGCAGAGCTTGGTACAGAATCCATCAAAAACTCAATGGAGAAACCAGAAATAAAATCCTTTCTCAAAAAGTGGGGCAAGAGAAAATCCAATAATTCACCATGTTCTTCATCTTATTTTTTGTAAGGTTAGCCTCCTTTGCACAACGAAACGTGCATATGACAAATAAGCAATACCGATATGTAAGAGTTGCCCACAAATAGCATCTCAATACAGAGCTCTGGTGTGAATGCAAGTTATCAAGAGGGTAGCCAAATTTCTTAAGAATCGGAACAGAAAGGTTTGAGCAAGCAGTCTCCTGTCATGAAAATTAGATTTTCGGTCTAAAAAAAAAAACTATAGACAACCCCATAATCCTTTCGGTGCCATTTTGATCGAGGATACTTGAATTTCAAAGGCGAGCTAATCATTAATTTAGACTAATAAAGTTTCAGAGATGGGTGTCGTTCGTTTGCGGTTGGCTCGATTTGGATGCAGCAATCGACCATTTTACCGGATAGTTGTTGCTAACAGCAGGGCACCCCACGATGGAAAACATTTGGAAGTTTTGGGGTATTACAATCCCTTGCCAGTAAAGGATGGAGGGAAGCACATGGGTCTCAATTTTGACAGAGCCAAGTACTGGCTGTCTGTTGGAGCTCAGCCCTCTGATCCAATTCAGCGTCTTCTCTTCAGAGCAGGACTGTTGCCACCTCCACCAATGCTAGCAATGCTACGGAAAGGTGGCCGTGATGAGGAGCGTCCTATTGATCCCTTGACTGGTCGTCCTATTGCTCCTAGTGAAGATGTAGAGCAAATTTCTGATATAAAGGGTGATGCTACCAGTTCATAATAGGCTGAGAAATACCGAAAGTTTATGGAATGCCAGTCTCTGCCTTTCAGCTTTCTTAGATTGCTATAATATGGGTTAGCTGGTTTCCCTGGTCGATGTAAACTAAAAAGGATGACCCCATTTATTATTTCCAATTAGCACTTTGAATGTTGTTGACAGGGTATAAATCAGACCGTGCTAATGTATCTGTTGAGCAGAACAATATTTTGTTTTCGATAATGCTTGTTTCTAAGATGACTGTTAGCATAGAGGGTGGTTAGAAAAAAACACATGCAATGAACTATTTAATGAATAACTAAAGTTTAGAAAAAAACTAAACTTTCTCTTAATGTTGTTGTTGTTGTTGTTTTTCTTTTTTTTTTTTTAACAAATGGACATAATGATTTGCATATTGAAAGATTTTTTTGATGAAGCATATTTCAAAACATGAATTTATTTATTCTTGAAATTAGTCTAAATCATCCCTATTTTCTGATCCTCGAGATTGTACAAAGACGCAGGAGGGAGCATACTTATTCTAAGCAAAACTGAAAATGAAAGCAAAAACTACAAATGAAAGCCTACCTACTCTATACTAATTAGAAAAAAAATTAGTTACGTGTAATTAAACTTCCAATGAAGCCATTCATGTAGCAGTAACAACAATATATCCAGTAGCAATTTTTTACATGATGGATGAAAATATTTGAAAGTGAATGAGTCTAGTTGCTATAACTGCAAATCAACTAAAAAGAAATAAAAATACGAATCTAATCTAATACTTACCTGGAACCATTGTTTGATAAATCTTTGATAAGCATAGTTTCTCTTGCTCAGATCATGTTGTAACTCATGTTCTTCTACTCTGATCTGTTGTTCTTCTTCCTCGATCTCCTGTTTGAATGATTGTTTGCCATCAGATATGCAGGATTCTTCATATGTTGAATCTTCGTTTATTTCTTGGGGAGTAGTTGAACTCTCAATTCTTGTCAAGATCTCTTTTTCAGGGAAGAAGAGATTCTGGATTCTACAAGGATCTGAGTGAGTAGTTCCAAGCTGACACTCATTATAAAACCATGTGGAAAGAGATTCTAAAAGTAAAAAATATCAGCACACTAAAAAAAAATTGAATTAAAAACAAAAGGACCACAGAAATAATCTTGAATTCAATATTCAATTAAACCCTCTTACAAGGACTGCTCATTAATTGAGTAATTGAATTCTTCAACTACAACCATGAATCATGAATTCATCAAACACTTTTCACAGTTGCGAAAATCAAACACACATGCAGAAATTGAAATTCACACTTGCATAAATGTAAACACACCCTACATGCCCTGATCCATAAGAGGTCGAGCCCGTTATGGTATCTCGAATGCGATGCGTAGGCCGTTCCCCACGTCTTACCGCCTTAACACCTCGGATTTAGGAACATGTCTAAACACACTTACAGAAAAATCAAACTAAAATTCAATCCATCGTGCCTCCCCGGCAACGGCGCCAAAATGTTGGGTGAAAATGTGTTCGTTTAATTCTATTGTAGTACTTGCCCAACTATTTAATTTGTTAATCTGAGGTCCGTAGACTTATGAGACACATGCACTAGATATGTAGGACTGAAGTGGAACTAATTTAATCTAAATTACTGGAATTAAATTAATCTAAGAAGGCATTGAAACATTAACTATGAAAGCAGGAAATTGCATAAAGGAAAAGCAATACAACATGTGAAGAATTGAATGACAAACAACATATGTGACCTCACAACAATAAAACTATCTCAAATTATATTACAAGAGTCAAATTAGAAATCATGATTACAAAACTATCTCTTAAAGCTAATCTCCATTCTTTCCTTTATTCATTATGAAGAGAGAGCACTCCCTTATATACACGAGGAAGATAACCTTCTCATAATTACATATCCAATATTCTCTCAAGCACTCTCAACTAATTTCCCACTATTACAAGATATGATCCCACAAATCTCTCAAGCATTTTTAACTACTTTCCCATTATTACAAAATGTGATCCCTTTGAATCCTCCACAAATCTCTCACATATCTTGGATAAGATATGCCAACCAAATCCTCCATGATTTTCTCCTTAGGAATTGGATAAGCTATGCCAACCAAATCCTCCATGATTTTCTCCTTAGGAATTGGATAAGATATGCCAACCAAATCCTCCATGATTCTCTCCTTAGGAATTGGATAAGATATGCCAACCAAATCCTCCATGATTTTCTTCATAGGAATAGGCTTGCATAATTATCTCCTTAATATGGTGGAGGAGATATGGATAAGTCTCTTGGAATTAATTCTTCACATATTTCCTACACATCACAAAACTCACATATTCTTGAGATATATATAAAAATATGTATATTTTCTAATATTTAATCATAAATTCACTTGTAATACAAAAATGAATAAAATGGAAAATAAGAAGGTGAAACCCAAATGTATGTATGAAAATGATATGATAAAAGGTTAATGGGATGATGAAATCTAAGGAATAGTGAAGAAAAAGGTGGATGAAAATATGATATTTCTGAGTCCCAACAAACACACAGGAATGATAATAAAGGAAATGGATTATTATTAAAAACCCTAAGTATATAAACTGAAAGATAAATATTATAAACACTTAAACAAAAATGGTTAACCACACTTTACCATGATCAACCATGTATAACCATCGTTGACTTTAAAAAACATGGTTGACCATCGTCGACAAAGTTTGACCATGATTATCATATTGATAATGTGACATTCAACCATGGTTGAGAAATGTGACTGTTATGTCGAGACAATATTTAAGTCATAATGGGACGTTCGGCCATTCTTGACCATAGTTGATTTTCATATTAAGAGAATCCTTGTGAGAATGTGACATTCAAACATGGATGAAAATGGTTCACAAAAATTGGCTATGGTTGATAATTGTTGACCATGATTCATAATATAAACCCAAGGGGTTATGAACACAAGGGAACAATAATAAACTCAAGGGACGAATATTATAAACCCAAGGTATATAAACCCTAAGATAAATATTATAAACAAAAAAATAAACATGGTTGAGCATGGTTAAGCACGATTCGTTTCCATATTGAGTCAATCCTTAGAGTATGATTGAGCATCCTACATAATGATTGTCATAATACGACATTAGACCATCATTGGACATGGTTGATTCTCATATTGAGACAATATTCGTCATCATCTGACAGTGCATCATGGTTATCAAATTTGAATTTATCAAACATGTTATGATTCATATTATAAACCCTAGGGAATATTAAACCCTACAGACTAATACTAAAAAACCAAGGGATTTTAAACACAAGTGAATAATATTAAACTCGAGAAACATGAATTGTTTGATCAATAAACCCATGGGATTGTTATTACAGACAGAAGGGAACAATAAATCCAAGCGATAAAAACTTAAAGGCCAAGATATATAACCCCAAAGATGAATATTATAAACCCAAGGGAAAAATAAACCCAACGGAATAAAATTACGGCCAAAGGGACGAACATCAAAAACTTGGTGGTATATAAACCCTAAGATAAATATTTTAGACACTAAAAGAAAAAATGGTTGAGCATGGTTGCTTTCTATATTCACTCAATCCTTGCATAAACCCCTGGGAATGATATTATAAACAGAAGAGAACAAAAAATCTAAGCAATAAAAATTAAAAGGCCAACGTATATAACCCCAAAGATAAATATTATAAACCCAATGGAATAATAAAACCAACATATTCATATTATAAGCCATAGGGAATAATAAACTCGAGGGATTGATATTATAAATCGAATAAGAAACTCCAGGGATTGATATTATAAACCCAAGGGTATTATAAACTCAGGGCATTGGAACTAAACCCCCAAGGGATCATCAACCCAAGGGAACCAAGGGAATAAAATTAAACTGAAGGGACAAATATCATAAACTCGATGGTATATAAACCCTAAGATAAATATTATAGACACTAAAATAAAAAATGGCTGACCATAGTCAACCATTTTTTATTTTACTGTCAACCATGTTTGATAAATTCAATCATGGTCAACCTTGATCCAACTTCAAATTTTGACAAATATTGTCTCAATATGAGAATCAACCATGTCCAATGATGTTCCAATGTCACATTATGACAATGATTGTGAAGGATGCTCAACCATGCTCCAAGGATTGACAGAATATAGAAACCAACCATGGTGAACCATGGCCAACTGTTGAAATGTGGCAACAAGAATATTCCAATTTTAATTTGTCCTTGAATTAATATTGAGAATTAAAATTTGAATTTAGTCTCACCAGCTGCTTAAAAAATAATTTATTAATTCATCTTGGATTAATTAGTTGGAGAAATTCAAGCTAGAAGTATTTGTGAAGTCATGCAACAATTATCCCTTAAATTAAGGAGATAAGGATGAGTTATAATTGAGGTGTAATTAGTTAGTTCAGTTAACTGAGTTATGTCTAGTTAAATTAGTTCCAAACAGTTTGAGGAACTAATTGTGAGTTGAGTTAGTTAATGCATGCATGCATCAAACTAGTGTACTCTAGATAACTGAAGATTCTATCATAAATAACTCATGCATGTCTATTTAGAGAAAGAACTAGTTGAGATTAAAGACAAGGACAGTGTACTATCAGTTGCAAGAATTTTCCTATAAGGAAAACTCTTGCATGCAGAAGGATTTCATTCCTTAATATTTGCATGGTTTTACAAGGTGTGAGATCAGTGTGATTGATCAGTGTTACACTTGGTAACAACTAGATCACTCAGGGAAAAACTGCGCAAGGAAATAGGATCTTGGAGGGTAGAGAGAAGGCTTTATGAGCAGTCTATTTTGTCTGTCAGTGAGCATGAGGGATTGTACTGAGAGATGGCTAGCTGTGAGAGCTAAAGCTGTGTGTAATCCTCAGATATTTCCACTTGTATGATAATACAAATAGCGAAGTTTTTAGCTGAGGCTTTCCCCAAAGTATTCTTCTGTGTTTCATGTGCATTGATTCTTCTTAAGGTTACATGTGTTCTGCTTGATCTTGCTCAAATCTATTAAGCTTCCGCAAGTTTTATTGTAGAAGTAGATTAAAGTATTTTGCTTTAGTTATATTGCATTATCAGGTTAATCTACAGTGAGAATTTCTACATGGTAATAGAACAAAGGTTATCGGAGTTGTGAACAGTATATGGAGAAGAGAATTTGAAGTTTGAAGTTCGTGATTGCAGGTACAAATCGAATTCATCTCATACTTCAGGTTGGTTAATGGCATTCTACGGCTTGAGACTCGAGTATGCCTTGGAAGGCAACTTGAATTACATAGCATGGAAATATAGAATGGAAGTTGTATTAGAAGAAAATGGTTTGAAGGATTTCATTGATCAAGAAATCCCCAAGCCAGCTGCAGCTGATGCACAAGAATTGGCTAAATGGAAGAAGCGTGTGGCGAAGGTGAGACAGATTCTTCTAGAGGGGGTTCGAGACCATATTGTCTCGAGTTTCCATGGGAAGGATACTCCATTTTCAGTGTGGAAGACATTGAAGGACCACTATCAGAATAGCAACGACCAAAGGAAACTGGTGCTCAAGGATAAGGTTCGGAAAATCAAGATGGAGAAGGGTGATACTATTTCTACATATTTGAACAAGCTCACCACCTACAAACATGAGCTTGGTAGTGTGGGAATAACTACTGTCGATGATGATATGGTGATCCTTGCTCTCATCGGTCTTCCAAAGAGCTAGAATAGCTACCAGGACTCTGTAAATGGAAGAGAGAAACTGTCGGATTTGGAATGACCGTGGTTGGATCTCATGGAGGAGGAGATTAGGAGGAACACTCGAGATGGTTCTTCATCAAATAATGATGATGAAGAAAATCTAGCCTTAGCAAGTAAGGCAAGGAAAGGGAAAGGGAAGGCTTCCCATTCCAAATCGAATTCTTCTCATGGAGGGAAGAAGGGTGAAAAATCTAAAGTGAGATGCTTTAATTGTCATGAGATGGGACATTATGCAACTAATTTCCCATTGAATAAGTCCAAGACGGGATACACAAAAGGATCGGAAGGTGAGGCATTAGCCTCTCAGTTCGAAATGGACTTTACGTTCATCACATGTATGGTTTCATTAATGGTGGGTTGTGTTTCGTATCTTGACAGTGGAGCCTCATTCCACATGACCAACGATAAAATTTTATTCAGTACATTGGAGGAGAAAGACCTCAAGATGCGCATAGACATGGGTGATGATGGAAAGTACAGTGTTTCAAGAGTGGGCACAGTTGCTTTTCAGAGAGAGCATGGAGCTCCTCTCACCTTGACAGATGTGAAGTATGTGCCTGGACTGAAGAAGAACTTGGTATCGGTTGCAATGTTGGAGGACAAAGGCTATGATGTTGTCTTCAGTAAAGGAAAGGAATTCCTAAGACACATAACCACTGGTCAAACTAAGAGGATCAAGATTTGAGTGAAGAATCTCTATAAACTAGAGGTAGATGACTGTGCTGCATTGAGTTCGAAAGCAGAATTGGTGCAAAGCCAAGATATTGGCGAGTTATGACATAGGCGGTTGGGCCATTTGCATCATGGGGCCTTGAAGATAATGCAACAAATATGTATAGGACTTCCCAAAGGTAAAATTAAGCAAGTTGACACATGCAAAGGTTGTACCTTGGGAAAGTAAGCCAATTCTTCCTTTCATGATCGAGATAGTCGAGTAGAAGTGATCTTAGAGCGAGTTCATGCTGATTTGTGTGGACCATTCTTGACCGCATCCACCACAAAGCAAAGGTATTATGTGATTTTAATTGATGATTATTCTCATAAATGTTGCATTTATTTCATGCAGAAGAATAATCAAACCTTCTCAAATTTTTGTGAGTTCAAAGGTTTGGTTGAGAAAAAATCAGGGAAGAAGATCAAGGCCTTGAGAAGTGACAACAGTGGAGAATATGTCTCTCAACAGTTTAAGGACTTCTATGCAGCAGAAGGAATTAAATGGGAATTGATGGCACCTCATAACCCACAGCAAAATGTGGTGGCCGAGAGGAAGAACAAAAGAATTGTAGGGCTAGCACGGGCGATGTTGCATGACCAAGGCCTACCACTTCATTTGTGGGCTGAGGCATGAAACACATCAGTCTATTTGCATAATAGAAGCCCACATCGCATACTTGGGATGAAAACACCAGAGGAAGCTTTCTACGTAAGAAACCAGATGTGGGTCACTTCAAGATCTTTCGCTCATCGGTATATTTCCATGTGACAAAGGATGCAGGGAAGAAGCTTGAGCCGATAGCTGAGTTGGGGATACTTGTGCGGTACACTAATACACCCCACAACTATTGAGTGTACTTGCCTACCAGTCAGAGGATAGTGGTTTGCAGAGATCCCAAGTTTGATGAGCAGAAGGTCATGCAAGTTTCCCTTGAGAGGGAGCTCCAACTAGAGGTTGTGGAGGAACCTTTGGTTCCTAAGGAGGAGGAGCCTCAGAATGATGTGAAGCAACCGCATGCAGAGGTTCCAGGAGTGGAGACATCCACTCAAGCAGAGTGTTCCAGAGATGGACGGAAGCACACAAGAGAAGCTAACAGATTTGTGTCGGATGCGAGAGAGAATGTGGGAGAACCATCCTCTTAGCGTAGACAGAGGAGGTCACTTGAGAAGTACATTGGATACATGGCCTTTGTTGGGGAATGTGTTGAGACTGAGCCATATTCCTTTGAGGAAGCAATGCAACAGCCGATTTGAGTTGATGCTATGGTGGAGGAGTATGACTCCATAGTTCGTAACAGTGTTTTGGATGTGGTTCCAAGATCGGAGAACAAGTCAGTTGTGAGCTCCTGTTGGCTTTACAAGGTAAAGCAAGCTACTGATGGTAGTGTGGAGAAGCATAAGGCAATATTTGTTGCCCGTGGCTTTTCTCAAGTTGAAGGGATTGACTATGATGAGACTTTTGCACCTGTCGCAAGGAACTCATCTATCAAATCGATGTTGGCACTATCAGCATAGATGGGTTGGAAGATCCATCAGATCGATGTGAATACTACATTCCTCAATTTCCGAATTAAGGAAGAGGTGCACATAGAGCAACCAGAAGGTTTTGAGACCTTTGATCGTGAGTCACATGTGTGCTGACTCAAGAGAGGCATGTACGGGCTGAAGAAAGCACCTCGTGCTTGGTACACTAGGATACACAACTACTTCACCGGGTTGGGCTTCACAAAGAGTGAAGCAGATGCAAACCTATACCACATCATGGTGAAAGGTAATCCATTGATCATTGTACTTTATGTTGATGATCTCATATTGACAGGTGATGATCAGTTGATCATGTCTTGCAAGGAGGACCTTGCAAGAGAATTCTAGATGAAAGACATGGGTCTCATGCATTACTTCCTTGGCATGGAAGTGTGGCAGAAGGATGGGGAGTTGTTTGTGTCTCAGGGCAAGTGATGTAGGAGCATTCAGCCCAAGGAAAATCATTGTAAATAGTAGACATAGGGGGTCATGCATTTTAGGAAATAGTTTTCCTAAGTATCAAGTTAAGGCAATATTTAGGCCTTTAAGTGTGATTTAATTAGATAATGGTAGAATATGTAAATTCTCTCAAAAATAAATAAATGAGAACATGAGTGGTAGAAGTCAAATCCAACTCTTAAACAGTTCCATGATTCTAGGAACAAGAGAGAGCTTTTAGGCATTAAATGGGAAGCTGATAAGAAGACTTTTCTATTTTAAAACAGAGGAAAAGATGGAATGGATAAAGTCTCAAGGAGACTTATCTGCCACATATGTATGCATGTAGAGAGCTTTAGGGCTTTTTTTAGAGGGGTGATCGGATCCTCCAATGATCCAATCCAATGCATTCTTATAAATAAGTGAACCTGTGCGTTCAATAGGAGGAGGCCACTAATAGGAGAATCAGGCCTGTGTGTGTGCATGAGACCGAAGTGTCTCAGATGTAATCTTTGCTTTTATATTAATATATGCAGATGTTGGTTCCTGACTGTGTCAGAGTATTGAAGAGTATTTCATGAATGTTTGAATTACTGTGTTGAACTCATAGGTTCTGTGACAGAGTGCAGGTAGAGTTCTGAAGTACGCTGAGGCGTAATACTGACAGAGGAACCACAAAGGATCATTGAATCCAATCGAAGACCAGAGTGGAGATTTGGGGTGAAATTGCGAAGCAAGAATTCGCTAAAGGAGTTAAGCCCAGGAGGAAGAGCGAGCAGCGAAAGGGTGTAAGGTAGAACCTTAAAGAAACTTGGAATACACAGAGAAACTGAAGAAAACAAACCCAAGTAAAAGAGGACGAGTGGAGAAGTGAAGTTCGACACTCAGCAACCGTTGGATCAGTTAGATCAACGGCTGAGAATCAATCGCATCGGCGGGAGTCCCTTTAAAGTTATCAGAATAAGAGCGAGTAGCGATTAATCGTGGACCATTGGATCGTGGCCAGATCAATGTTCACGATTTAATCGGATATCAGCAATCGAAGGTGCCAAGGGTAAGCGACGTATGACTATTGTGATATCGTTGATAGTGATATATTGACGATCGACATCGAACTTATCGACGATCAGGCATTGGAGCTGGCGAAGATCGGACAAATAATGCATAAACAGTGGTGAATGGACTCGATGATATTATAGTCATGGTTGTAATGAATTTGAAATCCGGCGTATGCGGTTGGAGCGGGAATTCCTTTGTATTCCCAATTGATTAATATTTCGATAGTTATATGGTGCAGGCCTTTTAACACAAAATCATGTGTTATCGCTCCGATAGGAGGAGGTCGGAGTTGAAAAAGGGTGATGGAATATATGTGTATGACCTGCGGGGAAGCCGATTAGCGATTGAGATAAAGGTAACGCATTGGAATCTGTGCTAAAGCCATAATAAAGAGGAAAATGTGTTTGGGAGTATTTCCCCTTGTAATGGGATATAAATTGGAAAAGCGTCGATAGTGTTTTGGGTTAATATATGTGTAACCAAATCATATAGTAAGGTTATATATATATATATATATATATATATATATATATATATATATATATATATATCTATATATATGTATGTATATATATATATGTATGTATATGTATGTATATATATATATGTATATGTATATATGTATATGTATGTATGTATATGTATATACATATATATATGTATATGTATATATATATATATATATACATATACATACATACATATATACATATACATATATATATACATGCATATACATACATATATATACATACATATATATATATATATATACATATATATATATATATATACATACATATATATATATATATATATATATATATATATATATATATATGTGAACTGTGGTTCAGAAGGGTGCATATTATAAACCCGATAGAGGTTTCAGGGGGGGTGATTGAAGTTCTGATTCAAAGGAACTTATAAGAGGGCCACTTGACCATTTATGGTTTGTAGATTTGACTCCTTCGTTGAGTTAAATATCCTGGGACAGGAGTAGATGCATTATTGTGTAAAATGCATACTGTGAGTATATGTGTAGGTGGTAGCCCTGCACCATTAGTGGTATCGGAGTAGAATTGAGGTCAAAGAAGAATTACTATTAGAGAAGAAATAAAGCAGGGAAGATTTCTACAAAAAGGAATTTACACACAGGAAAAGGTAATGTGTTGAATGATAAAGACTATAGTGGGAGATTGTAGCAGTTCCAGTAGAGGCTTGGAGTAAGCAGGAACAGAGGATTCCTTGAAGGAAAGAGAAAGCAAAATTGCTTAGTGAAAGTTCTGAAGGAAAGAGGAATTGGAGACAAAACATAGGACAATCCATTCAAAGGACAGCTGGAATAGTGAAACAAGATCATGCTGAGATCTTGGAAGTGAGGTAATGTGTTCTGTTTTAAATTAGGAATGTGTGTTTTTTATATTAGTGCACAGGTGACAGCAAGAGAAGCTGTTAGAAGAACAGGTGAGTTCTTAAAGACAGAGTAAGGAGAATACTCTAAAGGAGAAGTGTCAGTGAACCTAAAGAATCCAACAAGAGATTGGACATAGAGGACAGCTGAAGTGTTCTCAAGAGAAAGTGAGAGATTGCAGAAGCCTAGAAGGAGAAAAGGTGTTATTCAAGAAGAGGTTCCAGATAGAGGACCCGTGCTTACCAAAAGACTGAGTGAGGAGAGCTTAGTGAGGTAAGATTGCAGCCAGAAGGACTAGCTATTGTAGAGGCTTGTTGCAAAAGAGCTCATGAAGAAATAAGAGAAGAAGATGACTACTGATAGTCATAGCAGAGGTTCAGAGAGAAGCCACAACAGAAGATATGAGAAGAAGGATGCCAAGGAAAATGGCAAGAAGATGAGTCAAGAGGAAATTGACAAAGAGGTTGCTGAATTAAAAGAACAACTCAATGCATTAAGGAGAATGCTTGATGAAAGCCAGAGACTAGGTTGGGTCTTGAGGAAGAAGCCAGTAGAATGGCATGAGATGCAGAGAAGGCTGCAGTAAAAGAAAGTGAAGTGGTTGAAGGGAAAACTCAAGGAAGTTGAGTTAGAAATGGAAGAATCCATTTGTGAATGAGAACAAGGAGAATTTCTGGGAGATAGTGAAGATGAAGACTTGAAGACTGACACTTCAAGTAAGGCCAAAGAGTCAGATGGTTTTAAATCTGACAATTTGTGTATGTTTGCAGGTGAAGGACAATTGGCTGATATTGTCATGAAGAAGAAAGAAGACCAGCAGAATCAAAATTCTGTTTTGGGAAAAGATGAGATAGATAGATCTCATATATAGCTGGAGAAGATGTCAAGCAACCAAGTGAAGGGCTTGAGAAGATTGAAGAAGAGACTATCAAAGAATTTCTTAATCGTATGAATGATTTAGAACAGCAAGGAGATATGATGGCTAAACCATCAAGTGAGAACATAGGGTCATATATTTTTAAAACTGATAGTTTGTGTATGATGGCAGATATTGCAGGAGAAAAGCAGCCATCTGAACATATCTTCAGAAGAGAAGATAAACAACAAGTGACTATGTTATCTGAAAACATAATAAAGGATCATCAATTCACTATGGTGATAGGCAAAGTGGATATAGCCATGGAAGCTGTTGAGACAGGCAGTAGGGAAGAAGGACATCTACTGAAAGATGTTAAGAAGGAGGAACTCTATGCAAGGGATTTAACCTTGGGAAAAGGAATTTGGAATCCCTTTCTAAGACAATACTCCTTTGTTAGTGAGTGTTTTGAAGAGGATGGATAGTCTTTTGAAGATATCGAAAGTCTGGAGAAGTACTCTAGGAGGACAGAGTATGATGGAGACAACCTCTTGAATGAGAGAAATAGTGATTTTCTATAGCAGAAAGACCTTGAGATTACAAGGATCAAAGGAAGACCATGTTTTAATACTGTAACACAACATGTAAAGGATGAATCTGTAAGAAGAGAGCATTGTGATAGAGTGCTTGCTAAGTGTGAATAAGATATTAAACTACTGGAGAAACTAATGAGAGAACCTGACAGTAGAACAGAAGCTGCAGTTACAATTTCTGAAGAAGAAGATGTGTCTTAAGTAGGCATGGAGACAGGAAGATGGAATAATTTGTTTGCAGGTTCATTAAACAACATGAATGAGTATGAGTATGTGATCAAAGAGATTGAGCAGAGATTGTTTGAAGATGGTAAAGAGGCGGTAGGAATCAAACAATTTCAAAGTAAAGATAACCAGCAGTAGGTTAAAGGAGGAGGAGTTCACTACAGTAGACAAGAGCAGGAAGGCATCATTAGAACAGATGGTGTGGAAGAGAGACTAATGGACATTCTCATGAATTCTGCTAAGAATTCGAATCAACATACTGATATGCTGACAGAGGAAGAGGAAATAGAGAAATAAATTGAAATGTTATCAAAGAAAGAAGAGGCACCAAGGCCTCATGTTTTTAATTTTAACAAGTGTTTTGTGAATGCAGGTTTTGTTGCAATTGCTGGAGGAGATTTGGCATAAGTGAGCAGCCAAGTAAAGATGAAAGAAGAAGACTTCATGGAAGAATTCAATCCATGGAACAAAGATGTTAAATTGCTGGAGAAAATGCTGAACAATAATTATTCAATCATGAAAGATGGTAAGGATGATAGGGATGTAGTAAAAATGGCAGCAAGTAAAGCAAGAGAAATTAAACCAAAGAATGAAGCAAGTAAAATAAAAGTCAGCATAGAAGACAACAAAAGTAACCTGAAAGAAAGAGAAGAAGACAGAAGTAAGAAGCAGAAGATGGACCAACCCAAAGATATGTTGGAAATAGAAATTGAAGAAATATGGCAGTAGATGATGAAGCAATTGAAATGCAGGAAAATGGTGACATCAGCAAGCAAGATTAATCAAAAGTTGAACCTTGATCCAACTTCAAATTTTGACGAATATTGTCTCAATATGAGAATCAACCATGTCCAATGATGTTCCAATGTCACATTATGACAATGATTGTGAAGGATGCTCAACCATGCTCCAAGGATTGACAGAATATAGAAACCAACCATGGTGAACCATGGCCAACTGTTGAAATGTGGCAACAAGAATATTCCAATTTTAATTTGTCCTTGAATTAAAATTGAGAATTAAAATTTGAATTTAGTCTCACCAGCTGCTTAAAAAATAATTTATTAATTCATCTTGGATTAATTAGTTGGAGAAATTCAAGCTAGAAGTATTTGTGAAGTCATGCAACAATTATCCCTTAAATTAAGGAGATAAGGATGAGTTATAATTGAGGTGTAATTAGTTATCTCAGTTAACTGAGTTATGTCTAGTTAAATTAGTTCCAAACAGTTTGAGGAACTAATTGTGAGTTGAGTTAGTTAATGCATGCATGCATCAAACTAGTGTACTCTAGATAACTGAAGATTCTATCATAAATAACTCATGCATGTCTATTTAGAGAAAGAACCAGTTGAGATTAAAGACAAGGATAGTGTACTATCAGTTGCAAGAATTTTCCTATAAGGAAAACTCTTGCATGCAGAAGGATTTCATTCCTTAATATTTGCATGGTTTTACAAGGTGTGAGATCAGTGTGAGTGATCAGTGTTACACTTGGTAACAGCTAGATCACTCAGGGAAAAACTGCGCAAGGAAATAGGATCTTGGAGGGTAGAGAGAAGGCTTTATGAGCAGTCTATTTTGTCTGTCAGTGAGCATGAGGGATTGTACTGAGAGATGGCTAGATGTGAGAGCTAAAGCTGTGTGTAATCCTCAGATATTTCCACTTGTATGATAATACAAATAGCGAGGTTTTTAGCTGAGGCTTTCCCCAAAGTATTCTTCTGTGTTTCATGTGCATTGATTCTTCTTATGGTTACATGTGTTCTGCTTGATCTTGCTCAAATCTATTAAGCTTCCACAAGTTTTATTGTAGAAGTAGATTAAAGTATGTTGCTTTATTTATATTGCATTATCAGGTTAATCTACAGTGAGAATTTCTACATGGTATTAGAGCAAAGGTTATCGGAGTTGTGAACAGTATATGGAGAAGAGAATTTGAAGTTTGAAGTTCGTGATTGCAGGTACAAATCGAATTCATCTCATACTTCAGGTTGGTTAATGGCATTCTACGGCTTGAGACTCGAGTATGCCTTGGAAGGAAACTCGAATTACATAGCATGGAAAGATAGAATGGAAGTTGTATTAGAAGAAAATGGTTTGAAGGATTTCATTGATCAAGAAATCCCCAAGCCAGCTGCAGCTGATGCACAAGAATTGGCTAAATGGAAGAAGTGTGTGGCGAAGGTGAGACAGATTCTTCTAGAGGGAGTTCGAGACCATATTGTCTCGAGTTTCCATGGGAAGGATACTCTGTTTTCAGTGTGGAAGACATTGAAGTACCTCTATCAGAATAGCAATGACCAAAGGAAACTGGTGCTCAAGGATAAGGTTCGGAAAATCAAGATGGAGAAGGGTGATACTATTTCTACATATTTGAACAAGCTCACCACCTGCAAACATGAGCTTGGTAGTGTGGGAATAACTACTGTCGATGATGATATGGTGATCGTTGCTCTCATCGGTCTTCCAAAGAGCTGGAATAGCTACCAGGACTCTGTAAATGGAAGAGATAAACTGTCGGATTTGGAATGACCGTGGTCGGATCTCATGGAGGAGGAGATTAGGAGGAACACTCGAGATGGTTCTTCATCAAATAATTATGATGAAGAAAATCTAGCCTTAGCAAGTAAGGCAAGGAAAGGGAAAGGGAAGGCTTCCCATTCCAAATCGAATTCTTCTCATGGAGGGAAGAAGGGTGAAAAATCTAAAGTGAGATGCTTTAATTGTCATGAGATGGGACATTATGCAACTAATTGCCCATTGAATAAGTCCAAGAAGGGATACACAAAAGGATCAGAAGGTGAGGCATTAGCCTCTCAGTTTGAAATGGACTTTACGTTCATCACATGTATGGTTTCATTAATGGTGGGTTGTGTTTGGTATCTTGACAGTGGAGCCTCATTCCACATGACCAATGATAAAATTTTATTCAGTACATTGGAGGAGAAAGACCTTAAGATGCGCATAGACATGGGTGATGATGGAAAGTACAGTGTTTCAAGAGTGGGCACAGTTGCTTTTCAGAGAGAGCATGGAGCTCCTCTCACCTTGACAGATGTGAAGTATGTGCCTGGACTGAAGAAGAACTTGGTATCGGTTGCAATGTTGGAGGACAAAGGCTATGATGTTGTCTTCAATAAAGGAAAGGCATTCCTAAGACACATAACCACTGGTCAAACTAAGAGGATCAAGATTTGAGTGAAGAATCTCTATAAACTAGAGGTAGATGACTGTGCTGCATTGAGTTCGAAAGCAGAATTGGTGCAAAGCCAAGATATTGGCGAGTTATGACACAGACGGTTGGGCCATTTGCATCATGGGGCCTTGAAGATAATGCAACAAATATGTATAGGACTTCCCAAAGGTAAAATTGAGCAAGTTGACACATGTAAAGGTTGTACCTTGGGAAAGTAAGCCAATTCTTCCTTTCATGATCGAGACAGTCGAGTAGAAGTGATCTTAGAGCGAGTTCATGCTGATTTGTGTGGACCATTCTTGACTGCATCCACCACAAAGCAAAGGTATTATGTGATTTTAATTGATGATTATTCTCATAAATGTTGCATTTATTTCATGCAGAAGAATAATCAAACCTTCTCAAAGTTTTGTGAGTTCAAAGGTTTGGTTGAGAAAAAATCAGGGAAGAAGATCAAGGCCTTGAGAAGTGACAACAGTGGAGAATATGTCTCTCAACAGTTTAAGGACTTCTATGCAGTAGAAGGAATTAAATGGGAATTGACGGCACCTCATAACCCACAGCAAAATGTGGTGGCCGAGAGAAAGAACAGAAGAATTGTAGGGGTAGCACAGGCGATGTTGCATGACCAAGGCCTACCACTTCATTTGTGGGCTTGGGCATGCAACAAATCAGTCTATTTGCATAATAGAAGCCCACATCGCATACTTGGGATGAAAACACCAGAGGAAGCTTTCTACGTAAGAAACCAGATGTGGGTCACTTCAGGATCTTTCTCTCATCAGTATATTTCCATGTGACAAAGGATGCAGGGAAGAAGCTTGAGCCGATAGCTGAGTTGGGGATACTTGTGGGGTACGCTAATACACCCCACAACTATTGAGTGTACTTGCCTACCAGTCGGAGGATAGTGGTTTGCAGAGATCCCAAGTTTGATGAGCAGAAGGTCATGCAAGTTTCCCTTGAGAGGGAGCTCCAACTAGAGGTTGTGGAGGAACCTTTGGTTCCTAAGGAGGAGGAGCCTCAGAATGATGTGAAGCAACCACATGCAGAGGTTCCAGGAGTGGAGACATCCACTCAAGCAGAGTGTTCTAGAGATGGATGGAAGCACACAAGAGAAGCTAACATATTTTTGTCGGATGCGAGAGAGAATGTGGGAGAACCATCCTCTTAGCGTAGACAGAGGAGGTCACTTGAGAAGTACATTGGATACATGGCCTTTTTTGGGGAATGTGTTGAGACTGAGCCATATTCCTTTGAGGAAGCAATGCAACAGCCGATTTGGGTTGATGCTATGGTGGAGGAGTATGACTCCATAGTTCGTAACAGTGTTTTGGATGTGGTTCCAAGATCGAAGAACAAGTCAGTTGTGAGCTCCTGTTGGCTTTACAAGGTAAAGCAAGCTACTGATGGTAGTGTGGAGAAGCATAAGGCAATATTTGTTGCCCGTGGCTTTTCTCAAGTTGAAGGGATTGACTATGATGAGACTTTTGCACCTGTCGCAAGGAACTCATCTATCAAATCGATGTTGGCACTATCAGCATAGATGGGTTGGAAGATCCATCAGATCGATGTGAATACTACATTCCTCAATTGCCGAATTAAGGAAGAGGTGCACATAGAGCAACCAGAAGGTTTTGAGACCTTTGATCGTGAGTCGCATGTGTGCTGACTCAAGAGAGGCATGTACGGGCTGAAGAAAGCACCTCGTGCTTGGTACACTAGGATACACAACTACTTCACCGGGTTGGGCTTCACAAAGAGTGAAGCAGATGCAAACCTATACCACATCATGGTGAAAGGTAATCCATTGATCATTGTACTTTATGTTGATGATCTCATATTGACAGGTGATGATCAGTTGATCATGTCTTGCAAGGAGGACCTTGCAAGAGAATTCTAGATGAAAGACATGGGTCTCATGCATTACTTCCTTGGCATGGAAGTGTGGCAGAAGGATGGGGAGTTGTTTGTGTCTCAGGGCAAGTGATGTAGGAGCATTCAGCCCAAGGAAAATCATTGTAAATAGTAGACATAGGGGGTCATGCATTTTAGCAAATAGTTTTCCTAAGTATCAAGTTAAGGCAATATTTAGGCCTTTAAGTGTGATTTAATTAGATAATGGTAGAATATGTAAATGCTCTCAAAAATAAATAAATGAGAACATGAGTGGTAGAAGTCAAATTCAACTCTTAAATAGTTCCATGATTCTAAGAACAAGAGAGAGCTTTTAGGCATTAAATGTGAAGCTGATAAGAAGAATTTTCTGTTTTAAAACAGAGGAAAAGATGGAATGGATAAAGTCTCAAGGAGACTTATCTGCCACATATGTATGCATGTAGAGAGCTTTAGGGCTTTTTTTAGAGGGGTGATCGGATCCTCCAATGATCCAATCCAATGCATTCTTATAAATAAGTGAACCTGTGCGTTCGATAGGAGGAGGCCACTAATAGGAGAATCAGGCCTGTGTGTGAGCATGAGACCGAAGTGTCTCAAATGTAATCTTTGCTTTTATATTAATATATGCAGATGTTGGTTCCTGACTGTGTCAGAGTATTGAAGAGTATTTCATGAATGTTTGAATTACTGTGTTGAACTCATAGGTTCTATGACAGAGTGCAGGCAGAGCTCTGAAGTACGCTGAGGCATAATACTAACAGAGGAACCACAAAGGATCATTGAATCCAATCGAAGACCAAAGTATAGATATGGAGTGAAATTGCGAAGCAAGAATTTTCTACAGGAGTTAAGTCCAGGAGGAAGAGCAAGCAGCAAAAGGGTGTAAGGTAGAACCTTAAAGAAACTTGGGATACACAGAGAAACTGAAGAAAACAAACCCAAGTAAAAGAGGAAGAGTGGAGAAGTGAAGTTCAACACTCAGCAACCGTTGGATCAGTTAGATCAACGGCTGAGAATCAATCGCAACGGCGAGAGTCCCTTTAAATTTATCAGAATAAGAGCGAGTAGCGATTAATCGTGGACCATTGGATCGTGTCCAGATCAATGTTCACGATTTAATCGGATATCAGCAATCGAAGGTGCCAAGGGTAAGCGACGTATGACTATTGTGATATCGTTGATAGTGATATATCGACGATCGGCATCGAACTTATCGACGATCAGGCATTGGAGCTGGCGAAGATCGGAGAAATAATGCATAAACAGTGGTGAATGGACTCGATGATATTATAGTCATGGTTGTAATGAATTTGAATCCGGCGTATGTGGTTGGAGCGGGAATTCCTTTATATTCCCAGTTGATTAATATTTCGATAGTTATATGGTGCACGCCTTTTAACACAAATTCATGTGTTATCGCTCTGATAGGAGGAGGTCGGAGTCGAAAAAGGGTGATGGAATATATGTGTATGACCTGCGGGGAAGCCGATTAGCGATTAAGATAAAGGTAAGGCATTGGAATCTATGCTAAAGCCGTAATAAAGAGGAAAATGTGTTTGGGAGTATTTCCCCTTGTAATGGGATATAAAGTGGAAAAGCGTCGATAGTGTTTTGGGTTAATATATGTGTAACCAAAGCATATAGTAAGGTTATATATATATATATATATATATATATATATATATATATATATATATATATATATATATAAGTATGTATGTATATATATGTATGTATATGTATGTATATATATATATATATATATATGTATATGTATATATGTATGTATGTATATGTATATATATATATATATATATATACATACATACATATATACATATACATATATATATATACATACATATACATACATATATATACATACATATATATATATACATACATATCTATCTATATATATATATATATATATATATATCTATATATATATATATATATATATATATATGTGAACTGTGGTTCAAAAGGGTTCATATTATAAACCCGATAGAGGTTTCAGGGGGGGTGATTGAAGTTATGATTCAAAGGAACTTATAAGAGGGCCACTTGACCATTTATGGTTTGTAGATTTGACTCCTTCGTTGAGTTAAATATCCTGGGACAGGGGTAGATGCATTATTGTGTAAAATGCATACTGTGAGTATATGTGTAGGTGGTAGCCCTGCACCATTAGTGGTATCAGAGTAGAATTGAGGTCAAAGAAGAATTACTATTAGAGAAGAAATAAAGCATGGAAGATTTCTACAAAAAGGAATTTACACATAGGAAAAGGTAATGTGTTGAATGATAAAGACTATAGTGGGAGATTGTAGCAGTTCCAATAGAGGCTCGGAGTAAGCAGGAACAGAGGATTCCTTGAAGGAAAGAGAAAGCAAAATTGCTTAGTGAAAGTTCTGAAGGAAAGAGGAATTGGAGACAAAACATAGGACAATCCATTCAAAGGACAGCTGGAATGGTGAAACAAGATCATGCTGAGATCTTGGAAGTGAGGTAATGTGTTCTGTTTTAAATTAGGAATGTGTGTTTTTTATATTAGTGCACAGGTGACAGCAAGAGAAGCTGTTAGAAGAACAGGTGAGTTCTTAAAGACAGAGTAAGGAGAAGTGTCAGTGAACCTAAAGAATCCAACAAGAGATTGGACATAGAGGACAGCTGAAGTGTTCTCAAGAGAAAGTGAGAGATTGCAGAAGCCTAGAAGGAGAAAAGGTGTTTCTCAAGAAGAGGTTCCAGATAGAGGACCCGTGCTTACTGAAAGACTGAGTGAGGAGAGCTTAGTGAGGTAAGATTGCAGCCAGGAGGACTAGCTATTGCAGAGGCTTGTTGCAAAAGAGCTCATGAAGAAATAAGAGAAGAAGATGACTACTGATAGTCATAGCAGAGGTTCAGAGAGAAGCCACAATAGAAGATATGAGAAGAAGGATGCCAAGGAAAATGGCAAGAAGATGAGTCAAGAGGAAATTGACAAAGAGGTTGCTGAATTAAAAGAACAACTCAATGCATTAAGGAGAATGCTTGATGAAAGCCAGAGACTAGGTTGGGTCTTGAGGAAGAAGGCAGTAGAATGGAATGAGATGCAGAGAAGGCTGCAGTAAAAGAAAGTGAAGTGGTTGAAGGGAAAACTCAAGGAAGTTGAGTTAGAAATGGAAGAATCCATTTGTGAATGAGAACAAGGAGAATTTCCGGGAGATAGTGAAGATGAAGACTTGAAGACTGACACTTCAAGTAAGGCCAAAGAGTCAGATGGTTTTAAATCTGACAATTTGTGTATGTTTGCAGGTGAAGGACAATTGGCTGATATTGTCATGAAGAAGAAAGAAGACTAGCAAAATCAAAATTCTGTTTTGGGAAAAGATGAGATAGATAGATCTCATATATAGCTGGAGAAAGATGTCAAGCAACCAAGTGAAGGGCTTGAGAAGATTGAAGAAGAGACTATCAAAGAATTTCTTAATCGTATGAATGATTTAGAACAGCAAGGAGATATGATGGCTAAACCATCAAGTGAGAACATAGGGTCATATATTTTTAAAACTGATAGTTTGTGTATGATGGCAGATATTGCAGGAGAAAAGCAGCCATCTGAACATATCTTCAGAAGAGAAGATAAACAACAAGCGACTATGTTATCTGAAAACATAATAAAGGATCATCAATTCACTATGGTGATAGGCAAAGTGGATATAGCCATGGAAGCTGTTGAGACAGGCAGTAGGGAAGAAGGACATCTACTGAAAGATGTTAAGAAGGAGGAACTATATGCAAGGGATTTAACCTTGGGAAAAGGAATTTGGAATCCCTTTCTAAGACAATACTCCTTTGTTAGTGAGTTTTTTGAAGAGGATGGATAGTCTTTTGAAGATATCGAAAGTCTGGAGAAGTACTCTAGGAGGACAGAGTATGATGGAGACAACCTCTTGAATGAGAGAAATAGTGATTTTCTATAGCAGAAAGACCTTGAGATTACAAGGATCAAAGGAAGACCATGTTTTAATACTGTAACACAACATGTAAAGGATGAATCTGTAAGAAGAGAGCATTGTGATAGAGTGCTTGCTAAGTGTGAATAATATATTAAACTGCTGGAGAAACTAATGAGAGAACCTGACAGTAGAACAGAAGCTGCAATTACAGTTTCTGAAGAAGAAGATGTGTCTTAAGTAGGCATGGAGACAGGAAGATGGAATAATTTGTTTGCAGGTTCATTAAACAACATGAATGAGTATGAGTATGTGATCAAAGAGATTGAGCAGAGATTGTTTGAAGATGGTAAAGAGGCGGTAGGAATCAAACAATTTCAAAGTAAAGATAACCAGCAGTAGGTTAAAGGAGGAGGATTTCACTACGGTAGACAAGAGCAGGAAGGCATCATTAGAACAGATGGTGTGGAAGAGAGACTAATGGACATTCTCATGAATTCTACTAAGAATTCGAATCAACATACTGATATGCTGATAGAGGAAGAGGAAATAGAGAAACAAATTGAAATGTTATCAAAGAAAGAAGAGGCACCAAGGCCTCATGTTTTTAATTTTAACAAGTGTTTTGTGAATGCAGTTTTTGTTGCAATTGCTGGAGGAGATTTGGCATAGGTGAGCAGCCAAGTAAAGATGAAAGAAGAAGACTTCATGGAAGAATTCAATCCATGGAACAAAGATGTTAAATTGCTGGAGAAAATGCTGAACAATCATGATTCAATCATGAAAGATGGTAAGGACGATAGGGATGTAGTAAAAATGGCAGCAAGTAAAGCAAGAGAAAGTAAACCAAAGAATGAAGCAAGTAAAAGAAAAGTCAGCATAGAAGACAACAAAAGTAACCTGAAAGAAAGAGAAGAAGACAGAAGTAAGAAGCAGAAGATGGACCAACCCAAAGATATGTTGGAAATAGAAATTGAAGAAATATGGCAGTAGATGATGAAGCAATTGAAATGGAGGAAAATGGTGACATCAGCAAGCAAGATTAATCAAAAGTTGAACCTTATTGACAGGGAAAAGAAAATGGAGCAAAAGATAGCAGAAGTGCAGTCGCAGCGAAGGAATAAAGCATCTGGGAAATTACAGAACAAAGTATGGGATCCATGAAGACCAAGACCGGAAGACACATGATCAGGAGATCATGAATATTTTCTACTTTGTAGGAGCATTCAGCCCAAGGAAAATCATTGTAAATAGTAGACATAGGGGGTCATGCATTTTAGGAAATAGTTTTCCTAAGTATCAAGTTAAGGCAATATTTAGGCCTTTAAGTGTGATTTAATTAGGTAATGGGAGAATATGTAAATTCTCTCAAAAATAAATAAATGAGAACATGAGTGGTAGAAGTCAAATCCAACTCTTAAACAGTTCCATGATTCTAGGAACAAGAGAGAGCTTTTAGGCATTAAATGGGCAGCTGATAAGAAGACTTTTCTATTTTGAAACAGAGGAAAAGATGGAATGGATAAAGTCTCAAGGGGACTTATCTGCCACATATGTATGCATGCAGAGAGCTTCAGGGATTTTGTTAGAGGGGTGATCGGATCCTTGAACGATCCAATCCAATGCATTCTTATAAATAAGTGAACCTGTGCATTCAATAGGAGGAGGCCACTAATAGGAGAATCAGGCCTCTGTGTGTGCATGAGATCGAAGTGTCTCGGATGTAATCTTTGCTTTTATATTTAATATATGTAGATGTTGGTTCTTGATTGTGTTAGAGTATTGAAGAGTATTTCATGAATGTTTGAATTACTGTGTTGAACTCGTAGGTTCTGTGACAGAGTGCAAGCAGATTTCTGAAGTACGTTGGGGCATAGTACTGATAGAGGAACCACAAAGGATCATTGAATCCAATCGAATACCAGAGTATAGATCTAGGGTGAAATTGCGGAGAAAGAATTCGCTAAAGGAGTTAAGCGTAGGAGGAAGAGCAAGCAACGAAAGGGCGTAAGGCAGAACCTTAAAGTAATGTGGAATACACAGAGAAACTGAAGAAAACGTGGAAAACCCAAGTAAAAGAGGAAGAGTGGAGAAGTGAAGTTCAACATTTAGCAACCGTTGGATCAGTTAGATCAACAACTGAGAATCAATCGCATCAGCGGGAGTCCCTTTAAAGTTATCGGAATAAGAGTGAGTAGCGATTAATCGTGGACCGTTGGATCATGGCCAGATCAACGGTCATGATTTAATCGCATATCGGCGATCGGAGGTGCCAAGGGTAAGCGGCGTATGACTGTTGCGATATAGCCGATAGCGATATATTAGTGATGGGCATTGGGCTTATCGGCGATCGAGCATCAGAGCTGGCAAAAATCAGAGAAATAGTGCAAAAATAGTGGTGAACGGACCTGACAATATTATAGTCATGGTTGTAATGAATTTGAAATCTAGCGTATGCAGTTGGAGAAGGAATTCTTTTGTATTCCCAATTGATTAATATTCCGATAGTTATATGGTGTGGGCCTTTTAACACAAAATCATGTGTTATCACTCCGATAGGAGCAGGTCGAAGTCGGAAAAGGGTGATGGAATATATGTGTATGACCCGCGGGGAAGCCGATTAGCGATTACGATAAAGGTAAGGCATTGGAATATATGCTAAAGCTGTAATAAAGTGGAAAATGTGTTTGGGAGTATTTCCCTTTGTAATGGGATATAAAGTGGAAAAGTACCGATAATGTTTTGGGTTAATATATGTGTAACCAAAGCATATAGTAAGGTTATATATATATGTGAACTGTGTTTCTGAAGGGTTCATATTATAAACCCGATAGAGCTTTCAGGCGGGGTGATTGAAGTTCTGATTCAAAGGAACTTATAAGAGGGTCACTTGACCATTTATGTTCTGTAGGTTTGACTCCTTCAATGAGTTAAATATCCTAGGACAGGTGTATATGCATTATTGTGTAAAATGCATACTGTGGGTATATGTGTGGGTGGTAGCCCTACACCAGCAAGTATGCCAACGAGATACTCAGGGGATTCCACATGGAGAAGTGCAAGCCCATGTAGACTCCTCTAGCAGGTAACTGGAGGAAGGAGGATGCTACTTCAGGAGAAGTAGTAGAGGCTTACTGTGTACAGGCAGCTTGTGGGTTCACTGATTTACTTAGTGAACACATGACCAGATTTGTGCTATGCTGTGAACCAGCTGAGTCAATCTATGGTTCAGCCTGCCAAGATGTTTTGGCAGGAAGCTAAGCATGTATTGAGATACCTCAGAGGCACATCTCAGTATGGATTATGGTACAAACAGACAGAGGGAGTGAAGCTACAAGGCTTCACTGATGCAGAGTGGGCAGGGAATCCATCAAATCGGAAGAGCACATCAGGTGAAATTTTCAACCTTGGTTCGGCGGCAGTTTCTTTCTACAGCAGGAAACAAAGGTTGGTTTCACTCAGCACGGCAGAAGCCGAATACATGGCTGCAAGTCAGGCAGCATGTAAGGCCATCTGGATGCGGAAAATTTTAGTTGGTTTGTTTGATCAGAAGATGCTATTATCTATTGTGATAATCAGAGTTGTATCAAACTCTCTAAGAATCCAGTATTTCATGACAGGTCTAAGAACATCAAAATTCGGTATTATCATCTCAAAGATTGTGTGGCAAGGAGGATCATATTGTTGCAGTATATTTTGACCAAGAAGCAGGATGCTAACATTTTGACTAAGGCATTGTCAAAGTGTAAATTCGAGTTCCATAGAGACAAGATCGAAGTGGCAGATAATCCCTTTCTTGCTAAGAGGGAGTGTTGAAATGTGGCAACAAGAATATTCTAATTTTAATTTGTCCTTGAATTAAAATTGAGAATTAAAATTCGAATTTAGTCTCACCGGCCGCATAAAAAATAATTAAGTAATTCATCTTGGATTAATTAGATGGAGAAATTCAAGATAGAAGTCTTTGTGAAGTCATGCAACAGTTATCCCTTAAATTAAGGAGATAAGGATGATTTATAATTGAGTTGTAATCAGTTAGCTCAGTTAACTGAGTTATGTCCAGTTAAATTAGTTCCAAACATTTTGAGGAACTAATTGTGAGTTGAGTCAGTTAATGCATGCATGCATCAAACTAGTGTAATCCAGATAACTGAAGATTCTCTCATAAATAACTCATGCATGTCTATTCAAAGAAAGACCCAGTTGAGATTAAAGACAGGGACAGTGTACTATTAGTTGTACGAATTTTCCTATATGGAAAACTCTTGCATGCAAAAGGATTTCATTCCTTGAGATTTGTGTAGTTTTATAGGGTGTAAGATCAGTGTTACACTTGGTAACAGCTGGATCACCCAGGGAAAAACTGCGCAAGAAATAGGATCTTGGAGGGCAGAGAGAAGGCTTTATGAGCAGTCTATTTTTTCTGTGAATAAGCATGAGGGATTGTATTGAGAGCTGGCTAGCTATGAGAGATAAAGCTATGTGTAATCCTGAGATATTTCCACTTGTATGATAATACAGATAGCGGGGTTTTTAGCTGAGGCTTTCCCGATAGTATTCTTCTGTGTTTCATGTGCATTGATTCTTCTTCTGGTTATATGTGTTCTGCTTGATCTTGCTCAAATCTATTAAGCTTCCGCAAGTTTGATTGTCGAAGTAGATTAATGTATTTTGCTTTAGATATATTTCATTATCGGGTTAATCCATAGTGAGAATTTCTACACCAACCATGTTTGTTTTATTGTTTATAATATTTATCTCTAGGTTTATAATATCCATCCTTTGGGTTTAATATTATTCCCTTTGGTTCATAATTCCTTAGGATATTAGTAATATCCCTTTGGTTTATTGTTCCCTTGGGTTTATAATATCAATCCCTTGGGTATATATTATCAATCATGGTCAACCATGTTTAACCAGAGCCAAGCTTGTTGAACCATGTTTATCCATGTTAGAATGTCGCATTTTGACAATGATTGTCTCAATATGAAAACCAACCATGGTCAACAAATGAATAAAATATTGAATATAATGGAACAATATCAAACGCCATGGAAAAGCAAACTATGAAAAAATCAAGCATCAAATAAAATTCACATACAAAAAATCACATGGGAACAACAATGACAAGGAAATCAAATTTCACTTCAAAATTTGAAAAAATTATTGACATTTTATTCAAATATGTATATAGATAGAGATTTTTTTCACATCTCTTCACATGTAGAAATTGTAATACAAAAATTGATATTCAGATACTCAATGATAACACAACTATTTCATGCAAGCCTATTTCAAAACACCCTAGATGGTGACAAAAGCAACACCATGCCAAATCAACAGGATAATTCCCACGACACTTAACACTCTCCGACCAATCCCTTTTAGTTTTCCTCTCAGTTTCTCTTACGTGCAAATGATACAACGCTTGGACATGAGATTTCATTACACCCAACACACGAATATGCTCATCAATAAAAGGAGGATGGAATCCATGTTTTTTGTCTAGCCTTTTGTGAATATATGAAAGAAAACTTAAGGTTGCACCAATAGATTTGATCACTTCAATGTAATAAATGTCATCATGGTTTTCCATATCTGCATTTCAAACACAAAAAGATAGGAAAAATCAAGACATAAACAAAAAACAAAATAAATATAAAGAAACGAAAAACAACTTTACTTTTTTCATTTTTCCATTTACTTTAATGACATTAAAAAAAAATATATGGAAAGAAAGAAGCAAACACGACACCAAAATTATAAAAACAACTTATATAAACCCTTAAATATTTTTTTGAAAAGAAAATACTTAATAATCGACATAAATATAAGAGCATTTAATGAAAAGGAGAAAAGAGAGCATAAAAAAGGTTAAATTAAATTAATCAAATAACCGAAGATGAAAGACCCATTCAATATTTTCAAAGCACTCTTTTTCAATGAACAAATATATTCAAATGATGAGAAAGAAAGATAGAGAAATTATCATGCAACATAAATAATTTGCCAGAAACAACAAAAACTATATAAAACTATTCATCTCTTTCTCAAAGCCATGCAAAAACACTAAACCATTCAAATAGAAATTGTAACATAAATAAATGTAAGAAATTGACAATATAAAACAAGGTACATAAACCAATTGTAACATAAATAAATGTAAGAAATTGATAGTATAAAACAAGATACATAAACCGTACAAAAATTATCAAAAAATCTATGAAATAATTAAGTAAAGGAAGCTACTGTAAAATCCCAAGCATTGTAAACTGAAAAGAAATATATTAAACACAAGGGACAAAGATTACAAAGCCAATGTATATAAACCAGAGTCTGCACATGATTTCTTTTTAGGCATTTAACATGACCATTTAAAAAAAAAAACCCAAAACCAATAACTAAATCATGGCACGAAAAAAACATAAACTGTTAATAGCATTTCAAACCACTTAACCGCAACAGTAAACTCAATTCGGGATTAAAAACCTCAAAATAATATAAACTTCAATCACTCCTCTTTTTCCCTGAGTGTAACATAAGCATTGTTTTGCATTTTTGCATAACATTGTTAAGAAAAAGGTGGTGAAATTCGTAGAGCATCAATCAATCTCTCTCTCGATATAGCTGTAAATATCAAGAGACCATGACTTATTTATTTAGTATAATTTAATACTTTAGATTTTTAGTAATTTTTTAGATGTTATTTTTTAATTAAGTGCAGAAATAATTAAATAAATTTAATATTTAAATTATATATACATATTTAAATGTTTTGTTTTTTTATTGAATTTTAAAGTATAAAATTACAAATATAGTAAATTAGGGAACCTATATAATTGAGTCAATAGATGTTTTTATTTTGGAATATGAATTCTAAAATATGAATGATAATAATTTATTCTTCTGAAATATTCCTAATGGTTATCAATATTACTACATTAATTTAATAAAACATATCGTATTTTAATTATAAAAATCATTTTCAAATTTCAAAGAAATTTTAGACTTTTATCCTTTCAAAATCTATTTATAAAAAATAAAGTAATCTAATTCGAATATACAGTGGAAATTGATAAATATATTTTCATGCAGCTACCGCTCATAAACCTACTGTATTTGAACATTGTAATCTTTCATCTAATTTAAGTTTACAAAACTGAAACTTTTATAGAATTGAAACTTGATAGCAAGTATGATATATGTGGATACTTAATAGTAAGTATGATATATGTGGATACTTGTAAATATTCAAACATAAATGTAAATGATAGCATACGGTACTCAAGAGTTTCTCCAATTTTTTTTTTTTTTTAATTAATTACTTAAATCACGCTGCCGATTAAATATAAGTAATACCTCGTGTATTGAATCGACCGATCCAATGAGATTTTCTACCTTTTCCTCTGGCAATGTGTTGGTCAATATAGGTTAAAAACAAGATTGCTCTGCAATTGACATACTTATCACAATTAAAAGTAAATAGTTAAAATTTTGAAGTAAAATTTCAAATGAAATTATAAAATATTCAAAATTATAAAATAAGAATTTGTAAAAATTCAAATTTAAATTAAAAATTTAAATACTTTAAATTAGAAATATTTAAACAAAATTATAGATTTTTTTGTGATTACAATCAGCATACCTACCACAATCCCAATTTCGGCCTCAAAGGTCATGTTAGGGATGATGGGTAACCAATTGCAAAGGGGCTTATATTGTAAGGTTGTGTTACATTAGGTAATGGGGTTGTGGAGGGTTGGAATTTGAAAACAAATTTACTCGTTAAATTTGATGGTTTTCACACTTACCCAATCCTCTTTGCAATTTCAAGAAAGGAACTTGACGGTTTTGTGATTTTTTAAACTATATTTGATGGGAAAAACACCCAGTGATGGAGCAATTTGCCCGTCAAATTCCATCCCTAGGGCCAAGTCAAGATCCTTCAATATCTGTGTGGAAAACACACCCACCTTCCACTAACTCACAAACTTGGACACCTTTTCCAAGATCCCATATGCAATTGAGTGATGTCCGCAATGGGAAATTATGTTTGGGAAATTGTGGAAACAAAGTGTTCATGTGGCACTGGTTAAAAAGGACCTGTGAGGATTTCTATATTGAGACCAACCACTTTAGGAAGGGGATAGTAATTGAAGTCGGGAATTCAGGATGAGGAATTAGTGGCCATGTGCACAGTTCAAATGGCTCGGTTTGACAATGTGAAGGTTGAGATCTAGGAGATATATTCATGCTACTATTTGTGTTTTGGTTTGAGGTGTGCATTTTCGTTACTAGCAAGATTTATGCTTTCCGAGATAATTGCATTTATTATTATTGTAAACATCTTTTGCATAAATCACATCATTAGTTTTTGGTCAACATTTCGAACCATTTAATGTGTTTCATCCTCAGGAAAAAGATTTATCTGAAAGACAATTACAATAATAATATGGATCATAAAAGTCTGAAATAAATCCATTTTTTATGCTATGCATTTAGACCTTATCAAAGATTGATTGAACAAATGTTATATAGTAGCTACAACTTAGTTTAAATATAGGTAAATTGAAGTAATCAAAGGAAAATAACATTCAAGTGCTCAAGGATATAATAGTCTTTCATGAAGCAAGTGCCTCTACAATACATTGGATGAATGCCCAAATGTTGAACATTCCCACACATCTTTCTCTAGAATGGAGAGATTATAGTCATAATTTGCAACTAGTTGGGATCTCTCTATCTCTTTCAGAGGACAAATTAAATTGGAAGGGAAGATTTCACAAAGGTCAAATAATTGTAAAAGAAGACTATAACATCATTGGTCAACAAGTCGATTTGGCTCTGTCCTTTTCTTGCCTACCCACGTCATGGAGCTGGTAGGTGCCCCTAAATCTCAAATGCTTCCTATGGTTGGTGGCCCATAATCATGTTTTGACCTTGGATAACCTTTCCAAGAGGGGTTTTTTGGGTACGAGACGTTGATGCCTTTGCAGGGAACACGGTGAGGAGACCACACACCTTTTCCTTGATTGCTCTTTTTCCAGATCGGTTTGTCTTGAAGTGCTTAGACTCCTCGATTCCAACATTGTCTTGGTCTGGTCACACATCTCCGATTACCTCCATCGTTGGTTTGTTGTTCATAAAAACCTCAGGAATCTCCCCTCTTTTCTTATGTGGGGCATCTAGAGAGCCCGTAATCCCCTTATCTTTGATTCCATTCAGCTATAAATTTTCAAGATTAACTCTTTGATCTTGGCATTCTATAAGGAATTCTCTATTGAGCCCTCCTTGTCACCTCACTTACCCCGCTCTTCTATAGACCTCTGGACTCGTTTCCCTGTTGGCTTCTTCGATGGCGCCAACTCACTAGGGTTATGTGGTTGTGGTATGGCTATCTACCTAGATTGTGTTCATCATTTCAGATTCTTTTGGTACAGTGGTAAGGGATCAAACACCAGGGCGGAGCTTCTGGTATTATGGGGCACCCTCTTTTGTGCTTCTTGGATTGGATTCTCGGATATTTTCATATTTGGGGACTGTAACAACCCTAGTGAAAATTCCATGTAATAAAAGTTTAAAAAAGGCAAAAATAATAACCACGGTTGATGGGACACTTATTCTAAGATTAATGTTGGCAAAAATATCCTAGTGTGGGTGTTCATCGGTTTATTGTGGCTAAGGAAATTGGCAAAGGAAATGGCTAAGGCTTTGGAAAGGAAAAATGATATTTTCACACATTTATTTACGAAAATAATGGAAATTAGGAGAAAAGTAAGGTCAAAGATTACAAGTTGCATGTGAGGAAGAAATTGAAGGGAAATAATCGAAAATGAAGAAAATAAAGGCCTAATTGATAAAAAAGGATTATGAGGATCAATTTGTAACCTTTTGTCAGTTCAGTTTTGGAAGTCTCTCATTATTCTCTCTCTCACTCTTGGACACTTAGAGTTTTCTTGGAGCATTTTGGCATTAGATCAAGAAAGGAAAAGAAGGAAAAAGGAAGCAAAGGTCAAGCAAGGAAGAGCAGGATCAAGCAGCTACATCAGGATTCTTTGCAGGTATCAATTTTCATGTGTATTTTCCTTGCTAGATTTGGCATGCATGATATTGCATGTGGTTCTTTTGCTATTATGGCATGGGTTTTTCCAGGGGCGATAGTGTTTTCAACCTAGCCTTGCCATTTCCAGATAGCCATGGTGTAATGGGGTTCTCATGTTTTGGTTGAGCTAGATTGCCGGATCAATTCAAGGATGAGTGAGGTGGATCTCTAAATGATAGAACACATGCCCTAGTAACTCTTGAACCAGACTATGGATCGCGGTAAAGCCAGATTTTGTGTTGCCTCGATGGACCTAGGAATGCTTGTTGGTGAATGGCCGGATATACGGCCAATCCAAGAGGTGGTTTTCTCTCCGTTGGGCCTAGTAATCCTAGGTTGGGATATGCGCTAAATCTCGGAGAGTGCGTCTTGATTTAGGGCCTAGTGATCCGGTGTGGATTGCGGTAAAGCCTGAGAGACTAGGAGAGGAAAATTCCTCACGGTGTAGGTGGAGAAATCTAGTGGCATCCATGCTTGTTTGGCCTAGTGATCGGGTGGAGATCATGGTAAAGCATGTTACTACATGTTCATTGTGTTGGCCTAGTGATCTGGGATGGATTACGGTAAAGCTTGCTTTCTATTGATGAGGGTGAGGTTGTTTAGCCTTAGGAGACCTGGTTGGTTCTTTTGGTTTGAGTCCCACATTCATTCTTGGAATATGTCATAGGGGTGAATGGTTGAAGAGAGATTTGGCTCAACCATTCTATGGCCAGTTGGAACATGGTAGTCCCATCCCAGATTTGGATTTTGCATTATGAATATGAGGTTATTTCTCCTTGTATTTCTATGAGTATTACATTGGTTTATATGTGGATCATATGGTTGTGATTTCATTAGTATTTCTATTGATATTATTTTAGTTATGTATATGTTTTATGATAGTGGCTATGTATGGCTCTCATCATGTTTTTACTTGTAAATGAATGGATAATGTATCTATGACCTAATAGATGATAATGCAACAAATGATATGAGGGAACAATGGTTCTTAGCGATTCTCAGATAAGTATGAGATCCCTATGCTTAAATCTGTTGTTTACACTTGTAGATTACATATTTGTGATATGTTTGATGAAATGCCTGTCATGGCTAGTAGAGGTTCGATCAAGGGCTTGTTCATGTATTTATTTATGCATCATTGTTTCCGTGTTATCTTATTATTCTAAAGGTGTCATTTAATTCTAGGTAGTGACCTGGGCTTTGGGCTTGAAAAACTGGCTCAAATCCCAGGATGTTGGCACAACACTGAGAAAAATAGTCCCTCGACATTGGCATGTCTTGTCATGAGAGCGTCCAGAGCCTCCTGGACACTGGAAGGCATATAGCATGAGAGCATCCAGAGGTTAAGTGGTTAAAAACTTCAGTGGGACCTAGGGGCTAGCTACCTGAGTGGTTGGAATGGTTCCTAGGAGTTTTGTAGCTAATGTGGAAGGTCTATATGTTGTGTTTATGTTGATTCCACTTCCTTAAGGTCACATGGGAGGTTGAATCCAATCATAGTGGCCTATCGTCACATGTTTACCTCAGTTGGATGGTTACTTGGGTAGATGTGGGAGGAGGGTGTTACAAAAAGGTATCAGAGCATGGTTCACCCCTCGCACTGGATGGGCAGTGTCTTGGTCATGCATTCATGTCATGTGCACACATATTAATTGTTGGGTGTGGAGCTTGATTATCTTCTTTATTCAAAGGCATTGTTGAATTGGACCCCATTTCCTAATGTGCCGGCAATGCTGCCTATTTATTCATGCCACTAGGGGGGTCCACGGGGGGCAGTGCCCCCGAAGCTAAAAATAAATGTAAAATTGCCTTGCAAAATGTTGTAATTTCTTAGTCAATCTGAGTCATTCACTAGGCGGAAATCTGACGGTAGAAGTTATGTTTAATTTAGGTTTTTTTTCCCTAAAGGAAACCCCTCACTATATATGAGGGAATTGTATTGTGGCTATGTAGATGTGTATTTATGAACGAGAAAGAGAGAGGAGATTGTGTGAGAGCGAAGGGGGAATTACAGCAGATTTGTTGTAGGTTATATCTGTTCATTTTGCTAGATAATATAAAAGGAAGGACTAGTTGTTTATCCGTGGATATAGTCCAAATTGGGTGAACCACGTATATCTCTGTCTCTCTTATTTTATGCATTTTATGTGTTTATATTTCTGCAATAATTTATGTGTTCCATTTCTCTGTAATATATAATTTTCAAACATTAATCATCCTTGTGGTATATGTTCTTGTTATATATGCATGGTGTTATTCATGGTTGTAGTGATGTCGCCATGTGAAAGAGGATGTTGTTGTTATGAAGTATGTCATCATGAGTGTATGATTGGTTACATGTTGTGATTATTGCATATTGTCAGTGTACGTTGGTATGTTTGTTTTTTTCATACATAAGGTCATGGTATGCGTAGTTGATATGGTCATGCATTGATGATTGAACTCTAGTTAGACTGATGGTTACATGGTTATGTGCTTATGTATCATATGTATATATGTTGGTATGATTATGTTATACTTGTATCACGTTGATTTGATGTTCTTGCAAATGAGATATCCTCCGAATTCTGCTAAGGTATGTTGGTTTATTGTTATTTGGTTTAGTTGACATAGTATGTCTTGCAGGAGAAAGATCAAAATGACTAGCAAGATGGTAGACTACAAAGAATCTCCCTATGAGTGAGATGAGCAGCGTGGTGTTGGGTGCTCTTCTGATTGGCAGACACCTTGAAAAGCTTGAAGGAAGAAATAAGGAGTTGTAAGGCAGACAACGACAGGATCATACAGGAACAATAGAAACAAGGAGAGGTTAATGTAATACTTCTTCAGAGTTTGTCAAAATTGCAGTGACAAGGGCCACTTCAGATCAACCATGGATAGGAGGAAAAAACTAATGGGGCATATGGAAGTAGGTCTCATGGTGGTTACTGGTTGGATAGAGATGACACTGTTAGAGATGGCAGGTTGTTGGATACTCCGGATAGGAGAGGTGATGGATACAGGTATTATTCTAGTTCTGGTTCTGACGGGCATCATGATCATCATCATTATCATCCTTACAGGAGGAGTGATAGGGAATACTTTCCAGATGAGTTTAAGAAAGAAAAGTCACCTACTTTTGATGGAGATGTGAAGAAGCCAGAAGATGTAGAGGCTTGGATAATGGGGATGAATAAGTTATTTGGGTTGCATAATTACACAGATAATATGAAGGCCATGGTAGTTATCTTAAGCCTGAGAGGTAAAGAAAACATCTGGTGGGAAGATGTGAAGTTGGTTAGAGACATCAGGACCGATGACTTGGGTTCAAGAGTTCAAGAGGCTTTTCAGGAAGAAGTACTTGTCACAAAGGTAATACGATAGTAAGGCCAAAGAGTTTTATGAGCTAACGATGGGATTAATGATAGATGAGGAGTACATGACCAAGTTTCTTGAGCTATTGAGGTATGTACCATATCTTAAAGGTGAGAAGGATAAAGTTCAACAATTTATTAGTGGATTTCCATTATCATTTAGAGATCAGGTTAAGTATGATGAGCCTCGGTCACTTGAGGAAGTTATTGGGAAATTGAAGCATTTCTATGAATGACTCTCAGCAAGGTTGGAAAGGGAAAGAAAAAGGTAAAGGTAAATGTCAGCCGAAAAGAACAAGGCCTCAGAATGCAGATGAGAAAGAAAATGTGGCACCACAAAAGAGGTCCAATGTAGCTAGATAGGGACATGGGTCATAGCAACAGCAACATAGAGGTGAGGTTACTCATCAGTAGGAGTGTTGGACATGCAAAAAGGAGCACCTTAAGAGATATTTTCCACAAAATTAGGGTGGTAGGCCTCATATATAGAGTAAGCAGGAGGCATATATTGTAGGGGATGTTTGTCAGAGCGTTTCTCGTATTTATGTAGCATTGGATAAAAAATAGGCAGACCATCAGGCATCTATAATTGAGATGGATAGTAAGTTTTGCGATCAAGTTATTTATCTTTTGATTGACCCTGGATATAATAATATCTATGTTAGTCCTAACTTGGTGGATAAGTGTGGTTTGAGTAAGGAATTGCATGCAGAATCTTGGTTAGTGCAGTTGGCTACAGGTACAAAGAAATGAGTTCATCATTGGGTAACAACTTGTGCATTTGATTTGAGTGGTATGTCTACCACACCACATTTGAATGTATTTCCATTGGGATCATACAGTATTTTGTTGGGCATGGATTCATTGTACCTTCATAGAACGAAGGTAAATTGTTATGTCAACAGGGTATTGGAGGACATGTTGAGGATGTACGTGATGCATCAACATCAAAAGTGGGAAGAGTATCTTCCCTTGGTAGAGTTCACTTATAACAATGGGTATAAAAAATATTTGAATATGAGCCCATTTGAAGCATTGTATGGACGGAGTTTCAATACACCTATCAAGTGGAGCAATCCAGGTAACAGGGTGTTCATTGGAACAGACATGTTAGCAGACATAGAATAGGAAATGCAGGTTATAAAGAAGAATCTAAAGGCAAAACAGAATAGGCAGAGAGCTATGCAAATTGAAACAGGTTGTTCAAGGAGTTCCAAGTTGGGGAAGAGGTGTACTTGCGCACCAAACCAAAAAAGAGTTCCTTACGGATTGGATCATGTGCCAAGTTGGCATTGCGGTTTTGTGGACCCTTCAGTATTATTGAGAGGATTGGGCCAATAGTCTATCATCTTGCACTGCTTCTGATAGTGAAATTCCATGATGTTTTCCATGTGCCATTACTTAAGAGGTATGCTAAATATTTTGATCACGTGATTGAATGGTCTATATTGTAGGTGGAACTAGATGGAGAATTCCAGCCGAAGCCTGAGTGTATATTGTAGAAAAAGGTGCTCATGTTCCTGAACTAAGAAATCGAGCAGGTTAAAAAGTAGTTGAAGCACTTTCGCTCTGATGAAGCGACATGGGATATGCTGGATTAGATTCAGGTATATATCCTTCCTTTCTTACCGATTGTGGCAAAGCAGTTTTGGTATGGTGTTTTGGTATATGTTTTCGTACATGTTTGGTATATGTACATATGTATACGGATGTAAATACCACCATGAGTTATGTTATAAATATCCAATAATTTGTATGTGTGTCATGGAATTATGATGTTATGCTTGCTATGCTGTCATGTTGGTTTGCTTCTCAGTAGGGTGATCATTGTAAATATTGCATCGAGCTATGTTATAAAGCTCCATGGGCAGTATGATTTTTTATTTTTATTTTTTTCAGCGGTTTTGTTGAGGTATAGGTGTGGTTGAACAATGAGAATGGTATCCCCCAAGGGGGAGGGTTCTGTAATAGCTCTGGTGAAAATTACATGTAATAAAAGTAAAAAAAAAAGGCAAAATAATAACCACGGTTGATGGGACACTTATTCCAAGAGGAATTTTTGGAAAACATCCTAGTGTGGGTGTTCATCAATTTATAATGGCTAAGGAAATTGAAAAAGGAAATGATTAAGGCTTTGGAAAGGAAAAATGGCATTTTTGGCACATTTATCTATGAAAATAATGGAAATTAGGACAAACGGAAGGTGAAAGGTCACAGGTTGCATGTGAGGAGGAAATTGAAGGAAAATAATGGAAAATTAAAAAAATAGAGGCCTAATTGATAAAAAGGCTTCTAAGGATCAGTTTGTAACCTTTTTTACATTTCTGTTTTGGAGCTCTCTCATTATTCTCTCTCTCTCTCACTCTAGACACAGAGTTTTCTTGGAGCATTTTGGCATTAGATCAAGAAAGGAAAAGAAATTAAGAGGAAGCAAAGATCAAGCAAGGAAGAGTAGGATCAAGAAGCTACAACATTGTTTCTAGGAAAACTAGTGTCTTTTCGATCTACTAGTCCCACTAGGATTGACAACTATCCTAGAAACAAACAATCAAAGCAATTTGTGATTTTCTTTATGTATGATAGATAAGAGAGAAACAAAGGGACCAATCTAGATCTTCCACTTGACTCCTTGCTTGATTTATCCCCCCTTGATAGAGTTTGCAACTCCTCTCCTACTTGTCCCGTTTAGAGAATATATGTAGAAACAAAGCAAAAAAACACCATCAAAGCATCTCAATCTATTATATCATAAACAATGCAGAATCAGAAATACATTGAACATACAATAGCATTCACTAATAACAGGATTCACAAATACACGATTGTATGGAGGAAAACTCAAAGAACTTTATTAAAATAGAAGGGAGAATTACAACCCAGCTGTCTGATCCAGCATCATCCTCCCAGCATCAAAGCCCTCTTCACCTCATGAAAAGAAAGATCACCCAACAATACAATGCTCTTTCTCAAAGACAAACTATCAGCACTTCCTTGCAAATTACAAAATTCCAGCCTCTAGATCTCTCAGATGAGGGATCCATTTATAGATGTTTGCAAGGGTGTGAGTCATCTCTGGGTTTTTTATTAGTGTCATTCCACTTGTTATGCTTGGTTTCACTTGGAGATTTCTTAGATCTCTTACTCATCCCTGGGCGAATTCAGAGAGGCAAGTGTCATATGAGATATTTCTGGAAGATTCCATGAACATCCACTTAACAAACTGTCTCAGACATTTGTCCATCCTCGCTCATCGCACCCCACAGAAGGCCTCTTCAGTATGCATCGCACCTGGCTAGTGTAGAAGTCAGTATGCATCGCACCCTGACAGTGGAGTAGTTAGTATGGTCCAGTTTTGGCCAGTTCTGAGTGGTTTTTTAGGTGGAACTTTTGGGGAATGATGTAATCAGTTGACCATGATCCTTTAGGGTATGAAACAACACTTTTAGGGGTTAAAGAGCCCTTGGTTTATCGACATATAAGATTGGGGTTGCAGTGCCCAAATATGTCTATAACAAACATGATTATTACAGGTATCGATTGGCATGCATATTTTCCTTGCTATATTTGGCATGCATGGTATTGCATGTTCTTTTGATGTTATGCCATGGATTTTTCCAGGTGTGACAATGTTTTCAGCCTAGCCTTGCCAATTCCGGATAACCATGGTGTGATGGGGTTCTCATGTTTTGGTTGAGCTGAATTGCAGAATTGATTTGAAGCTGAGTGAGGTGGATCTCTAAATGATAGAATACATGGCCTAGTAACCCTAGTAACCATATTTTGTATTGCCTCTGTGGGCTTAGGAATCCTTGCCAGTGAATGGCAGGATATACGGTAACACCAAGAGAGGTGGTTTGCTCTCCATTGGGCCTAGTAATCCCAGATTGGGATATGCAGTAAATCCTAGTGAGTGGGTCTCGGTTTAGGGCCTAGTGATGTGGTGTGGTTTGCGGTAAATCCTAAGAGACTAGGAGATAGGAAAATTCCTCACTGTGTAGGTGGATAAATCTGGTGGCATCCATGCTTGTTTTGCCTAGTCATCGGGTGGATATCATGGTAAAGACTATTATTACATGTTCATTGTGTTGACCTAGTGATATGGGATGTATTATAGGTTTCTATTGATGAGGGTGAGGTGGTTTAGCCTCAGGATATCTTGGTTGGTTATTTTGGTTTGAGTCTCACATTCATGATTGGAATATGGCTCGAGGGTGAATGTATGAAGAGAGATTTGGCTCAGCCATTCTATGGTCGGGTGGAACGTGGTAGTCCCATTTCGGGTTTGGATTTTGCATCATCAATATGAGGTTATTTCTCCTTGTATTCCTATGAGTATTATAATGGTTTATATGTGGATCATATGGATGTGATTTCATTGGTATCTCTATTGCTATTATGTTGGTTATATATATGTTTTATGGCAGTGGCTATGTATGGCTCTCATCATGTTTTTACTTATAAATGAATGGATAATGTATATATGACCTAATAGATTATAATGCAACAAATTATATGAGGGAACAATGGTTCTTAGTGATTCTCAAATAAGTATGAGATACTATGCTTAAATCTATTGCTTACACCTGTACATTACATAATTGTGATATTTTTGGTGAAATGTCTGTCATGGCTACTCAAGTTTTGGTGAAGGGCTTGTTCAATTATCTACTTTTTCATCATTGTTTCACTGTTATCTTACTATTCTGAAGGTGTCATTCAATTCTGGGCAGTGACCTAGGCTCTGGGCCTGAAAAAACTTCTCAAATCCTAGGGACACTAACACATCACTAAGAAAAATAGTCCCTAGATGCTGGCATGCTTTGTCATGAGAGCGTCCAAAGCCTCCTGGAAACTGGCAAGCCTATAGCATGAGAGCGTCCAAAGGTAAAGTGGACAAAAACTTCGATGGGACCTAGGGGCTAGCTACCTGAGTGGTTCGAATGGATCATAGGAGTTCTGTAGCTAATGTGGAAGGTCTGTATGTTGTGTTTTAGTCAATTCTTCTTCCTTAAGGTAAAATCGGAGGTTCAATCCAATCATAGTAACCTCTTGTCACATGTTTACCCCGGTTGGTCGGTTACTTGGGTAGATGTGGGAGGAGGATGTTATAGGGACTCTAAGGCAATTATTGATTGGGTTAATGATCGCAACAATCTTCAGACTCTGGCCCTCCTTACTTGGCAACAAAAAAATAGGTCTTTGACTTTGTCCTTCCATCAGATCTCTTTCTCCCACATTTTTCGTGAGCAAAATAGAGAAGTTGATGTTTTGTCTAAGTGTGGATGCTATCCAGCCCAAGATCGATTCACTTTCAGGAATTTGATTCAGATATTCTTCTATGCTTAGTCCAAATTTCCTTCTAACTCATTTCTCCATGCTCCATTTGGCTACTTTCAATCTGGGTTTTGATTCTAGCCTTTTGCGGTCTGGTCATATTTTGGTGTGATGGGGTAGCCTCTATTAATATGTTTCTTCTTAAGCTCTAGAGAGGAAGCAAGTACAATATCTCTCCCATACTAAGCTCTCGAGTTTTAATTTTTTGTTTTTGTTTTTTTTATATATAATTTGACTGAGTCAAAATGTTTAAGAAGATAAGACATTACAACATCTCTTCCATATTGAATGGAACAATGGTAACAACATCAACAATGTAAGAAAAACAACAAAATATAAAAAATTTCAACATATAAAAAAAAAAAAAAAAACATAGAGAAATTTAAGGAAAAATATGTTTATAAAAAAATAAAAATAAACATATTCAAAACTTTTTTATAATACTTAATATTTAAAAAATTATATATATATATATATATATATATATATATATATATATATATATAAATTAAAATTTACATAAAATATTATAAATAACTGTAAATCAGACAAAAGTAAGTGATTTTACAAATTCCTGCAATAAGCAGGAGCAGGCTACTGAACAAGCCTCCTTACCTCATAATACTTATGACATGAAGTTATTAAAAAGGCATGATCACCAGAAATTCCATGGGTAAATACTAAGGTTACTTAATACTATATCCCTTAAACTCACCCAAAGTAAATATCTTCATATACCATGTGCAAATACTAAAGGTTACCTACGATCACATGAAGGCTATCAATGTTATTTTAATTACACATTGAGAGAGGAGAGGAAAGACTAATTTAACTTACCTTAACGTTGAATTTTTGTGAAAAATCATTGAGTTAAGACATGCTCTCCGCTCTGTCCATAAATTAATTTTAATCTCGGAATGAACGATGTTCAGAGATAACGATTCATTTAAATTGGAATGCCGTTTAACTTTAATTTATGATAGATATTTAAAGATGATGATAGATAATATCAAACTCGGACTTACTATCATTTATACACATAGTCACAGGGATCTGAGAAATTCACAGGGATCTGAGAAATTCAAGCGAGACGTTGAAGCGATTGATGATAGATTTGGCAATGGAGACGTTGAAGCGATTGAAATGAAATGAAATATTTTTTCGAAGTCAAATTTTCAACTTCATCAATGGGTTATAAACTAGATAGAAAAAATAACATCTCATTGTGAGAAATATAAAATATATATGGTGTATAGCTTTCAATTCCCGTTAAATTTTGATAAATATACATATTAATTCTCGTTAATTTTTAATAAATATACTTATTTCTTATTTTCTGAGTATAGTATTCCTTAATTTTATTATTTCATCATTAATTGCATTCTGGACTCAGTTAGTATAGGAAGTAATAATTAAAGATTGAAGCACCGGCTGGAATGTTATAAAGCCCAAAGATCCACTACGCCTTTCTTCGTTCTTTCCTTCCTCTCAACCACCGTAAGTAATAATAAACGAGAATTTGAATTTCATTGAATTCAATTCAATTCCGTGGAAAAAGACAGAGCTAGTGTCAATAGAGGAAATAACAATAACAACGTCAATAATAACACTGATTTTTCAACACATGAGAGACAAATAGTTGGCCCTGGCGTTGGACCCATTTGCCCTCCCTTCTTCATCCGCACGCAGGACGTTGCTCAGATGACTCAGGAGCAGTGTGAGCGCATCCACCGTAATTATTACCTTAACCATGGCTACTGGATAGAAGAAATCCCCTGCAATCCATACAATGATATTGCGACACAACAACAGGAATGGGAATATCAACTACAAAGTGAACGGCTACGGAGGGAGGAAGAGGAACGACAACTAGAGAGTGAACGACAGCATGGGGAGGAAGAGTGTCACGCCCCCAATTCTTTTTTCACAAATTGGCTTTTGTGCGGCACACGCTAAGTACTTAACATGTTCATTTGTTAGCTTACATTCCGAACTACGCCTAACATTCATCATTATTAACCAGTATATTAATGTGCAGAAACCATTAATACAACATTCAACATTCAACAGCAGAGAGACAACAATCATATGCAAGATAACAATCTTTTATTATAATTTCAGATTTTACAACTTTCACCGAGAGACAAGCTCGATCAACTTCTTACAAATTCTTGAACAATTGTGTCGTTTGTCCGAATGGGCGCACCACCGTGTGCAGCCGGCTTTCCCTACTCGGGTGCTCTCCGCACTTTTGTCGCACCGTTTCACCAACTTACATGAGCTCGTTCCACCACCGAGCACTCCCTATGCGTGATCGTTCACACCATTCAACAGACCGTTCGGTCGTTCGGCAGGAGCCCACCTGCCCGTGTTACCCCGCCCGAACGCCTTCGGAATTTACCTCTGAACATGCCCGTCGTGCAGGCTCATATGACCCACGACCTGCGCCTTAACCATAGTCACTGTAGATGTATCTCACACCTCGACTCGCTATCCAAGTTCGATGCTTGATGCCTTTCCCAACTCATTCGTCTGTTGGTTTATATGGTTGCTCCACCGCTCATGCGTTTGGTCGACCAACCAACACTTCATTTGTTTGGTTTATGTTTGAACGTCAGCCCACCCGTAATGTGGGTGACTGCCCAACCATCATGACTCTTCGCCCATCGGCTCAAGTCGGCTCATGGGCTTGAGCGTTTTCTCGCCCACTATAAGTCTGTGGCCGCACTCCTACCTCATCCACACTTTGCGTTTCTAACTTGTCGTTTCACTCGTGCTCATGTCTCGCCTGTGTGAGCTCGCCGACTAGCTTGATTCACCGTTCAACTCGCCCGGTGGGCGCGCCCGTGGGTCACCACAACCGCAGGGCGTTACATCCTCCCCCACCCAAGGTCATTGCCGTCATCGGAAATCGGATATCTTCCATAGCTTCCTGTCATACTTCGCAATTTTTCGCTTCCATCTCCAAGGTGAATCCTCCATTTCCCAGCTATCCTCCTCCGGTGCATTCTTCCATCTGACAAGAAATTCCCATCTTATGTGACTTCCAATCCCTGCGGATCAACATTTCAGAATCTTGTCCATCTCAAGGTTCGGCTTGTCCACAATCATGGCTGGTCCCCTCAGTGGTTCCACTCTCTTTGGATGATTATCATCAAGTCTGTATCTTTTCAACTGACTGATATGGAAAACTAGATGTTTCATATGCATATGGTGCAGAAGCTCCAGCTCATAGGCAACCTCCCCCACTCGCTTCTTAACTCGAAATGGTCCCTCATACTTCCTTGTCAATGATCTCGCAGTCCCCTTAGGTGGTTGAAACTGATCTCTGGTAATCCTGAGGAACACCATATCTCCCACACTGAAGTGTGCATCCCATCTATCCTTATCTGCCCATTTCTTCATTCTCCTTGCAGCTTCGTGCAAGTGCACCCGTGCCAACTCCAAGGTCTCATCACAAGCCTTCATGAACTTCTCGCATGAGGAATCCTCAGCAAACCAACTATCACTACTGTATGCGGTGTGAGTGGCATCTGCCCATTTACCAACTCAAATGGATTGTACCCTATCGCAGAACTCTTTTTTATGTTGTAGATGAACTGAGCTACATCCAAGAGTTAAGAACAATTCTTCTGATTAGTCGTCACATAATGTCTCATGTAATCCTCCAGCAATGCGTTGATCCTCTTGGTTTGTCCATCTGCCTGCGAATGGTAACTCGAACTCATCAACAAATCTGTCCCGACTAACTTGAACAATGTGGTCCAAAATATTCCTATAAATCGTGGATCTTGGTCCGATACGATGCTCAACGACATCCCCCAATACTTCACTATGATCTTGAAGAACAACTCCGCAATCCTCTCAGCTCCACAAGGCATCTTTGTTGGAACAAAGACAACATACTTGGAAAAATGATCAACCACGACCATGATTCCATTATACCCCTGTACTTGTGGTAACTGAGTGATGAAGTCCATCGAGACACTCATCCATGGTCTCTCAGGAATCGGTAAAGGCTGCAACAAACCCCCTTGTCTCTGAGTATCTGATTTGTCCTGCTGACAAATGATGCGCGTATGTACATACTCCTCTACATCCTCTCGCATCTTCTCCCAAAAGAATCTTGTCTCCAACAATGCCAAAGAACGAAGCTGCCCTGGGTGGCCAGCCCACGGAGAATCGTGGCACTCCTTCAAAAGGTGCCTCCTGAGCCCGGATGACTTTGGAACATAGAGTCAGTTTCCAAAGAACAAGAATCCATCTCGGATAAAGAACCTTCATGTCTTCCCCTCCTTTATCTGCTTCACTATATTCTGTGCACTTTTCTTGAGCTTATTCTGCATCTTTTCTGTCATCTGTACTCGAATCCTACTTCGTGCTGCCCAGTCTTCTTCTCCTTCCAATGCTACTAGTTGTCCCTTTCTACTAAGGGCGTCTGCCACCTCATTGAGTCTCCCCGACCTGTACTCAATAGTCATGTCGAACTCTGCCAAGAAGTCTTGCCAGCGAGCTTGCTTTGCTGATAGCTTTGGTTATGATGCAAAATAACTTGCTGCAACGTTATCTGTCTTGACAACAAAAGGCTTCCCAATCAAGTAATGCCTCCATACATGTAAATAGTGAATGATTGCAATCATCTCCTTCTCATAGATTGGATACCTCCATTCTCTATCCTGCAACTTCCGACTCTTGTACGCCACCGGATGCCCATCTTGCATAAGAACCCCTCCTGTGGCAAAATCTGAAGCATCTGTGTGTACCTCAAATGGTCGCTCGAAGTCCGGAAACTTCAGTATCGATGTTGTAACCATCCTCTTCTTCAAATCATCAAATGCCTCTTGACATTTGTTCATCCAGCTCCATTGCTTGTCTTTCTTCATTAGGTCTGTCAGTGATGATGTCACCTTGGAATACCCCTCTACAAACTTCCGTTGGTAGTTGGTCATGCCCAAAAACACCCTCATATCATGGACATTCTTCGGTTCAACCCAGTCCTCGATTTCCTTCACCCTGTTTGGCTCCATCCATATGTACCCTTGACCCACAATGTGTCCAAGGAACAGAATCTCAGTTTGAGCGAACACACACTTAGATTTCTTCAAGTACCACTGATTCTTCCTCAGCACCTCGAACACCACCGCCAAGTGCTTCTTATGATCCTCCATGTTATCACTGTACACCACTATATCGTCCAAGTACACTACTACAAACGAATCCAAGTATGGACATAGAACATCATTCATCAAAGTGCAAAACATAGCAGGAGCATTGTACAACCCGAATGGCATAACAAGGAATTCAAAGCTACCATATCTTGTCACTATCGTGGTCTTCCTTTTGTCTCCTTTAGCTATCTGCACTTGATAATACCCATGCCTCAAGTCTAGCTTGGAAACCACTCGGGCTTTCGCAAGCTTATCGAAGCAATCAGCAGCGAATGGCAAAGGATACCTGTTCTTTATCGTCTACTTGTTGAGAGCACGGTAATCACAGCACATCCGTAACTCATTCGTATCCTTCTTTCACTGGAACAATACTGGAGCTCCATAGGGGGACCGTGAAGGTCGAATGAAACCTCCATCAGTAAACTCTTTTAACTGTTGTTTCAATTCCTCCAACTCAGGCCCTGACAACCGATAAGGAACTTTAGTTGGAGGTTTCTTGCCTGGCTCAAGCTCTATGCTATGGTCTACCGCACGCCTTGGTGGAAGCTTCTTTGGTAGCTCATTAGGCATCAAATCTGCATACTTGGATAGTATCTCAAAAATCTGAGCTGGAATAGGCGTCCCCACTCCATCATCGATGTCGACTGCTTTGACAACTACCGTATATGTTTCAACATCTGACTCCTTCATAGCCTTCTCCAAACTCAGTGCAGAAACATGCTGCACCTTGACTTCCTTCCTTTGCTTATGTGTAGGCAAAGTCCAAGTCTTTGATTCTCCAATCAGCAACACCTCATTGCAGAAGGGGACAATAACTGCCCTATTTCCCTTCAAGAAATCCTGCACCAATATCATGTCAAAATCGTTCATCTCCATCATTGTGAAGTCCAACCGACCTTGCCAGTCTTTTATATGTACAGGCACTTCGTGTGCCAAACCCGCCACTTTAGCTCTTGAGTTCACTGCTTTGACCTCCATGTTCGATGGGATGATCCGCAGCCCAACTTTCCTTTGCTAACCGTGTGGTCATGAAGTTATGTGTGGCCCTCGTGTCCACCGTGGCTTGAATGGTCTTTCCATGAACCACCAAGTCCAAAAATCCCAAATTATGAATCGAAGCTTTCTTCTCCATAACTTCACCCTACATACATTTCTGGTCTCTACAATTCGCTCTGATACCATCTGTCACACCCCCAATTCTTTTTTCGCAAATTGGCTTTCGTGCGGCACCGGCTAAGTACTTAACATGTTCATTTGTTAACTTACTTTCTGAACTACGCCTAACATTCATCATTATTAACCAGTATATTAATGTGTGGAAACCATTAATACAACATTCAACAACAGAGAGACAACAATCATATGCAAGATAACAATCTTTTATTATAATTTCAGATTTTACAAGTTTCACCGGGAGACAAGCTCGACTAGCTTCTTACAAATTCTTGAATGATTGTGTCATTTGTCCGAACGGGCACACCACCATGTGCTGCCAACTCGCCCTACTTGGGCGCCCTCCGCACTTTGGTCACACCGTTTCACCAACCTACACGAGCTCGTTCCACTGCCGGGCGCTCCCTACCCGCGGTCGTTCACACCGTTCAACCAACCGTTCGGTCATTTGGCGGGTGCCCACCTACCCGTGTTACTCCACCCGAATGCCTTCGCCGTTTACCTCTGAACGTGCCCATCGTGCGGGCTCATACGACCCATGACCTGTGCCTTAACTGCAGTCACCGCAGATGTATCTCGCACCTCGACTCGCTGTCCAAGTTCGATGCTTGATGCCTTTCCCAACTCGTCCGTCCGTTGGTTTATATGGTCTCTCTACTGCTCATGCGTTTGGCCGACCCACCAACACTTCATTTGTTTGGTTTATGTTTGAACGTCGGCCCACCCGTAATGTGGGTGACCGCCCAACCATCGTGACTCTTCACCCATCGGCTCAAGTCGGCTCGTGGGCTGAGCGTTTGCTCGCCCACTATAAGTCCAAGGTCGCACTCCCACCTCGTCCACACTTCGCATTTCTAACTTGTCATTTTGCTCGTGCTCATGGCTCGCCCGTGTGAGCTCGTCAACTCGCCCGGTTCAATGTTCAGCCCTCACAGTGGGCGCGCTCGCGGGTCGCCACAAACGCAGGGTGTTACAAATAGGAACGGGAAGTATAGAGGGAACGACAGTGCAAGGAGGAAGAGGAACGGCAAAGAGTGACCATTTCAAAGGAGCATCTAAACAAGGGAAATGATGATACAAGTACTCCATCCTGTTCAGCTTACCTTAGTGCGCGACTATTCATTTCATAAAAGATTTCGAGCGAGACTACCCAATTTGAATTCAAAATTTTGGGCCGCACTTACTAATTTGAAATGTTGGATGGGAACCAGGGCATTGAATGAATGTACGTGGACCATGGACGTATTGAATGAAGGGTTGAAGTCCAAGCAGTCAATAAAGTTGCAATTATGGAGCTGCCGGAGTCGAGACATGAACGTTGTCAGAGAAAACATGTCGGAGTCGAGCTGTGACTGCCAAATTCCAGCAGAAAACATGCTCTGTAGCCTGTACCCAGTAGCGTGGTATGTTAAACATGTGTCCTTTTTTTTTCCTCGGCCCATTTAATGGGGACCTCCATAAAATTTTCCAGTAGAAAACTTGTGTTGTATCAACAACGTGTTATTTGGGAGTTGTTTTTAGTGTTACTTTTCAGATTTTTTAGTGTTGTTGGAAAAATTCATGGTGAAATCTTAATTTGTGTTATTTAAACTAGTGTTTTCACTTTATATATGAATTTAGCACCTTGAAAAACCCTAGGGCACTTGTATTGTGCAAGGTTTACCCACCAAATTTGTACTTCTAATGAATTCTTGCCAGATTTTCGAGAAATTAAATCCTAAAAATATAACAAAAAAAACTTTCAAAAAGTCACACTAAAAACAACTCAAAACATTTGCCATTTGTCATTTGTCCTCAGCTCACTTAATGGGAACCTCCTTGGCCCATTTAATGGGGACCTCCCACGCATAGAATTAGCAGCCACAATGCTTCCATGGGTACCGTGCAGAAGCAAATCTAGCCTGTAGCAATTTATTAGGAGTTGTTTTTAGTGCAACTTTTGGGAAGCTTTTCCGGTCAAATTTCTCTAAAATCATGCAACAATTTATTGAAATCACAAGTTTGATGGGTAATCCCTGCACAATCAAAACGTCCTAGGAGTTTTTCAAGGTGCTGAATCCAAATACGCTGTTAAAAAACCATTTTAAATAACACAAATCAAGATTAACCTTAATTTTTTCGGCCAAATTCCTGCACAAAAATCCAAAATATTACACTAAAGACAAGTCCATTTATTTATAGGGTTTTGCACCAATATTTTTCACCGGCTTAATCAGAGTGGAAATGCCCGTAGCTGTGCTTTTAATGTTCAAAGAAGGTTGGTATAAGTTGTAACATGGCCGAAGCATATATATATATATATATCTATATATATATATATATATATATATATATATATATATATTTATATTTATATTTGCTTAAAGAAGGTTTGTGTAAGTTATAACCTTTTAAATATATATGTATATATAATTGAAATGTATTGATCTTATGAGTGAAAGAAACTTATGTAATTGAAAATAAGAAGAAAATAATAATTATATATAAGAAAAATTCATGAAATAACATATAGTTGTGACCATTTTTAAGCTTTGTCATTTTTATATTTATACTTATTATAAATTTAAATAATTATTTGTTATTAAATATAGATAAAATATTTAAATATTATATTTATATAATATATATTGATTATATCTATAATTCTAATTATATTTATATAATATAATTTAAATAATTATTTGTCAAAATATATAAATATTTATATTTATATAATATATATTGATTATATTTATATAATATAGGTTGATTTAGTAAAAGTTGTATATTTTAAGAATATATGGTTAAATAAATATTATTATATGAAAGATTTTTTTATTCGTTAGCGATATTTAAAAATAGTTGTATTAGATATAATAGTGATAACGGATCAAAATTACTATTTTTTAGAATTTTCATTCCAATAAAAAAAATTAATATAAGTTTATTGTAAATTAATAATAATCATTATTAAATTAATAATTTATAAATATATTTAAAGTAATATAATATTTAAAAAGTAATAGACTAACTACATATGTTTTGACTTATTATACATTAAAATAAAAATTTATGGTATTATAATTTATAATACCAATATTAAAAGAGGAATGAAATGATATAAATATATTATACAATTAATAGAAAGAAAGATAGAAAGATGTTAGATCTAAGACTTTTGTGATCTATAATGAATATATCAGTCTTTCTGATTAATCACATCGTTGAGATTGGGCCCATTTTTAGAACCAACTATTGTGGTTCATCTTTAGGACAAGGTGAGAAATCAATGGATCTGAGGGAATAAATAGCAAGGATGCATCAATGCTCAAAGTTAGCCGTTAGGAAATTTGTTGGATTGTTTAATGTTTTGATAATATAAATTTAGCTATAAAATAGCTGTTATGTGATAAATAAATATTATATCTCGATATTATAGATGGAATAATGATTTTAATATTATATTAAATATTATAATAATATTGTTAGTTAAATCATCTATGACTAATTGATTAAATAATTTAATATTATTAGTTATCCTAATAATATAAAATCTAATCAATAATGTGGGATGGTATTATTATTATTATTATTATGAAAATAGAGATTCAATAGTTTAGAACTATTATTTTAAAAAACTAAAATATATTAATTTCTATAATGGTAAAATATAATTATTCTAAAGGATAAAAATACTATAATTGGAATTTGGTAATTTGCTAAAATGTATTGATGGTATTCCTATTAAAATTATTAATTTAGGATTATTATTAAAATAATTTGTATTCAGTTATAATTCAAAGAATGGTATTTTTATTAATTTAATTTCAACCTATTGATTAATTTGAAAAAATATAAAAACATAAAAGGAAGGAGGAAAATTACACTACCAAACAAAGAAATAGAAAATTATGTAATACTCGATCCAGGGGGATAAAGTCAAGAGGTGAGAAGGGAGACTCAACACAAATGGAAAGGGGAGAGGAGAGGGAAGGGAAAAAGGGTCAAGAGGAGAGAGCTGGAATCCAACTTTTACTTAATTTCCATCCATCATCCCTATTGAGGTTTTTGGCATGCCTCTCTATTTCAATTGCTTCTCTAAGCTTCCTGTGATGGAAATGGTCAACCCTAGTAATGACTTTGGATTCTTCAATGCAGACATGGTGTTTCAATTTCGCAGAGTGCTTGGAAAGGGCTAATGTGTGAGAGCGATTGTGTCTAATGTCAGCTGCATGCTCACCGATTCTCTGTTTAATAGATCTACCTGTCTCCCCAATGTAGGGGATACCACAGGAGCAGGGAATGAGGTAGACCCCTTTCGTGTCTTTAGGGTCAATAGGGTCTTTAACGGATCTCAAGGAATTTTTAATGGTCTGGAGAGGTTTGAAAGAAGAAGAGACATTCATATTTTTAAGGATATGGGCAATCCTATCCGTGGTCCCTTAGATATACAGGAGATGAACCTTGGTGATAGGATCAACATGGGTGGGTTTTTCTCTAGGTATTTTGCTGGCTTTGTGAAAGGCCTTGAGGTAGTCGGTCCTGTTGTACCTGTTATTCTGAAAAACTTCAAGAAGATGAGATTTCTCCTGATCAAGGTGGATTTCATCAGATATTCTTAGAGCGCGGGTAGCAAGGGTGCTGAGAACCTGAATTTCTGAGCAGGGAAGTGATGGGAACTGGCATGGAGATACTGTTCCGTGTGGGTCTTCTTTCAAAAAACTTGGTGACATATAGAACCATCATCTCTCCTAGAAAGGAGAATGTCAAGAAAGGGAAGGCGGCCATTCTCCTCAATTTCCATCGTGAACTTGATGGACTTTGATTGACAGTTAAGGTGGTTAAGAAACAGATCAAGTTTCTCATAACCGTGAGGCCAAATGACACAGGCGTCATCAACAAATCTCTTCCATTTTTTAGGGCGAAATTGAGTAGAGGCTAAGGCCTTGGTCTCAAAATATTCCATAAATAAGTTAGCTATGATAGGGGAAAGAGGGGAACCCATTGCAACACCACAAGATATATGATTAAATAAAATTATGAAACAAAAAATTAAAAAAAAAAGAAAAAATGGTTACTTATACTAGTACCCAATAGGCTTGAGTTTATTATTTCAGGCTAATAACATATTGTCTTTCTTAAGATTTAATGTCAAATTTCTAACTAAATTAATAAACCAATCATTTGATTCTATTGAATCAACAAATTCATAATGTCGACATGCTACATGATATAATGGTTATGTACTTCATTGATCTTAGAGTATGATTGCAAAAGAGTCTATCCAATAGAGATGGCCTCAATCCCTAATGAGGAAACTGATGTCATTATAGCTTCTAAGGAGACCTTTTTTGGGATCTGTAGAGTAGGAAAGAACTTGAATAGGGTTAAGGACTACAAAGTTATACACTTCCATGAAATTTCATTAAAAAAATTAGTAGTTCCTAAACCTAAGGATGAATTCCAAATAGAACTGAACTAAGGATAGATACAACTATTTGAATATAGGAAATAGTAAGAGATACCATAAACTAGATAAGCCTTAATATGGACCTTTGTCTCATTCTATACATTTGTCCACAAGCCTCCTGAAGTAGGTTTCCCCAATTGTTGCCTAGTGATTTTAGGCTTAAGAAGATACAAAACTAGCAATTGCACCACATGTTGTAAAGGAAACATCGTAAGGCAATAGCGTAGGAAAGAATAGAATTAAGGATATGATTAACGTGTAAACACAAGCTCACTATATTGAAAATAAAAATGAATAGAATTTGTACACTATAGGATCATACACAGATGGGTGAACAATTCCACGCAATAACATTAACAATAATAGCTTTGTCGTCAACTTATTTGAACTTACTCCATAGATCAAGGAACATCAATCATACCCATGCATTTTTGGGTATAAACAATATATGCACTTGCATATCCAAGGTTAACCTGAACACCATTATGAAAATGCAACTGGTTGTGTCATAACTTTGCAAGTCAAGAATGGAAGTATATTTTCCATCCTAATCAAGGACCTTTTAAGCCTCTTTTGTGGTTTAAAGACCATGCATACTATGAGGCTATGCAGACTTATGGATAAATGTAACCAATAGTTTCGAAAGAGTAGGGCCTCTCAATTGTGGTCTACTTATACTAAAAGCCATTTCATTACTACCCATGAAAGGAAGACCTGAACATGTGAAAGCCTATGTCGTGGAATACAATAATTCACATTAGATTGAGCCTAATTCATATTAAATTTGTATTGAGAAAGGAGACCTAATTCGAATTAAATTTATATTGAGAAAGGAGGAAAAACAAGCATCTCGATAGACATAAAAATTGGGAAGTTACAAGAGTTACCTGCACTGCACAACTGTGATAATTTGAATTAAAAATAGCAAGGTAGACAGTGCACAATTTTAAGCAAGACAATGTACATTTGCTTTATTCACACTTTATAAAAATAAATGTTCACAATGTGAAATGTAGGTGACTCGTCTATGGGCTGAGTTAGTTCGATTGCCACCAGAATCGCAACTAGCTTTCCCCAAAAATTAGAGAAGATTATTAGACTTCAATCCCAAAATAACACACTACATCTATAAATTAAAATGCTTAGAATTTCCCAAGCTATATGATTGAAATGGCAAGCCAGTACCATCAATCTGGATGATAAAAACCACTAGTTCTACAAAGCTATACTACTACTCCAGGTTCCACAACCCTACTGATGATCACCTTTCCGGGTGGTAGGAACTTCCTCTTCATTTGACTCAATATCCTTGTACTGCCATATATTCAACTTGTTGTGCCAGGGTTTTTGCTGGTGCTCTTCTAAATTATCAAGGGTAGATTGTCTTTCCTTGGTGTCAAATTTTTTCTTCCTTTCCGATCGAGCTAGACCTTCCTATAAGAAGAAAAACAATGTAATCAATAATTTTTCAAGAAATACTCAGGGAAGGAGACAAATAGAATGTCATAAAATCATCATGCCAAAGTTTGGAAACACAACTATGAATGACTCAACGAAACTCAGAAAAATACTCAGCAACATATTACATTTCTCAAATTGAATATCATTTCTGTAAAGCACCCAAAACAATTTTCCAGTTGCAGCACATGGGTAACAACATTGAATACTTTATTTCAATAAAATATCTAAAAATTTTTTTGAGAGTTCAAAGAAGAGAAACTTCCTTTGAAAATATGGATTTCAAGATTTCCTCTAGGACGTTGAAGCACTTCTAATGTAAAAGAGGAAAGGGGTCAGAAATCCCAGTATTAGAAGAAATCCCAGTATTAGAAGCCTTGTGTAATGGAAAATGATCCTAACTCTGAATTAGAATAAAAATCGACAACAGGTGGGAGCAACACTTCTGAATGCCAAAATGAAAATCAACCATGAATTTTGTCAAAATTTGACAAAGTGGCTAGGTATTTTGATAATAGAAGTTGTAAGGCACAATAAATTCAATAGCCATGAGAATGTGTTCAAACATTTCCATCCCTTCCCTGTGAGAGAGAAATTAGATAATTGGCAGAAAAATGCAAAAGCCATAATAGAGGCAGAAGGTGCAGATCATAGTGAGAGGCCCTCATGGTTATTTCCTAAGGAACCCTGAGATATTGGCACTTGTTATTCATTAATAGTGCATGAAGGGACTGAATCATTGATCATATATACCTACTGCAAATAAGATTCATTTTAATACTTTCTAGGTAGATCCCATACAAGAATGCCCTGAAATTTGAACTTGGACTGGTTATAGTAGATTCCCACCAATCTGAATCAAATGGGGCCTGCACTAATTGTTATACTCCACAACCTAAATTGATGTGGAGTTGTTGGTAATGTTATTATCACTCTCTCCTAAAATTATTGCATACATATCTTCTTGGACTGTAGGATCTGGTTATAGGTGGTAAGCTTTGAACCTCTCTTAAGGAATCTGAGTAACCTCCATGCCCATTGCTGGTAATGTTAGTTTCACTCTCTCCTAAAATTATTCCATACCTATCACTACCATATATGTTAAAAAAAGAGCTAATTAAAATCACGTGTTAGCTTAAATTCCATACTAACAAGAGTTGATCTGACAAAAAGATTATAACATATATGTAATGTTAGTATCACTCTCCTAAAATTATTCCATACCTATCACTACCATATCTATTAAAAAATGAAGAGCACTGATTAAGATCATACATTAGCTTGAATTCCATACAAACAAGATATGAACTGCCAAAAAGATTATAACATATCCACACTTCATGTTAGCTTGAATTCCATATGAACAAAAGAGGAACTGCGAGAAATATTATAACTACATGTCTGTTGTATATAATGCATAGATTTCAACATCATGTCACTTCTCTCTTGGAAAAAGGGTTGTGAAAGGGGAGAACACGACATAGGAGTATCCCTTTCTCCTCGTTTTTAATATTTCTTCAGGGCTTCAGAGTTATAGGTGAAAACATGATGATACATTGATTGACTGATATTCTTGGAACAATGGAAACTATGAATTGAGTGGAAGTAATAAAAAAAAATTAAGGCACCAAATAATACGAGACTGTTGGGTGAACTGTAGCTCTGGGGAAAGCAATGAACTGCAGCTCTGGGGAAAGAAACCATAATAGGGAAACAAGTTTCATAAATCTCATAAAGGAAGCACTCTAATTCTAAAATTGATTATACTTTCAAGTAATCTTTCAGGAAAATGATAAATCAAAGAACACGATCTAAAAATATATGCAAAACATAATGCAACAAATGTGAAGCACATGGGACTCCGAAACCCAAATTGCTCTAGGGAGATTCCAATTTCAGACCAAAAAATAAACATTAAAGAAAACCCTTCTTCAACATTGGGAAACTCATTATTTTGCAACAAACTGAGTGGGAGCCTTGCTAAACATGCCATACTTTGAAGGCAACAACTAATATGAGATTGTTGGCCAAACTGCAGCTATGGGGAAAGAAACCATAACAGGGAAACAAGTAGCAGAAGTCTCATAAGGAAAGCACTCTAACTCTAAAATTGATTATCCTTTCAAGTAATCTTTCAGACAAATGATACATCAAAGAACATTATCTAAAAATACCTGCAAAACACAATGCAACAAACATGAAGAACATGGGACTCCAAAACCCAAAGTGCTACAGATGGATTCCAATTTTTTATCAGAAAATAACATTAAAGAAAATCATACTTCATTACAGGAAAATTGTTATTTTGAAAGAAATTGAATGGGAGGAGGGCACCATGAGGTGCATTCTCTCCTACTAAACTTGACAAACTTTTCCTATCCTATTCTGACTTCTCTCTCTTCCAAAGTAAAAAGAGGAAAGGTTTTTGGCATGCCTGGTGTAGCCCCTTTTAATAGCTGATATTTTTTCTTTGAACCACTTGAGTTTTGGTTCTTTTTGGTTACATACAAGTGTGTGTGGTTCTTAATTTCTGCTATTTTTTCAGTTACATATTTGCAGTTTTTGGTTCTTTCAGTTACAAATTATAATCATGTTCTTTATTTATGTGGGGTGACTAGGCCCATTTCATGCCCATTAATGATAAATTATTTCAAATATTAGCAAACCATTTAATTTTCCCATACAAAAATACACATTGACAAAAATGGGTTAAAAAACACTCAACTTGGTATGATTTTGAGACAATGTCCAGATCAACTATTACCATGAAGGAAATGGGGATGACATAGAATGTTTCAAGTTTACTTGATAAAATGTTTTTCTTTAAGAATCGTATATTGGAACCTCTTAATTAGAACCATGACAACAATAATACGATTAAAAAAGATAATGTTGTGTTCAAACGTGAGTAATTGCCTTCAACAAAGTTAGATTGAAAGAAACAAGCTAGATCTTTGTGGGCAAACATTAGCACCCCAAGAATAATACTGAAACAATGAAACAAATATTATGAAAGTAAGATGGAAAATTTGACTATAATTGAGATTGAGTGGGAAACTATAGAATCTTATTTTGACATATTTCCACTTCACGAGTAGCAACTTGAAATAAAACTACACATTAGCCCTCATGAGAAAATAAACAAAGACCTATGAAATACTGAATGATTCCTTCTAATGGTCAACGTAGTATGTCAGCAAGATGACTACTCATGGGTCAACCACTGCACCATCTACCAATAGATAATCTCATAATTCATTGGCCATACTACTTAGCATACAAAAAATATCATTAAGTTAGTCTTACTAAGGGTAGTGCCCTGGTGACAATGTGAAGGAATCCATGGATATCTTGGAGCCAAGAACTAATGGTTATTGAATAATGAAGTGAAAAAAGAAAATGTATATGGCTGGCATTTACAAATAAGAATTCACGTATAAAGAAAAGTGTCCCAGTCCATTCAAATTGATTATCACAGTACAAGTGGAACTCCTGAAATCCATTTTTCAAATGCTTTGGTCTAATAGCCCTAGAATATTATATTCTAAGATTATGTGAAATGGTAATACAACCTTTAATAAATAGTCATGAATATGCTAATTATCATGTCCTGTTACTATTTTCTTCATAATATTGAACAATTTTACCTTTAGGGTAGGTACTACTTTCAACTAATATTTCATGGAAAATAAATTTGGGTACACAATAATAGCTATCATGACAGTTCACTATGATGTCACCTCAAATAATTGAGGACTGATGAGCACTTTGTAAAATCCATATCAACAATCCTCGTTAACTATATACTGAAGATTCAATTCCAACTTTATGTCATTTATCCATTGATAATTCAATTATTGAACAACCTGTAATTTGTAGCTAACGTTAATAGCTTCAATGCATAGTTGTATACTTGTGTATTGACAAGTAAATCATTTATGCATAAATGTATAGTCCACATATTATATTATTCATATTGTAAATACAAAAAATACAAAGTCATTTAGAAGACAACTACCAATTAAATGAGGTGAAAAAAATGAAGCCATATGGCTACATGTTTTTTGGCCAATGACTCTTAAGAGATCCAATCATTCCAGAGAATACACAATAGGACAATCCAAAATTTCCAAGCAAAAACAATTTATAAGGCCATGTCCATACAAATCCATAGTGCCAAACACCTGAACTCAACTTATGATTTTTGCATGAAGTATTTACAAATGAAGATGCATTAAGAATCATCTAGATAATGAAGGCATGTGAAGATCTATACCTCTGGTCTATGTATCTCCTCCGTATTTTTCTTCCAACAATGACCTTCAACTTACTTGACACACTTTTTTTGTCCTCATTTTTTTGTTAGTGATTCCTCCAACTTTGCAATCAAAATAGGTAGTGGATGCCTTCCAACTCATAAATTTTTATAGCATTTTCTAATCAAAATGTCAGGTGCAAGGTAACAAAATTCAAATGGAAACAACATGACAACAAGAAATATACCCTCAGACACTTTTGCAAGCCAGTTCAGAAACAATTCATGGGAATGCTTCTTTGGCGTGGTTGGATACTGAAAAACCTAGATGAGACAAGCATTGGAAGCCCTGCTATGGTTGTTGATCCCAAGAAAACTCCGAGGAATGAAATGGGAGTGATGTTCTTCTCAGAGATTAAAAGCTTCATGACTCAGAAAAATGTAACATGCAATCTTCTCAAAGTCGGTGATAGGCAATACGAAATTTTGGCCAAGGGGAATTGCACCACCCTTTAACTATTATTAACTATTAAGTGATTATTAGCATGAATTTATTATCAACTATTAACTGATTATTAATTTGATGGCTGACTATTATTCAATCATATAACATTAAATATGAAGGTACAGAGTGATGCAAGGTGGCACCTAGGGGAGTATTTATCAAAGGGAACGCCTTACGGTGTAATAAAGGATGGAAAAACGAGAAGGGGTGAAAATTAAGGGATCCCACAAATGAAAATAAGTGACTGAGAGAAGGGAAGGAACTAGTCTAATATGGTCAGACTCCACTTAAACTTTATCAAACCAATCAAGTGATGTGCCTACCCCAAAAGGAAAAATTCTATATTTTTATAAGGGAATGGAGAGTGAAGAATAATCAAATGGAGATATACATTATATAAGTTGGTTTTGATTCCCCAAAAGCTAGAAAAAATCCCTTAGACCAATCCTTTACAGATGTAGTTGAGCCCTAAACTTGCATAGACATTATTGATGTGAGCTCCAGGAGAATTAACAAGCATACCAAGGTTGTTATCCCCACCAAAATTAGGATGTGCTACAACCCAATTCTAACACCTACACACTCCATTATCCCATTGATGAAACACATAATAAAATGGGATCCTTCAATCTTCCAAATTGATACAAATGGAATGATGAACTACCTACTCACTCATGAGAGAATAAATGTGATGTGAAACCATCATTCTGAACTTAGAGCTATGGGATATAACATGTAGTACTACCACCATTTTTCAATAGTATTCCAATCTCAAGGTCTGAAGCTATGTTAGCCCACTTGTGTTCAACATAGTTGAGGTGTATTTTGATATGGAAATAGGAGGAATGTGAAAGGAAATTTGAATCCTTTTTAATCCAAATGATAATGGTTGTCAATTTCATGCCCTAAAACATCACAAAGCATTCATGGCTTTGATGATGGCCATGGAATCTCCAACAATTTTAAACAAGTTTACCATTTCATCTACAATCAATATCCCTTACATGGTGAGTAAGCTTTTATCTAGTCATAGTAACTTTTCCTAATCCATATGCAAAACTAGATACTATTTTTCTCCCGGGATTAAGAATTACTCCTCTCACTCTTTCCACCCTTACATATTTAAAGAAAAATTAAAATGTATATTTTTAATATTATAAAAGTAGTCTACATCTTTTATTAATTTATGATAATGAAAACTGTAAAATTTAAATTTAGAGGTCTTTAATATATATATATATATATATTTAAAATATGTGTTACATTCTTTTATTAGTTTTTGGTGATGAAAATTGTGAATTTATAGTCTTTTAAAATATAGAAAATAAAGTACAAGGTGTTAGGGATGCATGGGAAGATAGTAGATAAGTAGAAATGGAAGTATGTGCATGTACATGGGAAATACAGGAGAGGGTATGAGGATATGAGCCATCTTAGCTTCATACCAACACATCATGGCTCTCCATCACATGATTATCATGCTATTATTATTGCAAGAAGTCAAGACACACACATTAAATTAGGCAATTATGGAAGTAATAAGGTTCAAAGTTTGCTTTATAATATATCAAGAATGTAGAATGGAGCTTAGAAGTTATATGTTATATATAATATGCTATATACATCTTGAGTATGACTAATGGTTAAGAGCATGTGTTTCCTCCTAAGAGCCCACAAGTTCAAATCTAGAGGGGGATAGTGTAGCAATCAAATCATTGCGTGGAACAAACCTAGTATGTTGGTATATACACTAGTATATATACCAATATATATATTAGTATATATATCAACACATATATGAGGTATATATTTAATATATATGCCATCATATTATATATATATATATATATATATATATATATATAGATAGATATACACACACACCAACATGTTATGTTGGTATATATTGTGGGGATCTATATTAATAGATATACCAACATATTATTCTAGTATATATACCAACACACATATACAAAAACCTATATACATATAATATTATATATGCATATAATTGTATACATATGAAAGTATAAAAGTATACCACTCAATCATAATCTTTGTGTAGCATCTAATTCCCTAAATTTCTTCCCTAACCATAGTTAATGCCTCAAAGCCCTTGATCCTTTAAGGCTTCATCAAGGACCTAAGGGAGTTATTTTCTTCCCTTAACCTTGACCAATGCCTTAAGAGAACCATCCTAGTGCACAAGACTTCATAATGGTATGCATATTCCATTTTGAGGCCAAGATCACCTCTAAAGGGTACATATTATGGTTTGAGGTCATTTTCATGACCAATGAGCCTTAGAGATCCATTTATGGTATAAGGCCCTTATCTGCTTAAGGCCCCAATACACATGTCCCTACTGTGCAAAAACTCCTAATCATGTCCACATCCATCTTGTATCACAAAGATGCATTTTAAAGAATCCATATTGTGTTCATGGCCTTGATCATGGCCCTTTAGCTCAAGAAACTTTAGTGTCCCTAAATTTATTCCTTAACCATGGTCTCAAACTTAACCTTATTTCACAAAACTTTAAATTATCCCTAGTGCACAAAATCCTATATCAATGCCCATATCCCGCGTTAAGAATGATGATATGCTATACAAGGTATGTTTTGTGGTTTGAGGTCTTGTTCATGTCCCTTGGTCCTAAAGGATTCATCTAGAGCCTAAGGGTCTTATTTTCCTCCCATTCCCATTGGAAAGGCCTTGAGACCCATTTATATAATCCAAGGCATTATAGGAGCAACCATATTCCACTTAAAGACTAGATATCCTCATTTTCCAAACTTGCCTAATCAGGACCACTGCTAGTATATATACATAAATATCTATTCAATATATGTGTGTTGGTATATATACTAGGTATATGTATCAATATATATGCATAATATGTTAGTTTATATACTTGTGTGTGTGTGTGTTGGTATACATACTAGTTATATGTGTCAGAATATATACCAAGATTATATGCAACTCACGCAATACATTGATAACCTGCAACTTTTATCCACGAGGGAACTTGTAAACACACCCCGATAACCCTTAGGAGTGTATTTACAATGCTAAACCAACTTCCCTAGTACAGTTAGAGAAATGGGATAATTTTTTTTTGACTTCTTCCATGTTTCCAAAACTCAATTTTGATGTCATCCTCATATTTGTCTCAGTGAACTTTTCCAATGATATAATTTTTGTTCAATTTGGACTCCAAGATTCAAATTTAGGGCCTTCTAAATTCATATTAAATTCAAAAGTGCCACATCTCTTTTCCTACCACGTGGCATCCACATGGTCCCACATGGTGTCCAAGATTCATGTTGCTACAAAACCACATGGTGGCGAACTTAAGCCTTTAACCACCAATGCTCACATAATTCCAATAGTAGACCCTTCTTTTGTGGTCCTCCACCAACTTACTAACCCAATCAACTGACATGATCAATGGATCCACTTCAGAGATTTTGGGCAGAGATATAATAGTCCACCGCCGTCCAAACCATCTGATGGTTTGCGCGATGTCACCCTCCCCTCACTAACACCATAGGGAGGAAGCCCTGCTAGCACCCTGACCATTGATATCCCATAAATCTATCAACAACTTTGATTGAAGGAGTGCTCCCCCCTCCCCTTGCTGACATCACAGGGAGGAGGCTCCAACATCTCATAGACTGTCAATTTCATAAAACAATTTTTGATGTCCATTGTTAACCTAACTTCCACCAATCACTTGTGAGGCATGGTTATATGGACCAATGGCCTAGCCCTTAGGGCTAAGCCTCCAGTTCCATGTTGTATCATTGGAATTCTACCTGTCACCCTCAAGAGAGGTACTAGGCATCGTATTGGTCCCTCCCCTTGGAACTTCCAATGGGTCAAATGGCCGCCATGTAACTAAGGGCTATCCCTACACCCTGGGTCACCCATTCATGGCATGATAACGTATTATGATATATGTTATATTTTTACAATGGTATCACTCCACCATGAGCCTATATTTTGTATACAAACTCATGTAATTTAATCACTCTGGATATACCACTACCTAGACAGTGATTTCAATGATAACTAAAATTATGTTCGATTCCCATAACTAAATGATGTTAATGGGACCTGACCTCAATCTGAACCTCAAATTATGAATATATAAACATATATTATATTTTTCAGACTCAAGGCATAGTTTTTGTATAGAAGATAGGTTCATGATGTGCACTCCTGATTTAAGGCCCATTTAATATTATAGAGGCCCTTGAGAAATTATCAACTCACAATAACTCAGAGCTCTGCAGGCCTCTTAGGTTGATAATAATTGGCAGAAAGTCAACCCATCTTAACTTAGAGATCTACTGGTCTTTGGGCTAATAATGAAAAATTAATAAACTCATGAAAGAAAACAAGAACCCATACAATGCCTAAAATTCCTACAAGAAATCAACATTCCACAGGTGGAAAGGAAATTTCATTCCTGATTCAACTGACATAAACCACAAATTTGAGCATTAAATTAACATCATTATAGGGTCGTAGTCAACATAGTGAACACATTTTAGACATTTAATTACAAGATATGGGGTATCACTTATCTTATATGGTATAGAAGTTTTCTAACTACGAGTGGGACTTTGACTCTCCACCCCACCATAGACAGTTGCAACCAAGTCTTACATGCAACATTCACCCCTGAGCCAAATTCCAATGCTTGAGGTGGAGTCCTTTTAGAAGAGAGACCAAATAGTTTCTTCAGCTAGAATAGGATGACACAAGGTCACACAAACTTCATCCACCAACTACAAAACTTCCCACTTAGTATTCCAGACTTTACATACAAAATTGACATCCATGCTAGGATACCATATAATATAGAATTATCGGCTCACTTTTAGGAGAAGAGAGTCCACATTAAAGGAAGTTTCATCAGTGGATAAACCACAGGTAGGTGTGATCCGAATTTAAATAGGAATGCAGAAAATTACAGATATAACCATAAATACAAAGATGCAGCAAAAATAACACTTCATTTCATTAATATCAAATATTGAAATATGTTTACAAACATAATGGAAATCAGACTAGCTCGGGCGATGGTAGCTTATCTTTGAGAAGATATTTGGTGGATACATGCCTCTGAACCATGTTACCATGAGGCTCAGGGCCTATTTATTATTGAAAAACATGAGAAAACCCTAAAAAGCTTAAACCCTAACCCCAGGAGATGAAACACCAAGAGTTTATGGGCCTCGTTGGGGTTAGTTGGGCAGCTAACTTCTTAGGGTCATAACTTGGTCATATTAGCTATGTTTGGTGCGTATGATACCTTGTTGGAAAGGTATCTTCGAGTACTATAGGTTTTATCACAGGTCCCTACCAACTATATTGGGCCTACAACGGACCTCAAAAAAACATCATTTAGGGGGTCAAAATTACTTCGGAAGTTCAAGACCTGAAAAACTGCTAAAAATAGTAAATGTTGAAATAAACAAGGAAAAAATTGAAACCGGCTGGAGGTCTAGGTGGAATAGGTGGGTGGCCACCAATGTCCACCTAGATCAAGGTGGAATAAATCACCCCTCCAGGTAGTTCATCAATGAGATAAAAACTAGAGCTTCGACTTTCAAGGCAACTTTTGGTGGTTCATCAACCTCACATGCACCTGAGTCATTCTTTCCAATACATTAGGTTCTTCAATCCTAAGCTTTTGGTGGGTTCTTTAGCCCTTAGGAAATCCTTCACTCTTTATAATATTTCACCCAACAAGCCCCTCTCAGAGTATTCATCCGCTAGTTTATTTTCTAGAGTTTGATTTTCATGATGTTCTCTATGAAACTTCAACCCTTGGAGGAATTTTCACAGTGCTCTTTCTTGTTCTTTTCCACTGTGCATACTCAAGAGAATTATAGTGTGTTCCTCTCCTAAGGATTTCCTAAGCATGTGTTCAAAAGGGTGGTATTTTAGCATTCAAATACCATATAATTAGCATTGAAACACCTCATCAAAGATGGGAAGGGGAAGAATTATGGCAATAAGGAGGGTTGTGTGTTTTCAATATTAATCATGATGGGCCATTATTTGTATTTTTTTTAATAGAGGAATCATCAATTTGATTCACCTATTGTTTATGTAAATCCCTTATTTCTTAAATTTTCTTATGTTAGGCTTGTTTAAATGCCATCTCTTTGCTTTATCATGGTAATTTATAGTCAAGTTTACAATTTTGAAGGTAGAAACTTGGTATTATTTCCCTTACTAAATATGTATCTTCAATATATATTTGCAATTTAGCTATAGGAATGTGGATTGGCGAAATTCACAAGTCATGCTCAACTCCAACATTTCATTTTTTGGATGCATTCACTAATGCCCAACAACCCACTTTTTCTCATCTTAGATTTATAGTGACTTCCTTACTCAATGTTAAGCTCAAGATTCAATATAATTATGTTTTCTTCCATCTTCCATTCTCAACTTGTGTGCATTTCTAGATGAGACATTGTTCCCAATAGAAAGGCCTCTATTCAGAGAGGATCATAGTTTTTATTCTAGAAAATTGTCATAGTATCCTCAACATTGTTTATTGTTCATTTTCCACTCTAAATCTAATATTTTGAGCTTAATGATGTGAGCATATGTTATGGTGACAATGGGTAGATAATTCACTAAGGGATCCCCCTTTGGTCGAAGGGAAAGCTTGGACCAAAAGTAGGTTTGTGTATGCCTTGACATAGTCTCTAAACAGCTCGGAACATCTTGAGGAACAACACTTATTTCATCATTATTCATTGAGGGGAAAATCTCATGAAGAAGCATGAAGGAACCACAAGGGAGTTTCTTGGTGTAATGAAGAATCAATATGAAAGGTTCCCCTCAATTTCTCCTCTCTGATCCACATAGAAAATTTTATCATATTGTGTCTTTACTATGGAAAGAAGTAGGTGGTTATATGTCCCATGGAAGGAAGGCTTGAGGCATTCATATCTTTAGCCTTTGATGGGTGACTTATGATTAAGCACACTCTTCCTATTTGGTAGATTTAAAATGATCTCTCATGCTTGGAGAAAGATTCTCATATGGGATTTTTCGTTATAAATGATGCTTCTTGATATAATTTGGCATGTGGTTAATTCTATCTATTGAAGTAAGTGTGAGAAAAGGAGTTTTCCTCCTCACCAAACTCTGGATTTTTATCTTGGGTATCTAGGGGTGTTGGCAGTCCATGGAGAGGTGTGCATGCCATGTTACTATCCCTACGAGGTATACTAAAATTAAAAAGGAACATAGAGCACAACACTATAGCCATAGGATCAATGCAATTCAAACTAACAAGGGAAATTGCAAAGATGGGTCCAAGTAGGGAGAAAAAAATCCTAAATGGGTGAAACCACTAAGAGAAATGATTATATTGATAAGTTTATATTTAAACACACCCCTACTCTTAGAGATTGGGAAATGGATTCCAAGGATACTATCCTCTTATTGTCCTCATCCTTCAAAGAGAGATAAATGAGTTAACTATTGGTATAGGTACTACACAATATTTTCTTGTTTATTTAGCTAAATTTGTGGATCTAAACCTCACCAAGGTGCCCTTTGTTACTACTTAAGATTACTACGATGAGAGTGGATATGCAAAGAGAGCAATATATTCTTAGTGTTCTAGATTTATACATTGAGTTTAGTTATTTTTAAGAAAATGATCCTTTTAATTTTTTATTAAAAATAGTAGTTAAGGGGTAAAAGGGGTTTATCAAAAATAGATATTATAGCCCTTAAAGGCACAACAAGACCAAAATCATATGGTCTGGTGCTAGAAATTAAGGAACTAAATATTAAAATTATAGAAAGAAATTAAAAGCATGACAAGATTAAAAAAGGTTTGGGTTGGAACATCAACTAAAGAGGTTTTAAGGAAATGGTGTAGCAACTAAGCTAAAAGGACTTTAGAACCTTTCCTCTACTTATAAATTAGGGCATTTGGATGGCAAGAAATTTTAACTTGATTAAAGTTAGTCACATTCCTCAATTTTAATGTGTTTCTCAAGGTTTGATCATTATACAGAGTTTCCCATGAGTGGGGATGGATAAACCTCCAAGGCATGTTGTTGAGGAGGTAGAGGATAACACTATGACTTGAGCTTATTTTGATGGGGTAGACTAAGATGAACCCAAGATTTGTGGAGCTAGAGGAGTCCTACTTTAACTAACTTCCACTAGTTGAAGTTCAAAGCTCAGTTGAGATAAGGTACTAGCAACTATGTTGAACTTATGGGTCTTAAACTTCTATTTTGTTGGTATGTGAAGGAGGAGTTGCAAAATCACAAATAATTGGTGATTCCTTAAATGTACTTAAAATTTGGGTGAAGGGGGAACAAAACTACTTAAATTTTCTTTCATATCCATTGTTGGAAGAAGCTTGTGGTTTTGATAATTATTTTCTTGATATCTTAGGAAAAGAAATATTGTTGTTGATTCTCTTTCAAAATATGGGGCCTAGTTGGCTTGGTAAATTGGCATATTCTAGAAGACAGATATGGAAAAAACATTGGTTATTATCACCCTCCTTTTCATAAGTTTACTTCTCTGGGCCTCTTCAATTATTACTATGGAACTATTTTTTTATTTTTTTATTTAGAGGGTATATATGCTTGATGATTAGTTTAATCATCATATAATGCATAATTTTGATGAAGTTGAAATGAGTTTGAGACCCATTATTATGTTATTTTTCTTTTGGAAATTTGGAACAAGTGTTCTATTTAGGGTTGGGCTCGTATGTTATAAGACTTTATACTTCATGTTGAGGATGACATGGTCGCATTGTTATGTATCCAATATTCTTTATGAGGCTTGATGGAATGATGTGTTAACATTATGAAGACTATAATTTTTCTTTTTGAAATAAAATCACAATTTTTTTATAAGGAGAATAAAATGAGATAGAAAGATATTAAAAGCAACTAAAAAAACTAGTGGGCCACAATAAATATATTCAAAAATTCAAGTAGTGACAATGGACCCTTGATTTGGAAGTGATTCACAATAATTAAGGTTGGAGCCCTACCTAATAAATGGTGGGTCATGAATGAGTCAAACGATTCCCCATCCATCATCTTCCCATTGCTTTGGTTGGTTCTCCATTCAAATAGACAAATCCAACTTGGATATTTTTTTATGCAACAACAAATGAGGTGTTGGGTGATTACAAGGCTCACAACTTTAACACTGATGTTTGTTGCACTCTCTAGGATATCTACTCTATGGTGTGACCTACAAACACACTAATGCAAACATGCCAAGCCAAAAGGAGGTTGAACTTCTAAGGGACCACATCATACCACATCCAATTCCACCTTTGCAACATCCATTTGGTATTTTTGTTAAGGATCTTGATCCATAAATAAAATCCATTTTTTATGCAAAAACAATGTCCAATATTAAAAACATTAATAAGAGACTATCAAAACAATGAAATTAAATTATTACAAAATAGAAATAATCCAAAGCAATTTTACAAACATCTTATAATATATGTGCACAAACTCAAAAAAAATAGTTGAAAAACACATATACAATATAAAAACATAAAAACCACTAAAATGTAATAATTGAAAGCAATAAGTATAGGGATCTCTCTATATAAGAATCATGTTCAATATCACATATATCCAAGACATAACATAGAAAGTAGTGAGTAGAATTGTCTTTACAAACAGACACCTAGTAGTATGGGTTAGACTTGTTCATTGACATTTATGTGGGGAATTATTCAAGAGCTTGCAAGCATAGAAAAAATAGAAATAGATACTTGATGTCTAAATTCAATTGACTAATGAAGTAGAGAAAATAGAAAAGGTGGCCCATAGAATGAACTAATTGTGAGCATTTCTGAAACTACACATTAAAAATCCTACTGCGATCATTGCTTTATCATCTCCTACTTGTTATTTACATTCAACAAGTTATTTAATTACTTAAACAACTAAGAAAACACTATTGCAACCTACACATACATACAGATCATGAACTGAAATAAACTGAGACAATCACACAAGGGACACTATTATTTTTGGACAATCGTCCCCGAAAAACCTAATGTGGGAAAACTGGTGCAACATATAGAGGGTTTGTATTATTAAGTAGATTTCTAAATACAACTAGGGTGCCAAATCTGGCTCACCCAATAGAGAATAAACCTGGCAGAAGTACCTTGATCCAGAGACAAATATTTTGGCAATTCTAGCAACTGAATGATTAAACCCCACAAATGACAATGATGTTCCCAATGCTGCGTAGCGATGGTTGCTCCAAGCTTTGTGCTGGAACTGCGTCACCTCCTCTAGGAGTTTCATCACCCTCCGAGTGAGCCTCCCTTGCTCAGAAGTCAATATGTTGAACTGCTGCTTTCTCTACCCCACAGAAAACCCCAGCGTTGTCACTAAGGGATTGCATCAGCCCCTCTAGCTTCTGCATCACCCTCTTTGGAGCTGTGTTGCCTCTCCTATTGGTGCTCTGCCTCTGTGCTATGTATTCTTGGCCTTGGAGTGAAGTGCCTCTGTCGAACTACCCCTCTCATTACAACTCAAATCACTTAGCTCGACTTTCTCAGCAAACCACGCCCCAGAAAAATCGAACTCTTTGATCTCTTGATGTATCTCCAAATGACCTTGAAGCATCCTCTTATACTTTTCATTTTGATGAATCAACGACCGAGATTAAGTCCCTAATCAATGGCTAAGATTAAAACAGACTTGATCCTCGTCACTTAGAATTTTCTCACCCATATTCTTATTAATACCCATTAATATTTTTATTTTCCTAAGTTTAGACTTAGTAACCCATTAAAAATATTAATTATTTTAATAATTCCTTATCGGGGTGGAATTTCTCCAAACTATTTCTGAATCTTGGAGATATCATGTGTTCTAGCCCCTCCACAAAATTTCGGAGCTAGAGCACATTCGATGCTACCCAAAATCAACAATCCCTCTTAGCGAGGAATGTTCTCTAGCAATACTTCTCACCAAAAGTACTACACTTATCCATTGCATCAGTCGTCTGTTTTGTTGATTCTTGGCTTGTTGCCCTTCACCCACTGCATTGTTGCTTCCTATACTTTCGCCCATGAATTTTCCACAGTCACTGCTATATCTATACTACAGCTCCCTCTCAAAATGCTACATCATGTCGTCCATAGCACTACCACTACTAACTGTTGCACTGCAACTTAGTTGTTGTGAAGTAAGCAACTGAAAAACTCACCCAAACACTGACATGTTGGTTAGTATGGATGCCTCGTGATGCTAAAGCTACCTCTGTTGCTAATCTATGTTGGCCCTTTGCTACTACTGCATTGCTGCAAACTACTATGTGCCTCTCCCACTGCTACAACATCCACTGCGTTGCCTCAGACTTCAGCACTCTAGCTCTGCCACTGTCGCTCCATCACACCTCACTCCAACCAACACCCAACACTTTTCTACTGTTGTTAAGGGCTCATGTAGCCATATGTGATCCAAGAGTTTGAGCACATCAAGGATCCTGCCCCACGTGTAGTCCTCCCGACTACAACTCGATGTTGCACCACCTCTTCTCCAGAGGTGCATGAGCACTCATGGCACAATAGTCATCCTCGCTTTCCTTTTCTGCTTTTGCTGGAGCAGTCTTCGATTCAAAAGCTTCCCCCTTCCCCTTCTTCTGAGGGCACTGAGTGGCTTTGCATCCTCCTCCTCATCCTTCTTGACTTGGGCTCCCTTGCCATTACTCCCTATCTTTCTCATCCTCTTGAGCTCTTCTTATTGAAGAGTTACCCACATCTCCTCCCAACTGGGGAGAGTCGCTCTGCCCAAGATACATTGGACAAAAGTCTCCCAGTCCTCGGTGACTACATTTAGGGTAGTCCTGACAATGAACTTAGGATCTAGAGTGGACCCCATGAAATTCAATTGGTCATGAATCCCTTACAACCTGAGAAGGAAGGGATCAATCTCTTCTCCCTTTTGCATCTGGTACTGTCTCAACTGATTTTCTAATAAAATCTTCTGCATGGAAAATTTTAGGGGTTAATGTTCACCTAGTGGGCTAATTTTCCGTGATTTTTCCACAAAAAATATTCGCCAATTTCCAATTTTATAAAAGACGATTCGCCCAAATTTTAGAATATAAAATTATTTTACCTTCAAAATCGCCAACATTATATAGAGGCTATATAAAAAATCATTATAAATTTGAATAATTTTACAAATATATTAATAAACATTTTATAGTTTGCATATTAGGGATTAGTGAGACTCGTCCATGTTTTTAAACTCCAAGAAAATTTTCCATCCTTAAAATTTTCCTTGATCTTCTATTGGACGGAAGATCCCTGATACAACGTGGTCAATGCCTCCCACATCTCCCTTGTTATGTTCTTCTCAACAATGTGTGTGGTACTACATGATCTTTGACCCCATCTAGGATCATGCACTTGGCCTTAGCCTGGGCCTCCTCGTACTTCTTTAACAGATCAACATCGACCGGCTCAACAACTACCTTCAAGGCATAGTCCTTGATGCGATATTTTTCTAAGATTGCCAAGATCCTGGCTTTCCAGATGAAAAAATTGGATGCTCCATCCAATCTCTCTTGATCCCTCAACCCATTCACTGCATCTCCACTAAAAAATAGGATTGGTTCTCTTCTCCCTCTCCTTCTATAAATATAGCAAGACTTGGATCTAGATTTATTTGGCGCAAGAAACCCTCTAAGGAACAAGCTCCTCCAGACTTCCTCTAATCCCTATTTTCCTTCACGAAAATCCTCCCGCCAACTGTCGGATCACTTCCTCTCCAATCCTCCTTTGCTGCTGCAACCTAGATCTAGGTTTCTTTGGTTAGAAATCTATCAAGGCAGTGACTCCCTCTACCTTAGATCTATCTCCACAGACATTGTTCTTCACCAACAAAAACATCGTCCCATGAGCTCCTCAAATCGAATTTGCTCTGCTCCTCCAGCCCTGTCAACTGGCTGATTCGAACCTTTCAGGTTTTGCACTGGCCTAGAGAGCTAACGCAGTCACTGCGTGGGCTCCTCTCTGGCTATGCGTCACCCTTTGTTGCCTTGAAATGTTGACACAAGCTCTGCATGAGCCTCTGCGTCACTCATGCAACTGCTCCTCTTCCTCTGAAACAACATTGTCGCTTGGGACAATTGCTTCTCTGCAGCAAATTCTCTAGATCTCTTGACTGGTGTCTTTAGTCTCCTATGATCTGCAGCCGTCTGATACCATGTGAGAATTTATGAAACTACACATCAGAAATCCTACTGCAATCACTTGTTTATCATCTCCTACTTGTTCTTTACATTCAACAAGTTCTTTAATTACTTAAACAACAATGAAAAAACTATTGCAGCCTACACATACATACAGATCATGAACTGAAATAAACTGAGACAATCACACAAGGGACACCGTTATTTTTAGACAATCATCCCCGAAAAAACCCAATGCGGGAAAACCAGTGCAACATATAGAGGGTTTGTATTATTAAGAATATTTCTGAATACAACTAGGGTGCCAAATCTGGCTCACCCAACAGAGAGAAAACCTGGCTGAAGTACTTCTATCTGGAGACATATTTTGGCAATTCCAGCAACTGGATGATCAAACCCCACAGATGACAATGTTGTTCCTAGTGCTGGGCAGCGATGGCCACTCCAATCTCTGCGCTGCAACTGTGCCACCTCCTCAAGGAGCTGCGTCACCCTCCCAGTGAACCTCCCTTACTCAGAAGTCGATATGTTGAACTGTTGCTCTCTGCCCCATAGAAAAGCCCAGTGCTTCCTCTAAGGGACTGCGTCGGCCCCTCTAGCTTTTGTGTCACCCTCTCTAGAGCTGTGTTGTCTCTCCTGATGCTACTCTGCCTCTCTGCTACGTAATCTCGGCCTTGGACTAAAGTCCCTCTGTCGAACTGCCCCTCTCACTGCAACTCAAATCACTTAGCTCGAATTTCTTAGCAAACCATGCCCCAGAAAATCGAACTCTTTGATATCTTAGTGTATCTCCAACTGACCCTCAAGCCTCCTCTTATACTTTGCTTGTTGATGAATCAATGGCAAAGATTGAAAAAGACTTGATCCTTGTCACTTAAAAGTTTCTCACCTATATTCTTATTAATATCCATTAATATTTTTATTTTCCTAAGTTTAGACTTAGGTACCCATTAAAAATATTAATTATTTTAATAACTCCTCGTTCAGGTGGAATTTCTCCAAACGATTTCTAGGTCTTGGAGATCTCATGTGTTCTAGCCCCTCTACAAAATTTCGGAGCTAGAGCACGTCCGATGCTACCCAAAATCAACATTAACATGTTATTGAAGCCAAATAACAAGTAGATCTCTCAAGAACATTTACACCACAAGTAATCCCAATTTGGAAAAGGCATTTCCTTTCTTAAATTTGTTTATATAAAATTATTTATTAACTTATTCTCATTTTTTTATGCATATTGTTTCATCTTTTCAAGCTACATAAGATTCATCCATGTACATTGTGTGTGTTCTAAGATTGGTCCATCTCAGTAAAGTTTTAATAGAAAAGATTCTAAATTGTTAATGCTTTTCTGAATAGTTTTTAATGATATTTTAATAGTCATTTTCAAATAAATCAATGTGAATCCATCTTAACTTTGAAACTATCATGTACTAAGAGGGATCACATGCCTCTTGGTATAAAAGTTTCCTTAAATTTTTGCAAAATATAAAAGGTATACATCTCCTATGATTGATACCTCTCAATGCATGATAAATTCACAGGGGCTTCACTAGGGGAGCAATATCATACCACGTGGTTCATATTGGGGGTATTTATTGAGGAAAAAATGACATAATATATTGGGGGATATATAGGGGGTAGAGGGTTTTTATATTGGCAGGTATAAAAAATGGAGCCCAAAGTTAATGGAAAAATATAAAGGGGTATAAAAAATGCTAATGAAAAAATGGATACCTACAATATCTAGTGAAAGTAGGGGTTTTTAAATTGGGAGGGTGTATTCGGTTCATATTGTTAGGGGGTTAAATAATGTGATTTTTAGAGGTATTTTCCAATATGTAGTCAAATTAAGGGTATTGTTTAATATGCCACAAATGCATATGATATGCAAGAGGTTCATTGAGTGAAGCCCCTGTGGATACCTTCAAATTTAAAAGGGAGCTATGTTGGTATATTATTTAAAACAATGTCATTAGAATACTTGATGGAAACTATTCTTTTGACTCTCATTTGAGAAAAACCACTCAAAAAAAATGATTATATATGTTTTTTTAATTAAAGCCATATTATTCATTTTAAAAATGGAAGAATGTAAATTTTAATATTTACATTTTTGCATATCCTAGCTTTTCAAGATATAAATGTTATATATCAAATATCCATTTTGTGGAATTGGAATTAAATATTTTTTCATTAATTAAAATTAAAATTATTCATTCTACGTCACACTCTATGTTTAAGTATAAAGAGGAAAATGACAAAAGAACAATTGCACAATTTAACAAAATACATGCTTTTCTAATAATCATCTCATTCAACAATATGAATTATAAATTGGTATAGTCCTATCCATCTTCTAATTTGTAGCATCCCCTTAAACTAAGTGGCAAAAAAGGGAAAAAATCTTATAGGCTACTATCAAAAACTTCTTTTAACTATTGTAATATTTCTCATTCATATATATGCAATTTAGAGGAAAGAAACCAACCTCCTTTTAAGCTCAAGAGTACTAAGCTAGCCCACAAGTATACTCACTTAGAGTTCGCAAGGCTCAAAGCCAATACAACAATATTTATCAAAACATTATAACTCATCATGTCACTATTGAGGATTTGAAACTAGGTAAAGATAATTACTATACCACAACCACCCAAAATAACCCATATATATATGGTTGATTTAATTTATTAAAATAAAATAAAATAAATTATAAAATAAAATTAAAAATCAAAACCTTTATCAAACCAATAAAACTATAATATTGACAAAATTTTATTTTATTTTAATTTACTCTTTTACAAATAAATCACTTTCCTCTTTCATGAGTGTGAACCAACCTTCAAACATCTAATTTTTTAATTGAAAAATGTTTTTATCCGAGAATAAAAACTTTTATTTTTGTAAATTATTCTTATGAGAAAATTTACTTAATTGTGAATTACTTTGATTAGAAAATATTCAATTCCTTTTGATTTTGTTTGAATTTTTTTATACGTATTTAAATTGTTTAATCATAATTTAATATTTAATAACAAGTAATCAACATTCACAACTCTCAAACTAATCAAACTGTATATATTAGGATCTATTAAAAAGCATCAACAAACCAGTATATATTAGGATCTGTTAAAAAAACATCAACGAAAATATGAATAATAAAATTAACAAAACAATATTCAATTTCGTTTTACTAGTTGAAGCAACATATGAATATTTTTGGCAGTCATGAATTCACCATAAATTCATTTAATAGTTTTCATATTAACCAATCAGTAAGTACAACAAAAGTAAATACGAAAGCTTGCTAAAACCATTCATATATCCAAACTAAGATTGTCCCCTTTCACCTTATAAAATATCTCCAATCGGTACAACACAGATCCCTTTGTATAACTCAGATTTTTTTCCAGAGTGAAAATCATCATATTTTATATTAAGGAAATATAAAGCAGATACATAAGAGCCAAAAACATGTCGGCAGGCAGAAGGCCAGCAGTTCTGTACATTCAGGAGATATTAGCAGGCCACGCAGTGGCAGAAGAGCCAAATTAACCCCATATGTCATTACATAACCTGGTAAATCCGATTGTATAACTCAGATTTAACCTTTCTGAAACCCCAAAAAAATATAATAATGGACCGGGGTGCTTGAATCTTTCAAGGAGAAAGCAGAATAGCTAGAGGCGGCCTATGATAAAATAGGCTTCCCATTCTCGTTGACATTTACTTTCCTTTGGAGTAGTCTAATGAGGCGGGGAATTGCCTGGATGGTCAAAAGTGGTCGGAATTCGGTCAAAAATGTTTCAAATTTTTTTGTAGAGGCAATGTTTGAATCATGTTTTTGATGGTGGAGATGGATTCTACACCATCAAAAATGTCTAGAACACCTAAAATTTTGAAGTTTAACAGTTATAACTTGGATTTACAAAAATTCCTTGCTGGATTTTCTCTAAATATGACTAGAATTTTCATAACTTTCTGAATAACTCCTCCGCCTCGTTAAACTCGAAGCTTCCCTTTTCCTGCATTGCCTTTCCTTCCATCTCCAGTTTTACACTCAGTGTTATTTGTTGTTTTTTATGATCACTCTATCTTCTATGTTGAACTTCCCCCCACTCTCCCACCGCCGGTTGCGCACATGCTTAACACAAAGTGCCATCACTACAATAACACAAAACCAATCAATACCATAACATGAGTAACCTTATAAAAAAATTTCACCTTTTCGCAAACCATCGGTGCACTACAAACTCTATCTGGGGAATTCAGGATGTTGAGGGTTCCCATATCTAGTCAAAGAAGGATATCTCCAAAGCCGCCACCCTACATTTCCAATCTGCCTATAAGAGAAATGAAAACAATGTTGCTGAGGATCTCATTTGGGGGATTGAGCACTTCCCGACTATGTTTGATCAAAACTCAAATGATGTTCTATACAGATGCATCTCAGAGGAAGAACTTCTCAGTGTCCTTAAATCTTTCAAAGGTGACAAAAGTCTAGGACCGGATGGGTGGACCGTGGAGCTGTTCACACATTTTTTTGATCTTTTTAAACATGATCTACTTCAAATGGTGGAGGAGTCTAGAGTCACTAGGTATATTCACCATCGCATCAAGTCCACCTACATTGCACTCATCCCAAAGCGATTCCCTCCTGTTTGTTTTGAGGACTATAGGCCTATCTCGCTATGCAATCTCATTTACAATATTATATCTAAAACCATAGCAGGCCGACTGAGAGGCACTCTTTCTCACCATATTTCTCCACAACAACATGGTTTTCTTCAAGGTCATCAAATACATGACGTTGTTGCTAATGCACAAGAATGCTTGCACTCTATCCATACAAGAAACCTAAATGTTGCTATCCTACAAGTTGATCTAAAGAAAGCTTTTGACAGTCTGGATTGGGGTTACCTTAGGCTGGTCCTTTTCAAAATTGGCTTACAACCTAAATGTGTTGATTGGATTATGGCGTGTGTCATCAATGTGGATTTTTCTGTAATCATAAACGAATATCCTTCAAAATTATTCCGTGCCGGGAGGGGTCTGAGACAAGGATGCTCGCTTTCGCCATTGCTTTTCATTCTTGCTATGGACAGTCTTAGCCTCCACATCTCACATGCTGTGGAACAAGAACAATTTCAGGCTCTTAAGATCGGCTACAATATCAACATTTCACATGGCTTCTTTGTCGACGACGTGCTAATTATGGGTATGTTGTACCGTCTCTCTTGGCTTTGCCTCTTTCACATTTTCTGAAAATTTGCCAATGCTATTGGTCTTTACATAAATGCACCAAAATCTACCTTATATCATGGAAATTGTGAATTGGATAACATTGTCTACATAAAAAATTTGTTTGGTATAGATGCTAAATTGATCGGACAGGGTATGAAATATTTGGGTTTCCATATTAAACCTTGCAATTACAGGAACGCTGACTGGCAATGGCTAGTAGATAGATTTTTCAAAAAAAATTGTAGGTGGGAATACATAAATCTTTCCCTGGGTGGGCGAGTGATTCTTACCCAAGTTGTTCTAAACCAATTAGGGGTATACTGGGCACATCTCTACCATATTCCTGCTGCTATAATCCTCTCACTTAATCGAGTCATGGCTAACTTTATCTGGGGGGAAGTCATATCCAAAAAATACCACCTTGCCAAAATTTCTAAGATCGCTATGCCGAAAGCCATGGGGGGATGGGGAATTCTTGATTTTCGCCATTTTGGACAGGCTTTACTTATTAAGTCTCTCTGGAGAGGCATCTTTGGTACTGGAACCTGGAGTTTGGTCATCAGACAAAAATACCTTGAGAATCATGATTTCACTTTCTAGTTTCGTAAAGGTACCATTGGAGCCAAGAAAGGATTTGCAATTTGGCTCAGTTTTCAAAAGGTCACCAAGATATTTTTACACCATCTGGTTTGGAATATGGGCACAGGCCACAATATTTTCATTGGAACTGATCGTATTCTGGGTTATGGTGATGTTGACAATATCCCGAAACAACTTATTGTTTCCCTTAATAGAAGAGGCATCTTTTTCTGGTGTCAAGCCATTGCTTTTTGGAGGGGTCCCCATCCTATCTAGAAGTCTGCACTGGAACTAGGTTTACCTAGTCGGTGGAACCCAGTTTGGGAGCACATAGTGGCTGGGATGAACTAGTTGGGGATCTGTCGAATTGGAAATCAGGATAAGTTAATTTGGTCAAGAAAGATGCATAACCACAATATTAATGTAGCAGATACATATCTTTCTCTCTGTTCTGAGGTTACAAACCTGTCTAAGGAACATATCTTATTTGCTTTTTGGAAAGCCAAAATCCCAAATAAAATTATACTTTTCACCTCGCTGGTTTTTCATAACAAAAATCTAACCTGGGAGAACTTACAAAAGAGGAATTGGCATGGACCTGGCATCTACCCCATTTGTAAGCTGGAATCTGAAAACAACAACCATATTTTCCTCACTTGTCCCCTCACTACTCAGATCTAGAAAGGACTCTCTTCTCTTTTAGGTTTCCCATTTCACCAACATGCCTGCATAAAAGACTGCCTACTATGGTGGAGAACTCAAAAGGCTGACTGGAAAATCATTCCTCCTATTCTTTTTTGGCAAGTCTGGAAATGGAGAAACAACTACATTTTTCAAGACTTGCATTAGGAATTTCAACTCAGTTTTGGACAACATAATCACATGTTACACTTTATATGCCACTAAAAACATATGTAATAATGTCCAACAACACAAGAAGACTGAGGTACAACAGATATACCCCATGGCATTTTTTGATGGGGCCACACAACAAAAAATATGCAGATGTGGATTTTGGTTGGCCGTCTCGAAGGACCAAACTTACAGTGTTTTCTGGCATGGTGGCAGAGGCACGAACACTAAAGCTGAAGTAATGGCCTTATGGGGCCTCTTATGGTTCACTAACCTTCTCGATATACCCTTCATCCACATCCATGGAGATTCCAAAGTAATTATTGACCATATTATGGGATCAACAAAAATCACAAATCCCTTAGTACTTGGATGGTTGACGAGGATAGAAATGTTATGGTTACAACAAAACAATTCCACTATCAAGCATGTTGATAGGAAACAAAACAAGAATGCAGATGATTTATCAAAGAAGGGCTTAACTGGTTCCATTGGAAAAATGCACTTAACAATTTGTATGGACCAAAACAACATTAATATTGAAGACTTCCCCTTCCCCGGCTAAATACTCTCACCCCACTAACATTTTGTTTATTTTGATACTATGCAGGTCAACTGTGTTAAGTTTCTGGGGCATTAATGGATGACTGTCTATTATATTTTTGATTTTTGAACTTGCTTTCTTGGCCACTGGGCATAAACAGTGTCCTCTACGAGGATGGACTTGTTCTAGTCTCCTCGTTAGATGGTGTATAACTTAGTGCCAATGACTATGTTTCGTCGAGGCCCATTGAACTATCAAGAATGGTCTCATAGATGTTGCCTCTGAATGGTACATGACTCTCATGTGGGCACAATATATTTCTTAACTGAATGATGCGGCACCAGCACTGTGTGGATTTTATCTCTGCTTTTCATCACCTCCTCCGTCGAGGCCCATTGAACTATCAAGAATGGTCTCATAGATGTTGCCTCTGAATGGTACATGACTCTCATGTGGGCACAATATATTTCTTAACTGAATGATGCGGCACCAGCACTGTGTGGATTTTATCTCTGCTTTTCATCACCTCCTCTCAATATTGCTGCATTTCTACACTACATGACTGACTTGATGATGGGAATATGCATCTAAGGGCATCCATCTTTTGCTATTTTCAGGAATACATCTTGTATAAAATTATTTTGCTATCTGGTTTTTCTAGCTATATGAGGAATATGGACGGCTTATTTCCCTTTCTCTTACTGACTTTTCAAAACACAAGGGGATCTGTATTTTGGATTTGTCGATGAGACTCATGTTATGAATTGTATGGCATTGTATGGCATATGTATATCCAATTACTGATATAAATATAAATTAAGTTTTTTTCATACTTAAAAAAAAAACAATATACCCTTCCCTTCAAATGATGCAATAAGTCTTGGCAAGTTAGCTAGAAGCATCTGGTGAAGGTCCTCTTCAAGTTAAACGATGATGGTGATCTGTAGCTTTTAATCGCACTGAAGAGATCAGATTTTAGTGCAAGACATACTAAAATAGATTTATTTCTTTGATTTTTCACAAATTTATTCATTAACAAATTTATCTAATTTTTTAACAGAATTATCTAACATTTTTTTAAAGAGAGGAAGGTTGAATAAACATTCAGTTGTACACCAGAGGAGCAAACCGTTTCTTGGTTTTTGGTTTTTTTTTTCAAATAACTTTTTATTAAAATAATAAATGTTTACCCATAGTATATTTGCCAGATTATTGGCATATATGATTAATATTTAACATTATACAGAAAAGCCTAAAAAACCAAGTCCAAGGGCACCAAAAACTCAGTAAAAAAACCAAGTAACAAAGCACCCAGGCCATACAAAGAACCCCATAGAAAACATCAAAATAAAGCCAGATAACGGTAAAAATAATTATATAAATTTGTTATTAAAATTAGTTAGTTTATTCATTTACAAAATTTTATTGAATATGATATTGATTAATTATATATTTAATTTTTTTTTATTGATGTATGGTATAAAAATATAAGTATAGTAAATTAGTGTAATTATAAATTTATTTCAGAATTTTAATTTATTAATAATCATTAGATTAATAATAAAAATTTATTTTTTATTAAATATTTTAAAATATTCTTAATATTTTGATACTTGGAAAAAAAAAATTCATTTAATTTATATAATTATACTAATTTTATTAAAAGTTCATATATTTAAAAATCTGTTATCATAATAAAATTATTTATAAAATATTATTTTTATTTTTATTTGAAAATATATATTTTAAAAATAGCAACTCATTATCATAATAAAACTTTTTACTTTATTAATTGGTTAACTTTACAACATTAAAGGTTTTTATTTTAATTTCTTTATATTATTCCCCATACATTTTTTTTTTATTTTTCTCAAAAACCATAGATATAATTAACACTCAGACAAAATCCAATACATCGGGATGATCGTAGAATTCATTTAGAAGGTAGTCCAACAAAGTGCTATTGTGAATTAGTGTTAAAAATCGAACGGAAAAAAAAGCAAATGGAAAAAAGGGAGAGGAACACACGAAGACCTCTCTGAATAAAAGATTAACCATCCTCCTTTTCGAATATTTTACACTTCTTTTAAATGTCAATCCAGACAAATATATAAGATTAGCCATCCTCATTTCTAATATTTTAGAATTATTTGAACGTCAATCCACACAAATATATGGGTTTTTCTACGGAAAAGGATAAGGACAATAGTATCTATAGAGTAAATTTTTTTTTTTTTTTTTTCTAACTATTTGAAGTAAGTTATTACATTTATGTGGTTTCATTTATATCACTATGGAGCTTTATGTGCATTTATATTTTTTGTGAGGGTATTATTAATGGATTGTCATTTATATTTTTCAGTTCAAAGAGAGGGAGCAGTCAGTGGGCCAAAGCAACAAACACTTTTAGATTCTAACTTATATTTTTCATAGTCCAGAGAGAAAGAGACAAAGCAGTTTGTAAGCCAAAGCAACAAGCACCTTTAGATTACCACAAAGCAACAGACACCCTTAGATTGCCACTTATATTTTTCATAGTCCAGAGAGAGGGCTTACAACAAACACCCTTAGATTACCACAAAGCAAAAAATACCCTTAGATTTCCACAAGGCAACAAACACCCTTAGATTTCCACTTATATTTTTCATAGTCCAGTCTATAAGCCAAAGCAACAAGCACCTTTAGATTACCACAAAGCAACAAACACCCTTAGATTGCCACTTATATTTTTCATAGTCCAAAGAGAAGGAGAGGAAGTAGTCTGGAAGCCAAAGCAACAAGCACCCTTAGATTACCACTTATATTCTTCATAGTCCAGAAAGAAAGGGAGCAGAGGGAAAGGGAGCAATGACTAAGCCAAAACAATAAGCACCCTTACTCAAATTACAAGTAAATTTGGTAAATTTTAAAACATAATATAGATGAATTTGTTAAAATGTATTAGTAAATTTGTAAAAATTAAAAACTGTTTAATCCAAATTTAAATTCAAATTTAGTAATTATAATTTGAAGTAAATATTGTAACATTAAAGTTGAATTCTTATTATTCTCCATATTATATGTAAACCATGCCATTGACAGAGATGAGACTTAAACTAGAACCTCAATGCTTTAAATTTATGAATTACACTCAAAACATTAAAAAAAATTAAAGACAAAACAACAGACGTCCTTTCAAATTTTAAAACATAATAGGAGTGAATTTGTTAAAAAACACTTGTAATTTTTTTTCCTTAAGAATTGAAATTTTTTGAATTTAATTATTTCCTTATTTTATCTATTTAAATCCAAATCCAAATTCAATAATTATGATTTAAGTAAACCATGCAATTGGTAGAGATGATTCTTTAAAGAGAAACTGGAGCTTTAGATTTATGAGTTACACTCAAAAGATTAAAAGAATGAAAAGGTTTGAGAAGTACCGTGGAAATATAACCATTTTGTGGGCTTTATATTTTAAATGTCGGGAAAATAAATTCATGTAAGATATATAAGTAGAAAATGAGGGTTTCTTGTTCTAGGCCAACATTCATATCGTTGTCACCTCCATCTCACATAGTATTTCCTTATCATCAAAAGATTTGAGGAGATTTGGGAATTTGTGAATCAAGTTAACTTTTTTAATGTAGGAATTTATATTTATTATTAGTTAGATATTAATATATTTAAGATGGATATAAATATAAAGTAAAAATAGGTAATATCTTTATTAAAAAATTTAATAATTATATAGAATAATTGAATAAAGAAAGTTAAGTAATTTTAAAAATTTGGGTGGTAGATGCGGAGGTTTATTTTCTGTAAAAGATTAAAACAGTTTTTTTTTTAATATGGGTCATGTTATTAATAAAGAAGTGGAATTTATATATATTATGGATTCAAATTATTAATAAAGTATTGAGTTGTCCAATTTATAATTAAACAAGACTGAACATTTATCATTTAAGCATTAATTTATTGAGTGGTTAAAATAGTAAGGAGAGTCATCACTATGGTTAAGAGTTTCTAGTGATATTCTTTTTCCATATAAATGGACACTCTATGATGATACAAGACCCAACTCTTATCATTTAAGCATCAATTTATGGAGTGGCTATAATAGTAAGCAAAAGTCATCACCGTAGCTAAGAGCTTTTTGTGATATTATTTTTCAATCTAATAAACACTTGATAATGAGATATATTACAATTAAAATGGAAGGGTAGTTTTAGATCTAGTAGAATTCACATTTTGGGACAAGAGAGTGTTTTGACCTTTACTTTGATGATATCTTTAATGTCCTCTCATCTTCTCCATTATTCTTTTCTTCTTGTTTAGTGGAATTCTACTTTCCTTTATGGTTGTCTCTCAGCTCATGTTGATTTTTCCTCTGTAAGTCTAAGAGGCTTTCTAATATAAATTCTTTCACTTCTTCTTGCCTCTCTTGTGCCCTAACAATCCTTTCATTTTCCACCTTGCAGCTTCTTATTTCAACCCTTCAACTTTTAAGTGTATCCATCCAGTCGGAGAACCTTCCTCCCCTCTCTTTCCCATTGATTCCTCCTCTTCATATCCATGATGTGACCTGTTAGTCTTGTATTGCACCATTCTAGTTCTCATATCTTCTAGTCGGTAGTGTCTCCTTATCTTATCTTATGTATTGTCATACACAGTGACACATAATTGTTAAAATAAACAAATTTTGGATGCATAACTTAATCATCACCTTGATTTGTTTTTGAGAGCCCACTCGTATAGGGCTAGTCGAAACAATACACTTCAAGTTAGTACATCAATTCAAATAATAATATATCAAACCATTAGCACCATGCTATATGCATACATCACAATGGAATTACCTCAAGCAACACATACAGTCAATCGACACAACCATTAAGTTTTTAACACCTATGATATTCCTCTTAAAGCATCATTTTGTTAGTAGAATAGCCTTTGTCCCTTCATTATATATATATATATATATATATATATATATATATATATATATATATATATATATAGATAGATAGATATATATATAATTTCACTTCACTAATATTAATTAATTTCATACTACAAAAGAAAAACACAACATTTGTATATGCAATGAAATTTTATTGCCACAAAATTCAATGAATTTTGCAACATTGAAGAAAATCCTAGGAATATATATAAACATAATGATAAAATTTTAAAGTAAATCATAAAATAGGCATTTAACTTTTTATATATATAATTTCACTTCACTAATATTAATTAATTTCATACTACAAAAGAAAAACACAACATTTTTATATGCAATGAAATTTTATTGCCACAAAATTCAATGAATTTTACAACATTGAAGAAAATCCTAGGTATATATATAAACATAATGATAAAATTTTAAAGTAAATCATAAAATAGGCATTTAACGTTTTATTTGTAAACATATGGTATGTTGTCACCCCTTGGAAATGTCAACTTTATATTAAAAAATATATACATATATAATGAAATGAAATGAATTTGACATCAAAAGCTTATTCAACTCTTTGCCAATGCCATTTTCATCTACATTACATAGGATAAGATAAGATCAATTAAGTTTATCAATGCTCAAAAAATGACCACAAAAGTAGGTCAGTGATACTAAAATATTAAATCAAAGAAAGACAACTAGTCAAAAACTTAGAAGCATATCAAAACATATCAATGGAAGCATATATGTGACAACCCCAGAGGTTACACATAGTTACATGGTGCTTTTGGCACACTATTACCCCCGAGTGTGTTGCACTAACATGTTTCACCATTGATTAATACAAGAATGGTGATACTTCACTCGAATTATGCCTCACAATACAATATTTGTTGAAATAGTTCTAAATTTATGTTACTCAATGGAATGTCATAACATCATCATAGTATCAAGTTATTGCATTTTCACGTTCATTATATTCACTAAACAAATAATTTTTTTGCAATACTATAAACCAACACAAAACCACAATATTACACAATTCTTTATGTAACATGACTCTACAACCTTAATTTTTATTACATAGGTGAAATTACCAAAATCATGGTTAGTCTCAGCCCTTTGGCACGATCTCCACCCTTTACAATGAAAAATCACCAAATTTTGGCTCTGCCACACAATAATCACCAACTCTTGGTTTTGTCACCAAATTTTGGCTTTGAGACTCGAAACATCAAATCTTGGTTTGTGCGTTCTTCCTTCACCACAGACCCACCCAATTCATCTTCTTTGTTTTTTTCTACTTCTCGAATTGAACTTCCTTGTCCAAACTTCTATATCAGTGCTTTTCCCCCTTAACCAATATATCCTCCCGACTATATATATGCGACGGGGGTGTAACATGAATGATCATATCAGTTCACTTCCACACCCCTTAACTTATTTCATGTCAATTCAAATCCACCCAACCCATATTATAATCCATCCATACTTCATTTCACCCTCAATCGAGTTCCAACCAAGTCGCTCTCCATCCCATTGACCCACACCTTTGCTCGGGATTACTCTCACTCATTCCATTGCATGTGTGAAGCACACAAATTCCAACATGCCTATTTTATCATTGTCTCATTGGTCCATTCATTTGGTTAGCGTGTCTTCCCACTGCCACACTGAACTCCAAACCATGTCGTGCTAAGTTATGTCATGTGGTCTCTCATCAACATACAACCATTTTGTCACCAAACTTGTCTAACTGAGCCCGCCTTGGAACACACTTGCTCATTCACAAGTCTACTATTGGAAACCTTAAAATGTTGTTTTTAGTGTGATATAAATGTTGCATTTTATGTGAAGGGGATTGCAAGCCACCATGCCCACTCAGTTAAGTGTGCTCCCAATTCTTAGGTGTTGAGCCACTTATATAAAACTTTACACAAATCATTGCATTGTTACCATGATTCCTCCTCCTATAAAGACTTGAAAATATAATGCTCATAAAACATCCTAAAATTCTAAGTCTCAACTAAGTGGGGTCCCCAGAAGAAATCAAGGTATTGACATCATTGTACAATTCGTTTTCTTGCATCTACATGTGGTGTGACAAGAAGTTTTACATTGTCCTACATGTGATACCTAAAATTCCAAGTCTCAACTAAGTGGGGCCCCAGAAGAAATCAAGAGTATTGACATCATTGTGCAATTTGTTTTCTTGCATCTACATGTGATGTTACAAGAAGTTTTACATTGTCCTACATGTGATTAAATGTTTTTATAGCTCTGATAGACTCATGAGTGTGAAAGCTATAACATGTTATCTTCATATTGGTTTTGACATAACATAGATGAATGTTTCCTTGTTGAGTAGATACATTTTACAATATTATGACAACTTGGTGTGTAGATATTCCGTAGATAAAATATTAAACATAAGCTCATATCAATAAGGGTTCTACACGTATGTACATAAAACTATGTTGTTCAAATATTTATGAAACCATGTCACAACCTTGAAGGGAATAGGCAAAGTGATCAAATTTTATGAAAGTTAGTTCAAAAATAATGCGTGTTGAAAATGTAATAAAATTATATACAAGTCATTAAACTATATGGGTTGCACCCCCCAAACACTTAACATATTGAAAACGACTAGTCGCTACTCTCACATGTGTGATAATGTAGTGAAGGGTGGCATATTAACCAAACCACTGAAACCGTCTGCCAACATTCCTAATCTATATGCATTTGGATCTGCACCATTATTTATACTTCCCTATGGTTGTAAGTGCCATGGATGTGGCACCAGTATACCCACTCAATTCAAATAAATCAAACCTTGGTTGATTTCATAGCTGGCACAATAGATTGATATGAATATTAATGCAACTGTTACCATGACGTAAATGGTGAGGTTTTAGGTGTTTTTTTTTGTCTGGTGAAATGGTAAATATGACCCCATATTAGTTGGGGCAAATCAAAAAAAAAATGATACAACCATTGCCAAGGTTATGGATATGTGGCATCCCTGCAACTCAAGGAACATGTCGAGATGTGTAACTAGGGGACGTTATGGTATACTAATTTGTTCTTGGGAAAAAGAGCTATACTCTTGAAAACAAGCTCTCAAATTGTTTTGAAACTCTTTTTTGGTGTAGAAGGCTATTGAGGAGAACTACTACTAACTAAACCAAAGGAAAATAAATCATGTAGTTGTAGGTATGAGAAATATTCCACTCCTACTCTTTGGTTTGTCATCTTTGTTTGTATATAAAAGGATTGTTTGATATGTTGAATATACTATTGGGAGTTAATCCCATTTTGTATTATTTTCCTCCTATTTCTCCCTTTGTTTGCTTGCTGACATGTATGAAAGAGATTCCTGTGAGTTCTCTCTAAAAAGTTTAAAAACCCATCTACCCTCACAAGAAACCTTGTTATAATTCTCAATTCAAAATACTATTAGTGAAGACAAAAAGGGAAAAGGGGCCTAACCTTCAAGTATTATGTCATACAAATAGCTCATTTGCATATACCTGCATACACGCTTAGTTATTCATCCTATGGGTGAATATTTTTCATAATGTATATAGTCAGCTACCCTTTTTTGTAATTGGCCCACCTTGTTTACACTGAGTAGTAGGCCCCCTTAACACACCATATGACCCTTGCTCGTGAACTGCTTCCTTGGAAAACCTCATGCGAGCTAGCAAAGGTTGGCCACCTCAAGGTTTTTCTCACCATACCAGTGTATATCTCAACCATGGAAAGCCTCACGCAAATCTGGCCTCTAATTCACTTCATAATGTCATAATGAGAAAATGATAACTTCCTCATATGCTTGGCTCAAAAACATGGTATGTCTTCACTCAGTTTCAACTGGTAGCCAACATTATATGCTTTATGTTTGTATAATTTACATTGCGAGCTTCTCACATAGTCCTTCATCACAGATAGACTTTTTTTTTTTTTCTCTTGTGCTTAATATACCCACCCCGTGGGAATCGTTTCCCCTATGCTAGCTTGCATTATACATGTCACAATACATTCATACCAATTTGTATGATTATGCTTCCTATGCCTTACTATCTCTTGTTATATATGTGGCATGTGAAATTATCACCATAAGAAAAAAAAGGCAAGGTCCAATGATCATTCCTTTAGCTTGTATGAAAGATTAACACCCTCCATTGATCAGTATGCCACATACTAAGCTTAGGGAAAGCTAGATGAATAAAATATAAGGTCTCATCTCCCCTCCCACCCCAATTTTCATGCAGGTAACTATATAACTCATGACCATCCTAGTTAAACACGTAATGGGTGTTTTTACATTACCCTAGTCATACTACATGCATTTTCCCTACGACATAAATCCAAGCACCACAGTTTATTGTAATCTTTACGTTCATCTTGTTGAAAAGTGTGCAACAAGAAATGCTTGTTGAGATTGCAACAAGATGATGGAGCTTAGTGAAAAGAGTCGCCTTCACTAAGTGGGCCCGCAGGCTATTTTTGGCACAAGACTATTTTTTAGACTATGTCTATTTTTAGACATATGGATCATGTCTATGGATTGCAGGTTGCTGTTTATGGATGATTGATCAAGTTGGGAAAAAAAATAGATGGAATTATATTTTTTGATGAAAGTGTGAGTGATCACAGTGTGAGTGATCAAAGTCTATTTTTAGACTGGCTGTCAAAAATAGAAAAGTCAAATATTATTATCTCACAATAATATTTGGACTATAAACTTAATCTTATTCTCTTGGAGCACTTCAGGATGAGCTACGGATGTGGTACATGCAGATCCCAGAGGGAAATACGTGGTTACCTATGGGATGCCTAATATTTTCATGCAGGACTTCAGTTAGAACTCAAGTGAGTTGAGTTTAGTGGACTGGAGGTGCAGTTGATGGAGTTGTGTTCAGTTTAGCTTTGTTAAACTGGTTGTATTTAGTCTAACTGATCAATAGACTAGAGATGAGTTGGGTGAATTAGTTATTAATTAATTCACAAGTTATTAACTCATAATATAAATAATGAATACATCAGTTAACTCAGTTGCATGTCAGTGCATATTCGGTTCAGCAGGGACAAGTGGTAGAGAATCGGATTGCTATCAGTTGTGACTATAGTTGTGCACCAGATCTTGCACAATAAAGGGATTGAGTATGCCAATGAGTTTGCTCACGTATTTTCCCACATTATAGCTTGTGCTCACGTCCAACAAAGTGTGAGTGATTCTTTGCAGGTCAAATACGAGTTTGGTAAGCCATTCTCATCAGTTCTTGAGCAGGTATTGAGCAGTGGAGGCAGGCAAGCAGTGGAATAGATTTGGTGATCAGATCTGAGCTGTATTGTGTGTAACAGGTGGAGCTGGTATTGGATTGCTTGTGATAAGCATTGTACTTTGTAATGTTACATGACTCAATCAATATAATATACAGATAGTTGGGGTTTTTAGCGAGATGCTTTCCCCAAGATACATACTGTGTTTATGAGTTTGATTGATGCTTCTATGTGTGCCTGTGAATGTTTCTGCTTCTGTAAATTGATGATCAACGTAGAGGAGATTATGTATTATACATGTTCTGCTTATAATTGTATGATTAAATAATCTCTGTGAATATGTGTTAAATTATTCAAAATTTCTACATGGTATCGGAGCTGCTTGATTTGTAGAAGAGATTTTTACAAGATATCAAGCGAGGATTGATCATCAGATCTACTATTCAGAAAGTGTTTACAATTTATTTCTTTAGGCAGAGTCTGTAATCGAGCCAGGTAGCCTCTGGATTCATCCTTCTTTTGGAAGGTGAGATATCCGGTAAAAGCCCATACAGTCAATCTCTGTACGAGAAATACTTTGTTCTCACGAATTCTAGATCGGAAGCGGTTGAGTTTTGTGCTGGTGGAATTAGAATTTAATTCCAAAGCAAGAGATTAAACTTAGAAACATTCAGTGTGAGAATGGAGATAGTATGCCCCAGTATCTCACGAAGTTCACCCAATGCTGGGATGAGTTGGGAAGTGTGGGGGTAACTGTTGAGGATGAGGATGGTGAGTCTAACACTCCTTGACCTTCCTAAGAGTTGGCATAGCTACTAGGACTCGGTGAATGGAAGGGAGAAGCTGCCAAATTGGGAACGACTATGGTCGGATTTGATGCAGGAGGAGATTAGACGGCGCACCAGAGGCAATTCTTCATCCATGCAGGATGAGGAGAACTATGCCTTAGCAAGTAAGGCGAAGAAGGGGAAGGGGAAGGTTTCTCTTTCTGATTCTTGTTCTTCAAATGATGGGAAGAAGGTTGACAAGGCGAAGGTGAGATGCTTTCGTTGTCATGAGTGGTGGGCTCCATTATTGTAGCAATAATGCTACAACTCCTGGAGCTTCCTATCTCTATTTTTATCAACCCGGTAGTTCGTAACAAACTTGGAAGCGACGGTGCTGTATGCACAAGTACTAGCTCTTGTCGCAGTTGTCACTTGGTCAACTGGCACAAGTCCGCTAGGGCTCAAGCCAACTTCTATATGCTCTCAGAAGAAGCTTTCTAAATGATGGACGAAGGCTATCTCAAAGGAAATTAACCTACTTTGCAAGAATGAACTGAAAGCCAACCAAAACGTGGAAACCCTAGTAAACCCTAATCTGACTAGCTTAATCTCTATGATGCAATGGTGGGAGTGCAAATGTCTAGAAATGATGCCATTACTTCTAATGAGATGAGATGCATGAATTTAAACTACTTCCATTGAAGAGAACATGTTTTTATATTTTTGCTTAAGTGGTTGGAGTTATTATGATTGTGTTTCTGACTAGGTCTTGACTGTGCAGGGGTAGTTCAAAGGGAGGAAGGCTTGGAAAAGGTCAGGAGGGCTAGGAGAGGTTCCAGGGGATCCCTAACATCATTCCACAGGAGTCCACAACATTCAGATGCTCGGCAACTGAGTTTGCAGGTTTCTACAGGATGTCTGCAGGGGATCCTACAGGAAGCTCGGGATTTCTACAGGAAGTCTGCTAACTTCTACAGGATGTTCGACAGTTGGAGTTTTGGGTGATGGAGGAGTGGAGGAGTTGTATGGGTGGATAGGTAGGATGGACAGGGAGCTTGTGATGGCTCAGGGACAGAGATATGGGATGAGGAAAGAGTGGGTACAGTTGGTTGGTGGATAGAAGGGTGGAAGCAAGGAAAAGCCAAAGAGATGGAGCTGCGTGAACAGTAGAGGTGTTGGAAGGCAAACGAGCTGGACAGAGGTCGAGCAAGTGGCTTTTGGCGTGGTTGAGAAGAAGAAGAAGATACCAGAGTGATACAATGTAGTGTAAAGGAAACAAATCTGCACAAAACTGAGAATTCATTCACCTATTCTAACTGTGTTAATTAACCAACGAACAACAATGTAAATTGTGGAGAAAAACCGTGCATGGTGTTGGAACAAAGAAGTAGTGCTCAAGATCAGAATGCATGGATGGATCTACAATTGAAATGACTGTGTTGCAGCTTGCATGAAAGTATAAGACTACGTTTTTTGGTGGTTGGTAGGGTCTACACCCCCACTCTCTAAACAGAGATGGCAGTGAGTGGACTGTCAACCTTTTCTTGGAGCTCTGATGAATTACAATCCTCCTACTCTAATCTAAGCTGCTGAAAGCACTTTAACCATAAACTAATCCTACTCAATCACATTAAAGAAATTAAATCAACAGAATGTGTTTTCCAAATGCATGTCGAAACAAAGAAATGAAGTGCTGAAAAGAAAGACAAGTAACAATACAAGGAAAAGGAGGTCTATTGCTCTCAGGTTGGGCCCTAACCTGAGAGCTATAGCTCCCCTAAGAACTCAGAATTGAATCCAAAGCTTCCTGCCTTTATTAAAAGATAATAATCATGAGTCTAACATCATGCCAAAACTGGCTTACAAGAAGCAAAAAACCGAGCTGTAGCTCGTACTTAGAAATTGCAACAGTAGTTCAAAAGTTCAAAAAGCTCCTATCAAAGGCTACGGCCTTCATATTTATACATGATGAAGATCAAGCTGGCTTCCTCAATTAGTGGAGCTTGGCTGTCCAACTAAAAGTTAAACTGTTGTTCCTGTAGAATCCATTGGCTGCCTTTAAGCTCGGTGGGGAGAGCTGTTGGAGCTCGGAGTTAAGGTGGAAATCACGAGGAAGGTCATCAAGACTGCGGACAACCTCCCTATAAACCCGCAATGCCACCTTGGCTGTCTCCTTGTCTCCATTTGCGTGTTCTTTGCTCCCTTTAATGCCAAAAAACCTGAAATCATCATGTATTAGCCACATAGATATAATGCCTGCCCTTCTTCCTACAAATAACACGAATATACTAAGAAATGAATGCATAAGTGATAAAAGATGAAGGGTTGAGCAAGGTAAGTAGGCCAAATGAGCCCAAATTGTTACCAAAAATTGGGGCTCATCATCACCCCCCAGCTAAAATATTTGCTCATCCTTGAGCAACTAGTCCAACTCTTCATCCTTCATTGCTTTGACTGCTACCCTTACATCCCAAGCCTCTGTAGTAGTGTCCTCCTTGCTGATATGAAACCCAGCTTTCCTGTTCACCTCTTCCCATTGTTCACTGTCATCCTCTTCTGTGCTGCCTTCAGTCAATCCTAGCAGCAGTGGTGGGCTGAGTTTAAGGCCAATCCAGCTGGCCTGGAGGTTTTGCATGGATTTCTTGTAAAGGGCTACTCTTACCAGAGCTTCCCTCATCCGAGTTGGGGTATGGTACTCTCGGATTTTCAAACTATATGCCAATGTATTCCATCTGCGTGTGCATGCTTGGACAGCATTTTCTCCTAACAGTCTTTCCATGTCTTAAAAATGAGCTATGGCTTGGGCCTGTTGATCCATATATCTCAATGAAGCTGTAGGATCAGTGGACAAATGTTGGTGTGCTGAGATGAGTGCAACTGGATCCTCTGGTTCTGCTCGAATGAGCAATGGCTCGTTTACTTCTCGGTTCATGACCGATATTTCTTCTGCTGCTCTTTGATCCTCATGGTTCAACCATGAAGCGAACGCCATTAATTGCATATCACCCAAGGCAGTATTGGGATCCCAGGAAACTACATTAGTCAAGGTCAAATTGTGGAGGTAGAACTCCGCTAATTTAGCCTTATCCTCTGACGAACTAGTATTGCACAATTCAGAAAATTGTTGTGGGTCTTGGATCTGAGAAATACCTCTTTGTGCCAAGGTATTTATTTGGAACTGCAGCCATTGGTCTTTCAAGTACAAACTATAGGATTTTGCAGGTTGTCTGCACCGTATTGCCTCCATGGCCCAACTGGCCATGCAGGCCAATTGTGCCTCTTTTTGCTGCAGTTGTTGTTTTAAGACTTGCACTTCAATTTTTGCTTGCTGTCCTGCTTCCTGTAGATGTGTCATTGGCTCCTCAAGACCGGTGGTCAGTTCCTTTCCGCCTTGCTGTTCTTCTGTGGTGTCCTTGGAGGATGTACCTGCCCCTGCCCTTAGCTCCTGTAGCTGCAATCTCAGCTTCTGGTTTTCTTCCTGTAGAAACACGTGTTGGCAATTTGCCACGTGTTTGGCCATGGAAAATTCACTTCTGACCTCCTTGAGCTGCTCTTGTAAAGGACCCATTTCTGCCACACCCTTTGACTTTGCTATCTTCATCCACGTGTGTGTACGGACCCTCTCTTCCTCTAATGCGAAAAATAGTGGCACAGTAAATCTCTGAGGTATGATTTTGCCAGCCTCTAAAAAGGTGTAGTATGAACTCAGACTAGGCTAAGGGCTGGGCTCTGGTATATGTTCTTGTTCTACCTCTTTAGATGGCTCTACCTCGCCCTCCGTTGGTGGTGATGAGGGTCCTTCTCCTTCCCTCCTCTCTGTTTCCTGTAGCCGGCCCAGAGTTTCCTGTAGAACATTTTCAGCCTCCTGTAGCCGAGCCTTTTCAGTCAACAGGTCTAACTTTTCTTGCCACGTAGTTTTCTTTGGGCTCCCCCTCTCATAGGTGACTGATATCCTCGAGGGGGACTTTTCCTTGGGCGATGTAGGGGCATCTTCAATAATAATCAGGCTGCTGGACGGGGGCTGTGGCTTACCCGTCTTTATTCTGACACTCCTTCGAGCTTTAAAGTATAGAGGGGTCTCCCTCTTTCTCTTCTCCTTTGGCTTAGGAGGTGTGCTGAGACCGGCCAGCACAGCTGCTGCCTCCCTCTCACGAATATCAGCTTTCTTCTCCTTGGGTTTCACTTTGTCAGGGCTTCCTGTAGAAGACCCTGTTTTAACAGTTTTCGGGCTTCCTGTAGAAGCCTGTTTCTGCTTTCCTGTAGACACAGGTGTCACCACCTTGGCTTGCTTTGCTGCATGGGTTTTGCTTTTTGGTTTGGTTGCGGGTGCTGATGAGGTACTTGTGCTGATGTGGACCTTCTCAGCTTTGTCCGTTCTGCTCTGCAACCTTTTCTCTCTTGCTGACAAGATGGGTGTGTCGCCTTTTTCTTTGTCATCCTTTTTCTCATGCTTCTTCTTTTGCTCTTTCTTCTGCACTGTGGTCGGGGTCTTCTGGCCTGTTTCTTTCTTTCCCGCGGCCACTGCTTCTTTTTCCTCACTGCTGGAGGAACCACTTTCTTCAGTCAACATCCTTATGTCTCCATCTCTTGTCAAATTTCTGAATGCTTCCCATGAAAGAGGAACCTTGTATGAATGAAGCGCATCCTCCACGAGAAGTTTGATCAATCCATGGTGGGCTACCTGATCTGGTATGCCTTCTTTTAACTTTGTGGCACACTCAATTAGAGACTGTAGCAGGAAATAAGGGATGCTCAGTTTGTTTTCTACAGGAAGATCAATCTGGTGCCTTAATTCAGTGAGCAACCGAAAGTGATACCCATACACAATGCTAAAACGGCCTTCACAGGTTATATACTTCATGATCTGCAGGCTAACTTCATTCCATGGTGGCAGCAAACTGGTTCTACGCACCCCATTTTTGTCCTCCGAGAATTTCTCCTCAGGTGGAAAGAATTCTTTCTTGGCCTACTGGCTCAACTTCCTTTCTTCCTTATCCCATGGCAAACCGATTGGAAGTTCAGTAATTCAACTGATATATTGCGGGGTGAGCTTGAGGCTTAGGCCCCTGAAGTTCACGGTGGCCAATGTTTTGGATTTCGGCCTCAAAGCTTGTAAAAATTCTTCTGCCACTTCGTCGTCATAACCCTGCAACTTGTCACAAAAGGATATCCATTACACCCGTGTGAAGAGCTCCACCACCTCCTAGTTTTCTCTTAACTTTGTTGAATCAGTGGGTTCTCGTCTAATAAATCCACCCGGCATGATAAAAACTATTTCTTTAACTAGAGGTGGCAAATGCGGAAGAAATTTGGTCTACTGAGACAGAGCGTAGAATTATGCTTCTGTCATGCACATAATCCACGAAACTTATCTCTGAGGACCTTAACACTGTTTAATTACACTGACATCCTGTAGAACGACAGTTTATGCACAGCAGACAACAATTGCAACGATTTCCTATGACCAGACTGTAGACGATGATTCTGCCACCTTTTAAAACCAATTGCATGGAGAGTTCAGGGTTACCTTTTTAATCTGCCACCCTTTTACGTGAGGAACCCGCCTTCCTGTAGAAACAGGTTTCCTGTAGGAGCAGCGCGTAATTTCTGGGAAAGACTGCAGTCGGTCTGTGCTCTCGGTGTTGCTTCACAGGCGTTCTGATGGCCAAAGGCTCGGAGTTTCGAACTGTAGAGGGATCCGAATGTTCACTTGAGTTTCAAACGGTGGATGATAAATGCATGCGGGCAATCTAGCCGATTAGATTTGAATCGGCGGAATCCGTGGCGTGGGGGTGAGCTGTCCCCGCCGGACCGTTGGATGACGTTGTTCCATCATTTGTCTGCGAGTTCACTTACTTCCGCATCATCCCCCAGCAGATCCGCCGCCGTCTCTTCTGCTAAATCCGTTTTTCCCGACGGGATTGCTCTCACGTGTGTGCTGCCCATTCCTTTTGTCACGGCCGCCACCCAAACATCCGACTGGACCATTAACCGGTCGACGTGGCCAGTCAACTGGCCATACAGCCGCTCAACCCATTCACCTCACACTTTGCAAACAATTCAAAGTAAAATTCATGCAATCTGATGGAAGGAAGGGTCGAGACACTTACCTGCGCGACTGCAACACGATTTTTCGGCTTTTGGACGATGATGAGTGGATCTATCTACCGCTGATGAATTTGCACAGGCCCGGAGGTTCATGTTTACAGGCTGCCGACGATGGATTGGACGCTTTGGCTGCATGCGCCCGCGTTTCATTGCATATGGCCAGTGCTGTGAATGGTATCCACTCTAGCGGGCTTAACTGTTACAGGACTCCTGTGGGACGTCTGGTAATAGTTCTTCCTCCTTGGGTGCATGTTGCACGACGAAGGATCTGGCATCACGATCATGCTCCCAGAGCTCATGGATGACTGGGATGGATATGGTATGAGATCTCAGCGTTTTTTTCATTTAAAAATTGCTTTTTCTTGATAACTCATCGATCTGCTTTGCTGGTGCAGGTAACTTTGTTGCATGTCGACAAGGATGGTGGAACAAGGTGACAACAGTGTGCAAGGGTGACAATCAATGGCTTGCATGCGTCCAAACCGATCCTTAGTCGTTAGATCTCCTCATAAAATGAATTCTAGGCCGTCCCGAACGTCTACAGGAAGTTTCCTGTAGAAATACAGAGCTTCCTGTAGAAAGTTTGCGCTTCCTGTAGAAAGTCTGCACCTTCCTGTAGAAAATCTGCATCTTCCTGTAGAAAATCTGCATCTTCCTGTAGAAGACTCAAGCCGTGATAAAATTGTGCACATACCTTGGAGAAAAGGAGTATTCTTGGAGGAGGTGCTGGTGAGGTCTCCTGACAGCATGATAAGGATCCTTGGCTTTGAGTTGAGAGGCTTCCTCTCCTCCATAGAACACCTGCAACCTGCATGCAATTTCACATGATGAACTTGCTGTCCTTGTCTTTTTTGCTTATTGTTTTTTCTTTTTTCTTTTTCTTTTTTCTCTTTTTTTTTGAAAGATAACAGGGGCGCCTCAATGAGGTTTTCACCCTTGCCATCTGCCTTAAGCGCCTCAGAGAGGTTTTCACTCAAGGATCTTTTTCAAATCTCTCTTTTTTTTTTTTTTTTTTGAAAGACAATAGGGGCGCCTCAATGAGGTTTTCACCCCTACCACCTGCCTTGGGCGCCTTAGAAAGGTTTTCACCCAAGGATCTTTATTATTTATTTATTTATTTATTTTTTATTTTTTATCTTTCAGGGTACGCCCAAAGCAGAGGCAGAACCCTTCTCTATGACCAACACTGACTTCTCCATAGTTTTGATGAACTCTTGTCTTGAGAGAGGCTTCCTGTAGATCTTCAATCGGTGACCATTGACAAGCATGGGGATGGCTTCCTCATCAATGGTCCGAATAAGAATAGATCCATTGTCATGAAATTTTTCCACTGCATATGGCCCCAGCCATTTGGTTCTCAGCTTCCCCTTGAAATCTTTGTATCTGGAGTCATACAACAGTGCCCAATCTCCTGGCTGGAATTGCTTGTCACTGAGGTATTGGTCATGCCACACCTTTCTCTGAAGTTGAACCACTTCCGAGTGAAGGAGGGCCTGCATTCGGTGCTCATCCAGTCCATTCAGCTGCAATAACCTTTCTTGTTGTGCATGGCTGAGATCTAGGTCCAGCTGAGCTGCCATCCTCAAAGTGTTGTATTCAAATTCAATGGACAGCAAAGCTTTCTTCCCATAGACCAGCTCATAAGGTGTGAAGCTGGTGGTGGTCTTCCAGGTGGTGTTGTAAGCCCATGTGGCCTCAACCAGGTGATCTTCCCAGTCCTTTCTGCTGCTGCTCACCACCTTAGTCAAGATCCCTTCCAATGCTCTATTGGTGACTTCCACCTGCCCATTTGCTTGAGGGTGATAGGGGGTGGAAGTCCTATGCTTGATCTTGTGATGAGCTAGTAAGTCTTCAACCATGTTGGATGTGAACTGGCTCCCTTGATCGGTGACCAACTCTCTTGGGTAGCAAAACTTGTAGAAGATGTTTTCTCTTAAGAACTCGACCACCTTTTCTTCTGTTGCTGCTTTGATTGCTTTGGTCTCTGCCCACTTTGTCAGGTAGTCAATACACACAATGATGTAAGAGCTTTGCCTCGAAGGAGGGTTGATTGGACCCACAAAGTCCATACCCCACTTCTCAAATGGCTCAAGAGTCACTTGAGGTTGGAGAGGCATCTCATCCCTTTGAGTTGGTTTCCCCATTCTTTGGCATTGGTCACATTGGCTGATATATCTTCTGACATCTTGAGGAAGTGTGGGCCAATAGTAGCCTGCCTGCAGGATCTTGAAGGCAGTCCTCTTTGCTGCAAAATGTCCTCCACAAGGCCCATCATGACAGGTGAGGAGGATATCAAAGACTTCCTCCTCCCTTACACAACGCCTTAAGATCTGACCAGGGCCAAGCTTGAACAGGTTGCCCCCGATCCTAGTAAATGAGGCACTTTTTTTGATGATTCTGCTCTTCTCTCTTGAAGATAGGTGCGGAGGGAACTGTGCTGAAACAAGGTAGTTTGCTATATTAGCAAACCATGGAGAGAGTACTGAAATAGCAAATAGATGTTCATCGAGCATCTGGTCATCCACTGTTCCATCCTCATCTGAAGACAAATCCAATCTAGATAAAAAGTCAGCAACAACATTTTCTTTACCTGGTTTGTCAACAATGGTCAGATCAAACTGCTGCAACAAAAGTAACCATCTAATAATACGAGCATTCACATCTGGTTTATTCATTAAATATCTAATTGCAGCATGGTCTGTATGTACAAATTTTTGATAGCCAGTGATATAATGTCGGAACTTGTTCAGTGCATGGACCACAGCCAAGAATTCTTTCTCGGTTACAGTGTAATTCAGCTCGGCTTTGGACAAGTTTTTGCTAACAAAGTAAATGGCATATGGAAGTTTTTGCTCAACTTGTCCTAAAGCTACACCTATGGCTTTGTTCGAGGCATTAGTGTGGATGTGGAAAGGTAGGGCCAGTTTGGACCTCTCAGGATTGGGGCTGACACCAACTTGTCCTTTAATTCATTCAAAGCCCTCTGACAATCGTCAGTCCACTTAAACTCCACATCTTTTGCCAACAGGCCAAACAATGGCGAGGCTAGCTTGCCGAAGTCTTTAATGAATCTTCGGTAATACCCTGCTAATCCTAAGAAACTCTGAACATCCCTTACCTTTTGAGGAGGTGGAACCTTCTTGATGAGAGCAATTTTGTTAGGATCCACCTGTAACCCTTGGCAAGAAATGGTATGGCCTAGCACGGTCCCTTCAGTCATTAGGAATTCACATTTTTCAGGACTAAGGGACAGGTTCATCTCAATGCATTTGGTTAGGACCTTTCCCAGATTGGACAATGCTTCCTGGAAGTTGGCCCCATAAGGAGTGAAGTCATCCATATAGATTTCCACTGCATCATGGACCAGCTCCGAGAAGATGCTCAAGACAGCTCTCTGGAAGGTAGCAGGAGCATTGCATAACCCAAAGGGAAGAACACGGTAGGCAAAGGTACCCCAAGGACAAGTGAAGGTGGTCTTATCTTGGTCTTCGGGGCTGATTTGGATCTGGTTGTGCCTGCTAAACCCATCCAGGAAAGAGAAGAACTTCTTTCCTGCCAGTCCATCCAACACTTGATCTATGAAAGGTAGAGGGAAATGGTCTTTCTTGGTAGCTTTGTTCAGTTCTCAGTAGTCCACACAGATTCTCCACTTCCCATTTTTCTTGGGAACCAACACCAGAGGGGACACCCATTCACTATCTGAGATGGGGTAAATGAATCCAGCATCCAACAGTTTTTGCAATTCTTCCTTGACAATGTCCTTAAGGGCTGGATTCATTCTCCTCTGAGGTTGCCTAACCGGCTTACAATCCTCTTTGATGTATATGTGATGGGTACAGACCGAAGGATGGACTCATTTCATCTCCTTATAGCTCCAAGCAAAAGCATCTAGGTGACTGGCCAACAGGCTACACAGCTCCTTTTCCTGCAAAGGAGATAAGGAGGAGCTGATCTTTAATGTTCTCTCAGGTCCGAACTCCACATTCTTGACTCTGGGAGTGACAGGGTTGGTTGTACAAAGATCCACTAAGGTGCTGGCTTGGGCATCCTCCACCAATTTTTCTAAGGATAGTGCACTGGAAGGTGGATTCTGGATCAAAGTCTCAATCAAGTCATCCTCGGTTGGGGGGTCTCTTCTAGTGGTGTCTAGGGTGCACAAAGGTGTTGAGTACACCTCATCCTCGTCCCCTTCCTCCAACCACAATGGTAAGTCATGCTCTAAGGAGGGTTGGGAAAGAGGGTATAGGACTAGCTGCTTGGACATAGGACCATTTTTTATGGTCATGTTTCCTGCACGACAACTTATGTAAGCATCTGCAGTGGCTAACCAAGGCCTTCCCAAAATGAGAGGATATCCAGTAAGCTTTGCCTTAGGTTGCAGAACCAAGAAATCTGCAGGGTATTCCCAAGAGTCGATAGAGACCGAGACATCCTCCACAATCCCTTCGGGAGTCACAGTGGAGCGATCTGCTAGTTGCAGTACTGTCGAGGTCTTCCTCAAGGAACCTTGAAGATTGAGTTTGAGCATGGTATCCCTGGTCATCACATTAATGGCAGCCCCCAGATCAATCAAGGTGTGAGGTATGATGGTGCCATTGATGTGGACATCTACTACAGGACTCCCAGGATCTAGATACTTTGGGCAGATGACTTGTCCTAACATAAGATCGGACAGTTGTCCCAAGACATTGATGGTTGAAGCATCTCTCTTTCGCCTGCCTAGGTGTTTGAAACACTTTTCCTTAACCAGTTTGTTGTATATTGGCACATCCTTGATGGCTTGGAGAAGTGGTATTTTCACACACAACTGCTTGAGCTCACCCAGAAGCTCATCCTCCTCTGGGTTGGGTTGTGTGGTGGTTGTTAGTCTCTCAGGAAAGGGTGGAATAGCCTTTTGTTCACTTTCTTGTTTATCTTCCTCATCCTCTGGGGGAGGAGGTTGGCGATCCGGAAGAGTCTTTCCAGATCGAAGATTAATCTCCTGGATCTCCACAACATAAGTAGGGCATGATGTTTCCCTAGTGTATACCTACTGGGCTTGTCTATTGTTGGGGTTTGGGTTCGGTTGAGCAGGTATTTGAGGCTGCCTTGGAGGAGCAGGAGGTAATGGTTGAGGTTGAACTGGTGGTGGAGGAAAAATGGTGGGAGGAGTGTTGTACTGGGGCCTCCACCCCGACTGAGGTGCATTCCACTGAGGCTGCGGCTGGGCATGTGAGTGGTAGGAGTGAGTAGTGGGTTGAGTAGGGTACTGAGGTGGGTAAGACCATGGAGGAGGCATAGACCAGGAAGGATGATCAGGGGGACCCCAGGAAGGCATAGGAGTCGATTGGTTGGGGTTGTAATAAGCTTGGGGTGCCCCTTGCATCCCCTGCTGGTAAGGTCTAGGCCCTTGTGGCCTTATTTGGTTGAGGAAATAGAGAGGTTCAGTGGGAGCTTCTGTCCCTTGGTACATGGCTTTAAATCTAGGTAAGGTTGGACATTGGTTTGTGGGATGGTCCTCCTCACAAACGAAACACACTTCAACCGAATGCAATGGACATTCGTTCTTAGGGTGTCTCCTTGTACATCTAGGGCAGAAGATAGCCAAGGCTCTCTCAGCTTCTTCCTTCTTCTGCTGGATCCTGAATGTGTCCAGCTGCATGGCAATGGTCTATCTCACCTCACTCTTAAGATCTTCTAATTGATTTGCAAACTCATGTTTGGAGAAAGGGACACCAGCTGAGAGGAGGTTTCCTCTACCTCGTTTCCGAGCTGCCCTGGAGTGGTTTCTAAACACAGTCTTGATGTCCTCATAAGGCAGTTGGTAAATGTCCCCCCCAGCTAACATGTGAAGGGTATCTAAGAGGTCTTCAGGGACTCCTCGGAGTAGGACCAACTTGAGGGATTCAGGGTCAAGTGTGCACCTGGCCCGCTTATAGCTAAGTTGGAACCTCTCCTCATAATCCTCTAAGGACTCATCATTTCCCATGGTCATCCGAAAGATTTCTCCCTTGGTTTCCTTGGACCTACAGTAATCCCGGTACTTGGTATTGAAAGCTTGCTGCATCTGAGCCCAAGTAGTGATACTATTCCCAGGTAAGCCCATGAACCAGCGTAATGCTGCATCCTTGAGAGTGGAAGGGAAGAGTTTCAGCTTCTGCTCATCTTCAGTATAGTCATAGGTTCTACAAAGGACAACAAACTCAAACATGAAGATATCAGGATCTTCAGTAGTCAGTCCATGGAAGTGAGGTAAAGCGGAGGGGCTAATGTTCTTCATTCTCATCTCTCCATTGGTCTCTCGGATGGGGAAGGCACCTTCTATTCTCTCATCTTCTCCTCTATTGTCAGCCATAGCTTCAGATGGGATGGTTTCTAATTCTTCTTTTGCTATAGGATCTTCTTATATCTCAGGAGGTTCACCTATAGGTTCTTCTGGATCACTGTCACCGAAGAAGAGAGAAGGGTGACTCAGTGATGTGGTGGGGGTGTTGGGTAGGAATTTGCCTGTTTTATCTCGGTTCCTACGAGGCATGAAATGGAAAGACTTTTTGATTGCTTTTGTTCTTTTTTCTTTGGTACCTGCAAAACTGAAACAGATTGATCTACAACTAACTATCTTGCTGAAATAAAAATGCAAAATTGAAATGAAAGCAGGAAAGGACTAATCTATTTTGCTCAAATGAAATTGCAGGAATGGAAATGCTAGTCTACGCTTGCAGAATTGAAATACTAATCTACGCTTGCAAAATTGAAATTGCGGAATTGAAATGCTAATCTATGAAATCAGGAAATGTCTATGCTACTTTTGCAGAATGGAAATGAAATAAACTACTTGGCAGAAGGCAAGAGTAAGAAAATAGAAGAAAAGCAACAATTACTAATACTCTGACGCTTCCCCGGCAACGGCGCCAAAAAGATGGTGGGCTCCAATATTGTAGCAATAATGCTACAACTCCTAGAGCTTCCTATCTCTAATTTTATCAATCTGGTAGTTCGTAACAAACTTGGAAGCGACGGTGCTGTATGCACAAGTACTAGCTCTTGTTGCAGCTGTCACTTGGTTAGCTGGCACAAGTCCGCTAGGGCTCAAGCCAACTTCTATATGCTCTCATAAGAAGCTTTCTAAATGATGGACGAAGGCTATCTCAAAGGAAATGAACCTACTTTGCAAGAATGAACTGAAAGCCAACCAAAACGTGGAAACCCTAGTAAACCCTAATCTGACTAGCTTAATCTCTATGATGCAATGGTGGGAGTGCAAATGTCTAGAAATGATGCCATTACTTCTAATGAGATGAGATGCATGAATTTAAACTACTTCCATTGAAGAGAACATGTTTTTATATTTTTGCTTAAGTGGTTGGAGTTATTATGATTGTGTTTCTGACTAGGTCTTGACTGTGCAGGGGTAGTTCAAAGGAAGGAAGGCTTGGAAAAGGTCAGGAGGGCTAGGAGAGGTTCCAGGGGATCCCTAACATCATTCCATAGGAGTCCACAACGTTCAGATGCTCGGCAACTGAGTTTGCAGGCTTCTACAGGATGTCTGCAGGGGATCCTACAGGAAGCTCGGGATTTCTACAGGAAGTATGCTAACTTCTACAGGATGTTCGACAGTTGGAGTTTTGGGTGATGGAGGAGTGGAGGAGTTGTATGGGTGGATAGGTAGGATGGACAGGGAGCTTGTGATGGCTCAGGGACAGAGATATGAGATGAGGAAAGAGTGGGTACAGTTGGTTGGTGGATAGAAGGGTGGAAGCAAGGAAAAGCCAAAGAGATGGAGCTACGTGAACAGTAGAGGTGTTGGAAGGCAAACGAGCTGGACAGAGGTCGAGCAAGTGGCTTTAGGCATGGTTGAGAAGAAGAAGAAGATACCAGAGTGATACAACGCAGTGTAAAGGAAACAAATCTGCACAAAACCGAGAATTCATTCACCTATTCTAACTGTGTTAATTAACCAATGAACAGCAATGTAAATTGTGGAGAAAAACCATGCATGGTGTTGGAACGAAGAAGTAGTGCTCAAGATCATAATGCATGGATGGATCTACAATTGAAATGACTGTGTTTCAGCTTGCATGAAAGTATAAGACTGCGTTTTTTGGTGGTTGGTACGGTCTACACCCCCACTCTCTAAACAGAGATGGCAGTGAGTGCACTGTCAACCTTTTCTTGGAGCTCTGATGAATTACAATCCTCCTACTCTAATCTAAGCTGCTGAAAGCACTTTAACCATAAACTAATCCTACTCAATCACATTAAAGAAATTAAATCAGCTGAATGTGTTTTCCAAATGCATGTCAAAACAAAGAAATGAAGTGTTGAAAAGAAAGACAAGTAACAATACAAGGAAAAGGAGGTCTATTGCTCTCAGGTTGGGCCCTAACTTGAGAGCTATAGCTCCCCTAAGAACTCAGAATTGAATCCAAAGCTGCCTGCCTTTATTAAAAGATAATAATCATGAGTCTAACATCATGCCAAAACTGGCTTACAAGAAGCAAAAAACCGAGCTGTAGCTCGTACTTAGAAATTGCAACAGCAGTTCAAAAGTTCAAAAAGCTCCTATCAAAGGCTACGGCCTTCATATTTATACATGATGAAGATCAAGCTGGCTTCCTCAATTAGTGGAGCTTGGCTGTGCAACTGAAATTTAAACTGTTGTTCCTGTAGAATCCGTTGGCTGCCTTTAAGCTCGGTGGGGAGAGCTGTTGGAGCTCGGAGTTAAGGTGGAAATCATGAGGAAGGTCATCAAGACTGTGGACAACCTCCCTATAAACCCGCAATGCCACCTTGGCTGTCTCCTTGTCTCCATTTGTGTGTTCTTTGCTCCCTTTAATGCCAAAAAAACCTGAAATCATCATGTATTAGCCACATAGATATAATGCCTGCCCTTCTTCCTACAAATAACACGAATATACTAAGAAATGAATGCATAAGTGATAAAAGATGAAGGGTTGAGCAAGGTAAGTAGGCCAAATGAGCCCAAATTGTTACCAAAAATTGGGGCTCATCAATGAGTTGGGTCATTATGCTACTAATTGCCCAAAGAAGAAGTCCAAGAAGGGATCCGGGGACGGATCTGAAGGTGAGGCAGCCTCACTTGCTTCACAGTTTGAGTTGGACTTCACACTCTTCGTATGCATGGTTTCATCCATGGTGGGAAGCGGTTGGTTTCTTGACAGTGGAGCTTCTTTCCACATGACCGGTGACAAACGTTTGTTTAGTACTTTGGAGGAGTAAGATCTCCAGATACTCATAGGGATGGGTAATGATGAGAAGTATAGTGTCTCAGGTGTAGGCACGGTTATTTTTTAGAGGGAGCATGGAGCTCGCCTTACCTTGACCGATGTCAAGTATGTACCAGGACTGAAGAGAAACTTGGTGTCGATCGCAATGTTGGAAGACAGAGGCTATGATGTGGTCTTTAGTAAGGGAAAGGTTTTCCTTAGACACATCATCACTAGACAGGTGAAGCAAATTGGTTCACGGGTCAAGAACCTGTATGCTCTTGAGGTTCAAGATGCATGCAAAGCCTTGAGCAGCGAGGCAACTGATGGAGACTTGGTGGTTGAGAGGGAGCGTATATTACCTCTCAACATGCAGAGCCAGAAGAAGTCTCAGACGATTGTGGAGGAGCCACGATTGGTGCAGCAGCTTCAGGAGATTGTGGAGGAGCCACAACAGGGGAAGCTGAGAGGAGATCGAGTAGAGACATCTACTCATCCAGAGACCTCCAGTAGGGGGAAACTTCAAGCCAGATGGGCTGAAGGATCGCATGCAGGCATACCTCCAGGTAGGAGGTGGGGTGATGTGGATTGATTGTCCCAAGGAGGAGGGGCAGGATCCTTGAGGTACCCAACCTCTTGGATGAGACCTTGCTACGGGAGCCCCGATGTGTAGTAGCAGGAACTGACTGATTGGGTAGAGACGGATGCGGATGGAGCGGCAGAGAGAGCGACAGTGCAGGGAATCCCAGGACAACGCATAGCTAGCAGGCTACAGCAATGAGAGAGGCACAAGTGTTTTGCACAGTGCTAGGTGGCACAGAGAGGTGTGCAATGGTGTGAGATGAATGGAGATGTTGTAGTAGCGCAGATGTCAGAGAGGGAGCACTTGTCAGCAGCAGGTAGAGCTTCAGCATCAGAGGGTGTTTCTATCCCAACAGGGAGGTCAGTTGGGAGGTGCAGTGCGGATGCAATGCTGGGAGATAGAACCAGCAGCAGCACGGATGCAGTCAGAGATCAAAGTGACAGAGGCTAGAGCAGTCAGATACTGAAGAGCACAGAGATGTAGAGTTTCAGTCAACAGAGGCAATAGCAGTCAGAGACTTTGATGACAGAGCAAGTGGACTAGCCAGATGTGTTGCATGGAGAACATTTCAGAGTTACAGGATCGGGTTTGAGAGGAAGCCTTTCTTATTGAGAGGGAGTGTTGAAAAGTGTGCAACAAGAAATGCTTGTTGAGATTGCAACAAGATGATGGAGCTTAGTGAAAAGAGTCGCCTTCACTAAGTGGGCCCGCAGGCTATTTTTGGCGCAAGACTATTTTTTAGACTATGTCTATTTTTAGACATATGGATCATGTCTATGGATTGCAGGTTGCTGTTTATGGATGATTGATCAAGTTGGGAAAAAAAATAGATGGAATTCTATTTTTTGATGAAAGTGTGAGTGATCACAGTGTGAGTGATCAAAGTCTATTTTTAGACTGGCTGTCAAAAATAGAAAAGTCAAATATTATTATCTCACAATAATATTTGGACTATAAACTTAATCTTATTCTCTTGGAGCACTTTAGGATGAGCTACGGATATGGTACATGCAGATCCCAGAGGGAAATATGTGGTTACTTATGGGATGACTAATATTTGCATGTAGGACTTCAGTTAGAACTCAAGTGAGTTGAGTTTAGTGGACTAGAGGTGCAGTTGATGGAGTTGTGTTCAGTTTAGCTTTGTTAAACTGGTTTTATTTAGTCTAACTGATCAATAGACTAGAGATGAGTTGGGTGAATTAGTTATTAATTAATTCACAAGTTATTAACTCATAATACAACTAATGAATACATCAGTTAACTCAGTTGCATGTCAGTGCATGTTCAGTTCAGCAGGGACAAGTGGTAGAGAATCAGATTGCTATCAGTTGTGACTATAGTTGTGCACCAGATCTTGCACAATAAAGGGATTGAGTATGCCAATGAGTTTGCTCACGTATTTTCCCACATTATAGCTTGTGCTCATGTCCAACAAAGTGTGAGTGATTATTTGCAGGTCAAATACGAGTTTGGTAAGCCATTCTCATCAGTTCTTGAGCAGGTATTGAGCAGTGGAGGCAGGCAAGCAGTGGAATAGATTTGGTGATCAGATCTGAGCTATATTGTGTGTAACAGGTGGAGCTGGTACTGGATTGCTTGTGATAAGCATTGTACTTTGTAATGTTACATGACTCAATCAATATAATATACAAATAGTTGGGGTTTTTAGCGAGATGCTTTCCCCAAGATACATACTGTGTTTATGAGTTTGATTGATGCTTCTATGTGTGCCTGTGAATGTTTCTGCTTCTGTAAATTGATGATCAACATAGAGGAGATTATGTATTATACATGTTCCGCTTATAATTGCATGATTAGAATAATCTCTATGAATATGTGTTAAATTATTCAAAATTTCTACATGGTATCGGAGCTACTTGATTTGTAGAAGAGATTTTTACAAGATATCAAGCGAGGATTGATCATCAGATCTACTATTCAGAAAGTGTTTACAATTTATTTCTTTAGGCAGAGTCTGTAATCGGGCCAGGTAGCCTCTAGATTCATCCTTCTTTTGGAAGGTGAGATATCCGGTAAAAGCCCATATAGTCAATCTTTGTACGAGAAATACTTTGTTCTCACGAATTCTAGATCGGAAGCGGTTGAGTTTTGTGCTGGTGGAATTCGAATTTAATTCCAAAGCAAGAGATTAAACTTAGAAACATTCAGTGTGAGAATGGAGATAGTATGCCCCAGTATCTCACGAAGTAAACCCAATGCCGGGATGAGCTGGGAAGTGTGGGGGTAACTGTTGAGGATGAGGATGGTGAGTCTAACACTCCTTGACCTTCCTAAGAGTTGGCATAGCTACCAGGACTCGGTGAATGGAAGGGAGAAGCTGCCAAATTGGGAACGACTATGGTCGGATTTGATGCAGGAGGAGATTAGACGGCGCACCAGAGATAGTTCTTCATCCATGCAGGATGAGGGGAACTGTGCCTTAGCGAGTAAGGTGAAGAAGGGGAAAGGGAAGGTTTCTCTTTCTGAATCTTGTTCTTCAAATGATGGGAAGAAGGTTGACAAGGTGAAGGTGAGATGCTTTCGTTGTCATGAGTTGGGTCATTATGCTACTAATTGCCCAAAGAAGAAGTCCAAGATGGGATCCAGGGAAGGATCTGAAGGTGAGGCAGCCTCACTTGCTTCACAGTTTGAGTTGGACTTCACACTCTTCGCATGCATGGTTTCATCCATGGTGGGAAGCGGTTGGTTTCTTGACAGTGGAGCTTCTTTCCACATGACCAGTGACAAAAGTTTGTTTAGTACTTTGGAGGAGAAAGATTTCCAGATACTCATAGGGATGGGTAATGATGAGAAGTATAGTGTCTCAGGTGTAGGCACGGTTATTTTTCAGAGGGAGCATGGAGCTCGCCTTACCTTGACCGATGTCAAGTATGTACCAGGACTGAAGAGAAACTTGGTGTCAATTGCAATGTTGGAAGACAGAGGCTATGATGTGGTCTTTAGTAAGGGAAAGGTTTTCCTTAGACACATCATCACTAGACAGGTGAAGCAGATTGGTTCACGGGTCAAGAACCTATATGCTCTTGAGGTTCAAGATGCATGCAAAGCCTTGAGCAGCGAGGCAACTGATGGAGACTTGGTGGTTGAGAGGGAGCGTATATTACCTCTCAACATGCAGAGCTAGAAGAAGTCTCAGACGATTGTGGAGGAGCCACAATTGGTGCATCAACTTCAAGAGATTGTGGAGGAGCCACAATAGGGGAAGTTGAGAGGAGATCAAGTAGAGACATATACTCATCCAGAGACCTCCAGTAGGGGGAAACTTCAAGCCAGATGGGCTGAAGGATCGCATGCAGGCATACCTCCAGGTAGGAGGTGGGGTGATGTGGATTGATTGTCCCAAGGAGGAGGGGCAGGATCCTTGAGGTACACAACCTCTTGGATGAGACCTTGCTACGGGAGCCCCGATGTGTAGTAGCAGGAACTGACTGATTGGGTAGAGACGGATGCGGATGGAGCGGCAGAGAGAGCGACAGTGCAGGGAATCCTAGGACAACGCATAGCTAGCAGGCTGCAGCAATGCGAGAGGCACAAGTGTTTTGCACAGTGCTAGGTGGCACAGAGAGGTGTGCAATGGTGCGAGATGCATGGAGATGTTGTAGTAGCGCAGATATCAGAGAGGGAGCACTTGTCAGCAGCAGGTAGAGCTTCAGCATCAGAGGGTGTTTCTATCCCAATAGGGAGTTCAGTTGGGAGGTGCAGTGCGGATGCAATGCTGGGAGATAGAACCAGCAGCAGCACGGATGCAGTCAGAGATCAAAGTGACAGAGGCTAGATCAGTCAGATACTGAAGAGCACAGAGATGCAGAGTTTTAGTTAACAGAGGCAATAGCAGTCAGAGACTTTGATGACAGAGAAAATGGACTGGCCAGATGTGTTGCATGGAGAACATTCCAGAGTTACAGGATCGGGTTTGAGAGGAAGCCTTTCTTGTTGAGAGGGAGTGTTGAAAAGTGTGCAACAAGATGATGGAGATTAGTGAAAAGAGTCGCCTTCACTAAGTGGGCCCGCAGGCTATTTTTGGCGCAAGACTATTTTTTAGACTATGTCTATTTTTAGACATATGGATCATGTCTATGGATTGCAGGTTGCTGTTTATGGATGATTGATCAAGTTGGGGAAAAAAATAGATGGAATTCTATTTTTTGATGAAAGTGTGAGTGATCAAAGTCTATTTTTAGACTGGCTGTCAAAAATAGAAAAGTCAAATATTATTATCTCACAATAATATTTGGACTATAAACTTAATCTTATTCTCTTGGAGCACTTCAGGATGAGCTACGGATGTGGTACATGCAGATCCCAGAGGGAAATACGTGGTTACCTATGGGATGACTAATATTTGCATGCAGGACTTCAGTTAGAACTCAAGTGAGTTGAGTTTAGTGGACTGGAGGTGCAGTTGATGGAGTTGTGTTCAGTTTAGCTTTGTTAAACTGGTTGTATTTAGTCTAACTGATCAATAGACTAGAGATGAGTTGGGTGAATTAGTTATTAATTAATTCACAAGTTATTAACTCATAATACAACTAATGAATACATCAGTTAACTCAATTGCATGTCAGTGCATGTTCAGTTCAACAGGGACAAGTGGTAGAGAATCAGATTGCTATCAGTTGTGACTATAGTTGTGCACCAGATCTTGCACAATAAAGGGATTGAGTATGCCAATGAGTTTGCTCACGTATTTGCCCACATTATAGCTTGTTCTCACGTCCAGCAAAGTGTGAGTGATTATTTGCAGGTCAAATATGAGTTTGGTAAGCCATTCTCATCAGTTCTTGAGCAGGTATTTAGTAGTGGAGGCAGGCAAGCAGTGGAATAGATTTGGTGATCAGATCTGAGCTGTATTGTGTGTAACAGGTGGAGCTGGTACTGGATTTCTTGTGATAAGCATTGTACTTTGCAATGTTACATGACTCAATCAATATAATATACAGATAGTTGGGGCCTTTAGCGAGATGCTTTCCCCAGGATACATACTGTGTTTATGAGTTTGATTGATGCTTCTATGTGTGCCTGTGAATGTTTCTGCTTCTGTAAATTGATGATCAACGTAGAGGAGATTATGTATTATACATGTTCCGCTTATAATTGTATGATCATGATAATCTCTGTGAATATGTGTTAAATTATTCAAAATTTCTACACATCCCCACATCATCTTTCTTGGAAAAATAATCTTAGTGCACGACACCCCTATTTCACACATCATGAAAACAATCAACTCTTTATTTCATGTTATGGGTTCAAAATATTATGTGATGTGGTAATTCTATGTTTGAGATTGTGGCTAAATAAATTATTGTCCGAAAAATTTAAAATTAGTATTTTCACACAATGAATTCATTCCATATCATACTTATCATTTATCATCGTCTCATTTCCAATCTCTTTAATAATCACCCTTGAAATAAAATGTTGGACCAGGGTATTTACAAGCATGTCGCCTCCCCTTCTCATATATATGTTCGTTGTATAGGTACTTGAAGTTGTATATGGGTACATTTTACATTGATATATTTAGTCATTATCATGAAGTAAAGAGAAAGAAAAAAATGCAAAGTATTATTATTTCCTTTACACAATTACATGATGCTCATATATTTCCTTTCACAGTCCATAAAACATACCTGCTACATGCCATAAAACATTTTCCTATAATATTTCATTAATAGTTGTAAAAGTATGTTATTCTTCTCATAAAATTTGTTGCATTAACATATTTTTTTTCATTAAAATGATCTTACTTGTATGGATGTTCAATTTCTAGACTCCCCATTTCCAAGCATTGAGTTGTACAAGCAATGTGTTATAGAATCAGGTGAGGTGAAGAAACAATTGCAACAACTACTGGAACATGGCATCATTCGACCAAGTATATCATCATGTGGGTCACCCATCATCATTGTATCAATGAAGGAAGGGGCTTGGAGATTGCGTATAGGTTACAGGGTGTTGAACAAAATTATTCTCAAGAAAAATGCTCGCTACCCAAAATAGATGATCAACTAGATTATTTACAGTAAGAGAAATACTTCACCAAGCTGTACTTAAATTCTAGATATCACCAGGTTTCATGCAGAGAAGAAGATACATGGAAGACCACCTTTAAAACTAGGAAAAAATTGTATAAGTGGTTAGTCATTCCATTTAGCCTATCTAATGCACCATCTACATTTACGAGGTTAATGGATGATATAGCACACCTTTTATAGGATCATTTGTTTTTGTATATTTGGATGTTATACTGGGATACAATGATACCTAGGAGGAGCACATCTCTCATTTGAGACAGGTGCTAGATGTTGAAAAACCAAGTAGCAATATTTTTGAACTGATAATTATTTGTGAATATATTAGATTTACTTTCCAATTAGTTATACTTCATCAAATAATTACACTTTAAAAATTCAACCAATAGTAGTGATAGGAAATTAGAGATCATAGTGCACAATAACAAAAGATACCAATGGTTAGGTCAGAGACTATGGAAAAATTCCACAAGGGGGAAAACTCAACCAATCTTTTCCTTAAAGAGATTCTTTAAAAAGACATCAAGACATAGACAATACTAACCACTATATGGCTTCCACAAGTGCTAAGATCCTCTTTACAAAGTCTTCTAATAAGATCACAAAAAGAGGTTGATCCCCTCACCATATCATAGAAACAAAGCTCATATGGACTTTGGATAGGATACATATTTGTGGAGGCACAAAACTCGAACCAAACCACAATGCTAAAGTGGCTCAAATCTCGGACTAGAGACAAATATGAGAAGGAACACAACTCATACCAAATCACAGTATTGAAGTAGCTCGATCTCTGACTAAAGAAAAGCTTGAGGTGATGTCAAATCTCAACCTAACCACAGGCCTGAAATAGATAAAAAAAAATTAGATCAATATATATGCCATGGATCCTAGAGAAAAACCCTTGGTATAACCTCCTTGAACCCATCCTAGAAGCATATCTCGGATGGAAAAAGAACTTGAACAAGGGTACATTTCTTGGACCTTCCACGGAGCTACAGAACATGGATAAGTAACATACTTTGGACCTTCCACATTAGCTTCATAACAAGTTCCATAGTAGCCACGAATTAGTACAAAATTCAATAAGAAAGAAAAGAAGGACTTTTTTCTTGATATAACCCTTGAATACTCCTTAGAAGACCTTTTCATAGATGAACATATGATAAATGATTGAGTGATTGAATTAATTCTTAAGGAGATTGAATTGACCTCTTTATATATCCATCATGTGATCCAAATGTGTGTGTTTCTAGGAAAGCTGACTTAACCATATAGAAGGGCCGACTTAGCACTTGTGGATCCATTTGAAATTATACAAATAAAAATAATAGTTTTCTTATTTTCAAAAGTATATTCGACCAATAGAAAAGCATTATGAATATGTTAGGATAATAATAATAAATCATTTTTCCAATTACAATGATAATAAATGATTTAATGAATACCATCCATAACTACATTTTCAACACTCCCTCTTAGCTAGGGAGGTATTGATAATCACAGTCAGGATGTGATACAAGTTGAAAAAGGTTCTCTAAGGAAAGATCAAGATTAGATCAACCTCATCAATAGTTCATCATTACCAACATCAACCAATGCGTACCAAATAAACATGGTACTATTCACGCATGATCTCCCCAAGAGACAACTATTGACTAGTGTCTCACAATTATGGTACCAATCATATCCATACATAGTCTAGTACAGAGACATTAATCAGATACATTCATGATTTTCATCAATAAGCTCTCTCTAAGATGAGATAGGACTAGATGTTGGGAGGCTCCTATCTAACTAGATAGTGATGCAGGAGCATTAGCTTGGGAAAATACCTTGTATTTTTATTAAACCTAGGGGTCTCATGTTTTTGAGAAATTGTTAATTTTATGTAAATATTTATGAGATTTTGTGAGGATTTGTAATGTTTCAAAATAATTGGACAACAAGAGAGAAATTAGCCTTGAAATATTTCAGAATTAATTATAAGCCTAAGATTAGATTTAGTTTCAAGAGTTTTAGGGATGAGAATCTATCCTTTAGGGATGTTGAGAGATTTAGGGATTTGTTGAGATACTAAGGGGATTTAGCATTTAATTTAATGATATTTTTAAATTGTATAAAGAGAAGAAGTTTTTGAGAAAAAGATAGAATAGGAGATTGTGAGAGAGTGTGTGACTAAGAGTAGGCTTGGACAACAAGGCTGTGAGCCTTCAGCAAATTGTAAGGGCCACGACAGTTCAATATCTGGCCACGAAGAGAGTTTGTAAGTATTTGTTTATTAATATGATAAGTGTGGGTTTTAGACACCGGATGTTAATTTCTGAAATGGGTTTTTATTCCCATGCGCATTTGCTGTGGCAATGATTTAATATAATTTGCAACGAGAGCAAAGTCGAACTATTGCGAACATATATACCCAGGTGTATTGAATATGTATGGAACGGTTTTATGTTGACTGTGCACGTGGAGAACCTTTCCGAATCCATCATTAACTGTATGCGTATTCTGCATATTGTACGCGTATTTCCATCGATACATATGACAATGCATGTGTAGGTAAAGACTAAAGATTCAATCGCCGAGGAAGAGGGAGGTGAACGCTATAGGATATAGCGAAATGATTTTAATTTCAACGCAGCATAACACATTCTGGAGGAGCGGAAATCTTGGGTGAGCCATCGTTAACAGCGAACTAGCCACGTGTTAGGAAGCAGCATCAATTTGTATCGGTTCTGTTGGGAACTCACCGAAAGATTTGATATGCACCGAACGACTTGATATGCCTTAAGATGAAACTGTAGCATGCACGCCCAGGTTCAGCGTGCGAACTCCAGTTGCGTAGAAGGTTGGAGGAGCGCATAGCGTAAGTCGGAGTGAAGGCGGTTGTTATGTGTTGAATAATTTGATTGCTTTTGGTGGCGAGTGTTTAGATGTTAATTCTTGGATTAAATAGTGGACATCGGGTTTTTCCAGCGCGCAATGGTATATTTGTTAACTGTGGGTGCTTGACTCTAAGTTACAGTCAGCATTTATGAATCCGTATCAAAGAAAATCGCTTTTAATCCGAGTCCAGCGTATGGATTTCATGACAACGCCGATAACAAAGAACTGTTGCGGATATGCATTGTCAGTCGTGTGACATATCATCACCGATTTCGAGGATGCGTTGACCAGAACTGTATGGAGGATTATACCTGCTGTATGTTGGATTACCGAAGAAGCGGTATTGGCTTAAGAAGGGTTATGCTATACACATAGCAACTTACAACCGGAACTGTCTAACATCCGTGGACAGGGAAACTTGGGCTCAAGCCTGTGCATAAATGTGTTGGTGCGCACCTTAATCACAAGTTTGAAGGCGTGTTATACGAAATCCATAATTGAATTAAGAGCTGTGAGGATACTGTGATTTTGTTTGACATATAAACAAGTGGATGCATATATGTATATGCCTGTAGGCGCTTCTGAATGCGGCAATAAGGCTTCCCAGGAGCGCAGATATGATATATATCTATAAACCGTGTGTGAATTCCTTGGGTATATATAAGTCTGTGGATGTAGTTACATATAAACCGCTGTGGAGCAACGAGAAGGAGCACAGGCTGCAAATCTGATCAGTGGTTAATTCCGGAGCAGAGGAGCGCTGTCAGATTGTTGGAAGGAGCGCGTAAGTTCCGGTGGGTATTGGAGCGACATATGAGAACCGGTGTGTAATAAACCTGTGGCCCAACTGGTGAATGACCGCGTCCATCGACAGAAATTATGAGCATTACTGCTTTGGCTTGCCTATAATGGTTTGAACCATTTGATTGTTTATTAACTCTGGCTGCGTGCTGGTTAGAGGCAGGGATCACTGTATATTATTTTATATGGATAGTGCATGATTACTTTTGTTTTTGATCAAACCTGAATGGTGGATGTCCGAAGGATCCGGTGTTCTTATTTCGCGGAGTATTGAATGATAATTGTGGGTTTTCATATCGTGTAATGCTCTGACCTGGTATTGTGTTTTGTTAACAAACATTCGAATTGATTGTTGCGGCAGTCATATGGGTTCTGCTGTGGGTTGAAATGACCGTAAGGGCGCAATTTTTTTGTTGAGTTGGGAATTGGACTTAATGCCAGCGTGGTTTTTATAATTTATCTTTAAGCGGACACTTGTGTGTGATGAATGCGTGGTCTGTATGCATGGAAGTTGCAAAAGATCCTGGTAGCTATGGCCTAGGAGTGGCCTGGGCATCATTTTTTTGGTATCAGAGCTGGAATAGCTTTGTTTGAAGGATGAAGTTTTTTTTAATTGCATGTGATAAGATCAGATTTGAGACTGATGAATGTTGTAGCACAGAGATGCCGTGCAGGTGGGAGATGAAGCGAGATCAATAGGATCTTGAAGGTGAGATGTTTTTTTTTCTGATTTGAAATTGTGATGAGAGTTTCTGGTTGCAGAGAAGATGGCATTGAACCTGGCATTCAGCTAAAGGTTGAATAAGGAGGATAATTGCAGTGTCCTGAGAACGTGAGTTGAAGAGACATCCTAGAGAGTGAGCAGAGGAGAGTGCTCAAAGAGGTTCCAGAGGCAGTGAACCAGTACTTACCAAAAGACTGAGTGAGGAGGGCTTGGTGAGGTAAGTGACAGCAGAGGAGATTGTTGTCGTAGAGGCTAGTGCAACTCATGGCAAGTGAGAAGATGATCACGAAGGATCAAAGAAGAGGTTCAGAGGAATGCCACAATGATGAGATGACTGCAGAAGATAGAGAAAGAGAGATTGCGGTAATAAAAGTGCAATTGCAGGTACTAGAGGAATGGCTGCAAGAGCAGGAAAACTAGAATAGAGGATGGATCTTTCCACTGAAGGGAAAGAAAGTGAAGTGGCAGAGGCTACAACAGAAAAGAGATCGACAGATAAACATGCAGTTAAGGGAAGAGCTGAGAAAGCTCGAGCAGATAATGGATGTACAATTGAGGCGTGAAGAACTCAGAGCAGCTGAGTTGGAAGAGGAGGAAATCATTAATGATTTCTTGAACTATTGGACAGATCCAGATCAGCTGGATAATGTGAATTCTTGTGTTTTTATAGTTGACAGTTGTGATGTGATTACAGGTTTTGTTGAAGAAGAAGTTCATGTGAATGAAGAAGATGATCAGCTGGAAGAGCTGGTATATGAACCGACGGTTAAGGTTGTTGAAACTTGTAGTTTTCAAACTGACAAGTTGTGTATGCATGCAGGGATTGTAAGTGATGGTGATGTTATGCTTCAGCAATGTCACAGAGAAATTGCATTGCTGGAATATTTGTTGAAGAATTCAGAGTATGACAGAGAGATGGCCGAAGAGAGAGTTCAATACAGTGAACGAGTGCAAAAAGATATCATGGAAGCAGATGATGTGAGAGGAAGACTGGTTGACAGTCTCGAGAATTCTTCAGAGAATTCTTTGGGCAAAGAGAATCAGCATATTGATGTGCTGATAGTGGAGGAGACTTCAGAACAGCATACTGAAGTGCTGGCAAAGGAGGACAAGGCACTGATGCGTTCTGATTTTTATTCTAACAAGTGTTTTGTGAATGCAGGTATTGTTGCAGAACATTTGACTCAGTTGAGCAGTCAAATGAAGGAAGAAGAAGTTTTCTGTTCTGGAAAACAAGAGGGTATGGATGATTGGGTGGCAGTAAGAAATGAGAAAGTCAGAACAGAAACAAGAAGTGAGCAAGTGACAGTACAAACTGAGCAAGCCGTCTTAGCTCAGCAAGCAAATCAACAGCCGGGAGATTTATTGGATCGAGAGATTGAAAGTATCAGAAGACTGATGACAAAAGAATCCCGGAAGAAACCAGCAGTAGCAAGGAAGAGAAGCAGCAGAAGCAGCAACAAAATGAAAATAGAGACAGATTGTGAAAGTGCAGCAAGTGGAGCAAGACAACATAAAGTGTGGGATCCAGGCGGACAAAGATTTAAAACGCATGATCTGGAGATCATGGTCATTTTCAACCTTGGGAGTCTGATGCAGGAGCATTAGCTTGGGAAAATACCTTGTATTTTTATTAAACCTAGGGGTCTCATGTTTTTGAGAAATTGTTAATTTTATGTAAATATTTATGAGATTTTGTGAGGATTTGTAATGTTTCCAAATAATTGGACAACAAGAGAGAAATTAGCATTGAAATATTTCAGAATTAATTATAAGCCTAAGATTAGATTTAGTTTCAAGAGTTTTAGGGATGAGAATCTATCCTTTAGGGATGTTGAGAGATTTAGGGATTTGTTGAGATACTAAGGGGATTTAGCATTTAATTTAATGATATTTTTAAATTGTATAAAGAGAAGAAGTTTTTGAGAAAAACATAGAATAGGAGATTGTGAGAGAGTGTGTGACTAAGAGTAGGCTTGGACAACAAGGCTGTGAGCCTTCAGCAAATTGTAAGGGCCACGACAGTTCAATATCTGGCCACGAAGAGAGTTTGTAAGTATTTGTTTATTAATATGATAAGTGTGGGTTTTAGACACCGGATGTTAATTTCTGAAATGGGTTTTTATTCCCATGCGCATTTGTTGTGGCAATAATTTAATATAATTTGTAACGAGAGCAAAGTCGAACTATTGTGAACATATATACCCAGGTGTATTGAATATGTATGGAACGGTTTTATGTTGACTGTGCGCGTGGAGAACCTTTCCGAATCCATCATTAACTGTATGCGTATTCTGCATATTGTATGCGTATTTCCATCGATACATATGACAATGCATGTGCAGGTAAAGACTGAAGATTCAATCGCCGAGGAAGAGGGAGGTGTACGCTATAGGATATAGCGAAATGATTTTAATTTCAACGCAGCATAACAAATTCTGGAGGAGCGGAAATCTTGGGTGAGCCATCGTTAACAGCGAACTGGCCACGTGTTAGGAAGCAGCATCAATTTGTATCGGTTCTGTTGGGAAATCACCGAAAGATTTGATATGCATCGAACGACTTGATATGCCTTAAGATGAAACTGCAGCATGCGCGCCCAGGTTCAGCGTGCGAACTCCAGTTGCGTAGAAGGTTGGAGGAGCGCATAGCGTAAGTCGGAGTGAAGGCGGTTGTTATGTGTTGAATAATTTGATTGCTTTTGGTGGCGAGTGTTTAGATGTTAATTCTTGGATTAAATAGTGGACATCGGGTTTTTCCAGCGCGCAATGGTATATTTGTTAACTGTGGGTGCTTGACTCTAAGTTACAGTCAGCATTTATGAATCCGTATCAAAGAAAATCGCTTTTAATCCGAGTCCAGCGTATGGATTTCATGAGAACGCCGATAACAAAGAACTGTTGCGGATATGCATTGTCAGTCGTGTGACATATCATCACCGATTTCGAGGATGCGTTGACCAGAACTGTACGGAGGATTATACCTGCTGTATGTTGGATTACCGAAGAAGCGGTATTGGCTTAAGAAGGGTTATGCTATACACATAGCAACTTACAACCGAAATTGTCAAACATCCGTGGACAGGGAAACATGGGCTCAAGCCTGTGCATAAATGTGTTGGTGCGCACCTTAATCACAAGTTTGAAGGCATGTTATACGAAATCCGTAATTGAATTAAGAGCTGTGCGGATACTGTGATTTTGTTTGACATATAAACAAGTGGATGCATATATGTATATGCCTGTAGGCGCTTCCGAATGCGGCAATAAGGCTTCCCAGGAGCGCAGATATGATATATATCTATAAACGTGTGTGAATGCCTTGGGTATATATAAGTCTGTGGATGTAGTTACATATAAACCGCTGTGGAGCAACGAGAAGGAGCGCAGGCTGCAAGTCTGATCAGTGGTTAATTCCGGAGCAGAGGAGCGCTGTCAGATTGTTGGAAGGAGCGCGTAAGTTCCGGTGGGTATTGGAGCGACATATGAGAACCGGTGTGTAATAAACTTGTGGCCCAACTGGTGAATGACCGCGTCCATCGACAGAAATTATGAGCATTACTGCTTTGGCTTGCCTATAATGGTTTGAACCATTTGATTGTTTATTAACTCTGGCTGCGTGCTGGTTAGAGGCAGGGATCACTGTATATTATTTTATATGGATAGTGCATGATTACTTTTGTTTTTGATCAAACCTGAATGGTGGATGTCCGAAGGATCCGGTGTTCTTATTTCGCGGAGTATTGAAGGATAATTGTGGGTTTTCATATCGTGTAATGCTCTGACCTGGTATTGTGTTTTGTTAACAAACATTCGAATTGATTGTTGCGGCAGTCATATGGGTTCTGTTGTGGGTTGAAATGACCGTAAGGGCGCAATTTTTTTGTTGAGTTGGGAATTGGACTTAATGCCAGCGTGGTTTTTATAATTTATCTTTAAGCGGACACTTGTGTGTGATGAATGCATGGTCTGTATGCATGGAAGTTGCAAAAGATCCTGGTAGCTATGGCCTAGGAGTGGCCTGGGCATCAGATAGCATCTAAACCCATTTTTCTATACTAGTCATTGTACTAGACACAAGGAAAATAACCCTATACTAGTCATAGTACAAGACACGAGAAAATTTCTATATTCCTATACTAGTCAATGTGATTGACATGGGGATGATATATTTATACTGGTCAAGGTACAACACACAGGAGGATGCTCACTAGACCATTCCCCTTATATTGTTCAAGGTACGATACATAAGGAGAATGAATGTCCAAGATGTTTTCTAATCTATCAAACCATTCTTCCTATATTGGTCACATTGACACAGGGATAATTCCCCTAAACTGGTCAAGTGGCATAGGAAGAATAAAATGATATAGGTAGATCACTGCTCCCTCTCAAATAGAGAGAAATTCTCCATAAATCCCAGCTTATCTTTGAAATACACCAAATTTCCTTTGGGGAGAGGCTTCATTAGAATATTAGTTGCTTGCTCATTAGTGGAGACATACTGGAGCTTCACCACTCCCTTCTAAACCATATCATGAATATAGTGATATTTGATGCCAATATGCTTTGACTTACCATGGAACATCAGATTCTCGGACATATTTATACAACTTTGATTGACACAACATATCACTATGGTTTCCAACATCTTATCAAACAAATCGGCAAGAAATTTCTTAAACCAAATTTCTTCTTGAATCACTACACATGCTTCCATGTATTCTGCCTCAACGGAACTTAGTGCCACATAATAATATTTTTTTCTCATCCAAGAAATCATAATAGAGACCAGACAAAAACATCCACTTGTTGTACTCTTTCCATAATCAGTACTTCTCGCCCAATCAGAGTCAGAGAATCCTTGTAGTTTGTTACTTGCAACATATTTTAGACAACAATTAGCAGCCTACTCATCAATAGACATGCATACTAGATAACACAAGCCAAAGAATGACTACCAAAGCCCAATTGCTTCATAAATTAGTTATGCAATAAAACACCCATGTCATTCATAATCATATAACACCAATGGGTGTAATTTCATGCATTAAATAATTCAATTAGCCAATCAGTAAGCTTCAGTAGCAAAGATTCTTCAAATTATACATCATTCAATGTCCATGGAATCACAATCCATAGTGCTAGATCTCAACGAGAAGTTCATTGAGCTTCATACTCTCAATCTTGGGTAGGACCAAGATTCTTCAATCAACTCCCTCTTAAACTAGGTATAGAGGTTATTGGCTTTAGTTAGAAATACACATAGCAAGTTCATCTTTAGCAAATTCACATCAACATCATTCTACATGTCTTGGAAGTCACAACAAACTTTTATAGATTAAAAATAATATGTCTATTTAATGGATTATTCCTATTATAATCTCCAGATAGTTTTAGGTTTATAGTTTAGGTTGACTTTGATAGTTTTATTAATGAGATCCGTTGGGTTGTGTTATATTCTTTCCACGACTAGCCCACGTAGTTAACCGAGTGGTCAAGTGGCAGAGCGGTTATGTAGTGGGGGTTCACAAGGGGGTTTGAGGGGTGCAGATAACTCCACTCTATGGAAAATTTTGGTTTTGGAACCTATGTTAGGTTGGGCGGACCCACCTATGGTTTTGTGCATGTTTTTCACACATGTTTTTTGGACGCGATGGTTTTCGGTCCATGGTATTGGATGCTTCGGCATGTATAAATATGTATTATAACATTGAAAGGAACATAATGAAAAATCAAGCTGGTAGTCTCGGTTTTGGGATCCAGGGGAAAATCTCTATGTATATGTGTTTTATGTGTTATGCTCTTGCATTGCTTATTTTTTGTTCTTAGAATTTGTATGCAACTAATTTTTGTACAGGGTTAAAACCTACATTTGGTATCAGAGTTGTTTTGGCTTCAAGGGGACGCCTTTGTTGCTAAGGGGTTTCACCTGGGCTTGTGGTAGACCTGGTTCAGTGCGAGATCTGCGAGATCGATTCTGGTGGTGAAAGAAGATGGCGAGCAGTGGAAAGATAGAGATTGAGAAATTTAATGGTCAGAGTTTTGAGTTGTGGAAACTCAAGATGGAGGATCTGTTGGTGGATAAAGATCAGTGGATCGCGGTAGATCTGTGTACTAAACCAACAGGAGTGTCCGATGAAAAATGGAAAAAGTTGGATCGGAAGGCAAAGAGCACAATACGATTGTGTGTCTCAGATTCAGTATTGTTGAATGTATCAGGGGAAGCTACAGTGAATGCTTTGTGGGACAATTTAGGGACTTTGTATCAATCTAAGTCTTTGGTGAATAAACTATTCCTGCTGAAAAGGCTGTATAACCTAAGGATGAAAGATGGAGACTCAATGACAGAGCATCTAAATTCATTTAATACTGTGGTAAGTTAGTTAGCTTCTATTGATATTAAAATTTCAGATGAAGATAAGTGCATCAGTTTGTTGTGTTTTCTACCAGATTCGTGGGATAGTTTGGTTATTGTAATAGGTAGCAATGCAACTGCCTTGCAGTTTGATGAAATAGTCTCATCCTTGCTGACGTGGGAGATGAGATGGAAAAATATGGAGAGCCAGAATGGTGATGCCTTGTCTGTACGAGGACGGTCCCAGAACAGAAACAAAAATAAGTCATCGAGTGAGAGATCTAAATCTAGAGGGAGATCTAAATCTCCAGGAAAACCTATAAAGGTGGTGTGCTAGAAATGTGGAAAGGAAGGGCACTACAAAAGGGACTGTAAACCTAAAGCTCCTGATAAAGAAAAGGGATTTGATGATGCTCCTTCTGCAGAGGTGAAAACCACCTCAGATGAAGGTGGGGATGTGTACTTGGCTTCTTCAAGTACACATGTAGATCATGAGGCATGGTTGATTGACTCAGGTGCATCCTTTCACTTCACTCCCTATAGAGAGTGGTTCTACGAATATGAGAAATGCGATGGTGGTGATGTATTCTTAGGGGATTATAGGAAGGCTAGAATCATTGATCGCATAAAAGTAAAGTTGAAGTTGCAAGTTGAAAGGGTTAGAACACTTCCGAGTGTTCTGCATATTTCTGCATTGGCTAGAAATCTTATTTATGTAAGCAAGTTGGATGATGCAGGTGTAAAAACAGTGTTTGAGAAGGATACCTGCAAGATGGTTATGCGAGAACTGGTATTGATGCTGGGAGCTTGGATTGGAACTCTGTACAAGCTGCAAGTTAGCACTGTTGTTGATAGGTGCAACAGTTCTATGGTTCCTGAAAGTGGAGCAAAAAATCTAGTGGTCTCTGGAGAGAAGACCATGTTGTGGCATCAAAGGCTTGGACATATCGGAGAGAAGGGCCCTCGAATACTTCATGGTAAAGGAATGGTAGAAGGTATGAGTAATAGCTCTCTGCATTTTGATTTCTGTGAAAATTGTGTATATGGGAAGCAGAATCGGGTGAGTTTCCCCTCTGGTGGTAAGAGGGCAAAACAAATATTAGAGCTTGTGCACAGTGATGTGTTTGGACCTGTGAAGGTTCCATCACTAGGTAAGTCTATGTACTATGTATCATTTATAGATTACTTCTCAAGGAATACATGGATATATTTCCTTAAGAAGAAATTTGAAGTCTTTGACAGGTTTAAAGAATTTAAGGCTTTGGTGGAAAACCAGACAGAGAAAAAGATAAAGGTGCTGAGGATAGATAATGGTGGAGAGTTTTGCAGTAAGGAATTTGAAGAATTATGTAAGAAGTGTGGTATATCACGACATAAAACTACTCCATATACACCTCAGCAAAATGGAGTTGCAGAAAGAATGAACAAGGCATTGATGGAAAGGGCAAGAAGCATGCTCAATGGTGCCAGGTTAGGATAGGAATTCTGGGCAGAGGCGGTGGAGACAACATGTTACCTGGTCAACAGATCACCTTCATTAGCGTTGGAGGATAAGACTCCACAAGAGGTATGGACTGGTAAGAAACCCTCTCTTTCACATCTGAGGGTATTTATATGTGATGCATATGTACATGTTCCAAAGGAGAAAAGAACCAAGTTGGATAGTAAATCTGAAAAGTGCATCTTTATTGGGGATAAGGATGGTTTAAAGGGTTATAAGCTTTGGAACCCAGTAACAAGGAAGGTTGTGTACAACCGCGAGAGGTGAAAGATGTTATTAAACATGAAGTCCAACCAAAGGAACCTAAGAAGATAGAGTTTGAGGTAAAGGAGGAAGAATCAGACTCTACAATGGAGGAGGAATCAGAAGATGAAGAGCCACAAACTCCGAGTGTGAGAAGATCAGTTCGAGAAAGAAGGCATCCAGAAAGGTATAGTCCATCTGCTTTCTGTTCAAAGTTTTCTTTATCTATTACTGATGATGATCCCAGAACTGTGAAGGAAGTAGTAGATTCAGAGGATGGAAAACTCTGGAAAGAGGCCATGGTTGATGGAATTACATCTTTGCACAAAAATGAGGCTTGGGATCTGGTGGAGTTGCCGAATGGAAGGAAACCCATTGGCAACAAATGGGTGTTCAAGAAGAAGAAAAATGTAGAAGGAAAGGTGGAGAAATATAAAGCTCGGTTGGTAGCAAAAGGCTATTCCCAGGTGCTGGGAATTGATTTTGGTGATATTTTTTCTCCTGTTGCAAAGGTAAGTTCTATTAGATTACTTTTATCTGTTGCTGCTGCTTTTGATTTTGAGGTAAAACAGATGGATGTGAAGACAACATTTATTCACGGGGATCTGGAAGAGGAGATCTACATGAAGCTACCTGAAGGCTTTGTGGTGAAGGGTAAGAAAGAACTGGTATGCAAGTTAAAAAAGTCTCTGTATGGGTTAAAACAGTCACCAAGGATGTGGTATCAGAAATTTGATACATTTATACAGGGACTTGGCTTCACCAGAAGCAAAGTAGATCACTGTGTGTATTTTAAATTAATTGGTGACCGTATTATTTATTTGGTCTTGTATGTGGATGACATGTTGCTGGTTGGAAATGACAAAGAAATTATCTAGGATTTGAAGACCCAATTGTCCTCCAAATTCGACATGAAAGATCTTGGTGCTGCAAACTATATTTTGGGCATGGAAATTAAAAGAGATCGGGCAAAGAGAAAGCTCTGGTTAAATTAGAGGAAGTATGTCGAGACAATGTTGCAGAGATTTAATATGCAGGATAGTAAACCGGTGAAGGTTCCTATTCTTGTAGGTGTAAAGTTATCCGCTGAACAGTGTCCCAAGACACAAGAAGAGGAAGAGGACATGTCCTGTGTTCCATATGCAAGTGTAGTCGGTAGCTTGATGTATGCAATGGTCTGTACTAGACCATATATTGCACATGCAGTGGGAGTATTGAGTAGGTTTATGTCAAAACCAGGAAAGGAGAATTGGACAACAGTGAAGTGGTTTTTTAGGTATTTGCGTGGCACTAGTGATTATGGTTTGTGCTACCAAGGAAGAGCAGGATTGGACAAAGTGTTGGATATTCATGGCTTTGTTGATGCAGACTGGGCTGGAGATCTAGATCAGAGAAGATCTACAAGTGGGTATGTGTTTAACCTATTTGGAGGTGCAGTCAGTTGGATGAGTAAGAAACAATCTGTAGTGGCACTATCAACTACAGAGGCATAATACATGGAAGTCACTCATGCAAGCAAGGAAGCAGTTTGGTTGCAGAGATTGTGTTCAAGTATGGGGTTAGTACAGGGACCTATAAGGATAGATTGTGACAACCACAGTGCAATTTTCTTGGCAAAGAACCCTGCATATCATTCAAAGACAAAGAACATTGATGTTCAGTATCACTTTGTGATGGATATGATAGAAGACAAAAAGGTGTTGTTGGTAAAGGTGGATACTTTGAAGAATACTACAAATGCAACGAAAAAATCTGTGAGCTCTGAGAAGTTCTCTTGGTGTAGAGAAACAATGGGAGTTGCACCTCTCTTGTGGCCCCCTGTGGAAAGAAAACAACAAGTAGGAGAATGTTGGGTTGTGTTATATTCTTTCCACGACTAGCCCACATAGTTAACCAAGTGGTTAGAGGGCAGGCAGAGCCCCCCCTTCGTTGCGCCGATTACATAGTGGGAGGGTCACAGGGGGTTTGAGGGGTGCAGGTAATCCCACTCTATGGGTTCTAGGGCAGCGCCCTGGAAAATTTTGGTTTTGGAACCTATGTTAGGTTGGGCAAACCCATGGTTTTGTGCATGTTTTTCGCACATGTTTTTTGGACGCGATGGTTTTCGGTCCATGGTATTGGATGCTTTGGCATGTATAAATATGTATTATAACATTGAAAGGAACATAATGAAAAATCAATCTGGTAGTTCCAGTTTTGGGATCCAGGAGAAAATATCTATGTATATGTGTTTTGTGTTATGCTTTTGCATTGTTTATTTTATGTTCTTAGAATTCGTATGTAGGTAATTTTTGTACAGGGTTAAAACCTACAAGATCTAATAATAGGTTTAACAATAGTTGGTTGTTATAGAAATATTAACTTACAATTAACTATGTTTATTTAACATTAACCCATTTTAAATTAAATAAAATTAAAGCTAACTTACAATTAATTAACTAGATACTTAATTATATAATTCTAAAATAACACCAAAAATCTAATTATATTAAAAAAAATTATAAATTTAATTTTGATTCATATTAATTAAATTTGTTACCTTATATTAAACTAAAGTTTAATTAACTATTAATTATATATGGGTTTAATATTAACCCTTTTAAATCAAATAAAATTAAAACTAACTTACATCTAAGTTACGTAACATTTAATTAAATAACTCTATCTATATAACTTTTATATAAGTTTAATATCAATAATTTTGATTCATTTTGACTTATATAGAATAGTTATTAAACCAATTCTTAAATCAACTAACTTAGTATTTATTTATATAATCTTTATACAAGTCTAATTAATCCCTATATTCACATTACCTTATTTAAATATGCATATAACCAACTCACTTATTATTTAACCAGTTTTGTTTTCCTGTCCCTATCCCTTGATCCAGTCCAGTTGGCTATTTTCTAGTCAAATATAGTTGTTAGCCAGTCTGATTGCCCAGGTCAACATAGTCGTTGCCTAGTCAAATTTAGACGTTGGATGTTCTGCTCTATCTATTTATCATGTAGTCAGGATCTAATTCTTCAACTTATCCTGACGATGAACTAAACTCATTGGTTCGAAACGCATAGACAAAAGCATTCTAATGTCATTTACGCAGAAAAATCTCCTCAGAAAATAATATTTCAACTAAATTGATCATGTCTGCCCCTTCTGAATTTAATGCTCATCAAGCACAAGTATTATTGTCACCTTTTTCTTCCATTGATTGTCACTTCCTTGGAAGTCTTCAATATGTACATGTAATCCTCACCAAGAGGCCAAGGAAGAAAAAATATGACCAAGTAAGATAAACAAAGATAAGAAACTAAAAATAAAACAACAGTAGCAACAATTAAGAAAATACTTATCTCTTAATATTATATTAGCTCCCTCTTGATCTTGGTCTTATTGCATTCTCATCATCATCAGGGAGCTAGAGTTTCTTCTTTTAGTGGGAGAAATCCATCCTAAGGCTTAGTCCACAAGATCTATACTTTCTTCGACAAATGATCATCCATGGATTTAAGTCCAAACCATATATTTTAATAACCTTCATATTTTATTCTAGGGTTTACAAACCTTAGACTTACATCCATGCATTTAATCATCAATCCCAAGGTTTTTTCTACAAAACATAGGTCTTTTTGACTCAATCCCTTTATGGGATTTACAAATCTAAACACTCACAACCGTAAGGATAGTCCAAGGCTTACTTCCAAACCCTAGGTACAGATACCATATGATATCAATTAGGTTCAGATTACAATTTCAAGAAGGTCTTGGTAGACTCATCAAGATACCCTAGTGATATTGTAACAATAATTTTGTTCAACAATATCATGCCAAGTACTTCAAACAAGGAATCTTGTCTTACGAGGGTTTTCAAACCTCATGCCAACAAATGTTAGAACCCATCAGTTAATCTATGATGTCCAAGAACAATATCCTTGTTTCAAAGAATGAATTCACCACCCTTCAAAAAGTTCCGACCCTTCCATTCATACAGGTTGATAGTTACACATTTCTTATCTGAGCATGAGTCTTCCTTTAACGCAGGATTCAAGGTCATAATGAAAAAATACACTTGAAAACATACAACTAAGTTATTCATTATTGAAGCTCAAAGAGAGATGGAGAAAAATATATCTAACTTGCAATTGATTCAACACATTTCAAGCCTTTAGACTTCTAATACTTTTTGCAATAGACATTGATCAAAAATATGTTTTTCTTGTCAATGAGAGAAAGAATACATATACTGGATTGATCAAGTCGTCTTCACTACAATGAAGATTGTTGTTAATTTATTTATATAATAGGGTTAACGTAAAGACCAACTCAAGAATAATGTTTGAAGCTCATCTTCTTTCTTAGAATTATAGAACTTCATGTTATGCCTGGATCATCATTATAGATTTGAGCATATATGTGCAATTCTGAATTCATATGAACTTGAAGCTTCTTATCTAATCTTTGATTCATTAACTTCATCACCTTAGGATCTAAGGTTTCATACTACTTACAATTTGATTGATACTACATACTTTTGTCTTGAGCACATAATTATGCTCAGACTTGACATCAAAGGATAGACTCAATCTTCTTTTACATAGAGACCCCAGACTTGTTCTTTGAAGCCTCAGACTAGGGATTTTTTTCTAATGAGATTTCTTACTATAGGCTTGGATTCACAGGGAGGAGGAATTGACTATTGAAGCTTGGATTCAATCTATAGATGCCAGCCATAGACTACATAACTCATTCATTAACACTTTCATGCCAATTCAAACTTCAACAAGGTACAACCTTGATGTCTCTTAGACTTCGGTCAAGATCATAGTCGTAGCCTCAGACCTCGACCTAGTTACATGCCTGAAGTAGCTAATATTTAATGTAGGACAAATCTTGGATCTATTCTATACTTTAGTCCCTTCTCCTTTAAATTCTACAAGACTCAGACTTATTTCATAGACTATCCACAAATGAGAACAAACTTCAGTATCCTCTTCATAAGATACCACAAACTTGAGGCTTGGATCATTTCCTTCTTGAGCTAGAAAATAACATAACATAACTTGGATTACTTTAATGATGTACATGTAGAGCACACTTCATAGAAGACTATAGACTATGCTAGAAGGAACAAAGGGGATTCCTTCAATCTTGAAGCTAAGTTGCTAATTCAATCATAGATTAGATGTCTCCTTTAGAGATAATAACAAGGCCTCATATATTTAATATATTACATATCTTTTTATTATTCAAATAAATCAATATAGATTGGATAAGGACAATATTGCAAACATATCGTAGAATGGAAGGCTCAAAATACCTTTTCCATTATCTAGCTTTAGTGTATGCACCATTTTAATAGCTCCATGGGGAATCCAGATCATCCTCCAGGATTATCATTATTCTAAAGAGCTTGGATCACACGACTTTTACAAAGATATCAAAACCACATCATCTGTTTTCCTTATAGATACTTGATCTTTAGATATATATCCCTTCAATATTACTAGGAAACTTCAACTTGGATTTTCATTACAACGAGTCAGACTTATACCCTTGATCTTGATATATAATAGATACTAACTTTGAATATATAACATCAGAACAGAGATGGATAATTGGATCAAGATATCTTAGGTATAAAAAAATTTAATCATGCAAAAGTTATGATCAAGACATCCCTTACTAGTCAAATTTCATGTATTTCTTAGTGCTTTGACAAAGGAAAAGAGGGAGGATTCCTTCCATGAGGGAGGGAATCAATAGGCTTGTTCGGAATGGGATCCCCCAAGGATAGTTTTGGGGCCAAAGGCCCATGTTCTGGGTCAATTTTGTAATAAAGTAGTAAAGTCTCCACATTTTGTGGTCGTGATGCGCGAAGGTGTCAAGAGTCATAAAGGGTTGGCCGCCCTTATTTTGTAATGTAAAGTCGGCTGTAAAGATTGACCCATGGTCCGCGGACCATGGGATTGTATAAAAAAGGGTTAAGTAAGTAAGCTCGAGGTAATCTTAAGTTAGAGGTCCCTAGCAAAGTATGGAGTGACGAGTGTTGGTAGAGAAGTCTAAGTGTTTGGGTCTTAGCGTAGGTAGAGGCTCTGCAGCTGAGTGCGCATTGGCCTAGGGTGGAAGTTCGCAGCTGAGTGCGCGGACCCCTACAGCTGTGTGCGCAGGGCGAATATAGTCTGTAGCAAACTGAAGATATCAATAAATAGAAGTATTCTGCAAATTCTGTGTATTTATTTCCTGTTAATACATATTGTTATATTGCGTTTTTGGTTTCATTTACAATGTTTATGTGATGCGCGAATATATGTGATTATATTGGTTAATTGAACGCAAGTAAGAATATCTGTTTACGCAGCGTTAACTATGATTGTTTAGTAAGATAAGTAAAACACTTAAGATAAAACAACGTAAACTTTGAAACAAGAACTGATACTGTTACCCGTTTCGTAGAGATAGCAAAAAATTGACCCAATTTTGAAAAGGGGCGATCCAGAACACACATATTTTTTTTAGAGCATAGTTTTTGGCACTTTAAATAACCGATATGATTACCTGTTTCGTAGGGATAGTAAAAACGTGACCCGATTTTGAAAAGTGGTAATGCAGAATACAATTCTTTTTTTTGGGAGCATATTTTTGACACTTTAAATTTTCTTATGTATCAAATATAAATATTTGTTTTTAAATGTTAGTGATTTTCATGCTAATTTTGAAACGTGCCGATGCAACATACCTTTTTTTTAGCAGACTTATTTTTCAAACTTTAAAATTTATTATGTCCAATTTTTTTTAAAATTATGATCACTTAACAAATTTTCAAGTTTTTTTTTTAAATGTTGATTACTTAAAAAAAACAAATATAAAAATATATATAAAAAAAGACAAAAAAACAAAAAAAAAAATGTTAAAAAAAATTTATCTCATAAACCATAAAAGAATTTGCAAAAAAAAAACAAAATTTAAAATAAATATATAAAATTAAGTAAGTAAAAATAGAAAAATAGAAAAAAAACATTAACAAAAACCAGAAAAAATAAAAATAAAAAACATTTAAAAACAAACTAGATTAAAAAAATAGAAAATTAACCAAAAATAAATAAATAAAAAACTTGTAAAATTAATATTAAAAAAAAAACCAAAAAAATATGAAAATTTTAAAATATATATTTCTTTTCAAATTAAAAAAAAAAAGAAAAAAAAAAAAAATTTAAATTTTTAAAAAAATATGTTTAAAAAAAATAAAACAACAACAACAACTTTTTTATTAAGCTTAAATTTTTTAATTTAAAAACAAAAAAAAATAAAGATTAAAAAAATTAATTTTTTTTTTTTAAATTAAAAAAAAATTATTAAAAAAAATAAAAATTGAACAATTTTATTTTTTTTTGTTAAAAATTAAAACATTTAAAATTTAAAAATTTTAATATTAAAAAATTAAAAATATTATTAAATATTTTTTTATTTCAAAAAACAAAAAAATCCTATGGTCCCTCCGCCCAGGGCTGCCCCTCCGCCCGTGGTGGTGCAGCTCTGGGCGGAGGGTCTGCACGCAAACCCTCTGCCCAGGGCGCGCCACCACGGGCGATGGGCGGGCGGAGGGGCCTCAAAGGCACGTCACCACGAGCGGCGGGCAGGCGCAGGGGCGATTTCAGGCTCTGCGGAGGGGCGATTTCAGGCCCTCCGCCCAGGGCCGCGCCACCACAGGCAGTGGGCGAGTGGAGGGGCCATGAGATTTTTTTTTTATTTATTAAATAAAAAAAAATACGTTTAAAAAAATCAGATTTTTTTAATAATTTTTTTTTTTTTTTTTATTTTTATTTTTCTTTAATAATTTTTAAAATTTTTTAAATTATAAATAAAAAAAATTAAATTTTTTAATGATTTTTTTTTTGCTTAAAAACAAAAAAATTGTTTAAAAAAAATTAAAAAATTTTAATAATTTTTTTTATGGTTTATGAGATATTTTTTTTTTAAACCATTTTTTTTTGTCCTTTTTATATATATTTTTATATTTGTTTTTTAAGGAATCAACATTTTAATCTTAGTTTTAGTAGTTTTTATTTTTTTGTTATTTTTCTATTTTTTTTTTAATCTAATTTGTTTTTAATTTTAATTTTGTTTTTTAGTCTTTTGTTAATGTTTTTTAAATTTTTCTATTTTTACCTACTTAGTTTTATAGTTTTTTTTTTATGTTTTTTTGTTTTTTCTTTTCCATATTTTATTTAATTTTTTAATTTTTAATTTTTTTTCTTTTGCCAATTTTTCTTTTTTTATTGTTATGGTTTACAAGATATTTATTTTTTGCATTTTTTTTTAAATATGTTTTTTTTACTATTTATTTGTTTACAATTTTTATTTTTTATTTTAGTTTTTTAGTTTGTCATCTTTTTATATATTTGATTTTTTTTTTATTTTTTTTATTTTTTATTTTATGTTTTCTTTTTAGTATATATTTTAATTTATGTTTTGCTATTTTTTTAATTTTTTTTGTTTTGTGTTTTTTCATTGTTTTAATTTTTTAATTCATTTTATGTTTTCATTATTTTTTTAAATTTTAATGTTTTTTGGGGTCTTGATAAAATATTTTACGCCATTATTTCGAAATGTTGAAATTTTACCCCTGAAAAAAAGTGTTATCTCAGCGTCAATACTTTTCATTTTGAAGGTGTTTTTTGGACAACTTTGCATAAAAATTGGTTTTCACCACCGTTTTTAAAACATGTTGAAAATTTACCCTCGAAAAAAAGGTGTTATTCCAGCATCAACACTTTTCGTTTTTAGCTCTGTTTTTTATGTTTTTACAGGGTTTTTTGGCCAGAGTTCCTGTTTTGAGTTTATGTTCCCGTTTCAAAGTTTACATTGTTATAACTTGGGAACCTGTACAATACATTGTCATAGCAGCGCAAAAGTACCTGGATTACAAGTTAAGGTTGCACGAAGGTCAATTGTACACTTTTGCGGAGGTACTGAAGGGCGGAATAAAGGGTTAGGCTGATAGATCCCTAAAGCTTAGTGACCTATGTGAAAATAGGAACAGAGGGTATAAACCAACATCATGACCATCTCAGGGTGCGGAAACTTGGTTCCAGTATCCCCCCATACTGCTTTGGGTGAGACTTCGGTCTGCACTCCGTGGGCTGATGCCGAAAGGGCCAGTAGTGTAGGGATTTGTTTGGCTAACTAACACTGAACCTGGGTCAGGCCCCACACAACCAACAAATGGTTCCGTTGTCGGCACCGAAATCTGCATGAGAGATGTGTGATGTCATATCACTGGAATAGAGATCAAAGACTGGTTGGATAAGAAGATCCACGAACTCGCACGCAGGAGAACAAAAATCCGTGACTGACAAAGGAACAATGGCTAGATAGGTACCTATATACAGAAATCCACGAGATCTTTTTCTGTTCCTTTCCAGTTGAGTTATATGAGTGGATCGCGAAGCTAGCGGATAGCCAAGGAAGGTGGAGACTTGACGGTCCTATTGTCTAGACCCCAGAGTTAGTATAGAGACTGGAAGCCTCTGAGGATAAGATCGCTCGTGTTGTCGATCATTGGCTCGATCGCATCATAGGAGGATTTGTGATTGAATTCACGGTTGATACCTTAGTTAGCTACAGCGAGGCGGAGCGACGCTTTTTCAAAGGTCCGCGAGGTAAGTACTTGAAGTCTTTGAATACCTAGATTAAGATGTTATTGTGTGAAAAACGGGTTATGCAGCTACCTTGATGTTCGGAGCTATGCGAAGTGGAAAGACTTACAAAAACAAAGGAAGAAAGGGTCCTGAATATAGCCCACTGATTTCACCTCCATTGGGTGATGAAGAGGGAGTAGCGCAGGCTTCTCTGCGAAGTGCAATTCAGTTAATAAGACAAGGATTCCTGTGATTGCCACCTCCACCCACACCACCTCCAACTTCACCACCATCACTTGTGACTTCACCCATACCACCACCATCTCCACCGTAGTTCAACATGGAAAATTTAGTGAAGTTGCCTTTATTCAAGGGCTTGGGAAATGAGGACCCAAACCAGTTTTGGTTCGTTGTGAAAGCTGTCTGGGAAGCTTAGGGTGTCACAGATGACTACATGAAGAAAGAAACATTTGTTACTGCTTTGTAGGATCGTGTGCTAACATGGTACATCAAGTACTTTAATGGTAACCTAAACGCTAGGGTGGCAGACATCCAGACCACGCTGAATAAAGAATTCAGTAGGCCTAAATCCGAGGCATAGTTGATTGTGGGGTTCAAGGAAATTGCAATGAAACCAGGTGAGACACCTTGGGAATTGGATCAGAGGTTGAAGTGTAAAATCTATGAAGCTAATATGAACTTAACAGATGGACAACACCGCGAATGGTTCGTGGCTTTGCTCCTGCCACACCTAAGGGTTGCACTGTCACAACAGAAGATTATGACTCAAGCAAAGGCCTTGGAGATTGGAATGAGATTGCACGAAACACTGATGCAAGATCTGAATATGGGTGTTCAGCAGATCCATGCACAGTTGCAATATCTTTGCCTTGAAATGCAAAGTTTGAAGCAAGATAGAACAATTCGACCGAAGGTGCGTGAGGAAATATGGTTCCTGAAATGTAAGGGTCGGGGGCATGATAAAGACCACTGCCCGGTCTTTGTGAACTATATTGTAGGAGGAGGAACAATGCCTTTGAGGCCGGAAGCCCAAGCAGGACTGAGCGCGGGGCCTACGTTGTGGTGCGCTATATGTTAGATAGCAGGGAAACATACAACGAATAACTGTCATTTGCTGCAGAAGTTTGTACAAACATCGCAACAACTGTTCTGCAACTTCTGCAGGTCGGTAGGGCATGATGAGCGCAACTGCAGAAGTTATGAATTGATGATGGATAGAACACCCGCCTATAGGGTTCAGGTAGAAATGCGGCCCCCTAACCAGAGCATTAGGATGGCGTGAACAGGCTTTCAAGGGCACAGAGGAGGCCAAGGCAAAGGAGGACCTGACAGAGGTCAGGGACAGCTAATCTGTTACAACTATGGAGGACCAGGATATTATTCCCATGAATGCACTAACCCAACTCAACCGTCATGCAAATATTGTACTCAGTTTGATCATGAGACAAAGGACTGTCCTACACTAATAGCGAGGATATGTGACAAGGTGGTGCTAATACTTCAACCGACTCAGAACCTGTAGATGATGAGGTTTGAGCCTCGCAAAGAGGATCTGAATGTGAATATAGTGCTTCGTAGTGGAATTGCAACAGGCGATGACAAGGGGAAACAATGCGAAGACAACACATGGTTTCACAAAGGTACGACGAAGGAGGCTGAATTTGATTTAGAGTGCGCATGCAAAATGTTCATGGAAGCAAAGAAGAGCGTCGTTGGGGCCTCCACCTCAAGAAGCAAGGATAATTTTTATCAGGAAATGGACCCTTCTATGCTTATGACCTTTCTAGATACTTGCATGAAGCTGCTGCACGATGATGAGGTTGTGAAGGGGTTACAAGAACTTATAAATAGATGTGCCAGAAACACTCCAGGTGAATCGTGCATTGTACGGAAGATTGGTAAGCATAAAGCGAGGATGGGGTCAAAAATGAGACTGACCACGCAGATAGGAGAATATGAAATGGATCAGGTTATTTTGGATCTGGGGTTAGACGCAAACGTTTTACCAAAATAGACTTGGGAGCGAATGGGAAGGCCCGCACTGCAGTGGTCTCTAATTCAGTTAAGGATAGAAAATCAACAGAAGATCATCCCCATGGGACGACTACAAGGAGTAACTATAGATATTGAGGGCGTGAGCGCGTTGGCTGACTTTGAAGTCATAGAAATTGCGGATGACAACAACCCCTACCCTGCACTCCTTGGCATTGATTGGGCTACTGACATGAACGAGGTAATCAACCTAAAAAAGCGAAAGATGATATTTGAAAAGAAATCACTCCGCGTAATAATACCCCTAGATCCTGTTGAAGGATCGCGTTATATTGAACCAGTCCGTGATGATGATTTGGACTGCATATATAAGATAACAACACGAGACCAAGATTGGGTGAATCCAATAGTGGATGGATGAATTACATGGGATCGCGAGAGTTCCTGCACCTCAGACTCTGATGAAGAATTAGAGCGCTGGCAGAATCGACTACATGAAGTAACCACATTGAGCTGTAACATGATGACCCAGTCGTTGTGCTGTGTATTGTCAAAGGTAAGAAATCTGCCCACTTATGATGGCTTGAATGATGTAGATGTATTTTTGGATGCATTTGAGAGGGAAGTACCAGAGAAGCAGCGCTTCCAAGCTTTGGACTGGGCACTGCGCGCTATGCCCGCAAGATGGTGGGGTACACACAAGGGTAGCTTTGATGATTGGCATGAGTGTAGGAGGATGATGAGAACACGCTTTGGGAAGCCGAAGGTATGAATGACAGACAAATATGACGGGAAGGATGATCTGTGTGCACACTTGGCCAAATGGGCTAAGGCTTATGGAGTGAAGCCCCAACCTGAATGGGTGCACTTGTTCTGTCACACCTTGGATGTCATCCCGATGAACTGGTACTTGGAAACAAAGCTTCACCATGGTACAGGTGAATGGGATATTTTTCGCGAAGGATTCATAATGACATTCAGCTTCGAAGATGGGTTTGAAAGTATTGACGAAGCGCTACAAGAAGTTAAAGCAACAATCTTTAGGACACTGCGGGATCCTTTGGCTCTAATCCAACCCGGTTGGACTATTTAGCTGAGCCATGCACTACAATGCTATAACATGACTACTGAAGAAGAAGATGAGGATCTGCGAAAGATTAATATCTCTGAAACAGAGGGTCACCACGAGGTTGAGGGACCACATATTGAGAATCCTGATATAACCACACCACTGAAAATGAAACAACTAAATATTGGTACGGAGCCAGAGCCCAAATTCGCGAAGATTGGAGATTGCTAGGATGATGCGACAGTGGATAAGGTCGTTGAATTTCTCCGCAAATACCAGGATTTTTTCCCTACTAAGTTTATGGAGCTAAAGGGAATAAGAGGAGACCTAGGTGTTATGAAAATCATGTTAAATCTCGATGCTAAGCCAGTTAAGCAAAGACCTTACCATCTCAATCCAAAGTATAGGGAGAAGGTCTGCTTAGAGCTAGACAAGATGCTCGCGGCAGGAATCATTGAGCCCGTAGAATAATTTGATTGGGTGAGCCCAATGGTGGTATAGGAAAAGAATCATAAGGATGAAATAAGGATATTCATAGATCTCAGGAAGTTGAATGACGCTTGCGTGCATGATGCTTTCCCGACTTCGTTCACTAACGAAGTATTGGCTAATGTCGATGGCCAGGAAGCATACTCCTTCACTTATGGGTTCTCTGGGTACCATATGATCAAAATCATGCTGGAAGATAGAAGCAAGACGACCTTCGCCGCTGAATGGGGATGTTTTCAATACACTGTAATGCCTTTCAGATTGAAGAATGTGCCTGCGATTTTTTCGAGCGTATTCATTGCTGCATTCAAAGAATTCATTCATAAGTTCTTGGAGGTGTACTTTGATGACTGGACTTTGTTTGGGTTGGTACTTGTTGAAGGTACCAGATTGCGTTCAATTTGAAGAAATGCCTGTTTTGTGTTCCTTTGGGACCCTGCTGGGTCATGTGGTTTGTAGATAGGGACTAATGGTAGATCCCATGAAGATCGCAGTGATACTTAACTTGGAGGCACCGAGGAGTGTAAAATAGCTATGCGCAACCTTGGGACATATTGGGTATTATAGAAAGTTTATCAAGGGTTATGCCTAGATCACCACGCCTATGGAGAATTTGTTGAAAAAGGATGTCATGTTCTATTGGAACGAGGACTGTAAGAAAAGCTTGGATGTATTGAAAGAAAAAATGGTCACCGTGCCGATTTTAGTCTTCCCGGATTGGAAGAAGGAGTTTCACGTACATGTAGATGCGTCATGTATAGCATTGGGAAAAATACTAACACAGGCTGTCAGAGGAGAATTGGACCATCCTATAGCTTTCAAAAGCAGGAGGTTATCCAAGGCTGAGAAGAATTATTCCACCACCAAGCGCGAAGGGTTAGGCATGTTATATGCGCTCCAAAAGTTTAGACATTATTTGTTGGGTGGACATTTTAAGATGTATACGGATCATTCCGCGTTGAAATACTTTGTTAATAAGCCTGTGTTGGGGGGGAGAATCTATAGGTGGTTGCTATTGTTCCAGGATTATGATTTTGAATTTATTATGAAGCCTGGATGATTGAAAGTGGGACCAGACCATCTATCACGCATCGAAACAGGGGAAGAGCCCACTAATTTGGAGGAGGGATTGCCTGACATGCAACTATTTGCAGTACGCATTGCAGATGGCCACTTTGAAGACATCATACACTTCCTAACAACAGGAACTGCCTCGGAAAGCTACACTGTCCAGCAGAAGAAGGAATTAGTGGTACGTGCGGCAGACTTTTCTGTCATTTTCGGACATCTGTACAAAATGGGGTCTGATGAAGTATTACGATGATATGTACCGGAGTTTAAAAGGAGCAGTATCCTCACAGACGCTCATGACGACATCGCAGGAGGCCATTATGCAGGGAGAGCGATCGCACAGAAGATTCTCCGTGTAGGGTTGTGGTATCCAACCCTCCATAAGGATACAAAAGCTTACTGCAAGGCGTGCAATGTGTCAAAGGAATGGTAGGCCATCGTGGAGAGATGAGCTGCCTCTGAATCCATAGATGACATTACAACCTTTTGAAAAATGGGCAATAGATTTTGTGGGACCTATTCAGCCCCAAGGGAAGAAGACGAGAGCATGGTACATTATCACCGTGACTGAGTATTTGACTTGATGGGCGGAGGCACAACCTATGAAGGACTGCACATGCGTGACCACTACAAAGTTCCTCTTTGAGTATGTACTGACGCGATTTGGGTGTCCAAAGATTTTGATGAGTGATCGTCGTACGCACTTTCGGAATGAAACGATCAGTGCGCTGACGGAGGAATTTCAGTTATATCACCAGAAAAGAACACCTTATCACCCACATGCTAATGGGATGGTGGAAGCATTCAATAAGGTGTTGGAAAATGTGCTGACCAAGGTTTACAATGCTCAGTGAAGTGATTGGGACCTACGCATACTTGTAGTACTATGGGCCTATCAGATGACATGCAAAACGTTGACTGGACATACACCCTTTAGGCTTGTATATGGTGTTGAAGCAGTGATGCCCATGGAATACATTGTGCCTAGTTTGCGCATAGTGGCACTCACAAGTATGACGGTTTGCGGAGCCCTGGAAGAGAGGCTCGTATAGCTTGCTGAGCTTGAGGAAGAGAGATTTCTAGCTGGATTTCACCAACAGGTCTAAAAGCAACACGAAAAAGCGTGACATGATCGGCACATTAAGCTGCGCACGTTTAAGGTAAATGATCTGGTTTTTTTATATAACAAGAAGTTTGATAAATTTCCAAGGAAATTCAGAATGCACTAGTTAGGGCCCTATGTCATTAAGGAGATTACCAACGGAGGAGTAGTTCAGTCAGTTAAATTGAATGGAGATCCCTTCCCAGGAAAGGTGAATGGCAGCCGATTGAAGCCATACACCAGTGATCCAGCAAAGTGACTATATAAGGTTAGCATAGTCTTAGCACTCTAGGCAGTTGAAAGGAGGTGCGGGACTATAAACTACACTACCCAAGTTGGGGAGCTGCTAGAGGCCAAACAATTGAAAGAACAGGTAGATGAAACGCAGCACAAGGAGGCAGTGTTGAAGGCACGAGTGAAGCCCTGATTGGATGAGGTGCGATCACAACCTCTATTGAAGGAAAGCTTGCAAATCTACAAGAAACTCAGCAGAAGCTTCAGGCCGATAGCTGAGCAGTTGGTCGAAGAAGCGAAGCAGGCGGCCGCACAGTGCACTACCGAGGTTGCGGTCATATAGGTTGAGTTGGGAGGTCTTCACGCCAATATCTCTACACCTACATAGTGACTCGAGGATGAGTCACCATGTTTGTGTTGTGGGCCTGTTGGGAACGGGATCCCCCAAGGACACTTTTGGGGCCAAAAGCCCATGTTTTGGGTCAATTTTGTAATAAAGTAGAAAAGTTTATCCATTTTGTGGTCGCGGAGCACGAAGGTGTCAAGAGTCATAAAGGCTGTACACCCATATTTTGTAATGTAAAGTAAGTTGTAAAAATCCACCCATGGTCCACGGACCATGGGATTGTATAAAAAGGAGCTAAGTAAGTAAGCTCTAGGTAGTCTTAAGTCAGAAGTCCTTAGCAAAGTATGGAGCGACAAGTCTTGGTAGAGAAGTCTAAGTGTTCAGGTCTTAGCGTAGGTAGAGGCTCTATAGCTGAGTGCACAGAGGCCTAGGGTGGAAGTCCGCAACTGAGTGCACTGGCCCCTACAGCTGCGTGCACAGGGCGGATAGAGTTTGTATTAAACCGAAGATATAAATAAAGAGAAGTATTCTACAAATTCTGTGTATTTATTTCATGTTAATACATCTGGTTATATTACGTTTTGGGTTTCATTTACAATGTTTATGTGATGCGCGAATATATGTGATTATATTGGTTAATTGAACGCAAGTAAGAATATCTGTTTACGCAATGCTAACTATGATTGTTTAGTAAGATAAGTAAAACACTTAAGATAACTTGGGAACCTATACAATACACTGTCATAGCAGCACGAAAGTACTTGGACCGTAGGTTAAGGCTATGCGAAGGTCAATCATACACCTTCACGGAGGTACTGAAGGGTGGAATAAAGGGCTAGACTGATAGAGCCCTAAAGCTTAGTGACCTGTGCGAAAGTAGGAACAGAGGGTATAAACTAACATCACGACCATCTCAGGGTGCGGAAACTTGGTTCCAGCATCCCCCCATACTGCTTTGGGTGAGACTTTGGTCCGCGCTCTGCGGGCTGATGCCGAAAGGGCCAATAGTGTAGGGATTTGTTTGGCTAACTAATGCTAAACCCTGGTCAGGCCCCACATAGCCAACAAGGCTTGGGAGCATCACTTTCCTTGCTTCACCATAGCTATGATACCATGTTGAAAAATCAAGTAGTAATATTTATGAACTACTGGTACTTATTTGTGAAAATATGAGGTCTTCTTTTCAATTAGTTCTACTTCATAAAATAATTAAACTTCATAAATTCAACCAATAGCAGTGATAAGAAAACAATGATAACAATGAAAAAAGAAAAGACACTAATGATTAGGTCAGAGACTAGGGAAAAACTCCATAAGGGGGAAAACCCAACCAAGATTATCCTTAGAAATATCCTTCAACGAGACATCAAGACATAGAAAACACTGACCACAAGATGGCTTCCACAAGTGCTAAGTTCCTCTTTACAAATTATTCCAACAATATCACAAATGAGGGGTTGATCCCCTCACCATATCACATAAACAAATATCTAATAGTTTTCCTCTAAGGCTTGGAAATGATATAGGATACATATCTGTGGAGGCACAAAACGCAAAAAAATCATAGTCCTGAAGTGGCTCAGATCTCGAAATAAAGACATATCTGAGAAGGCACAAAACTCAGAACAAATCATAGTCCTGAACTAGCTTGGATATCAGACTAGAGACATACCTGAGGTGACCTTATATCTTGACCTAACCATAGGCCTAAAATAGATCAAAATTTGGACCAATATATATGCCATGGATCTTAGAGAAAAAGCCTCAGTATAACCTTCTTGAACTTAGCCTTGAAGTAGATCTCGAATGGAAACAAAAAATGAACAAGGTTACAAATCTCAGACCTTCTACAGAGCCACAAAACTAAAATAAGGAGTATACCCTGGACCTTCCACATTAGTTTCAGAACATGTTCCACAAGAGCCATGAATTAGTATAGACTTCATCGAGAAGGAAAAGAAAGATTTCTTGCTTGATTTAACCCTTGAATAATCCTTAAAAGACCTTTTCAAAGATGAACATATGATAGATGCTTGAGTGATCAGATTTCTTTTCAAGGAGATAAAATTAACCTCTCTATATAGCCATCATGTGATCTGAATGGGTGTGTTTCTAGGCAAGTTGGCTTGACCATCTAAAAGGGTTGACTTAGCACTTGTACAACCATTTGAAATTATGCAAATACAAATAATATTTTTCTTATTTTCAAAAATATATTTGACCAATACAAAATCATGATGAACATGCTAAAACAATAATAAAAAATTGTTTTTCCAATTACAGTGATAATAAATAATTTTATGAAAATAGACCATAGTTGAATTGTCAACACTAGAGACATTAAATAAGCACCAACTACTAGGAAATATTAAGAAGTGTGAGTTTTCTTAACAATATTTGGCGTATGTAGGGTATGTCATAGGTGGAAGAGAGTTGAAGATAGATCCTTGCACGATAGAGGCTATCATGAAGTGGTCGGTCCCTACTATTTTTTCTGAGTTCATGACTTTCATTAGGGAAACACAATACCTAAGGAAATTCATAGCCTCATTTTCAATAGTAGTAGCACCACTGTACACCATAGTAGTAAGTGGCAAGAGTTTCCAATGGGGAAAGGGTTAGTAGAGGGCCTTTGAGGAGCTAAAGAAAAAGATTAGTTAAGCACCAGTTCTGGCATTACCAAACTTCCAAGAGCCATTCGAAGTGGAGACAACTGCAAGTGGATATGCTAGGGGAGAGGACTTGATGCAGGGAGAAATGCTTATATGCTACCATTCTGAGGTATTTAATGGGGAAGTTACTAACTACGTTACCTATGAAAAAGAAGTCTATGCATTGGTGCAAGCTATGAAGAATTGGAAAAAATATCAAATGGAAAAGGAGTGTAATCCACATAGATCACCAACCACTACAGTGCCAGTAGGCCCAGAGTAAGATAAAATAGACCAGGCATTACAAGTGGATGGGATTTATACAATAGTTTCTTTTAGTGATCAATTATAAGAAGGGAAACATAAGAGATTTTGTTGGCATGCTTTCAAGGCCACCCACATCAAATATCATAGCTTTGGGAACTATGATGCGCGTGGAGCCATTTACCCATGATGCATACAAAGAGGTATATTTAGAGGATGATACTTCATGGAGGTGTTTTAGTAGCTGCATAATCAAATTCATGTGCACGATGGTGACAACATAGATGACTACAATCTCTAGGATAATATAGTGATAATATAGTTGACTACCATCTCCAGGATGGGTGACTATAGTATGGATAAGTTATGTGTTCCTAAAGGTGAGGAGTTGTTATTGATTAGAGAGGCTCACATATCCAAGGTTGTAGGGAACTTTGGTGTAGTGAAGATAGTAGCCAACATGTAGAGGTATGTGTATTGGCCCAAGATGCAAGAATAGATAACCAGGTTCATAAGAGGATGCGTACTTTATTATACCAATAAGCCTAGTAACAAGAAACAGGGTCTATATCATCACTTACCTATACCCACATTTCCCTGAGAAATATTTTCCATGGACTATGTGGGAGTTTTACCAACAACTAGGAAGGTACATGACTACCTATTTGTGGGAGTTGTAAAGTTCAGTGGGAAACACATAGAAAACTTGTTGATAGGTCTGGATGCACTTTGGGATACCAAGGAGCATCCTTTTAGACAAGGGTACAATATTTCTTAGTGCATTTTGGAATAAATTTTGGGAGAATATGGACATGAAGTTAAAGAGATCTATAACATTCCATCCATAGACAAATGGGTAGATAGAAGTTGTTAATAGGGATTTGGTACAAATTTTGAGGGGTTACAATCAGAAGCATTTGAAGACTTGGGATGAAAATATGGTATACACAACACTATTATAACAGAGTAGCCCACACTTCTACTGCTAAGTCCCATTTGAACTTGTTTTGGATATTTGACACCTTCACCTTTGGATATTACATATGGGTAGCAAGGAGGAGCGAGGGAGGATCTTACAGGGGATGCCTTAAGGGCATAAAATTGATAATATAATTAAAGGTCCATCTACAGGTACGAGAGACATTGCAGAGGTCACAAGAATTATACAAGGCCATGCAATATCAACATAGAACAAAGAAGTTGTTCAAGATGGGAGACATAGTATGGTTACAATTGAACAAGGAGAGGCTACAGGGTCTTGGTAAAAGAACCAAGGATTTGTGGTATGGTCCCTTTGCAATACTAGAAAAGGTGGGAGATAATTACTATAGGCTCACTTTACCCCCATACATGCATATTTACTCAGTGGTGAATGTAGGGAAGCTAATACTCTATAAGCCTTCCATGCTAGATGAGGAAGAGGAATAGGTCCTACCATTTGTAGAGGATTTTGCACTAGATGCTCAAGCAGAGTTGAAAAAGGATACAATTTTGCATAAGAGGTATATAAGTACAATATAGGGGTTGCATGACCTTTGGAAAATTGGGTTGAAAGGATAGCTTCCATATAAGGCTAAATTGTATGCCTGAGAGAAGGTAGAGAAGAAATTTCCTCACCTCATTTAGTATAACTTTTTGGGGACCAAAAACCTCCCAAAATGATGGAGGTGTGATATGAATTATATCATTATATTTTTTTTCATCCATCTCGATTATTTTAGAGTGGAAAACGTGGAGGATTTAGCTCACAGGACCATTTGTAGTAGTGTGACCCAGTTTGGCAAATTGGGGTCTGAAACCTTTCGAGAGAATTTTGAGGAACCAAATAAATTTTTTTGGGGGTAAAAATTTCCCATTTTAGAGTTTCATTGTTTTTTCATATTCTACACATAAGTATATTTCTGATGGTGCAATAATTGTCTCAATTAGAGTCTGTATGCAAAAGTTATGCCACTCAAAAGTTGACATTCTTGTTTTAGCCTCCATTATTCGAGAGGATTCCAATTCAACACCCATTATTCATAGAAAAGGGACTAGTCATGTGATCATGATGAATAAGACTTTAGAAGAGTCCATATTGTACCTCTAATTAATATTTGAAGGAGTCAAACCTAACCACTTGTACGCTATTGAGTTGTATTATAATTGAGCCACTAGGAGGAAAAGGGGTTCCATTCTTTTGGAGGCATTTTGTTCCATATGCTTAAGGTGTCTCTTTTATATATATAGTTTACAAAGAGGAATTATATATTTTAATGGTTATGAATGATTGAGAAGCCTTTTTTATGTGAATAATTGAAGCATAGTATCAATCCAATTGCATTGAGAAATAGGCCTCATGGAAAACTAATGGGTTACAAATGGGTCATTCTTAGAGTACAAATCTCATTAGGATGTTTTTTCATGCTTTTATATGAAATGTTGAATTATTAATATTTGATCTTGATTGGATCATTATATTTTTTTTCATCCATATTGATACTTTTAGAGTGGAAAAAATGGAGGAACTAGCTCGCATGACCAATTTTACTAGCGGGACCTAGTTTGCAAAATTGGGGTTTGAAACCTTCTTAGAGCATTTTGAAGCATAAAATGGATTTTTTTAGTGGTAAAATGTCGTCACTCTAGCATCACACCTTTTTTTCCTATTATACACATAGATACCTTTAAAATGGAGCAAGAATCATCTCAATCAGAGTTTGTATGCAAAAATTATGGCACTCAAAAGTTGACCTTCCTGTTTTGGGCACCATAATTTGAGAGGATACCACACCAACACCCATTATTCATGGAAAAGGAGCTAGCCATGTGATCATGATGAAGAATACTCTAGAAGATCCTATATTTTAATTCTATTTAAGAGTTGAAGGAGTCAAACCTAACCGCTAGTAGGCTATTTGGTTGTCTTAGAATTAGGTCACTAGGAGGAAAACAGATTCCATTCTTTTAGATGAATTTTCTTCCATAAACGAGCAAAGTATCTGATAGGGATAGAGAGAGAGAAAAAAGAGAGGATTTGTGCACTATAGTATCCCATGGGGCATATACCTTCTTTGTACTAACAACGATTTTCTTTTTCGAGAAGGAGAGCAGAGTGACCTCACCTTCGAGCAGGGTTTTCTCTCAAAATAGTTTCTCAAGTCATATATTGTGCTAGTTTTGGTTTGTAAGTTTTTATTTCACTATTATATATTTTCTGCATAATTATAATTTTCATTTATATGAAATTAAAAGTAATTTAGAAATCCATAAATCTAAATAGAAATAAACCCTCATAGTATAGATTTCAAATTTTTTAAGTATAATTCTATCAAATCCGTTGTGAAGAACTGTCCAGTGGAATATCCATGGTGATTTACAGATCAAGATTTTTTAAACTCAAACTTGTTTGTTTTTAGAGAATTTTCTAGTTTCATCCTTGAGTTAGACTTTAATTTTGATTAGTTTGGTTCATTTTCTTGACTTGGTGTTGAGGGGAAATATTAAAATCAATTTATTTAGAAGGCTAGATCATGGATCTAGGTTCCATGTCACATTCTTATCTAGGTGGATATTGATGTCCACCTGCCTATTCCACTTGGACCCCAACACTGTCTCTTTTAGCTTTTCGGTTTCCTTAATTGTAGCATAGTTTACTATTTTTGGCAATTTTAACTTCTGAAGCCGTTTTGAGGCACTAAATGGTGTTTTTAGGGAAAACAGAGAGACCAAAAACATCTAGGCCTTTATTTTTAATCTGGTTTTGGCCTTCTCTTCGAGATCTTCAAAATGAGGTATTATAAAAGCCCAATGGAGATCGTATGCCAAAGTTACGACCCCGATAAGTTGATGTACCAATTTATCCAAACGGGGCCCACAGTTTTGGCGCTTCATCTCCTAGGGTTAGTTTTTTGGATGTTTAGGGTTTTCATTGTTTCTCAATAATAAATAGGACTTTGAGCCTCATTGTAACATAGTTTAGAGGCATGTAGCCACCACATCTCTTCTTAGAGATAAGCTACCATCGCCTGAGTTATCTTATTTCCATTATGTTTGTAAGAATAGTTCAATGTTTTTCTAATAATGAAATGAAGTGTTTTTATGTTGCATCTATCTATTTATTATTATATTTGTAAGTTGTTGTGTTCCTGTTTAAGTTTGGATCAGTAGTACCAGAGCAGTCTTGATCTCCTTCTCTATTTTTCTTTGCATGTCCCCAACGAGGTTAGGGTATAAGGAGTTAGGGCTCGATCTGGTTGAATTGTTGCAAGATTAACCTCGCAAAACCCAGCTACCTCTGATGGTGGAAGAAAGGAAAGACGAGGGGGAAAGAGATCCTTTCAAAATGTTGCTACCCATAGGCAATACATCTTCATCTAGTAGCCACTCTGGAGGTGCCACTCCTTTTAAGGTACAAGTTAACTTCAATATTCCCATATTTGAAGGCCCGATAGATGTAGACACTGTAGATAAATGGTTAAATCTGTTGGAAGGATATTTTTCGGTTCATGACTTTTCTAATCGGGAAAAGATTACTTTTGCACTTCCTAAAGCCGCCCCATACGTCAAGGACTGGTGGGAAACCTACTATGAACAAAAGGACGAGAGTGAATCCTCGTTTCTTTCATCCGCACCCACTTGGGATTCTTTCCGAGACACCATCAAGGAACAATATTACCCTATCGGGAGCTATGAAGATAAATACATAAAGTGGACCACGCTACGGCAAGGAAGGCACCAAGATGTGTCGGAGTTCACAAATAGTTTCCATACCCTTTGCACGAAGGTGGGTATCAAGGATACTGAGAGGAATTTCGTGCTCAAGTACCACGGTTATCTACACAAGTATATACAGGGCGAGATGGAGTTCCTGGACATTTCCTCACTCGGCACGATGTATCGGTATGCTGTTAAGATTGAGCAAAAGTAAAAACAAAAGAAGCAGGACTTTGGATCTATGAATCCAAGGCAAGGAAAAGGTGCCCCCAAACCACAGAACAAAGGACCAAGCCAAGGGGGGGCTACCCAGGACAACCCATCGAAGCCGCAAGCAAAGAACAACACCATGAAGACAAAGAAGGACACGGGAAAATTGTGTGAGTTCCATAAGAGCTCCACTCACCATACAAGTGAGTGTCGGGCCAAGCAGTCAGTGGTGGTTGAGCTGAAGGCTTCTGAATCAGACACATGTTCTGACTCTAAACCAGAACCTAGTAAGGGAACTGAAAAAGGGAAGCAGATCATTGATGTAGAGCCCATTGCCATAGTGGCCACCACCAAGATCCAGAAGATTGAGCCTGAAGATCTAGAGGAGGGGGAACACCTCTTCCACTGATAGATGTGGGTGAAGAGTTCTCCGCTGTAGTTCATTGTCGACAACGAGAGCCAAAAGAACCTCATTTTAGCAGAGGTCATGAAGTGGATGGGTCTAAATACTACAACACATTGACATTTGTACACCATCAGGTGGCTTCACCAAGGACGAGATCTTCACATTAGCCAGCAAAGTTGCCTTCCATATAACGTCAATCCCTTCTTGGATGAGGTACTGTGTGATGTTGCTCCTCTTGAAGTTTGTGATGTATTGTTAGGAAAACCATACTTGTGGAAGCGACATGTTGTATATGAGTCTAGACCTCACTTTGTGATTATTACCTTGGCCAAAAAGTTGTATATGATACGGGAGGTGGCCCCACCTACCACCATCTCTTTGATCACTGCAAAGCAATGCAGTAAGACCATTTCCGAGACCAGGAAATTTGTTTTCCTTATGATTCACCCTCAAGGAAAGATTAAGGTTGTGGCCACGGCTTCTAGGTAGGGCTCCTCTACACAACAACAATAGATGGACAAGGTTGTGGAGGAGTATAGGGATATTTTCGCCTCACCTACAAGGGCACCTCTGCACTGTTAGGTCAATCACTCCATCGATATGACCTAGGGCGCACCATTTCCCAATGGGTTGATCTATCGGCGCTTTGTTTTGGAAAACAATGAGATCAAGAGGCAGATTCAGGACTATTTCAGAAAGGGCACATCAGGCCAATCTCATCACCCTGTGGGAGCCCAATTGTATTGGTACAGAAGAAGGATGGGACCTCGAGGTTCTGTATTGACTACCAGGAATTGAACAAGATCACTGTCCGGAATAGGTACCCAATCCAATGGATTGATGACCTTCTTGACCAGCTCAAGGGGGGCAAATATTTAAGCAAGATTTACTTGAATTCAGGTTATCACTAGGTGCCTATCGAACCCTCAGATGTGTGGAAGACTGCCTTCAAATCAAAGGAGGGCCTTTTCAAATGGTTGGTCATGCCGTTCAAATTGATGAATGCCCTTGCAACCTTCATGAGAATGATGGATGACATCTTGTGACCCTTCACCAATGCATTCGTGGTGGTGTATTTAGATGAAATCTCGATCTTCAGCTAGAGTTGGGATGAGCACCTCCACCATATTCGACAGGTCCTTCAAACCCCGCGACAACACAAGTTTTGTGATAACTTAGAGAAATGCACCTTTGGCTTAACCCAAGTTCAATATCTGGATTACATAATTGATGAGCAGGGTGTACATGTTGACCCATCCAAGATACAAGTCATTCGGGATTAGCTAGCCCCAACCACTCTAATAGATCTCCGCATCTTTTTGGGTCTTGCCAAATTCTACCATAGGTTTGTGTTGGGGTTCTCTCATATCACTTGGCCTTTAAGTCAAGTAACCAAGGGTGGAGAAAAAGCAAAGTTTTTTTGGTCTGAAACCTAATAGCAAGAATTCTTTGAGTTGAAGAATTGCCTCTATTCTACACCAATGCTCACACTACCAGACCTGTAACAACCATTTGAGATTGAGATAGATGCCTCCGACTATGCTATTGATGTGGTTCTTACTCAGTATGGGCATCCAGTGGCTTACCATAGTGAGACACTTTCAGACACAGTCTGAAAGTACCACACTTATGACAAAGAAATGTATTCCATTGTGTAGGCCTGCTGTCAATGGAACCATCACATTCACGGTCATCCACACAGACCACCGAACTCTACAGTTTATACACACACAAGGGAAGTTGCAGAACTATTGCCATCAGAAATGGTCCACCTACCTGCAATAGTTCCATTTGAACATTAAGTATAAGAAGGTCAACACCAATAATGTCATTGATTGCCTCAGTCGACCACCGGTCATGGCGTTGATCACTGTGCTTGACTCCTATGGGCACGAGACATCGGGGTGGCCGCATATTTACAAGAGTGATCCAAAATTTGACAGCACATACCAGACACTCCTGGAAGGGAAGAAAGTTCCAAATTTTCACCTTCAGGATGCATTTTTATGCCACCTAGGACACATCTGTGTTCCTTCAAGTGAGCATGCCAAGATGATTTGGGAGGCACACTACAGTTGGGTCGCTAGACATTTCAGAGTAGAGAAAATAGTGGCGGTATTGCAAAAGTATTTTTATTGGCCGAAACTTCGTCAAGATGTTGGGAAGTACATTACATCCTGCATCGCCTGTGACATTACCAAACCAATCATAAAGAATCATGGCATGTATGCTCCTCTACCTACTCCTAGTCGGCCTTGGGAATCTATCTCCATGGATTACATGTCGGGCCCTCCTTCTACTAAGCACGAAAACGATTGCGTTTTTGTGATTGTTGACAAATTATCTAAGATGGCTATCATGATGGCCTGCAAGAAGAGTATCATAGCAGAGGCCACCACTAAGCTCTTCTTTGAGTGAGTGTTAGTACACTTTGGGATCCGACAGTCCATTAACTCAGATCGAGACAAAAAATTCCTAAGTGCATTTTGGTCAAGTCTCTGGTCGATGCTGGATACAAAAATTACTAAGTCCACGAATTTCCATCTCCAAATTGATGGCCAAATAGAGGTTGTCAATAGGATGATTGTACACATTCTACGCATGTACAACTCAAAGCATCCACACACATGGGATGAAAGGATCCCCTATGACCAACACAACTACAACAGAGCTCTCCACAGATCAATGGGCCATAACCCCTTCCAGGTAGGATTTGAATTTTAGTCATTATGTCCCATTGATGTGGCCATACCATTTTTAGCTACTCACGCAAATTCAGCTCATGTCTAGTCCAAAGCCGACAGGGCTAACAGCTTCATCGAGCACATTCAATACATCTACCAATAGGTCCATGATATATTGGACAAAGCCAATGATAAGTACAAGAAGCACCATGATCAGCATCGGGTGTCACACATGTTTTAGGTGGGCGACCAAGTTTTGCTACATTTGCAGAAGGAGTGCCTCATTGGACCTCACCGCAAGCTTCGTCCACTCTGATATGGGCCATACACCATCACCAAGGATGTAAGGAACAATTCCTTCGATCTTAGCTTTCCACCATTCCTTGGTCTGCACCGAGTGTTCAATCTCTGCTAGAGTCCAAGAAACATTAGGAATGAGACAAAACTTATGTGCATCTGTGATGATGGATCCTGTGAAGTTGCGAGGATTTCTAGATTTAGTTTGAGTTTGGGCCTGGTTATAATGAATGAGTGATTCACCTCATATGGAAAAGGTTGAGTATATTAGTTGGACTCACAAATTGAGAAGCAATATGGTTTCAGAGGCTACTTGTAGGATTGTATGATGAGAAGATAGTTGATATTCTATCAAAACCTCTTCCTAGATGGAAGTTTGTGCACCTTCAAGACAAGCTTGGGCTTGTGGAAATTTCCTCCCTGGTTGAGAGGAAGAAAGGTTGATGATTGCACCATGGATATGGTTTCTCATTGTCTCATATACTTTGACCAGAATTAGGGATGTTATCCCTATGCCAAGTACATTGATCGGAATTAGGGAGAATGGTTCGATGAATTAGATAACATCATGGATATAAATTCTTCCTATGTCATGTACTCTTATTAGAATTGGGGATATTATCCATGTATCAAGTACATTGACTGAAATTAGGAAGAATGATCTAGTGGACATACATTCTTCCCGTGTCAAGTATTGTGACCAGAATTAGGGAAGGTATCCCTGTGTCAAGTATTGTGACTAGAATTAGGGAGACTAGTCTAGTAGAGGCTAGTTGGTGCCTCCTAGCATCCTGCTCAGATCTCTGAGAGAGTTGCTTAGATATCTAAGAGAGATGCTAAGATCTCTGAGAGAGTTTTTGGGATCTTTGTTTAGAGAGAGATGCTCAGATATCTGAGAGAGTTGCTCGAATATCTGAGAGAAATACTCAGATCTATGTTTAGAGAGAGAATATTTTGGCATCTAGCCTGGGTTGAGGTCATTTGGAGTTTGACCTGGACTATGTGCACTAGTCGTGTGATGGTGAACAAGGACTAATCTGGATACCATGAGGTTGAGGTGTCGACTTGATCATGGTGACTAGTTGATATTGATGTTTTACCATAGGTACTGCATGAATCCATGATTGTTATAGGTCAAGAGGGTTGACCTAGATGATTGTGATGTTGGTATTTATGATATTTATTATGATGCATATCTTAATCTTGAATCGAGTCCCTTAATCCCATAAGGATATGAAATGATGTCACTTTGAAAATGCTAGCAAAGTCATCCTTTTGTGAAGTTCTGGAAGGAATTAAGTAAATGTCTTAGTTTGGAATGATATATTAGCCTAAAGTTTCTTTGTGAACCTCATGATCAATACATGTCTTAAGGAAGAATTTATTTTACATAGTGTTGAATTTTTCAAGTTGTAGATCAGATCACAACCACATAAGGAAATTTTGTGACCTTTGCTCAAAAAGTATTGAACATATGCTTTCTTTAAAAAATGTCACTATATCATAAACCCTATGAAACAATTGATTTCTAAAAGTATATTTGAAGTATACCTTTGAATAAATCTTGCTTACAATGAAAAAAAAAATGTTGAACTGTCTCTTAAGAATCATGATGATATATTTGGAAACAAAGGGAGAAGTTATCATAAGATTACCTGAGCCCAAAATATCAAGTTGTTGAATTGAAGAAGCTTGGAAATTAGCCTAGAAGAATCTAAAGATGATTCTTTTAAGGTCACTTAGTTGGCTCAAATATCTTGAGTTTAGAAGGAAAGGTTGGGCCCCTCTTCAAGCTTAGAAGTTCTAAGGATTTCTTGATAAAGTCATTTGCAAACCCTGCACTATAATAGGTCAAGGGAAAAAATGAACAAAGGCATTGAAGGTTTTATTGCAGAGAAAGTATTGATGCTAGGAAAGATATATTCCATCTATTGTTTAAGAATGATGAAGTTATTCTTTGTACATTGAAATGAAAGCCAAGCTCTTATGAACAAAATACTACTGCTACAATGATTTAGAGAAATAAAATCATCATTGGAATCTCTTGATTGATTTTTGAGAATGTTGGATATGTGAAGGAAATGTCAACTCTATGATTTTGAAATTTCATTATGAAATTGAAAATATATGGTTTGTAAACCTTAGCAAGCAACAAAATCTTGAATTGGTCATTTCTATTGAAGATAAAAATCTTAGTTCATGCAAGGAAGATGTGACATCATGATGACATTGTGGATGAAGCTGATGCAAGAAGGCCAAGATGAAGAGGGAGTTAACATTATTCCAAAAAAATGTTCTTCCATGGACTCCTAGTGAGGATTGTATGTATATACTAATGGATTCCTAGTATATGGTAGCAGATGGAAGAACAAAGCAAAGTTGTGACAAGAGGACATTCCTAGAAACAAGGATTTGTGTTGTGAGATATTATCTTAGTTGGGGTATGAGTTCAAAGTGAGAAGATAGATCAACAAGATTGAAATATGTCTTGATATATTCCAAAAAGAAGTTTTTGATGACTTCCAAGATGATGTCAACCTAAGAGAAGTACAAAAAATAATTACCTTAGTAAGACGGAGAAGGCTATGAAGGTAAATGTTTGTCAATTACACTTCTATTAAAAGTTTATTATCTTCATGATTTCCTTTACTACATCAAATGGTTGTAGAGATCATATTCTTTGATGAAAGAAGAAGTATATGTAAGAGCTACCTCAATCTTGTGAGGTTTATGAAGAAATATTATTCTTGTAAAGAAAAGGAATTTTTTGTACAAACGCTTCTTGGATTGATGGACCAAGGTTCATCCTATATGATTTGTCTTCTGACAAAAGCATAAGAGCTCATGTGTAAGAGGGAGTTACATTAACCATAAGATTTTCTCTAGAGGGATAGGTTAACATGTATCCAACCATTGTCTTAGTTGTAGAGGGAGTTAACCTCATAATTCAATATGAAACATCTTGACTAGATAGCTGATAACATCAATGTCAGAAAGAGAAAATTAGGATTGCCATGGCAGGATCTGTTTAAGAAAGAATATCTAGTTAAGGTAACTGATGTAACCAAGATAATGGATCAAGTGAAGGAAGCAGATCAATTTATGGTTGAGACAAGGAATTTAGGTCAACATGTGTTTAAGTATTAACATGGTATAATTGGTCATGGAGTAGTTAGTTATGGATTGAAGGATGTCTCAAACAAACAAGTAGAACTGCAGGAATTCACATTAGGCAAGGAGTGATGAAGACAAAGAGAGTCTGTGTATTGATTCAATATGGGCTCCATTATGATATTTTAGATGAGTGAGAAGTAAACATCTATTGCACTCAGTGGCCGAGAATTTTTCATCTTGGTTGGAAAGTTGAGAAGCAATATGTCTCTAGCTTGTAGGATTGTTTGATCAAGTGCAGATGAGAGCTTGATGATAGGTCGAGGCACCTTGATAACTAGTACCAATACGTGGTACAAGTAGAGAGTAGTGAAGCTCTAGTATATCTCCACCGATGAGCAGGAAACTAATATTCTGACAAAGCCTTTGTCCCAAACGATGTTTGTATTCTTCAGGGACAAGCTTGGACTTGTGGAGAACCCATCATAGTGAGAAGGAGTATTGATGTGCTGAAAATAGGGGCATGGATCGAACTATTAGTGACAACACAAGCATGGCTCAGACTGTTATTGACAATAGCAACATGGATCTGGTTATTGATAAGTGAATAATAGTGGCATGGCTTAGACTGTTAGAGACAATAGGAGCAACATGGACTATTGATGAGTGGAATACAGGGGCATGGATCGAACTGTCAGTAATGACAGGAGCTTGGCCCAAAATGTTGATGGGTGGAAAACATGGGTATGGTTTGGAATGTCAGTGACACTAAGAGCATGATCTAGACTGTTGGTGAGATAATGGCTCAGATTGTTGGTAACAATAGGAGCTTGTTTTGGACTATTGATGGGTGGACAATAGGGGTATGAACTGGATTACTGGTGGCAATAGGAGCATGACCAAGATGTTGGTGAGATAAGGGATCAGACTATTGGTATAATAAGAGCATTGCCTAGACAAGTGATTAGTGGAAAATAAGGTTATGGCTCAGAATATTGGTGACAACATGAGCATCACCTGCCCTGTTGGTGAGGTAATGGCTAGGACTGTTGGTAACAAAAGGAGCTTGGATTGAAATTTTGATGGGTGGAAAATAGGGGTATGGCTCACACTTTTGGTGACAACAAGAGCATGACCTGTAATATTGGAGAGATAGCATGGGGGGTGAAAATTATTGAAAGGAATGAACTATGAGGCCCAAACACTTGTGGAGTGGGTGCCTCTTCAACATCATGGCCTAGAGAGAGGCCTTTGGATTTGGGACATGGGTTCCCCTAAGGTTTGACCATGGGGGATGGAAACCCTAAACTAGTCAGAGTACCATGAGGTGAGGCACCCACTAGATGATGGTGACTAGTTGAGTAAGTAACATTGGTTAGGAGAGCTAACCTTTGTTGTGGTGCATGCAGAAGAACAATACCCAAATTTTGGTTAGGAGAGCTAACCATGGCACACAGAAGAACAATACCCACATTCAACAAAAATAGTATATTTGAAATGGGCCACTAAGAGAATTGAAAAAAATGGTCCCAGATAGAAGATATAAAGGTTTTTTTCTTAAACTCCTTATCCTCTCAAAATACCATTACTAGATTATAAGAATTTTGGAAGCAAATTCGTAAATTAAATTACATGAAATTAGCAAGCAAGGGTTATGAACCCTTGAAATTCCTTTTCCCTACTACTATTAATCATACTATTATCAACAAAAGGGAAATGATAACCAGATCTTTCCACTGTTATTCAAATACTGAAATCATAAACCAGAAATAGTATATGAAATGATAAGGATTTTACCTGAGGGTTAGTGTCTTATGAGACGAAGGAAACCCATTTAACTAGCGACTGTATTTACCTAATAAGTAAACTTAAAAGAAGCCCCATGGTAAAATCAAACTACAATGGGGACAAAATATTCCATAATAGCACTAAGATATTACATAAAGTGCCCTGGAAACAACAAATTTATATATATACTAATAACACTCCAAGATGAGTGCATAAACCCTAACAAATATTTACCAAAGAATATGTTTGGAAAGAAAGAATTTTTCAAAAAAAATTGCAGAGTTACCTCTGGTAGGACTTGACAAGATTCAAAATCGAATTGGGCATGGGTAGTCCATATAATTCATTAAAATTGTGATTGGTGAGAAATATTTGCCATAAAAACCTTCACATACTGAAATGAACAAAATGATAGCAAAGTTTGTAGAACAAACTTCTCTCGGAGCACCATAGGGTAACAAATGAATGAGAACAATGTCATAACAGACTTTTACCTCCAAGAAAAACCCTAAGATTGATCGTAATCGTCGACTTAATCAGAGTGGATCTATATCGTCGAAGCAATAGGTCAAAGGTACCCATCATGGAAACCTTAGAGGATCACACATATACACCTACGGAAATCTCGGGAAGGGTTGATAATACAACAAGAAGTGTGAACTAACAAAAATTTCAATGCCAGTGATACATTGATCCATAATGATATTAAAACCACATTTAATAATCATAGCAAGATATATGATAATAAATAACTCGATGAGATAATCCATGTGCAAATTGTTATAAGAATGATTCCAAGCTGTGGTACTATTATATATGTATATACAATTTGTGCAACAAAAACATTGGAAGGGTGGTCAATTACAATTGTGTACTGTCTTGATGTCGTGCATTATTGAATGGTGTTGTTTGTTGTTCATGTGATGTGAGGTTGATTTATGTTTGATCTAATGCTAATGTTAATTAATGCTCTATGAAGTTAAAAATTAACTAATTGGAAGGAAATATTGATTCACACCCCTCTTAGTATTTCCAACTATTGGTATAATATGTTATCGCTAAAAAATGATCACCTAACCATTTCCTACTAGGTTGATCGAAATACACATCAAAACAAACTTTCGCCGTAGGAAATAATTTAGTGAACCATTTTCCTAAAATATTCCTCATTAAAATCTAAAAAACCTCGTGAGAATAATTAAATAAGTCATTATTTATTTATTATCCTCACAAAATAATTATTAAATCATTATTTATTTATTATTTCTAACCATTTTTTATTTAACCACCCATGAGTACTTAAATAAATCATTATTTATTTATTATTCCATATTTATCCATTATTTCTCTCGTGAGATAATTATTAAATCATTATTTCTTATTTATTTTGACTTTATCCCCTTATGTTAATAAAACAATTTTGTTTATTAATTACTTTAACCATTTTGCTTAATTAACTCAATAAATCATTATTTTTTGAGTTAGTTTACTAAATACATATATTTGATCTTTTCAAATAATATTTCTCTCTCTAAAATATAATAAATTATTCCTAACGGTTATATCTAGATTTGGTTTAATAGTTTTTTATTAGTAATCTAGATTTAGATACATCCTAAGATTTTATTAGAAATAGATTGGTTTTCTCTTCATTCTACACAGGACCACTTCATCATCCTCATTATCATCTTGTGACGTTTGAGCTCCCACTTTTGAGTTCAAGCCACCATTACTTCCTTTTGTCCAAAACATTTATTAGGAGAGAGAGAGTTGAAGCTGAAGCATGGGGTAACAAAGGAACCATCCCACGGAGGGGGATTTTGTAGATCTAGGTTTGCATATTCTCCTCACTAGGTGTAAGTTGTCTTATTTTGAATAATAAAATAATTTTATCATCCATTTGGGCCTATTGCATGCTATACATAGTGATTTGTTGTTTTATTTGCATTTCATGTTTTTTGCAGGGTTTCTAATGTTTGTTTTGCATATATAAAGAGAAATAATAGTCATTATCCATTGTTGTTAGGGCTATTTGTCACTAGTAACTTAATATAAGACTTTTTGTACAACTGCTAAGAATTTTCACATTACCAAATGGTGACTCCATACGTCTAAAAATTCAAAACCCTAGTGATTGTTGTTTCAACATTTTTTCATCATTTTTCTTTCTCTCCCTTTCTATTTCTATTTTTAGATTATTACTCTTTGCTAGAAAAATCTTTATACTTATGGGTTTCTATTTTTTTTTGCAGGTTACAGGTACCCGCTACGTAAGAGATGACACTGTCAAATGCACAAAGCATGGGAAGACCAAGAAGCTACCTCTAGGAGGAAACAACCCATGCATCCACCTATCTCTCCCTCTACGCAACCACCCGTGCTTACCAATCCATTCCCTCACCAAGGATATGTGGCCGCCTAAGACGACCAAAATTCCCCACCTCTTCCACCTTCACAGCCTAGGAATGGGTCTTAATATATTCTCATAATGAATTAAGAAGATATTAACCTCCAAAATTGGTCACGCCAATATGAAAACCCTCCTGACAAGTCAGTGACTGATTCTTAACCCAAAGTTTCCACTAAGCCTCTTTAGTCACCAAATGGTACCTTACAGATCCCTCGGCCTAAGGTAGAGGTTCAACCTAATATCACCAAAGAACCATTACATCGAAATGCTACTAGTTCTCGATTCGCCCACACTTATAGTATAGTAGATGGCTTGCTGCACTCCTACTGCCATGTAAATGTTGGAAGTCCTCTAGACCTTCTCATCCCAATGGGAAACTCTATTATCTACTTTAGGTGCTTTGGATCCTTCTTTGACATTGATAAAACTACTCATCCTCCTCTTCCTTCCTCCATTTCTTTTCAAATACCACTCTCCATCAAAAATGCTATTTTTCAATGGTGTCTAGTCGACGAAGGCGCATCCATTTATGTGATGATTGTTAGTGTCTAGAAGCAACTTGGTTACCTCAACCTATCACCATCATCCATCACTCTTCGTTGATGGGATGTTCACCCCTCACAGCCTCTTGGTTTATATCATATTTACCCCATATCCATTGTTGGAAAGAAGGTCATGAGCAATATCAAATTCATCCATACCCATCTCGATTACAACCTCTTGCTTGATCGCAGCTTCATGTATGATATGTCAAAGGTCACATCTTCTGTCTTTTGTAAGATGTGTTTTCCCCACAATGGAAAGATAGTCACCATTTATCAACTGAATTATGACGACCGTAAATCCTAGGTCTCTCCTCAAAATTTTATTTCATCAATGGCGAGCGAGAAAGTCACCCCTACCTTCATTAATGTAGCCACTGGAGTCTATAAATATTCCACACTGCTTGGGGCTTATTATAGCCCTCCGTCTATTCCCATTGAGCCTAACTTTTCTAGTGTGTGCATGATTCAAGAATCATGAGCTACCAAACAACAATCCAATACATCTTCCCAGTAGCCATCTCCCCAATAATCCACTGCTCATGCCTCAAGCCCTTCAGGGAGAATTCAACTAGGCCCTTTTCCTTTAGGAGGATCTCCACCAAGACACCCTCCACTAGGAAGAGGTACTCTAGGTCATTATCCCTATGGTCATATACATTTCTTATTCTCACGACCAGGAATATTTTCCACTCTTATAATGGCTATGTTGATTCTTCCTAACATGAATTTGGGGATCCCAGTTTGGTACATAAATCATCCTGCAAACAATCCTTACCATCTCAAGCCTTACATGGATTTGACTCCGGTACAACCTATCGCTACCACCGATTTCTTTGCTTCATTTCCAAAAAACCCTCAGCAGGAAAGTCATTCCTTTTGTGAAATCATCTAGTGAGGGGGGGAAACCAAGAAAAAAAGGGGGCAAGGACAAGGCAACCCAAGCGGAAACAACTCCTACTAAACCACTGAAGCTTACTCCTTCATGTGATTTGTGTGATGTTCATGGTCACACCACTAATAGTTACCCTGATCTTCCCCACATTAATACCATGGCTTTTGAATTCGATGTTCAACCCAATCTTAATATCCCTGAGGTGGAAGTCACCTTACTTGATTCTGCCAAGAAGAAAAAATATTTACACATGACCCACCCTTGTTCTTTGTGCAATACGTACAACAAATATTCTCTTCATTGTCCTCAGTCTGACATATTTCACGACACACTCCAATATATTCCTCCTTTTTCTATACCCGTGGATCTTATCATCAATCTGTTGCCAGGACAAGAGGCTCCTCAACCACCATTGTCGTTCCACCTCTTGATGTCAAAATGATAGATAACTCTGTACCCATACTATAATTGTCATTATACATGGGATCAACTTCTTCAAACTCCTTAGGATTTTTTGAATGTGCTTCTTTAGAGCCATCATCTAAAGACACTTCAGTCTCAACACCGATGGATATTACATCCACTAGTCATCCATCCCCTCTTTTTAATGATTTGTACGTGAACCTTGTCTCCCACAATGATGCTCTAGGCGGTTCATCATCATCAATTGGTCCATCTTCCTATTGTTCCCCCATTTCTCATTCTGATGAAGACATCATGGAAGCCATGACCACCCTTTATTATCTTTGGGATTATATGCACCATCGTGCATATTTCCCTCCACTGAAATCACATGATCAATATGTCGTGCAGTCGAAATACTTTATCCATAGTCAAGTAGATTGGTTTACAAATATTATTCCTTCACCAGATGCTTTTGAAGAAGGTAACATGGCAAACATTTTTCCTACCATTGATCAGCATCTCGAACAAACCAGGCATTGAAGAGAATATCACATTGGGGCATATTTCAACCCGAAAGAAATTGAGGCTTACACTAAGTGATTCAAAGAATTTCATGATGTTTTTTCCCAGTCTTACTCTGAGATGCCCAGACTTGATCCAACCATTGTTAAACATCATATTAACACTTGGCCAAATGCCATTCCTGTCCATAAAAAAAAATGCATATCCATCCTTCCAAGCACAATGCTATTAAGGTTTAAATCATTAAGCTCAAGAAGGCCAGATTCATTTACCAAGTAGAGTGTACTTAAGGGATTTCTAACCCTATTCTAGTTTTGAAGAAACAAGGCACTATTCATGTTGGCATGGAATTTAATGATGTGAACAAAGCTTGTCCCAATGAAAATTTCATAACACCTTTCATTGATCAAATCATCGACGAGTGTGTGGGGCATGCAAACCTCTCCTTCATAGATGGATTTTCAGGGTACAACCAGATTAGTATACGCTTTAGAGATCAACATAAAACATGTTTTACCAATCCGTGGGGAAATTTTGCTCATAGGGTCATGCCTTTCGGTTTAAAGAACATTGGGGCCAATTTTTAGCATGCCATGTCCTATTGTTGTCATAACCTAGCTCACATTATCCTTGTGTATCTCGACAATCTCTCCGCCCATTCCAAGTTTCGATTGCAACACAATGATCATTTGCATACCATCTTCCTACGATGTTGCAAGTATAACATTAACCTTAATCCTCTTAAGTGTGTCTTTTTCATTCCTGTCGGTCGGCTTTTGGGCTTAATTGTGTCCAAAACTAGGATCTTCATCAACCCACTTAAAGTTGAAGCCATTCTTGAACTCCCTCCTCCTCGCAACCTTCGCCAGTTGAAAAAACTTCAAGGGAAAGCCAACTTTTTGTGTATATTCGTTTGTGACTATGCCACCACCACTCACGGGTTTCTTATACTCCTACTATCTAACATTCCATTTGTTTGGAATGAACAAGCTCAAAAGTCCTTCGATGCCCTCAATTGCGCTCTCACTTCTGCTCCTTTTATTAGTCCACCTAAATTTGAGAAGGATTTCATCTTATACATCTCAGCCTCCACCTATGTAGTTTCTGGGGTCTTAGTACAAGAAGATGAATATGAAAATGAACATGTCATCTATTATGTTAGTAAGAATCTTAGTGTACCCCCTGTGTCCTATTCCCATGAGGAAACGTTGGCCTTGGCAGTCATGTTCTCGGTTCAAAAACTTTGTTATTATATCCTCACGTGTACCACCAAGGTAGTTACTAATTCCAAAAACATGTCATTCTTATTGATTTGGTGGATCATCAATGAGAAATATGCGTGTTGAATTGTCATACTCCAGGAATTTTACTTGGAATTTGTAACACCTAAGAGTAAGAAAGAATTATCCCTCACCGAATTCATGTCTGACTTTCCTACTGGTGCGAAAGATCCACTGATAAATGATGATTTTCTTGATGAAAATTTGTTTACTATATCCTTTGATGATCCATGGTATGGCGACATCCTCACTTATTTGTGAACCCAAAAATTCACCCCCCACCTCACTCGTGATGATCGACAATGCATTCGACATCAAGCCCATCGCTACCTTCTCAAAGGTGATGATATTTATCATTGTGGCATCAACACTATCCTTCATCATTGTCTTGCCATTTCTGAAGCTGAGAAATTTCTAAATTCTTGTCACGGTGGCACTCGTGGTGGTCATCTTTCTGGAATGGCCACTGCCCAAAAAATCATGTGTATCGAATAATTTTGGCCTTCTCTCTTTAACGATTGCATTGAGGCAGTCAAACACTATCCCCATGAGAGAAATTATGAGGTCTAAAATGGGCCTCCTAAGGAATATTATAAAATATTAGTGGAAATAATAAAATAATATTAGATTACCTCATCAAATTTTATAAGGAAAAAAGAAAAACTACTTTTTCAACTTGTATTTTCAACTTATCTCCCTACGATTTTACTCAAATTTCGAGCGAGAGAACTTATTGGATGCATAATTTGATTCCTCATCCAAGGATTACCCATATTTCATGCCTTCGATGGACCCTATTGCATGAGAAATGAGAAATACATGAAAAACATGTTTGCAATCACATGTTTTCATGTATTTCTCATTTTTCGTGTAGAAGGGTCCATTGAAAGTATGCAACATGGGTACTCCTTGGATGATGAATAAATTTATGCATCCAATGAGTTCTCCCAAATTTTGAGTAAAACCATAGGGAGATAAGTTGAAAATAAAAGTTTAAAAAGCAAATTTTTTAATTTTTTTATATTTAATCTTTTTACTTTTTTACTCCAAAAAAGGTGAATCATCCCCCATGGTTGACATCATCACCTTGAATCCTATTGGTTCTTATAGATTTGATTTTGTTTGTACATTTTTGTTTTGAGCCCCATTTTTTACCTTAAAATTTCTCTAATGCAATTGTTAATTATACGCACCAAAGACGCGATCTCCACCTGCTCCTCTACACCATGTTATTGTAGCTCGTCCTTTCTGCAAATGGGCCATTGATTTCATGGAGTGATGACCCACCTCTGCCAATGGCCATAAATACATTATTGTGGTTGTCTATTATTTCACCAAATGGGATGAAGCCATGCCTACATTTAATAACACCCTAGCTACTACATCCCTCTTCTTTTTTAACCATGTCATCACTTCAATTGTGGTTTCGAAACAATAGGTCTCTGACCATGGCTGAGACTTTGAATTTGAGATATAGCATGAATTTTCCTCACTGTTTGGATTTGAACATCAATATTCATTGTCTTATTACCCCTAAGGGAATGGAAAACTTGAAGCCATAAACAAAATCCTTAAAACCATGCTTCAATGGATAGTGAATAAACACAAGACCAACTTGCATTTAATTCTCTTCCCTGCATTGTGGGCCTATGGAAATTATATTAGAAACACCACTGGGTTCATTCCTTTCCACCTTGTTTATGGAGAGGAAGCAATCTTTCCAATTGAGTGGGAAATTCCCTCCCTTCACCTTGTTGTTGAACTCCTCCCAGAAACCCAACCCTTAGAACAAAGACTCGTCATGCTAGAATGTGCCAATGAATACAACTGAGTTGCATTGCAAACCATAGAAGCAACTAAAAAGTGCACCAAAGCCCAGTATGACTGAAATTTCCATCCTCAAAACCTATCAAGGAGGTGTTCTTGTTCTTGTTTATAATCAATCCCATGATGTATTGGGACATGGAAAATTTGAACTATTATGGAAGGGTCCCTATATCATTCGTAAATGTTTGGGAAAAGTGGCATATCTTTTGGAGGGACCAGAAGGAGAAATTCTTCCTAACCCTCACAATGCACTCTACCTAAAGAAATTCTACCCCTAGAATTTCCCTCTTGAATGCATATTTTTCTATTTTCTTTTTTGCATTCGTTTAGGCAGGCTTCATATTTTGTCATCTCATTGGTTGTCTTTAGGTGTCTTTCAAATGGATCCATCATCCACACTATATATCAGCTATGTCGACAGTGCAATTCGCTTCTCCAGGAATCTAGCCTCGATAGCTTGGTTCATTTTCTCCCCTTTGCATTTGTTAGTCCAATCCAATGGTGTATGCATCGAACTTGCCACCAACAATCAAGATGAATATGATGCAATGATAGGTTTGTTAGTTGATTCCATTTCTCATCACATGCTTCACCTTCATGTTTGTCTGGATTCCATGTTGTTTCTCATGAAATTTATCATGGTTGTTACACTAAAAAATGTCACCATGACTATTTGTAGTTAGTATGGCTCCATCCACTGTCATACTATCCTCCTTGGCAAGTCTCATGCCTCTGCCTTCCATGTCAAACTCAAAGAAAGAGAGAAAAGTCATTTAAAGTCAATTTATCTCTGGTACGCAGTTTCTCTCAGCCTTACCTGCGTATACGCAATCCAAGTTCACAATACCTGCGTACTTGTACGCTCTGTATGTGAAGGGATGGGTGCGTACTCCTGTAAAGGTCAAAAGGCGCAAGTTTCATCTTAAAAAAAGTTACTTGTAGTCATTTCTAGAGCATTCTAGAAGCTTGTTTGACGTGTATGAAGCGCCTCCAGATGGTTCATGTATCCCTATAGAAGAGGAACTTATCCCATCAAGAGGGGAGCTAACCCACCCAAAAGAGGGGCTTTTCCCATTGATGGTGGACCTGATTAACTTCTTCTACAGCACTATAAATACATGCATTAGGCCAGAGGGAGGGGAGGTTGAAAGCTGAACATTCCTAAGGGTAGATGTTGCTGGAATTAGGACTTCCTTGTGAGAACTTGTGAGGAGAGATTACCATCTTTACTTGTTTCCATTGGGAGGTGGGTGAGCTAATCAGAGTAAAGGAGAACTCTTGTGGACCCTGGGAGGAACTTGCGCAACACCAAGGCTCAGGTTGTAATGGTTCCTTTTGTTACCTTTAATACAAATTAGTCCATTCTTCTCAACAATTTGTTATTTATGAGTTGTTTCATATACTCCTTGGTCTATATGTTAAATGTGTTTTATTTTATGTGATATTCAGGTGCTATTTAATTGTGTGACTGTTGGTGAATGCAGGTTTCGAAGAGAAGGAGGAGCTCATCCGGATCAATGAAGCTGGACTACTACAACAACATTGGGTTACAGGTAAGATCTAAACACTTGATTTCTCATATTGTAATGCATGTTTAGAGAAGGATTGCTCTCATTTGTCTTGTTTGTCACTAGAAAGTCTTAGGCTTCTAGGGAGGTCGGTTGTGTCCGCATCGTCGACTCTTTCCGTGTGACAAAATGGCGACTCCGCTGGGGAATCCATGAATGTGTTTGAGTTCTTTTTGATTTGATATTTTGGTCTGAGAAAAATCGTTTGTTTTTTGGTTTTTGACTGTTTGACTGTGTGTTTGGGTGGGTTAGCTTAGAGTTAACTTAGATTTTCATTTTTCTTAGCTTTGCCAGTAGTACGCAGGCTTTGAGTTCAGCACAGTGCGTACTTGTACGCACTGCAACTGTGTGCACAGAGCGTACCCGCACCTGTGCAAACAAGTCTCCTGCGTACCCCTGTCAAATTTGAGAAAATTTCAATTTTTGCTTTTTAGCTCTTTAGATTTTGTTTTAATTTGTTTTTACTGCCCAGATCCATTAGTCTACTATCAGAGATCTTCACCTGGACTTGTTCCGTTAGTGTCGAGGGTTTTTGGTGGAATTCATAGGGATTTTGCCTTAGGGTTTGATTTTTAACTGGTCCTGTAGTGACTTTGGCGTTAGAGGTTGTCAAACTTTGGATCTCCTTGGTTTTGGTCAGTCCTCTTAGGAGTCGAGCCTGTTATAGAAGTCACCCTTGTGAGAGACCTACCTTTGTGTCTTCTCTTTGCGAAACTCGAAAAGTTTGTTTGTTAAAGCCTTGAATTCCATTCTTGATAAAAAGAACAAAAAGATTTAGATTTTGTTTTTTGATTAGTTTATGATTCTGCATGGACTGATCCTTAGTTACATTTTGACTGAGTAAAACATCCGGGAATCATCCTTGTAGGCTTTTGTCCTCATTAGTTTTACTTTTAGGTGAATTTCCCTTTAAATTACTTTTGAGTGATTTTGGTTTGATTACTTTAGATTTGTTACATTTGATTTTCGATAAATAGTTTTACATGCTTAATTAATATAGGAAAAATATAAAAATTCTTTGGAAACAAGTTTGCTTTGGTAGCATCTATAGTCTTTTGAAGAAAAGGGTTTTTCGTGTGAATAATTAGTGGTCATGAGTTGCATGTTTTGAAAAGATAAAGAGAATTGTTTCTTTGATTGTCTTTGTTAAGAAAGTTGGTTTCTATAAAATTTGCATTCTCTCAACTCTCTTAGCTAGGAGATTCATTGAAAAAGGAAAGTAGTGCAAATCATCTTAGGTGCATCTTTGTAGTGGTTGCGCGTCGAGTCTACACACCACCAGTTTCATCTCCACTACCTTTTGTCTTAAGGAAACCATAAAATTAACGCTTAAAGTAAAATCAACTTAGTAACTTTTATTTACTAGGGCTCTGAAACACCAATATAGATCAGGCTAGTGTCTTGGAATAGGTGAGTAATTAACTCTCCAAGACAACAAAAGAAAACAAGTAGCTGATCTTGTGGTAGGATAAATCCAACTGTTTCATTTATACTCTGGGAAAGCTCCTCTTAAAGGAGAAGCACGAGCTCGTGTCCGAACCAGTGAGGGGATCAATCCTCCCTCGTTGGGAACGACGCCAGACACGCACGTATTACAAACGGTAAACCTCGGATTAACCATTGTCGAGGAGCCAGGGGTCACTTGTCGGTAAACCTTGGATTATTGTCAAGGAGCCGGCAAGGGGATTGAGCTTGATACTCTACCCTTGCGTGCTGTCGGAGTGTAGACTGTTCCCCCAGGTGTATTTGTTGCTGTTGGTAACCTTAGTGACCATTATCTTTAGGATTCTACCTGAGGTGATGGTGGAGGGAAGATCCCACTGTACCTGGAGCAGACGTCGGCTAGACTCACTTGGATTTTCCGGGGGGTTCACTTCACTCGAGACGGTTAAAGTGGAGGAACTTGTGCCGGTCTATTCATTAAGCAGGTTGTCGGGGTAACTGTTCCACCCACCACTTCTGTATTGAATTCGGCGATGTTGGGCTTCATCACCAACTAGCGTTTTCGGTCCGGAAGGCTACTGTTTGTGCTTGGTTTGACGCCCTAGATTCTTTAGGCGTGTGCTTCAAATTTGTTTGGTTCTTTAGAGACTTTAGGTGGTTTGATTTGAGATTTTACTTTGTTTTTGTGTGTAGTAGTTAAAAGTTTTTAGCTGTGGCGGAATTACCGAGACAGTCCCGTAGACTTCGGGGCAAGTCACCTGAGATTGTTACCGGAACCGATTTGTTGAGGAAACTCCGTAGATCGTGGGGTGGACCTCCTGAAGACGTCCCGAGTCATTACGAAGGTTTGAAAGTCCTTGTAACTCCTCCTAGTGGCAGTAGAGTAGGTTCACCTAAAGAAGGAGAGTCTTCGTTGGTAGTCCATCCAGATTACCAAGGTTTAGAGACAGGTTACAATCCTGACGCTGTTGCAGTTTCTGAGCTTGCTGGTAGTTTTTCATCTACTAGTGATATAGGCGAAGAACCTGAAATATCTAAACCTGTTACTCCAACTTCTAGTGTTCCTGATTCACCTAGGATTGAAAGAGTCATAACCGAGAATCTTCCTTCTGGTTTGTTAGCTATTGAAGAACTTACTCCAGAAGAAGAAGTAGGCCCTGCTCTTGAAAATCAACCTACTCTTGACTTAAGAGAGTGTGAATCTATCTTTTACAGTCCACCTAGAAGTACTACTTGGTACCTTTCATTAACTAATTATTTAGACAACTCAGGGATAGGTTTTTCTCCACCTCGTACTCCTTATCCACCCGGAGGTATTTATACTCCTGTAAATATGTCTAGTCCGTCGTCCGTGTCTACTCAACCTCCTGAATCTTTCTTGTATGGTGGTCCTTCTGTTCCTACTGGGTATCAATCACTTTCTGGTACCTTTGCGGGAGCATCTCCTCAACCCATTGGACATGGGTCATTAGCTGGAAGCAATGGTAATAGACCGTTGGGTGTAGGAGACGTTTATATGATGTCAGGTTCAATTCCCGGTTCTCAACCTCAAGGTGGTCAATTTCCGCCTGGGGGGCAGCCTCAATTAACGCCTGGGGGGCAACCTCAAGGTACTCAAGTTGCGGCTGGGGGGAAACCTCAAAGACAGTATGTACCTATGGTGCAATACGTTCCTCAAGGTCAACCCCAACCTCAATATGTACCTCAAGGTCAACCTCAATATCAATTTATGCATCAAGGTCAACCCCAGTATCAGTACTTACCTCAGGGGTATCTACCCCAAGGTCAGTACTCGAGTCAAGGTTATCAACCACCTCAAGGTCAATCTTACGTTCAAGGTACGGGAAATGTACCTTTCAATTATCAATCCTACCCTCAAACTGGTTACGGATCTCAGTATCCTCAACCTGTTACGGGTCAATACACCGGAATGATAGTGTGGGATCCATCACAAGGTCAACAGGTGTTGCAGCCAAGTATACAGTTGTTACCTCAAACTGGACAACCTGTAGTTTCTGGTCCACCCCAGCAACCACAACCTGTCCAGTCAAATGTTCAAACTTCTGTAACTTCAGTAGTTACTCAGCCGCCAATCGCACCTAGTACTCCATCTCAAACGGCTGCTGCAACTACCGCAACATCTACCACGCTTACTTCTGGAGTATCGACAGCTCCGGTTTCTACTGTCTCTGCAACCACCCCTCAGACATCTTTACCGTTGTCCGGATCTACGATTCAAACCATGGTCCAGATGCTTGTAGGGCAACCTGGTTTAAGTACTGTTGTAACAAGTCAACCACAATTTACTTATCAACAGCACCAGGGACAGTACCAATACAGGCCTGTTGTCCAACAACCGGTTTACCAGTATCAACCGTATCCTGGGTATACTTATCAACAACCTCAACAACCCCAGTACGGTCCGGTTAATCCTGGTTTTCCAGGAGGATATAATATCCCAAATGCGATTCCTGTTCCAAGTTATCCTGGATATCCTCCTCCTGGGACTGGTCTTGTGACCCAGAGTTTTAGAGATCCTAACCGGCAATTGCCGTTTATCGCAACTTTGGATTTACCCGACTTGACGCGCCTAACGAACGATCCAATAAATTATCTTTCGTTCTGGCCGCCAATGCCAAATAAGTTTCCCAGCGATATACCCAAGTTCGAAGGTAAGTCTGGAGAGGATCCATCAAATCACGTGATGACTTACCACCTCTGGTGTGCTTCGAATTCTATCTCGGATGATTCGATCCGCTTACGTCTTTTCCAGCGTACGCTCATTGGTCTCGCGGCCAAGTGGTACATTGAGTTACCACGGGCCTCTTTTTATAACTTTAGCCAGTTAGCTACCTCGTTCCTAACTCATTTTCAGTTGCCGGTCAGATACGATAATGGTACTGAGTTATTAACTTCATTAAAACAATTGACGTCCACTTATATTTCTGATCATATCCATGAATGGAGACGTCGAAGACGTTTAGTGAAAGTTTTTATCCCAGACCAAATCTTAGCTGAATGGTTTGTCAAATCATTATTACCGAAGATTACTGAAGATGTAGCTAAGGCCGAGTAGTTACTAAGGAGCAAGTCATTGCTCAAGCCCAGTGTCTTGACTTAGTTTACACTCAGTCGGGTACATTGCACGAGAAGATCCCAGATCTTCCGAAGTCGAACAAAATCGCTGCTGCTCCTTCGGGATCTCATGCTGCTGATGGCATGATTGGTACGGTGAACACCAAAAGTAAGAAGAAGTCCTCAAAGAATTCTTCTCCAATCATAACCTTACTAGATTCCCCGACAGGAGAGTCTTCTCCTGAAATTACCGCCGACGTTCACGCTGTAGAGTCATCTACGGCTAAATCAAAAAACGGTGGTAAAAAGAAAGGTAAGAAGAAGGATAAAGCAGACAAGGCTCCAAATGAGAAAAAAGAGAAGTCAGAATCTAACGACGAGAAACGCAAACCTCGCTATCCTTGTTTAATTTGTGAAGAAGATCATTTCACAAGAGATTGCCCTCATCGGGCAGAGGTTGTGAAAATCGTTAAAGGTTCCCCAACTCCTGCTGTTTTGAAAGATCCATTTCCAAAGCAGGAGAGTAAGATGATAGGTTCTTCCTCGAGTGCCAGTGAAGAACCCATATTGATGATGTCTCATGTACGAATTGCGACTCGATCACACGATTATGGTAGTAAGAGTCCTGTTGATGGTAAAGAAGCAGAATCTTCTCATTCTAATCCATCAACCTCAGCTCCCGGTTCCGATCCACTACAGATCGAAAAACCTAACCCGGACTTAGTAATCAAGCCGCCCGCCAAGGTTATACTTCGAAAGTCTGCTTTCAATCCACATGCGAGAGCAACTTAGAATTATAACGTTGTTGAAGACTTAGCTGTTTCACCCTCAGCAATGTCAGCCTTAGAAGTGCTGCAATCATGCCCAGCACAACGAAAATTACTTTTGTTGGCTATAGGAGCTGTTGATATTCAGGACCCGAACCTGATAATCTTTGATCTAGAAAATAGTACACCACATCTCCCTCATCAGATGGCTTTCCAGATTCCAGTGATAGTCAAAAACAGGTCTATTCATCGGACTGTAATTGATGAAGGAGCTTCTACGTGTATTATGTCGATTCAATGTTGGAGATCGCTTGGTTCTCCTTCGCTGAACCAATACCCGACTATTCTTAAGGCCTTCGATGGCCGTGGGTTCCATCCGTTTGGCATCCTACAAGATTTGCCTATAGGGGTTGAAGGAAAAACCATTAGTCTGGATGTGGAGGTGGTTGATGCCCCTCTAGACTACAACCTTCTCTTGGGTCGAAGTTGGTCTTACGCTATGACAACGGTCGTCTCATCGGTCTTCAGAGTTATAAAGTTTCCACATAATGGCAAGATCATGACAATAGACTAGCTAGCTTTCTTTTTATCCGACCCAGCCTCTTCCGAGAGTATTCAGCATGTCGGTAAAACGACTATCCCTTATAGGGATGTTGGCGTAGGATTAGTTAAAGATTCTGGTTTACTGGGAACTTTTCCTTTTCCTCCAATCAACGCAGACCCTTCATTCGCTTCTATTCATATGATTACTTCAGACACTATTATTTATGATGATCCTTGGATTGTCTCATCTGAATCTGAGATAGACTCATTCGGTGATGCTATGCCTTTGAGTCCATATGAAATTGCTTATGAAGCCGTGCAGTCTTTTACCGGCTCGCGTTCAACCCAAATTGACCAAATGAATGTGGTCAGTGAAGAATCACTTTTCACATCAACCTCGGAACGGATAGCATTTCCTGAAGATGTGTCATCTGACGAACAACTTCGAGAAATCCTAAGTGTAGACGATCTACCATGGGAAGATCTTCATCATAGATCTTCGTTTTTACCTGAGGATGATGGCATTGAAAATGATTTTTCATCAATCTTTACGGCTGAATATGTTAAGGACGCTCAGAATCCCACGAAACATCCTAATTCAGAGTTGAATTTGGGAAACATTTCCCGAACTATTGCCATTGACATTTCAGTCAAAGCTGGAATTATTGAGAACATTCATATAGGTGCCTCATGTACAGATGACGAAATTCAAACATACAAGGCCCTATTTCAAGAATTCCGTGACGTGTTTTCCTGGTCCTATGAAGAAATGCCAGGAATTGATCCCTCCATTGTTGTTCATGAAATCAAGACTTACCCGGACGCTAAACCCGTTCGGCAACGTCTACGTCAGATACACCCTAGGAAAGCGGCTGCGATTAAAGCAGAAGTAGAGAAGCTGTTGAAAGCGGGTTTCATTTATCCGATCCCGTTAACGGATTGGGTATCGAATATTGTTCTGGTGAACAAGAAACAAGGAACAATAAGAATATGCATCGACTATAGGGATATTAATCGTGCTTGTCCAAAAGACAACTATCCCATGCCCTATATCGATCAAATAATTGATGATTGTGCCGGCAGTGAAATATTTTCCTTTATGGACGGTTTTTCCGGTTACAACCAAATCAATATTCTACCTGCCGATCAACCAAAAACGGCTTTCATTTGTCCTTGGGGAACATTTGCTTATTGCAAATTACCTTTTGGACTTAAGAATGCCGGAGCCACTTTCCAACGGGCTATGTCTTATGCGTTTCACGACATCAAGCACATTGTGCAGCTGTACCTTGATGATTTGCCTGCTCATTCTTTACATCGAGTTGATCACCTTGTCCACTTACGAGCTATTTTTATGAGGTGTCGGCATTATCGAATTTGGTTGAACCCACACAAATGTGTCTTCTGCATAGAAGTGGGACGATTGCTAGGATTTGTCGTTTCAAAAGCCGGTATCCGCGTCGATCCCTCGAAGGTAGAAGCTATCATCAAATTGCCTCCTCCTTCGAGTCTGCGTCAACTCCAGAGTTTGCAAGGGAAAGCAAATTTTTTACGTCGATTCATTCCTAACTACGCCGAGGTTACAAAGGGTTTCACCCGGTTGTTAAAACAAAATGCTCAATTCTCTTGGGATGAGATAGCTCAGAAATCTTTTGATGCACTTAAGCACGCGTTGACCCATGCACCGTTGCTGCATCCTCCCAACTACAACCAGGATTACTTTTTGTATCTCGCCGCCTCCCACTCCACCATTGGGATGGTCTTAGTTCAGGAAGACGAATTCGGAACGGAACATGTGATATATTACCTTAGTCGGACGTTAAATCCAACCGAGCTAAAATACTCGCATGTGGAAAAGTTGGCACTGGCAGCCGTTCAAGCTGTCCAGCGATTTCGTCACTACATTCTTCTCCGTAAAACTACAGTGATTTCGGATTGAAACCCTATGATCTATATTCTGACAAAACAACTGCTAGGGGGCAAGTACTCCAAATGGATCGTTATCCTGCAGGAGTTCGATTTGGAGTTCGAGAAGTCCAAGTCTAAGAAATCCTTAGTCTTTGCCGAGTTAATGTGTGATTTCCCGCGTGTTGACACGGAAACAGTGGTAGAGGAGCCCATTGCAGACGACTCTTTGTTTCTTATCAGCACTTTAGATCCGTGGTATGGAGATATAATTGTCTATCTCCAAACCCAATCCTTTTGGCCCGAAGCTTCAAAGTCAGAACGTCGACAAATTCGATTCCAGTCCCAACAGTACAAAATAATTGGAGATACTCTTTATCGCCGTGGGGCGGACTTGGTTTTCCGACGTTGCTTAACTCACGAAGAGGCAGAAAGGGTTTTGAATGACTGTCACTCTGGGGCGTGTGGCGGTCATATGTCTGGGTATGCCACAGCTCAGAAAGTGTTGCGTGCTGGCTATTTCTAGCCGTCCATGTTTAAAGATTGTATCATTGCGGTCCAAAAATGCCACAACTGTCAAGTGTTTGATCGCAAGATGCGCGCACCACCAGCTCCTCTCCATCCTATAATTGCCGTTGGTCCTTTCGCCAAATGGGGTATCGACTTTATTACTTGTAACCCTCACTCGGCCGGGGGGCATGCGTATATCATCCTTGCGGTTGATTATTTTACTAAGTGGGCCGAGGCGATGCCTACATTCGAGGCAGACGTCAAGACAGCAGCAATTTTCGTAGTCAATCATATTATTGCTAGGTTTGGTGTCCCACAAGCGATAATCACTGACCATGGGCGTCATTTTCGAAACATTATGATGACAGAACTTACAGGCCAGCTTGGTTTACGTCACGATAGTTCTACTCCTTATTATCCCCAAGCGAACGGTCTGGTTGAGGCTATCAACAAAGTTCTAGTTATCATGATCCGACGGATCATTGGTATTCATCGGTCGAATTGGCATAACATGTTATTTTCAGCGTTGTGGGCATACCGAACTTCAGTGAAAACATCAACAGGGTTCACTCCTTTCCAGCTAGTTTATGGTTTGGAAGCCGTGCTGCCCATTGAATGCGAAATCCCGTCACTGCAAATGGCCATCGAATTACTCCCAGCTACTTCCGAAGAAGAGAAGCGTCTGTTATACTTAGCTAAATTAGATGAGACTCGACGTGAAGCTGCATTAGCAATTGATACTCATGCAAAACGAATGAAAGCTCAGTATGACCGGAATGTGACCCCTCTAAATGTTTCAGAAGGAGACCTAGTGTTGTTGTATGATCAAGCTAATGATAAGTTAGGTGCTGGAAAATTCGTTCCTATGTGGCATGGGCCCTACATTGTCAAGCGAAAGCTAGCAAAAGGGGCCTATGAGCTGGTAGACTTTGACGGGGACTCTTTGGGTAAACCCAGAAATGGCCTTTACCTAAAGAGGTATTATGCTTAAGTGATGGGTATGGAGATTTTAGTTAGGATAGTTTTCTCTTTCTAGCTGCTATGTGTGCTTAGTTTAGACAGTGTGCTTAGTTTAGAAAGTGTGTTTTTCGTCATTATTCTGGCTTATCTTGGTTTTACTCTTGATATTGCAGATGTCGACGCCTCTCCAAACGTACATTGGATTTGCTGATGGTGCTTGTCGTAGTACACGGAATATCTCTTCCGCAACTTGGGTTATTTACTCGCCCTCTGACGAGTTAGTTTCTATGCATGGGGTGAGCCTCGGTCAAACAACAAACAACATTGCAGAATACAGTGCAGTGATTGAGTTATTATCTGAATCTATTTCATTTGGGATTCGGAGTTTGATAGTGAGGTTAGATTCTGAACTCGTTGTATTACAGCTTAATAGAGTCTATGCCATTAGAAATCTAGTGTTATTAAGATTGTTTTTGAGAGTGCGTCTCTTGGAACGTGAATTTGATTACATTGAATATCAGCATATTCCAAGGTCTTTAAACACATTAGCAGATGCAATGGCGTCTCGAATGTTAAATAGACATTTGTAACAATCATAAATGTAAATTTATAAACATTTCATCACATGTTTAACAAAATAAGCCGGTAATAATGATATATATAGATAGGAGTGTGTCAAAAAATATACATCGTCTTCGATCATAGGTTGAAAAACACCTTATGATCGGCAAAAATGATAAGTACAAAAAACCAAAATGTCACATGTGTCTACAAAGTGACTAGCCAATCACTGGTGATGCTCTCTATACGACACCACTGCACGGGCTACTCTACACAAAAAACTCCTAAAGGGTCCCGGGACTGCGACTACATAGCGCTGCAATCTGATAGGAATATCATCTATAGTCGTCTCTGGTATACCCGCCGTCAGACGCTCTAGATCCTGCTCCAACTCAGCTAGTGTCTCTGCAGCCGCGTCCTGTGGGGCCGGTGCCGGTGCAACTGGCTGTCTCCTCTCAAAAGCCCGGAGATTGGCCGGACGCCGTGGACCTACATCTGCATTTTGAAACATTTTACTGTCAGTTTGAGACGATATATATAAAAAACAAAAAAAATAGATAATTTAAAAACTTGTGAAAAATGAAAGTACCTATGTCATCCCATTGTTCTCCCTGTGGAAGAAACATGTCCGGATCGTTTCGAAAAACCATTCCGACATAAGGAAAATCCTGAATCGCAAAGACCTGGTTCTCCAACCAGTGAAAGTAATCGTCAGGAAATCGAACAACTGTTGCTCCCTCATCAGGATGCCGGGCCATTACCGCAACCCATCTCGTCAACTTAGGCTCCCGAGGAGGCCCAACTGGAACAGTAAGATGCTGGGGGATCAACATTGGAACTCTCTCTAGGGCAAAGCTCACAACCAAAGGCCCATATCCAAAGGTCTTCAATCGTCCGGTCTTTGCCCTAGTCAGTTGGCCCTTCATATTGGCCAATACAGCATCGCACCAATTGAAAATGGTGCCTTGGAAGCAATCTATAGCCATCCGCATTTGGGACCCAGTGGCATGGTGCAAAGCGGCCACGCCGCAAAGTCTGGTAACAGTAAAGGCTATCACCATAAGTTCAGGTCGGGATATGTATTTGATTTCTATCCCCTTCTCCTGGTTTTGATTGTTGCACCACTCTAGCCCGAGACTAGTAAGGGATTGGCCACCCGGCCTAGTCCTGAATATAGAGAGTTGCTCACCCCTGTTAGGCAAGCCAGTGAGAAAATATATGTCAGAGGGCTCTATCTCAAGCTGGTACTCTCCGATGTAGAAACACTGATCCTGAATGTTCCACCTTTCAACCAGCCACTCAAGGAATGGCACCTGGGCCCTCATGCCAGGGATGGCCCAGTACTTGTAGAGACCGCATGCCTTTAACGCATCAATAGAAGGTTGATGACCTATTGCGGCCAAATGAACGTCCTCGTGTTCTCTTTCACGCCAATCAAGCATGGTGTGCACCCTGCACATCATAAAACATCTGTTAGAGTCCATAAAATTTGAAATTTTTGGTCCATTTTGGAGAAATGAGGATGTCAAAATGCGTTTTGCGGGGTACGCACCCTGGCTTTTAGGAACAGAGCATCCGGACACAGCTTCCCTTAAGGCCGGGTGTGTACGCCCGATATTTTCCCCATTGAGAAAATATCGGGGTACGCAGGTCAGCAGTGCATGACCTGCGTACCCCGGAGGGCGCATCTTGAAACCCCAAGACCCCCAAAAAATCAAATGAAAACCTAAAATGAATTTTAAACAGATGGAAAGAAAGAGAAGGATGTTGTAGAATACCTGATGAGACAGCGTTCGATTCTGGCGGTCGGATTCTCCGCAATGTCCACAGGAAGTTTCTTGTCAAAAGCCCTTTTCTCAACCTCAACAGTGAAATGGTAAAAATGACATGGTAAAAGGTCTTTTTATAGGTTTTTTGGATGAATGAATGCTAAGTTTGTTTATTTTTCACCATGAAAGGATAATGTATTTTTGCCCATCTTAAACAGGTATGAGTAATGTGTTGTTTTTGTGCAGGAAAAAGGGACTTTAGGGTAAATTATCATTTTTCACGTCAGAGTCATCTTTTAAGCCCTTTTCTGACTCCTAAAACATGAAAAGATTGCCGAGCGTTTCTTTTACACTCGTTAAAATGGAATTAAAAGACGGTCCTCTTATAGCCCTTTTCTGACCGTAAAAACACGAAAAGATTGCCGGGTTTTTGTCGTTTCAAACTCGATATTGGAAATAAAACGATGTGCCCTTGATCGCTTTTTACTTTTCAGGTCAACGGCACTAAACATGAAAGTACTCCTTGGTCACAAGATCAAGCGGTTCTCTCAGGTATTATTTTATACTTTTTCGGGCTTGGGAGACACAAATTTACGAAAAAGTTCACCTTGGAGTCTTCTTTAGTTTTTTCAGACTCTCTAAAATTGAAAAACGCCGAGTTTCTCCTATACTGGACTCGTTAAAATTTCACAGTAAAGGACCTGTTCGATTACAAACAGGAGCGGACCACTCCTTCTTAGGGTCCGAATCTAAACTAAGTTGGACTCATCCAAAGGATGAGCTTATAATCAAGCATATGTTATCCTCCTCAAGCTTGTAAAAAATAAAGAGGTACTTGCCAGAAATGGTGGGGGAAAAGAGAGAAGAATGAACCTATTTGTTATCTTTTGTTACAAAAGAACCTTATACCCGCTCTTGAACACGACACTTTTCATTCACCTGGGTTGGGAAATCCTTTGCCTTAAAGTTGATCAAACCACTTTGAGAGACTTCAACCGTTTCTGGGTATTAACTTTGGGTCAATCGTCACCAAGCCATCTGTCATGTCATTATGTGTTCAAGAGGTCTCTGCAAATAAACCATTCATATGCAAAATACTTGTCATCCATTTTGACCATCCCTGAGTCAGTCCTTACAGCAACATTTCTTCAACTTGAACAATGATTTCGTGTTGTGGGCTTGCCTACAACGAGTCGCTTTCTATCGACATCAACACATTATCTAGAAAGATGACTTAGAGATCGTCAGTACCTTGAAGTCTGCATGCATCAATGCTTGGTTTCTCGCCTTTGACGACGGTTTACATCATTGACTTTCGATCAAAGGACTCCGTGACGTGTTCGACATCAACCCATTCATTCACATTTCATGGATTGTACTGGGTACTTTGAGAACCATTGACATCACTGGTGGTCTCTCTCACACTTGTTAACAGTTTACATCATCGACTGGTAATCAAGTGGTTTCTACCATGTTCGACATCGACTCATTTATTCACATGGATAGAATCGTACCAATTCGGGAAGTAGAAATGAAGACCCTGGATTTAGTTTCCACCATCCAGGCTGCGAGGAGTTTTGTATTCATTATATAGTAGACTAATCATAAACAGATGGTTGCGTCCATACTGTGTCTACAAAAGTCTATAATTGTGATGTACTGCAAAATCATTCCTGTATCAGAGCAGTAGTTAGATTGTTAGTTAAAGTTTTCAATCTGAGTATGGGAATGCCTACCTCAGCGATGATATCATCTTATATATGTATTTTGTGTTGAATATTTGCAGGTTCTGACCAGGCTCTCCGCAAGATACTCCTTGAAATGATAAAGTACTTCACCCTTCCTAGATCATATAAAACCCTAATCTACTACAGGCTTCGCACTTTAGGGGGCAATATGTTACACTAAAAAATGTCACCATGACTATTTTCAGTTAGTATGGCTCCATCCACTGTCATACTATCCTCCTTGGCAAGTCTCATGCCTCTGCCTTCCATGTCAAACTCAAAGAAAGAGAGAAAAGTCATTTAAAGTCAAGTTATCTCTGGTACGCAGTTTCTCTCAGCCTTACCTGCGTATACGCAATCCAAGTTCACAATACCTGCGTACTTGTACGCTCTATATGTGGAGGGATGGGTGCGTACTCCTGTAAAGGTCAAAAGGCGCAAGTTTCATCTTAAAAAAAGTTACTTGTGGTCATTTCTAGAGCATTCTAGAAGCTTGTTTGACGTGTATGAAGCGCCTCCAGATGGTTCATGTATCCCTATAGAAGAGGAACTTATCCCATCAAGAGGGGAGCTAACCCACCCAAAAGAGGGGCTTATCCCATTGATGGTGGACCTGATTAACTTCTTCTACTGCACTATAAATACATGCATTAGGCCAGAGGGAGGGGAGGTTGAAAGCTGAACATTCCTAAGGGTAGATGCTGCTGGAATTAGGACTTCCTTGTGAGAACTTGTGAGGAGAGATTACCATCTTTACTTGTTTCCATTGGGAGGTGGGTGAGCTAATCAGAGTAAAGGAGAACTCTTGTGGACCCTGGGAGGAACTTGCGCAACACCAAGGCTCAGGTTGTAATGGTTCCTTTTGTTACCTTTAATACAAATTAGTCCATTCTTCTCAACAATTTGTTATTTATGAGTTGTTTCATATACTCCTTGGTCTATATGTTAAATGTGTTTTATTTTATGTGATATTCAGGTGCTATTTAATTGTGTGACTGTTGGTGAATGCAGGTTTCGAAGAGAAGGAGGAGCTCATCCGGATCAACGAAGCTGGACTACTACAACAGCATTGGGTTACAGGTAAGATCTAAACACTTGATTTCTCATATTGTAATGCATGTTTAGAGAAGGATTGCTCTCATTTGTCTTGTTTGTCACTATAAAGTCTTAGGTTTCTAGGGAGGTTGGTTGTGTCCGCACCGTCGACTCTTTCCGTGTGACAATGGTGTAACCCTGTCCTATTTAGAAAATATCTACAAGTTAAAGTGTTGGCACATGAACTTGAATCCATTTCATTCAATCATGTTCATAGAGCCCAAAATAAATTTGTAGATACCATAGCAAATAATGTTATAGGTACTCATTTATCACATGCATACATAAGAAGGCAACTATGAATACCAAATTGCGACAACATCATCAAACCATGCATAATCATATTATGTATCAAAATATCCATAATAAAATGTTTAGAGTCCACTATTCTAAATACATCAGTCATTTCCATAGCATGCTACATCCATACATAAAAAACTGGGGACACCTACACCCATCTATCTAATCACTATCCTCTGGATGATATTGGGCCAGTGGGGCCACTGCGCCAACCCGCAGGTCTCTCACAAACTGACCAGCCATAGCTACAAACCTTAGAATAACTCACCAACTAGAGGGAAAAATCCACATTCATGTACTAATCTTCTAGCTCATGCCATTCACGCTCAGTCACACCACTCATTACTATGTCAAGCCTACGCCCGAGATCCTCCAGGCACTCTCTGGCCTCTGCTGATATGTTGTATCTCTCTTATATGTAGCTCTAGGTCTTGTAGCTCGCCCCATATATCCTGTCGACCTCACTGGTACTATATTTTCATCTCATACGTTTGAAAATCAGTACCATATACATATATTTTATAACCTATGAATGCAACCAATATATAACATCTATCACTTACCATCTAGTCCCCATGCTCATCCTGGTGGAAGTGGTAGTTCAGGATTCCCCTGGAAGTTCATACCAGAGTATGGATAATCATCTATGTAGATAGGTAGTTGATCCCAATGGACAAAAAACTTAGGTCAGAACACGTGTCCGACTCATCCTTCTCTGGCTCATCATAGTAGTTGTCCCTAATGGTGCATCGTGGGCTCCTGTTGGCCCCCACCACATACCTGCACATATGGTAGAAGGGTCAATATCTTCTCAACGAAGAATGAGCATATCCAAAATGGACAATTCTGATTGGTAGATCACCTGTATAGACTTAGGTTGTGCCAATAACATCTGAGCCCACCCATAGTAGGTACCTAAGAGAACAATTTCCACTAGAATCATCTACCCTATAGTGACTCAGTGGAAAGCATGGCCACTAAATATGAGCACCATTGTTGTAGTTGTAGCTCATGTCTCAAGTCACTCCAAATCATGTATCTGGATACTTGAATCCTTTATTCGAGTACTTGATGCACAATGATGCTCCACAAACTCCTCCACATTCCTCCCTCGATGCAACACTTGATGTGTGCCACTAACCACCCCAAGGGTGGAAATCCTATCAAGAAGTAAATGTCAAGGATGGTTATCTCAATCTCTTGACCCTATATCATAAATTCCTCTTGGTATGCATATTAATAACTCACTATCTGGGACAATAATGACTCGTCAACCCTCATCAGTAGGTTCTCAAAGAACTTAAATAACCCATATCGTGCAAGATCCCCTCTAGCTACTTGATTCCCCTAAACCTAAGAGAAAAGAGCATTAAATTCTCATTCTCGCCATAACACTTTGTGCTCTACCATACCTGCAAAATACCATTATAGTTTGTAAATTATAGAGTACTCAAATACATTTCCAGACATAAGGTTTAACTTCAAGGAGACCCCCATCTTCCTCCCACCATTAGGTCCCTAGTGCATTTTCCCCTCAAAACCTGCATTGAGGCACCACTTTTGGCCCCTTTCCTATGTTGGTTAGTGCATGAAATGGCCAAGCAGCTAAGTTACAACTGTGAGGAAATACAATGGTTTCCCTCACCCAAATAAATCCCTAATCTAGAAATCCAATCCATATAAACTGATGAGTATGGTTATCCCACCGACCTAAATGTCACAGATCTAAAATCAGATGGTTGATTTGTCCAATATGAGCTTACCAAGATGTAGGGCCTCCTCGTCCTCTCCAAATTCACTAATAGCTTAATGTGTAAATGAATTGGAATTGGGGGCAAGAAGCCCTTTTATAAGAAAAACCCTAATTTTTCCCTTGGTCATTATGATCAAACTGTAGCTCAGTTTGATGAACCATCTACACCATTGGAAATATCTCACCAAGCTCTATAATGGGTCTTCCTTCGTTTTGGGTAATTTGAAACTTCACTAGGAAGCCATTTTTTCCATGAGGTCCTACTTTGCGTTTATTCAAATCGATTCTCTCTGTATGAGTCGCCTGTACTCTAGCACCACTTTTTCTTTGCACCTGTCTACTTATATGTAGAGTTTCATTGTGAGTGACCACTATTTACTCATGTTTTTATGGTACTCTTTAGGCCATTCCCATGTCCTAGCATCATTAATTCACCCTTATTCATAGCATCATATAAGATGAGTTGTCCCTATATCTATGGAGTATTTTCAACATCCCATTGAGTCCAATTACAATATATTATCCCTCTATATGTCACATTCATCCCCTTTTTCTTACATTTAGCCTCCAACTATCTTGATTTGTCTTTAAAAGGCCTTTGTTTGAGTAATTGACCATGGCCTTTGGATTCATGTTAGTCGCTGCTAGGTCAACCTTACATATAATTCTCTGAAAAGGGAAGTCATAAGTCGCCCAGTCCCCTTGTTTCCTCTTACATTCCCCCTGATGGCATTCTCTATCAATTACATTACTATGATCCTCGTGCCTTTGTTGAGGACTCCTCATTGCGTGAACTCTGGTGGGCCCTATTATGTCGACTTAAACACATATGTTCCAGAAGAATGGTCTAGAGGGTGGTGTACCTTGGTTCTAGCCTTCATCATTTTTCAGTTTCTCAGATTAAGCAAATGGAATCATCATTTCCCTTTGACTTGTCTTTTTCTCGTGCGCTCGACTCCAACTCCGTATCACATGATCAAGAATCATACACTTGATGGTCAAGTGATCTAGCAGATTTTCCCAGCATTCTCCGGGTGTGTGTGATATGTTCTAGACCTCATGAGGGGGTAACCCTTCAAGTATCCCTCCACATGCCCAGATATTAGAATATCATGATCTAGCCTCATGCAATTTTGTTGATTTGACTGGCTTGGTTTCCGCCGATCGCAAGGCTCACAACATGCATCTCTCTTTCAGATGGTCCATTCAGATCCTTAGAGCCCTTTCTTATTCAACATGGATTATTTGGTTATGATATCCCCCTCACATAAACTTGGGGGAATTATGTCCTATGTACTTTGTTAAATAGATTTCATTGTACCAGTCCTAGCCTCTGTCTTCGGGGAACATTATGTATATGTGACTCATTATATCATTGTATCACTTTCTAACCCATTGATGCCAAGATATCATGTATCATGCACTATGTTTACCCACATTGTTGGGTACACCAATATCATTTGTACTAAGTTATCTCGGGAGGTATGGGTTTTCCTCCCCCGCCTCATTGAGATCTTGTATTCATCATAAAAGAATACTTTTATATGACAAGTAGGTCTCACCCCCTCCAATTTTAGTTCTTCCCTTCATTGATTCAACTCTCTCTCTCTCTCTCTCTCTCTCTCTCTGAATCCCCTTTAGTGTCTCATGAAAGTGAAACTAGAACATATTTCGGTCATATGATGTGCTCCTAACACTCCTATGTTAGGGGGCTATCTATTATCACCCAAAAAATGATCACCTAGCCATTTCCTACTAGGGTCATGAACTAAACCATGTAGAATGGGTTTTTACACATTAAAAGCAACTTTCATCTTAGGAAATATTTTAGTGAACCATTTTCCTAAATTATTCCTGATTAAAATTTGAAAAACCTCATTAGAATAATTAAATAAATATTTATTTATTTATTATTCCATATTTATCCCCTATTTCTCTCATGAGATAATTATTAAATCATTATTTAATAATTATTTCTAATTTATTTTGACTTTATCCCCTTAAAGTAGTTAATAAATCATTTTTATTTATAAATCACTTTAACCATTTTCCTTAATTAACTCATTATTTTTTTATTTAGTTTGCTAAATAAAGATATTTGATCTTTTCAAATGATCTTTCCCTCTCTAAAATATAATAAAATACTCCTAATGGCTAGATCTTGATTTGGTCTAATAATTTTTTATTATTATCCTAGATCTATATCTATCCTAATATCTTATTATAAATAAAGGGGTTTTCTCCACATTATGCATAATACCACTTCATTGTCCTCATTATCATCCTATGACATATGAGCTTCTGCTTTTGAGTTCAAGCCACCATTACTTCCTTTTTCCCTTTGCATCCATTAGGAGAGAGAGAGAGTTGAAGCTAAAGCACAGGGTAACAAAGGACCCATCCCATATAGGGGGATTTTGTCGATCAAAGTTTGCATAATCTGCTCACCAAGTGTAATTTTTCTTATTTTGAATAATAAAATCATTTTATCATCCATTTGAGCCTATTACATGTTATACACTGTGATTTTCTCTTTTATTTGCATTTCATGTTTTCTGCAGGGTTTCTGATGTTTGTCTTGTAGATATAAAGAGAAATAGTAGTCATTATCCATTGTTATTAGGGATATTTCTCACTAATAGCATAAGTGAATACTTTTGGTACAACTGTTAATTATTTTCACACTAACATCATAGTAGGCTCCTTTAGTTGTAGCTTAACATCTGGAAGGTAGATCTCAATACTGCAGAGATGGGAAATTCAAAGAAGCAAGCAACCAAAAAATCAAAGGAAGTCTTTGGTACTATAGTAGTTTCCAAATCCGGAGAGAAACAAGTTAGTCTACCAAATCCTGAGTTTGATGAAGCCAAATATGAAATATGGGAATCCATAATGAATGTCCATTTCCAAGCTCAAGGATATGATGTATCGCACTATTATTTTTGGAGACACATCTACCGATGAATCTAGAAGGTACAATACAAAATACATGAATTCCATTCTTAATGCTCTGCTAGACCCTGTAAAAACCAAAGTTGAAAAATTCTCATCAACTAAAAGAATTTGGAAGAAGCTCAATGATCTCTACTCAAAGAAGCATGTAGGTCAAGATGAAAATGATGATGATGATAGTGATTTAGATGAACAAGAAGAAGCAACATTAGACTTGGAATAAGAATTGATCAATGCCTTATGTGATATTAACAAAGAAAGGAAGAAAAATCAGGTACTCGGAGAAGAAGTTTCCTTTCTAAGACATCAAGTGCAGGAAGTTGAAAAGAAAGAGAAAATATTGACAAGATAATTAGAGGAATTTGTAGCAGAAGTTGGTCAAAAGAAAAAGGAAATTGATGCATCACTAGTAGAAATAAACATGATTACAAAGGAAAGTGAAAGGCAGAAGGAATAAATCCAAGATTTTAACAAAATAACATAAAAGGTCTCCCTTATAAAATTGCAGGTAGAGGAGGCAAAGAAATAAGAAAAGTATTGAAAGGTTGGTTTCAAGAAGATATTGCTCAAAAGAAAAGAGAGCTTGATGCTACCCTAACTAAAATAGACAAGCTTAGAAAGGAGAAATTGTTGGATGACGAAAGGAAGAATAATGCCATTTCTCATTTGAAGATGATGGTGTAAGAAGTAGATTAATCCCCATGCAATGAAGGGAAAATAGAAATGAAGAGCAGAAGAAGGCTAAAATTGTTGTTGCTTAAAGAAGTAATGTTCAACAAAGGGTTGAACCTCTTTTGAAAAATCCACAATTGCAATAGAATGGAGACTATTCTTCTAACTGATGCAATTTATTTGTCTTTTGTTATTTAATTAACACAAATAATGAATAGCTCACTACTACAATATTCATAATTAAAATAGTGCATAAATAAATCAGGAACTGAGAAATAGAAGCACATGCACAATAAAATGACATTATTTTTTTTGGACTAACGTGCCCGGAAAAACCCTGAAGATAAAACCAATGCAGTAGATGATGGTTTATTTTTATTATTCTTTAGCAAAATTAAAGAATATAATAATATTCTTTCCAAACATTGGCAAAGCTCTATAAAATTTTCTCCACCACTCCAACTAGCAGATCGACTTGGAAACTCATTGTTTCCCATGAAAAATCAAACTCGCCCTCCTCCAGTAATGTTCCGAAAAACACTTGCTACAAGAAATGTACACTGACTGACTAGATTTGGAGTTGTTGTTGATCCTACAATCGCACTAGGAAAATATCCCTTCCTTTCATAGTTGATTCTAAAAAACTAGAAAAATAATTTGTTGCATAGATATGCCCTCTATAGAACTCGCACCCCCCTAGTATGACCTTCTTGTAGAAGAAATCGACTTTTTATTTGACTCTAGAAATATGTGGAAATATCCCCTAGCTATCTCTCTCTAATATTTGTTGAAACCCTCTCAATGATGCTTCCTTGGCTCAAGCTCTTCCCTTGCTAAATACTGTGCACTGGGTAACTTGCACTACCTTACTCCCTTGATGTTCAATCTCTCTCGATGTATTTTCTCCAAGCCCCTTTGACCTGCTCCTATAATCTCTCGTTGAGTCTTCAATGGCCACAATTTAATCTTCCTCAATGACTAAGATCAATTTGACTTCATCAATAGAATCCTCTAGAGAAAAGTCAATCTACCTTAATTAATTCACTTTAATTTACCACTTTCTCTAAGTTGGACATAGGAAATATTTAATTTATGAAGAATTAATTTAATTGATGTGTTTCACAAGCTTATCTCATGAAATATTTTATAGTTTTTGGAGATCTCCTGTTCCTTATCCTCTTAGCATCATTAGAAAATAGAACACTTGTCCGATGCTACTCCAAACCATCTAAAAAAATGGCACTTTCTTAGCGAGAAAGGTGTTCTCTCCTCTACAACTTGTAGCTGGACTAATGATGTTGGTGGTGTCTGACATCTATGATACAACTAGCTCCACTATCCACCATGCTACTGTGAAAACTCTGATTCATCTACCATTGAATTGTAGTTGAAAAAATCATTAATATCACATTGTTGAAGCCTCTACAATGTTTCTATTATGTTGCCACTACACTATACTTCTTATGTGTTGATACTATCACTATAACTATGTATTGATCTCTCAAATCCTGAAGCACTAAGCCTCCTTAGGGTTGTTCCCTCTAAAGCTAGACTCCCTCTGAGTCTTGATCTCCCACTGGGAAATCTCTCTAGATGGAACTGCACGTACTTCCTGCAACTATACTATTCACACTACCACCAATCCTACATGAATTTCCCGCAACTGCAACTGGAAACTCGATCTATACTATGTCCCTAAAACTGATTCTACATCTATGCATGAGTCCTGAATGCAACTAGTTCTTCACTATCCATCGAGCATCTAACTATGCCCAACTGGCTTTGCACTGTCACTCGACTATCTAACTCAACTAGTTCTACACTAGTATATCTATCATCTAACTTCACCTTTGCTAACAATGAGATCCTCCTACTACTCATACTACTAGTCTCCCATAAAAAAGGTACTGATCCATGTGAATAATATTGTACAACAACTAGATCTAATCTACTTATCAAGGATATCATACCTAGATCTAGATCTCCTTGTTGCTCTTCCATGGACCCTACCCATCTGGCACAGTAGAGTCTTATACTCCTCCTCATCCTGGATCTAGTGCCCCACTCTCTCCTTTCAAGCCTAGTCCTTGACTGGGACCCTTCTTCACTCTACAAATTGCACTAGACAACTCACGCTTCCTCTGGCACCTGTCTCTGATAACTAGAAGTTGATATGATATCCAAATCTATGTTCTAGCTAACTTATATGACCTCTTTTGGAAATATCATACAACCATATTTGTAAAGCTACAAAAAACTATGAAACTCAAATATTGGATAAATATACACTAGAAATATCCTTTTCTTTTATGCAAGCTAACTTAGCCTTCCTTTTCCATTTGCATTACCTGCTAGAATGAACAGATATGCTCTTGCACTTGCCTCTGGCGTCCTTCCCAAAAATCACACTACATGTTATTTCTCTGGGAAACACACTCTACCTTCCAAATTTCCTTCTTTGGATCTAGGACACACAATGTTGACCCTAAATTTTGCTTTGGTTGGACTAGAAGTCCTACTACGACCTACTGCTACTGGAAATTACGAACTCCTTTCCTCCAATTGGAAATTAGAAAACCTTTGAGAATTTACTAAAAATTCTCTCTGTGTGCTTTTCTCTTCCTTCCTTGCACAGATCTATAACTGCAAACCCTTGATGAAAATCTATGTGCTCATATCTACTATGGGAACTGACTAATATACTCACCAGAATTACTTCGTAGCAATGCCACTACTTGTTGCCATAACTCTGAAGCAAAATCAGATTTCTCCTTCTTTGTAAATTGCACCCCTCGCTTAGCCAGCGTAGATCTAGATTTTGTGCTTTATATCTCCCTTTGAAACTGCATGATATTTCTTCATTTCACCTCTAAGCCTAAAATTTAATCAACAATGCTCTAATACCATGTGAAAAATGCATGATTGCAATAAATTATAAACTATTCTTCAAACTGATGCAGTTTATTTGTCTTCTGTTATTTAACTAATGACAAATAACAAATAACTCACTACTGCAATATTTACAATTAAAATACTATAGAAATAAATAAATAACTAAGAAATAGATGCACACACGCAATAAAATGATACCATTATTTTTGGACTAACGTCCCTAGAAAAATCCCAAAGTGAAAACCTGTTTATTTTTATTATTCTTCAGCAAAATTAGAGAGTACAATAATTTTCTTGTCAAACACTAGCAAATCTTTAGAATTTTTTCTCCACCACTTCAACTGGTAGATCGATCTAGAAACTCATTTTTTCCCTTACAAAATCAAACTTGGTGTCCTCCAATAATGCACACAAAAAACACTTATTGTGGGAAATGTGCAATAATTGACTGGATTTCGAGCTTCTGCTAGTCTTGCACTCCTTTGGTGATCTTGTACTCCCATTAAGAAAACTCACCCTTCCTTCTAGAATTGATTCTTGACAACTAGAAAAACGATATGCTACCTAGATTTGCACTCTGGGGAACTCACACCCATTGGTATGGCTTTCCTACGAAAGAAATCATCCTTCCTTTTAACTTTGGAAATATGTCGAAATATCCCTTGGATATCTCTCTCCAATCTTTGCTAAAACCCTCTCATTGATGCTTCATTGGCTCAAGCTCTTCCCTCACTGAATATTGCGCACTAGGTAACTCACAATACCTTACTCCCTTGATGCTTGATCTATCTCAATGTATCTTATCTAATCCTCTTTGACATTTTTTTATAATGTCTCATTGAGTCTTCAACGACCACGATTTAATCTCTGTTGATAGATAAGATCAATTTGACTTCATCAATATATGCCTCTAGAGAAAAAATGATCTACCTTAATTAATTCACTTTAATTTACCACTTTCTCTAATTTAGACTCAGGAGATATTTAATTTATGGAAAATTAATTTGATTAAGGAATTTCAAAAGCTTATCTCGTGAAATATTTTCTAGGTTTTGGAGATCCCATGTCCGTTAGCCTATTAGCATCGTTAGAGACTAGAACACATTCGATTCTACTCCAAACCATCTCAAAATCTAATACCTCCTTCAATAAAGGATATATATAGAAGATCGTCAAGGCAAGGCACCTCATCCAGGTACCCTAATATGTTTAATGGTTATTGTTTCTCATGTTTCTACTTTGGACATATGGCTAAGGATTGCAGGATGTATGATAGGGATGATTATCAAAACTCTAGAAGCAAGTTTGCAGGATCACAACACAGATTTCAAAATGGCTTCTTCAGGTTCAATATTGAATGTTACAAATGCCATAATTATGGACATATAGCTAGACACTGTAGATATATGATGCAATCTTCCATGAAGGAGAACTCTAAAATCATGTACAAGAAGGTCTAGAGAAGAAGAAAAAATAAAGAAGGTCAAGTGAATGAGAAAGTATCAACAATTATGTTCTCAGGTTTTGTGAAGTCAAAGGGTTGTGATGAACCTACAATGGAAAATGTAAAGGATGATTTAGCTGTAGAGTCAGTTCATACATTATTCTGAATAATCCAACATGATGACTCCCTATCTTATGTATGTTGAAGAGGGGGAGTCTAATTAACAGCAGTTGCAGATTTGTAGATCTATCTTCCAATAGGCTAGTAAATGGTAGATGGTTGAAGTTGTCAGTGTAGAAATAAACATTATGGGAAGATTGGTAGGCTTTGTGTTCAACACAGTAGCAACTTTGGAAACAGATTCATCAAGGACTCATTGTCTTAACATGTAAAATTAGTCGTGGCTAGTCATAAGAAGCATAACATTTTAGGGGGAGAGAAGTAGTCAAAAGAAGAAAATCATATTGCATGAAGCATCAGAAGAAGATATTTCATTAGGGGAGTAACCCTTTTCCGTTGATGTCAAAGGGGGAGAGAAATCGGGAAAGGAAGATCAAAAGAATGAACATAGGGGGAGCAGTAATCAGAGGAGGAGTATGTGTGTTGCCATCAATGACAATGGGGGAGATTATTGAATGGTGTTGTCATTTATGCCAACGTCAATCCTTAAATGCTCTTAATATTTGTCTAGATTGTTTTGATGAGAAGCTCCAAATGAAAAGAATCCTTCGCAAGACCTAGATTCCCCACACTTTTTTAGGAAAATAGATCTAAAGGACAATTATTCTGACCACGAGACCATCATCATTTGATTCTCCTCCTTCTGCTTATTCCAATGGTAGGTGGCATGTCACGAGGCTCCTCATGGTTTGAAAGATATGCTCGATTAGAGATTGAATCCCCCTTCCTATTTTCAAAATTTGAGATGATGTGGCAGCTTATCATCGACTACCATTAGCTAGAAAATTGCTCAAATCATGAGGCCAAGAAGGACTTTCATTAATAGATTAAATTAAGTATTATGTGGTCAAACATTATCAAAATTAATTTGGTCCTATTTCTTGTGTGGTTCAAAATGGCTCCCTCCAAAAGTGTAAATCAACCCAAGTGATTATGGGGTTTGGGCTCCAAAAATTTAAAATTTAAATTTCAGCCAGCCCCTCCTAGAAACCTCTATAGTCATTATAAAAGGAGACTCCCTATCTCTTCAAAGGAAAGTAATTGAATGCTAAATTTTTCTGAGATACATCTACGACCTTGTGTAGTCTTGGAAATCTAAATTTGGTCAAATATCTAAAGCAGTTTGCGGGGTTTTTCTCTGTTTATCTTGGTTAAAGGGCTTTGATCAATTTTGTGATTCTTTTGTGGGAATTTGACCCTCTATAATTAGTCTAGTCTGAGCCTAAAATTTAAGTAACTCATGCACAAACCCTTGAATATCATGTAAATCTGTTAAAACAAGACTTTGTGGCATCTTTCCAAAATATGGAAAGGTGTCTTGGGCTATTTTTAGTTTTGGAAATTGGTTTCTTAGTTGGAGTTTTTAGGTTGTCTATTTAGAGCGAGATGAGTCCAAATTACCCTACGAAGGATGAAGCATGCAAGTGTCGGTTAAGTTGAGCACTCCTGTAGATGTCTTAGCCCTGCAATAAGTTGATTCCATCCATGTGCTCTAATTTAGGCAATGATAATTTTGTGGTTCATCATTTGTGGTTTGAATTTCTATTTCATGGTTAAGTTCATGTGGCTATGGTTCATTGTCATGGAAGCTCTCGCTTTGGCATGACGGTTTGAGTATGATCCAATAGGTTGACAAATATATGCTAGCCAATTAATAATTGTTCCTATAATGATGGAAGGGACCAAAGTTGTTACTATTTTTGCTGCGTATATTTTGTTACGGTGACATTATTAATGGTTCATGACTCGTTGGTAATATAATTCATACTTTTCCCAATGTAATCACAATCTTTCCAAATAGACACAAGATGGTTTGAGCTATGTATAGCATTGGTCAAAGATTTTATACGTTTTGATAGTGGTAGAGATAAGCAAATCACAAATTCTTTCTATGTGAGTCATCCTAGCTTCGTCTTACTCAGTCAAGCATAACTCTTTGATGTGGATTCACCTTGAACCAAACAACCAAATATTTTGGTAAATAAATATGTTGAGACGTGGATTCATATCATGCCACAACGATTCAAAAATATTTTTTTAAATAGCACAAGTCATTGGAAAAAACTAAAAAAAGTATGTTTCCCTTTTTTGATGTCTCACTTGAAGATCCAAACAAAAAGGAATACAAACATAACTTATCAAAACATTTGTAGAAAAATTGGTATGACACTTCTCAAGTAGCAGAGGTCAAAGGTTCGACCTTGAGATATTTTATTTTTATTTCTTATGATTGTCATTTTATAGCATTATTTGCCAAATCCAATGGTTTGTCAAAAGGCATTTAGAAATGTCCAATCTCTAGAACAATTAATTTGCTACATGGTTATAATAGCTATTTGGAGCTTTTAAGCTCAATTTTGAGCCAAACTAGAAATTGAAAGAAGCATTGTGATCAGAACTCAAAGTTGACTCTTTCTTAGGATGTGAAAAAACCTTATTAACGTATTCTTGATGAAAAAACCCTTGTAATATGAGTAGGTTATTGTGAGAGCTTGATTGCTAGAGTTTTTATTTATATGCTGATACCATTAGGATTTTGATAGTGGTATTGCAAAAATATTTTTGATGTTATGAATAAGATGAGGCTTGTAGTGATGTTGCTATATTGATGATGTTGGGGTTTCAAGTATGAAACTTACTTATGAGTGTTTCTAGTGCTTATATGTATTAGCTAAGTTCCTAGAGGGAGTGAGATATTGTATATTAAGTAGAGATTGAATGGATAAGGGTCATGGTAGCATGTTTGATGACAAGTTGATATAACTTGAGTAGTTTGTTGCTAGGGTTTCACAGTGAAAAGCATTATATTGCTGAAATCAGTTTGGTTGTGGAATGTCAGACAGAAGCAAAGCCAATGATGTGGTATTGGGACCAATGATAGTATAATTATGATAGTGATCAAACAACAATGATACTTATAGTAGTATTATGATAGTGATATGATAAGAGTATAAGTAGATTTGATTGAGCAAAGATTGTATTGCAGTTTATTTATGTTGTTTATATTGAGCACAAGGGGATTCGATATGATAATATATGAAACATGGTACGCTTGCTGAATTGGGTGGCAGGGTGGTGCAAGGAAAGAGAGTGGCATCTCCTCCAAGTTGGAGCCTGAGAACACTTTGGGGTGGCAAGGTGGTGCTAAGGCAGGCGGGAGCTAGTGCAGGGTGTTAGAGCATCATTTAAGTCAAAGCTAATAAAACTATGGTGTTGGAGCATCCTTCTATTTGGAGCTAGTAAACCAAGGTTGTACTAACACTGAGTTAATTTTCCATGTAAATAAATTAAGCCAAGGTCATGAGACACATTCCAAGCTCAATGGGGGGGGATTATAGTGGGCATCACTTTTGGTTTATTATTGGATATGGAAATTAGCATTGGCATTGGCAAAGGAAAAAGACAATAAATGGAAATTAGTTAAATAAATAAAGGAAAATGGGAGGAAAGGAAGATGAAGAGACAAGAATATGCATGCAAAGAAAATGAAGGAAATTGAAGGAAAAGGAAACAAAAGGAGAGGGAGAACATTAGATGCCTCTCTCTTAGCTACTCTTAGTCACTCTCAGTTACTCTTGATCACTTCTTGGTTACTTTGGGAGCATTCTAACATTCACTTTGACATTGAGGCATTCTCACTTGGACTTGGAGAGAGAGAAAGAGAACTTGGACATAAGCAAGAAATCAAGCAAATGAATTTGTGGGAAATGAAAAAGAAGGTTGGAAAATCAACTACAGCAGGAGAACATTGCAGGTAACAGGATGCATGTGTGATTTTCTTGTTGAGATTTGAATGCATGGTACATGCATTTGATTATTTGGTTACTATTGTCATTGGCATGGAATTTTCTTGGAGTGACAGTGGGTTCAACCTCGCCTTTTGCATTTCCTGGATAGCCATGATGCAGTGGGTTCCTTGTTTTGATTAAGCTTTAGATAATCGATACATTATAGATATTAGTTGAGGTGGTATTAGGAAAATTCCCAAGGGTTGAGGGTGGAGATGGTTTTTATCCTAGAAATCTTGATGGATGGGTGGAGACAGGAAAATTCCTCTGAATATGGTGAAGAAAGTCGGAGGCATCCAAGCTTGTTTTGGTGTTGGTGATTTGTGGATCGATTGAGGTAAAATCATTGTGGCTAAGGATAGAGGTGGTTTAGCCTTTGTATTCCCTGGTTGGTTTTGTTTTGGTTTATCCCATGTGATCCCACATTCATGCTTGGAATATGGCATGGGGGTGTTGGCTAAAAGAAAGGTTTGGTTCAACCCAATCTATGGTTGGATGGTATGTGGAAGTACCTAAATTGGTTGGCATTTACATATGTTATTATGTGTTATTCCTTATTGAGATTAATGAGCACAAGTACAGGTTTAATGTATGATTTTATGATTGGTTTTTCATGGTTCCATTATGGTTAAATGTTGGTTAAATGCATGGTATATTTCTCATTATATGATGTGCTCTTGTTATGGATCCATTCCATGATTGATGTGCTCTTGATTACTTTATATGAATGCATGAGTTAATGTGTATTGTTGCAGCTAGTAAGAGAGGAAACAAGCCTTCTTGATGATTCTCTGATGAACTTAATGAATTATTGTACATATATGCATTCATGACCTACAAGTACTATGCTTACAAGTGTATGTATAAATGAATAATTTGGACTGCCAAATTCTTGGGGTCGTAAGTTTGGCATATGATCTTCGTTTGGCTATCATAATACCTCGTTTCTCCTGAAAATGTCATTTATGCCCTCAAAACAACCTCAAAACTTTAGGACCCAAAAAACTGCCAAAAATGGAAATTTGTGTTAAATTTAAATAAACAAAACTGAAAGGAAACGTTGGGTCAAGTTAGGTTGATAATAGTGTGATCATGAGTCTGGGTTGCAAAAACTTATGGATATGTGGACCATGTTGGTGGAATTATATGTATTCTAATTCCAACATTTAATTATCGAATTCGGGATTATAAGACTTAGAGATGCAAGCACAAGAAATGTAGGATTAGAGCCTATTCTAAGTTATGATAACAACTAACACTAGAAAGAACCAATCACTAAGGATTATAACTTGTCACTAGAATGTGGGACTCTAATGCTTATCAGGTTTCAAACCACAATCTTTCATTACCGACAAACAATGTTCATGCGGTTTTATATATGTAGCTTATTAAGTCTTGACACTTCAGTGGTTTTAATCCTATAGTGATGCATACAAAACTTCATTAGACATGTTGTAGAAAAGTAAATGTCGGTAACTATAAGCAAAAGCGTGTAAGGCAAGTAAAGAAGACAAGGTAATTAACTATAAGAAATACATTGATAAAATATCAAAAACAAATGCTAGGCAGGCTTAGAGTCATGATGATATATTGTAGGTTCTTATTTGTTGTAGGACTCTTTTACCTAGTGACTTCAAAGCTCTTAATCAATTAAAGAATCCTAAATTGAAAACCACAGTTTATTCAATATTCAGATGTAGAATATGGTTTCTGTTAGGTCCCTATAATACTAGTGATTCCCCCATTACTATTTTCATTGTATCCCTTATTGTTATTGTTGTGCCCCTATTGTCCCCATATTGTTATTATTGTGCCCCATAGAATCTCACTATTATTATTTTTGTGCCTTTATATTATTATTGTTAGGTCGGATTTGGTTATATTGTGACCCCTTAGACTCCTATATAGAAAGGAGGTTTTGTCATTTGAGTCATCTAAAAATTGTTCATTTGTGTAATGTAAAGGAGGTTTCCCCCTCGAAGAGGCTTATTTCTAAGGTGTTGATATATCTTTTCTATCTTTTTGTGAGCTGGTTTCATAATATTTGGTATCAGAGCTTTGGATTCTAGGGTTTCGCTGCTCCAAACAGGTCATCGTGGAATTGTCGCTATAACTTTTTTTTTGCGAAATTTCAGAAGCTAAAACAAAAACCCATTTGAGACAAAATCTTGATGAACCTTGAGCCTGAATTTCAGAACTTGTCCCACTATAGTTTTGGATATATAATCTGCGTAAGTTAGGGTTGTTGCAGACCCCCGAATTACATTCCAAACAGGTGGCCTTGGGAAAATCATCATAACTTTTGCTCTGAGCATCAGATTTCATTTTCGTAAGAAGTTACAGAAAGAGGACGGACTATAGTTTTTTGTGTATCACTTTTAGAACCTAAGGTTGAAACAGTGACTCGCAACACGTCGTAAAAGTTCGCTCTATTGAACCAGTCTATACTTAGGTCATCGTGGGAGATTTGGTATAATGCTTCATTAGAGAATCCAATCTTGATCATACTTGCGGGGTTAGAAATATTACTTAGAGGGTTACCACAATAATAAATTTTAGACCTTGGAGATCCACAATTACAGAGATACATCAGATTCAATATTGAGCTCCTACAAAGTGAAAAAAGGTGTGTAGTTTTTTAAAAAAAATTTCATAAGCTTGGTTTGAAAAATTAGTTTGAAGGAATTCAAAGGGCATAGTGAAGCATTATTATCAGTAATTGATGCCCTGAAGAAAGAAAATGGAAATACCTAGTAAGCAACTTGAAAGCTCTTGCATGACTCATGAAGAAGAGAAAGAAATACAACATGATATATTAAAATTACGAGACCAAGTGCAACAAATTTCACTTGCACAAAAAGTAACAGAAGCTAAGATGGATGGTTTAAAGAAATATGTAGAAGATAAGATGTATGGCATAGAAGCTAAGATGGATGGTTTAAAGAAAGGCATAGAAGCTAAGATGAATGATGTGGAAGCTAAGATGGAAGACGTGGAAGCTAAAATGGATGGCGTGGAAGCTAAGATGATGTCGTGGAAGCTAAAGTGGATGATTTAAAGAAAGGCATGGAAGATTTGAAGACATATTTGAAGACAGATTTGACAAATTTTCTACAAGAAATGCTTACTAATGGTGAAAGGGTAGTAAAGGAAACTCATGATGAGAACAAAATAAATGTTAATCATGATTTCATAGACTCTAACGTTGGATCGAAGAACCACCATGTTCCAAATGAGATATGAGGAAGTTTGATGGCAAGGATCCTGGAACATGGATACTATAGATGGATTTGAAAAATATGCAAAAAATATTTGGAACCAAATTAGTTTGTATGGTATCAATGGATTTGCTCTCGTCAACAAATTGCCATTTGGGCTATTTTTATAGATGAAATTATAGCACATTATGAGGATACAAAAAGCAACACCTTTTTTATCCAATTGATAAATCTCAAACAAAAGGGTTCAATGATGGAGCACAATGAGGACTTCCAAAAATTGAATATAGGGGTAAAAGATATTCCAGAGGAGCATAGGATTGATGTGTTCATAGGAACTTTAAATATAACATCCAACATGAGGTTCGCCTTTGGGAACCAGATTCATTGGAGAAGGCATTTAGGTTGGCAAGAAAAATGGAAAGCAAAATTATGGAAACAAAGAAGCCTACCACTCACAATCATAAATATGGAAGCGTTGTTTCCCCTAGCCATCCATAACCTACAAGGTTGACACCACAAAAATTGGAAGAAAAAAGACCAAAAGGGCTTTGTTATAGTTGTGATAACAAATACACTAAAGGTCATAAGTGTTCTGAGAAGAAATTATTTTACATAGATTGTGAAGAGGAGGAAGAAAAGGAACAAGAAACATCAAAAGAAGAGGATATACACCAGGAAAAAACCCTAGAAAAAGAAGAAATGAATCTGACCATATCTTTCAATGCATTGGTTGGAATTACCACTCCTCAAACTATCAAGATAGAAGGGCATATCAAGAAGAAAAAGGTAATAGTGTTGATTGATTCGGGAAGTACCCATAATTTTATTCATTGTAAGATAGCTAGGGAATTGAATTGCTTCCTATATCCAGCACCAGAGTGTCAAGTGATGGTTGCAAGTGGAGGAACCATAAATTTCTCAGGAAAGTTCCATAATATCAAGCTATCCATGGGAGAATATGTATTGAATATCCCAATGATTTCCATTCCAATGGGTGGTGTTGATGTTGTACTAGGAGTCCAATGGCAACAATCCTTGGGTACAATAGCTTTTAATTTTCAAGAACTTTTCATGAAATTCTATTAAGAAGGAAAGGAAGTTGAATTAATGGGTATCGTAGGGAAGCCAGGAAAGATAATCAAATCTAACGGAATGACAAAGCTTCTAAAGAAATAAAAACAAGGCATAATTGCACAATTATGTTCACTATAGGTTCCCACATCGAAATCATCCATTTCTTCAGATCTCCAAAAAGTCGTGGACAATCATTCCAAGGTATTTGAGACTCCCAAAGGCCTCCCACCTATTAGTGATCATGATGATACTATTAATTTGATTCCAGGAAGTGTTCCTCCAAATATTAGGGCTTACAGATATCCCTATGTCCAAAAGAGTGAAATCGAATGTATGGTTGCAAAAATGCTAGAGGCTGGTATAATTCAACCTAGTCAACGTTCTTTCTCTGCTCTGGTAGTATTGGTTCACAAGAAGGATGGATCATGGCACATGTGTCCAAATTATAGGGAGCTCAACAAGCTCACTATTAAAGATAAATTTTGCATTCCTGACATTGATGAATTATTGGATGAATTGCATGGATCAATTTACTTCACCAAGTTGGATCTTCATTCACTATATCATCAAATTAGAATGAAGACTAAAGACATTCCAAAAACAACATTTCGAACTCATGAGGGTCATTATGAATTTTTGGTCATGCCTTTTGGCCTTACTAATGCACCTTCTACATTTCAAGGTTTGATGAATTCCATTTTCAAACCCACCCTTAGAAAATTTGTGTTAGTATTTTTTGATGATATACTAATCTATAGCAAGTCTTGGAAGGATCATGTCCAAGATGTTGAAATGCTGCTCAAACTATTGGAGGGGAAATAATTATATGCAAAAATCTCAAAATGTTTCTTTGGAGTACAAGAGGTGGAATATCTGGGTCATATTATATCTCATGAAGGTGTTAAGGTAGACCCTAGCAAAATTAAAACCATTAAGGAATGGAAAATCCCCACATCCATAAACATATACGAGGATTTCTTGAGTTTACAGGGTATTATCGCAAGTTTGTTAAGAATTATGGGAGAATAGCAGCACCTCTCACAACATTATTGAAGAAAGATGCATTTTCATGGACTCCAGAAGCAACAAAGGCCTTTGAATATCTTAAAGAGGCAATGTCCAAACACCAGTCTTAGCTACACTGGACTTCACAAAAACCTTTATTGTGGAATGTGATGCCTTAGGAAATGGAATTGGTGCTATTTTAATGCAAGAAGAAAGACCCATTACTTTCGAAAGTCGTCCAATCAAAGGAAAGTATTTACACAAAGCTATTTATGAGAAGGAAATGTTGGAAATACTACATGCACTTAAGAAATGGAGACCCTACCTAATGGGAAGACACTTCAAGGTAAAAAAAAATCATGATAGTCTTAAATACTTTTTAGAACAAATATTATCTTCAGAAGAGCAGCAAAAATGGGTCACAAAGATGTTGGGTTATGACTTTGAAATTATCTACAAAAAAGGGAAGCAAAATGTTGTGGTAGATGCACTCTCAAGAAAGGATGAGGATGTGGAAGCATTTCTTCGCGCCATTTCTATTATCCAACCAAATTGGATAAATGAAGCAAATTATGAATGGAAGAATGACGAGGAAGTGTGGGCACTCATTCAAAAGATACAACAAGATCCCAGTACATATGATACATTTAGCTGGAAAAATGATTCGTTATGGTACAAGGATCGGTTATACCTATGTAATAATTCACAACTCAAACAAAATATTCTTAGGGAATTGCATGCCTCTCCCTTAGGAGGGCACTCAGGATTTCTAAAAACCTACCACAGGTTTAAGAAGGAATTTTTTTGGGATGGCCTTAAATCAGATATTCAAAAGTTTCTGGCGGAATGTTTGGTTTGCCAACAAAATAAAGTTGAAACAATTAAGACCCTAGGACTATTACAACCTTTATCCATTCCAAGCCAACATTGGGAGGAGGTTTCAATGGATTTTATCATAGGTTTACCCAAGTCTAAAGGAAAGAGTGTTATCATGGTGGTAGTTGACATACTTACCAAGTATGCACACTTTTGTGCATTATCTCATCCATTTAAAGTGAGTACAGTTTCTACTGCATTTATGGAAACAATTCAAAAGCTACATGGAAACCCAAAGATTATTGTAAGCGACAGAGATCCCATTTTCACTGGAAATTTTTGGACAAAATTATTTTCTTGTCTTGGTACTCAGTTAGCTCATAGCTCATCTTATCATCCTCAATCTGATGGGAAAACTGAGATAGTAAACAAATGTTTGGAAGGATATCTTCGTTGCTTTGTATCTAATAAACAAACACAATGGGTCAAATGGTTGCCTCTGGCTGAATGGTGGTATAACACATCCTTCCATACTGCAACAAAAATGACCCCATTTATGACACTTTATGGATATCATCCACCATCCATCACATCATATTTAAGAGAAAACTCTAAGGTTCAAGCAGTGGAATATCACATCGAGCATCAACAACAATTTCTCCAACTCTTAAAGGATAACCTCACCTTGGCGCAGAATAGAATGAAACAACAGGCAGATCAACATCGTAGCGAAAGAAGTTTTGATGTAGGTGATCCGATATTCCTACGGTTACAACCATATAAACAAATGTCCCTCAATCAAGCTAAGAAGGATAATAAATTATCACCAAAGTATTATGGTCCATACAAGGTGTTGCAAAAGATAGGTACTATGGCATACAAATTGGAGCTTCCTGCAGCTTCCCGAGTGCACCCAGTTTTCCATGTTTCATGCTTAAAGAAGGTTATAGGTGACAAGATTCCAGTTCAAACAATATTTCCAGAACTTGATGAGGAAGGAAAAATCATATTGGAACCTGAAGCAGTCAAAGAAACAAGAACTCGATAGCTATGAAATCGATCAATTTCAGAGTATCTCATCAAGTGGAAGAACTTACCCATTGAAGATTCCACATGGGAGGATGAGAATTTTATACAGAAGCATCCAGAGCTACTCAAGGGTTGAGGACGAGACTTTTTTGAAGGAGAGGGGCATGTTAGGTCCCTATAATACTAGTGATTCCCCCATTACTATTGTCGTTGTATCCCTTATTGTTATTGTTGTGCCCCTATTGTCCCCATATTGTTATTATTGTGCCCCATAGAATCCCACTATTACTATTTTTGTGCCTTTATATTATTATTGCTAGGTCGGCTTTGGTTATATTGTGACCCCTTAGACTCCTATATATAGAAAGGAGGTTTTGTCATTTGAATCACCTAAGAATTTTTCATTTGTGTAATGTAAAGGAGGTTTCCCCCTCGAAGAAGCTTATTTCTAAGGCGTTGATCTATATTTTCTATCTTTTTGTGAGCTGGTTTCATAACAGTTTTTGGTACCAAATTAAGTACCAAAATTATAGTTCTGGTTCTAGCACTGAATTAAGTACCAAAATTACAATTCTGGTTTTGGTACCGAATTAAGTATCAAAAATCTAGAAATTAAACTTCAAATTAATGAAATATATTGAGAACCATCTTGAAGATATCTCAACTATTAAGCCTGGAAAATCAATTCAAATTTGATCATAATGCATTCTACTTAACAGATCTCATAATAGAGAAATAAATATAATACTATGTGAAATAAAAATCTAATTCAAAATTGAAAAGAAACATAAAATAAAATATGCAATCAATAAGAAAACTAAATAGTGCCCTACTCTATGAATAAAAACTAGCATGGTACCTGAGTCAAGGGGTCCTTCCTGACCTAGAAACACACCAAAAAACTATTTCAAATCAAAAATATGCTCAAACTTCAATAATTAATCTTCATTGCGGGGCAACTTATCTAATTAAATAATAGTTATTATCATGACCCAACTAACCAGTCAAATCTAGCCGTCATCAATATAGTCGTTACCTGAATATAGCCATTGGAGGTTCTGATCCAGGTGGATATTGGTGGCCACCTGCCAGGTCCACCTGGACCCCCACCATTGTCTTTCTCAGCATTTTCAGTTTCCTTAATTGTAGCACAGTTTACTATTTTTAGCAGTTTTTCGGGTCCTGAACTTCCGGAGCCGTTTTGAGGCCCTAAACGACGTTTTTTTGGAATTCTGGGGCAACCAAGCCCTATGTTGCCTCCCAAAGTGGTAGTACTCGGATAGATCTTTCTAACGAGCTATCGTACGCGTCAAACGGAGATCGTATGCCAAAGTTACGACCCCAGGAAATTGATGTACCAATTTACCCAAACGGGGCCCAAAATTTGGCGTTTCATCTTCTAGGGTTAGGTTTCGGTATGTGAAGGGTTTTCCATTGTTTCTCAACAATAAATAGGCCTTCAAGCCTCATTGTAATACAGTTCAGAACAGTTCAGAGGCATGTAGCCATCACATCTCTTCTCAGAGATAAGCTACCATCGCCCTAGCTAGTTTATTGCCATTTCTGTTTGTAAGCATATGTCAGTATTTTCCATTAATGAAATGAAGTATTATTTCCGCTGCATCTTTGTGTATATGGTTATCTCTGTAATTTGTTGCGTTCCTGCTTAAATCTGGATCAGTGGTATCAGAGCGGTCTGCTTTTTCTCTGTTTTTCTTTGCATGTCCCCAACAAGGTCGGGATATAAGGAGTTAGGGCTTGAACTGGTTGAACCTTTGCAAGACCAGCCTCGCAAATCCCGACGGCCTCCCATGGCGGACGAGAAGAAAGACGAGGGGGCAGGAGATCCCATCAAAATCTTGCTCGAAGAAGCGCTCGAGCGACAACGGAACGCGATGATGGACAGCTTTGCGCAGATCCTTCAGCGGCTACCCAGAAGCGGCGCATCGGCTTCCAGCAGCTCCTCTGGAAACACCACACCCTTTAAGGTACAAGTTAATTTTGAAATCCCCATATTCGAGGGTCAGATAGACGCCGATGCCGTAGATAAATGGTTAAATCTGCTAGAGGGTTTTTTTTCTGTTCATGAATTTTCGAGTCGGGAAAAGATTGTTTTTTCTCTTCTCAAAGCAGCCCCCCACGTCAAGGACTGGTGGGAAACCTACTGCGAGCAGAAGGATGAAAGTACTGGCTCACTATTTTCAGCCGCACCCACCTGGGATTCGTTCCGGGATGCCATCAAGGAGCAGTACTACCCTGTCGGAAGCTATGAGGATGAATACATAAAGTGGACCACGCTGCGGCAGGGAAGGGACCAAGATGTGCCGGAGTTCACCAATCTTTTCCATACCCTTCGCACAAAGTTGGGTATCAAGGATTCGGAGCAACATTTGATACTCAAATACCGTGGCTGCCTGCACAAGTACATCCAGGAAGAAATACAGTTCCTAAACATCCCCTCGCTCGGCGCAGCATACCGGTATGCCGTCAAAGTCGAGCAGAAGTTTAAACAAAAGAAGCGAGACTTTGGATCTGCGAATCCAAAGCAGGGGAAAGGTGCCCCTAAACCACAGAACAAAGGACAAAGCCAAGGCGGGACAGCCCAAGACAACCAGCTGAAGCTGCAAGCAAAGAGCAATGCCGCGAAGCCGAGAAAGGACACTGGAAAATGGTGCGAGTTCCATAAGAGCTCCACTCACAACACAAGTGAGTGTCGGGCCAAACAGTCACTGGTGGCTGAGCTAAAGGTTTCAGAATCAGATGCATGTTCCGACTCTGAGTCAGAACCCGATAAGGGGTATGAAAAAGGGAAGCAGATCATTGATGCGGATCCCAGCGCCACTGTTGCTACCGCAAAGATCCAGAAAAATGAACCCGAAGATCCAGAGGAGGAGGAGCGTCTCTTCCACTCCCAGATGTGGGTAAAGGCTCCCCGATACAGTTCATTGTTGATAGCGGGAGTCAAAAGAACCTCATTTCGGCAGAGGTCGTGAAGCGGTTGGGCTTACCGACCACAGCACATCCACAACCATACACCATTGGGTGGCTTTACCAAGGGCGAGATCTTCGCGTGAGCCAGCAGTGTCGCCTTCCATACAACATCAAGCCCTTCACGGATGAGGTATTGTGTGACATTGCTCCCCTTGAAGTTTGTGATGTATTACTAGGACAACCATACTTGTGGAAGCGACATGCTGTGTATGAATCAAGGCCCCGTGCTGTTATTATTACATTGGGAAATAAGTTGTTCAGGATACCAGAGGTACCACCACCTGCCGCCATCTCTTTGATTACTGCAAAACAATGCAGTAAGATCATTTCCAAAACCAGGAAATTTGTTTTCCTGATGATACGCCCTCAAGGGAAGAAGAAGACAGTGGCCGCGGCCTCCAAACGAGGTCCCTCTGCACGGCAGCTACAAATGGACAAGATTGTGGAGGAGTACAAAGACATCTTCACCTCCCCGGCAGGGGTTCCTCTGCACTGTCAAGTCAAGCACTCCATTGATCTGACCCCAGGTGCGCCGCTACCCAATGGACCAATTTATCGGCGCTCCGTTCTGGAGAACAATGAAATCAAGAGGCAGATTCAGGAGCTCCTACAGAAAGGTCACATCCGTCCGAGTTCTTCGCCCTGTGGGAGCCCGATAGTGTTGGTACAGAAGAAGGATGGGACGTGGAGACTCTGTATTGACTATCGGGCGCTGAACAAGATCACTGTCCGTAATAGGTACCCGATCCCGCGGATTGATGACCTCCTAGACCAACTAAAGGGGGCGAAATATTTCAGCAAGATCGATCTGAAGTCAGGATATCACCAGGTACCAATTGAACCCTCAGATGTGTGGAAGACTGCCTTCAAATCCAAGGAGGGCCTCTTCGAATGGTTGGTCATGCCTTTCGGATTGACGAATGCTCCTGCAACCTTTATGAGGCTAATGGATGACATCTTGCGGCCATTCACCAACTCCTTTGTAGTAGTATACTTGGATGACATTCTGATCTTCAGCCAGAGTTGGGAAGAGCACCTCCACCACATCCGACAGGTTCTCCAAACACTGCGGCAACACAAGCTATGTGCCAATTTGGAGAAATGCACTTTTGGCATGACCGAGGTCCAGTATCTGGGATACATCATTGATGAACAGGGGGTGCATGTCGATCCAGCCAAGGTCCAAGTCATTCGGGATTGGCCCTCTCCAACCACTCTAACAGAGCTCCGCAGCTTTCTAGGTCTTGCCAACTTCTACCGCAGGTTTGTGTTGGGATTTTCTCATATTTCTTGGCCCTTGAGTCAAGTCACCAAGGGCGGGGCGAAAGCAAAATTCTTTTGGTCTGAATCTCAACAGAAGGCATTCAGGGAGTTGAAGGATCGCCTCTGCACGGCACCAGTGCTCGCGTTACCAGATTTACAACAACCATTTGAGGTCGAGACAGATGCCTCTGACTATGCTATTGGGGCAGTCCTTACTCAACATGGACATCCAGTGGCATATCACAGTGAAACACTTTCAGACACAGTCCGGAAGTACCCCACTTATGATAAAGAGATGTATTCCATTGTACAGGCCTGCCGACAATGGAAGCATTACATTTTGGGGAAGGAAACGGTCATCCACACAGACCACCGACCTCTGCAATTCATACAGACCCAAGGGAAATTGCAGAATGATCGCCATCAGAAGTGGTCTACATACCTGCAACAGTTTCACTTGAATATCAAGTATAAAAAGGGCAGCACCAATAATGTTGCAGATTGCCTCAGTCGACCACCGATCATGGCGCTAACCACCGTGCTCAACTCTTGTGGGCACGAGACTTCTGATTGGCCACTTCTCTACAAAAGCGACCCAGAATTCGGCCACACATACCAGACACTCTTGGAGGGTCGGCAGGTTGCAGATTTTCACCTCCAGGATGCCCTATTATGCCACCTCGGTCACCTTTGTGTTCCTTCAAGCGAGCGTGCCAAGATGATTTGGGAAGCACACTACAGTCGGGCTGCTGGGCATTTCGGGGTCGAGAAAACAGTGGCAGTACTGCAAAACTATTTCTATTGGCCGAATCTTCGACAGGATGTTGGGAAGTACATCCGATCATGTACTGCCTGTGCCATTGCCAAACCGACCATTAAGAAGCAAGGCCTCTATACCCCGTTGCCTACCCCTAGTCGACCTTGGGAATCCATCTCCATGGATTACATGTCAGGCCTTCCTTCCACTAAGCATGGAAATGACTGTGTTTTTGTGGTCGTCGACAGGTTCTCAAAGATGGCCATTATGATGGCCTGCAAGAAGAATATCACAGCAGAAGCCACTGCTAAACTCTTCTTTGAACGAGTGTGGGTGCACTTTGGGATCCCACAGTCTATCATCTCAGATCGGGACAGTCGGTTTCTCAGCACATTTTGGTCCAGTCTCTGGTCAATGCTGGACACCAAACTCACGAAGTCCACAGCCTTCCATCCTCAAACTGATGGCCAGACAGAGGTTGTCAACAGGATGATTGTGCACATTCTGCGCATGTATAACTCAAAGCATCCACGCACATGGGACGAGAGCCTCCCCTATGTTCAGCACAGCTACAACCGAGCTCTTCACAGCTCCACTGGCCATAGCCCTTTTCAGGTGGGTTTAGGATTCCAGCCACTATGCCCCATTGATGTGGCCATGCCACTTGCAGCTACTCACATGAATTCAGCTCATGTCCAGTCCGAAACAGATAAGGCCACCAGCTTCATTGAGCGCATCCAACATATTCGCCAGCAGGTCCATGACATTCTTGAGAAATCAAATGCCAAGTACAAGCAGCGACATGATCAACACCGGGTGCCACACAAGTTTCAGGTGGGCGACAAAGTCTGGTTGCATTTGCAAAAGGAACGCCTTACTGGAGCCTATCGGAAATTGAGACCACTTCGATATGGTCCTTACACCATTACTAAGGCTATGGGAGACAATGCATTTGAGCTCAGCATTCCCCCATTCCTTGGCCTGCACCCAGTGTTCAATGTGGACCGCCTTCGGCCATACTTTCCACCATTGCTAGACACATCCGACATTGCAGAACAGCTCAAACCCCCAGAATTAAATCCAGATTGCATGGAACAAGCTGCAACTGATCGGATCATGGACACACAGATCAAGAACACTCGCCAACAGCATATCCAACTGTATCGAGTTGTCAAAGCAGGCCAACTCCTTCAGCAGGGCAAGTGGCTCACCAGGGAACAAGTTCAGCAGAGGTTTCCTCATCTCATGGAGGAGCTCAACGCAATGGGGACCATTGCTTCCTAAGGGGGGAGGAATGATCCAGGTGGATATTGGTGGCCACCTTCCAGGTCCACCTGGACCCCCACCATTGTCTTTCTCAGCATTTTCAGTTTCCTTAATTGTAGCACAGTTTACTATTTTTAGCAGTTTTTCGGGTCCTGAACTTCCGGAGCCGTTTTGAGGCCCTAAACGACGTTTTTTTGGAATTCTGGGGCGACCGAGCCCTATGTTGCCTCCCCAAGTGGTAGTACTCGGATAGATCTTTCTAACGAGCTATCGTACGTGTCAAACGAAGATCGTATGCCAAAGTTACGACCCCGGGAAATTGATGTACCAATTTACCCAAACGGGGCCCACAATTTGGCGTTTCATCTTCTAGGGTTAGGTTTCGGTATGTGAAGGGTTTTCCATTGTTTCTCAACAATAAATAGGCCTTCGAGCCTCATTGTAATACAGTTCAGAACAGTTCAGAGGCATGTAGCCATCACATCTCTTCTCAGAGATAAGCTACCATCGCCCTAGCTAGTTTATTGCCATTTCTGTTTGTAAGCATATGTCAGTATTTTCCATTAATGAAATGAAGTATTATTTCCGCTGCATCTTTGTGTATATGGTTATCTCTGTAATTTGTTGCGTTCCTGCTTAAATCTGGATCAGGTTCTGCGCTACTTAACATGCAAAGCCTGATATGTTCATTCAACTTGTCCTGACAATGAACCACACTGGTTGGTTCGAAATGCATCGTCAAATGAAACATCATGTGATTTATGCTGAAAGAATCTCTCTTAAACTTGAAATGGATCACAGAAGCCTCAATACAACAACAATTTCTCTTCTTCTTAAAAAAAGTTCAATTACAAACTCATGATCCACTTTATCAGTCCTATAAGAATCTACTTATACATAAAAACCAGTGAATAAGGATAAGATCCAATCCCCTAAACTCAGAAAATGAATTTACAACTTTAGAGGAAAATCTCAGAAATCTGTTTTTTTTTTTTTAATTTTATACAAATTGGCATTAAAGAACTAGACATATCTTCTCGACCATGATGTATTTTTGGGAGTTGTTTCTATGGAGCCTAATTTTCTATATTATCAACAAAATACTATCTTTTAATTTCCTGATTAAATTCTATGGCCTCAGAAATCATGCCTGAAGTTGGTTGTTTAGATACTTTTGCCAATCGGAGTTTTTAGAAATTTTGTACAAATTCGCTTCGAAGAACCACCTGTGAATTTTAAACTGTATGGAATTTTTGGAAATTCTTTGAGATATAGGTATATTTCTATGTTTTTCAAAAACCCATTTTGTATATCCTTGATATTCGCTGCCATATGCATAGAAATCGATGCAGAACATGGTAGTTTCAAAATTGTTACCTATTTTTTGGCTTTAGCTTAAATCATGTGATAGGATCCCGCACGTGTGATATGAGTATATTACAAGGTTTTTACCAGCATATTAAGCCCATGTGGCACCTAATTTACCAGGCTTTGAGAAAGAAAAACATATTTTATAATTTTGACTTTTTTACCTCCATTCGTGCAAGTGCAAAATTAAGTACCGAACTATTGAACTGATACAGAGATAGAAATTTTCATAGTGGAACATTCTCCTTGGCTGCATAACCAAATTACTAAACCTCCATTGATTAAACCGTATTAAAATCTCATTTAATCAATAAAAATACAAGAAATCATTAATAATTAACCACAAGGTAAAATGAATGCATTTAGTGAAAAATGGTAATATAATAGTTACAGACTATGTTGTAAGGATACGAATATGGATTATAAATGGAAAGTTTGGATAGAAAATTCTATAACATATCTAGGGTCCAACAAACCCCTTTTTTCATAAATGTATCTTTAAAATCGGGTCACGCATAGTAACTCTCATCTCATGTTTACCGTGGAGAGCTTGTAAAAGGGTAAATGTGGGGTGGGATGTTACAAGTTGGTATAAGAGGAATATTGTAGCATTGGACCTTGGGGTAAACATATATTTTTATGCATTATGTCAGTTGTCTATATATTTATCATGCATGCATGTTAACAAATTATTGTTATGGTTATGATATCCATGTATGAGCTGGTATGCCTATGATGTTGTATCGTGCTAATCTAGATTGGCCAGTGCAGATGCAATATCCTCCCCTGATATATATTGAGGTATGATTTTGATTATGTTTTTAATTAGCTAACAATATAATATTGTAAGAAATAGAAGGCTAAGAGATGAAGAGCAAAATAGTTGAATACAGTTCATATGACTCTCTGTACAAGCCAAAAGAGACATTGGTAGGATGGGAGAGATCAATTGAGAAACAGGGAGAGAGATATTCTCCTAGTTTGGTAGATACATTGAGAAGTTCGAAGGCATAAAACATGAGTTTCAAGGTAGAAAATAAGTGGTTGATTGAAGCTCAAGAAAGGCTTACCATAGATCAAGAGAAGCAAGCCAAGGTTAATGCAGTCATCCTCTAGAGCCTTTCAGATTTGTAGAAGTAGGGACAACTGGGGATCAATCATGAGGATAGACAAGATGAAAATACTAATGGTGCAAATGGATGCATGTCTCAGAAAAGGTACAAGATGGAAAAATATGATACATTAAAGGATGGCAGATCCTTGGATACACCTAAGAGGAGGGATAACACCCATGGATAATATTCTAGCTCTGGTTCTGAGAGACATCACGGCGATCACCACCAACATCCTTATAGGAGGCGTGAGAAGGGATACCTGCCAGATGATTTCAAGAAAGCCAAGCCTCTTAATTTTGATGGAGAAATGAATAAATCAGAAGATATGGAAGCATGGCTGCTTGGGATGAAGAAATTCTTCAAATTTCATGATTACTCAGAGAACATGAAAGCCCAAATAGCTACCTTCAGTATCAAGGGAAAATAAGATATATGGTGGGAATATGTTAAGCATGTCAAAGGCATCAGAGAAGAGGAGCTTGTTTACAATGAGTTTGAAATATTGTTCAAGAAGAAGTACCTGTCTGAGAGATATTATGATGAAAAGGCCAAGGAATTCTATGAGCTCAAGATGGGTTCCATGACAAATGGAAAGTACACAACCAAAATTCTAGAGCTATTGAGATATGTGCCCTATCTTAAGGATGAGAAAGTGAAGATCCAAATGTTCATCATAGGATTGACATTATCATTCAAAGATTTGATTGAGTTTGGTAAGCCTCGGTCATTGGAGGAAGCCATCAGAAAGATGAAACAATGTTATGAGAAATCAAAGCATAAGACTGAGTTCAAGCATGATTGGAAAGGTAATGAAACGACTAAAGGAAAATGGCTCAAGAAGCAAGGAATATCTCAAGATGCATGTGACAAGGAAAATGTGGCACCTCATAAGAATTTCAATGCAGCTGAGAGAGGACATGTGTCTCAGCCTGAGGAGTAGTAGAATAAAGGTGATGGCAGAAAACCTTTGAGGTGTTTGATTTGTGGTGGAGATCATCACAGAAGGGATTGTCCATGGCACTAGGGTAGCAAGCCACCAATCTACATTGCTCAGGAGGCACAAAGATTTGGGGATGTAGTTCAAGTCATTCTCCAGATCTATGCAACACTTTATAATAGGAAGGAAGATCACCAAGCATCTATCATTGAGATGGAAGGTAATTTGTGTGATCATGTTGTTTCCATTTTGATTGATCCATGATCAAATTATATCTACGTTAGTCCTATCCTGGTGGATAAGTGTCATTTGAATAAATAAATGCATGCATAATATTAGTTGGTCCTGTTGGCTACAAGGAAAAAGAGAAGAATTCACCATTGGGTGAAATCTTTTGCATTTGAGCTTAATGAATGCCTACAAAAACACTCCTAAATGTGCTTCCTTTGGGTGCATATGGCATGCTTTTGGGCATGGATTAGTTGTTTATTCACAGGACCAAGAAAAAATTGTTATAATAAGGTCATTGAGTGTCTAGATGACAATGGAGAAAGGAGAGCCTTGTAGAGAAAGAAGAAGCCTACATCATTGAGAATGGTTATAGTTATGCAAGTTAAGCGTAGCCTCATAAAAGGATGTGTATTGTTTGCAGTACATGTTTCCAGTGATAAAGGGAAGAAAGATGAAGTGTTGAGGAAGTATCCTTTCTTGCAGTAGTTTCAAGATGTGTTTCTTATAGATATTCTAGATTTTTCACCTTAAAGAGAGGTGGATTTATCTATTGAGTTAGTAGCAAAAGCAGCACCAACATCTAAGACACCATACAAGATGAGCAATATGGAGTTGGTGGAGTTGAAGTTGCAGCTTAAAGAGATTCTTGATAAGGGATACATAACGCCAACAATGTTGTTTGTAAAGAAGAAGGATGGTACTCTCATATTATGCATTAATTACAAGAATATGAACAAGGTGATTATGAAAAATAAGTATCCATTGTCGCAAATTGATGATTTGTTTGATCAGTTAAAGGGAGCAATAGTATTTTCAAAGATTGATCTAACATTAGGATATCATCAGGTGTGCATCAAATAAGAAGACATCTACAAGACTGCATTCCATACAAAGTATGGGTACTGTGAGTTTGAGGTGGTTCCTTTTGGTCTTACCAATGCTCTAACCACTTTCACTTTTTTGATGAACAATGTGTTGCACCCTTACCTCGGTAAGTTTGTGATAGTCTTTACTGATGACATATTGGCCTATTCAAAGAATGAGGAGAAATATGCATAGCACCTAACAACAATATTGAGATTGTTTAGAGAGCATAAGTTGTATGCCAAGATCATCAAGTGTAGATTCTTTCAGTCTCATATTCATTACTTGGGACATGTTGTTTGCAAGGAAGGGATAGTAGTGGATCCAGAAAATATTAAATCTATCAAGGAGTGCCCATATCCAAGGAATGTGGATGAAGTCAGATCATTCATGGGACTAGCAAGTTATTACAATTAGTTTATTAGGAACTTCTCAAATATTGGCTATCCTATTACATCTTTGCAGATAAAAGGAAAGAAGTTTGAATGAACATCTGAGTGTGCAAATAGATTTCATTAGTTAAAGCATTTGCTTACAAATGCTTCAATTTTGAAGATTGCAGATCCTAATAAGGAGTTTGTGGTTTGCACATATGCTTCCAAGGAAGGACTTGGTGGAGTCCTGATGCAGGAAGGGTAGGTGATTTTCTATGAATCAAAGAAGCTAAATGAACATGAGAAGAATCATGTGACTCATGACCTTGAGTTGGAAACTATCATACATGCATTGAAGATGTGGAGACATTATCTCCTTGGCAAGAGATTCATCTTGATGAGTGATCATAGTGGACTAAGGTACTTGTTTAACCAACCTAATATTAGTGCAAGGCAAGTAAAATTGTTGGATACTCTTAATGAGTTTTATTTTGAGATCAGGTACATTAAAGACAAAGAGAACTAAGTTGTGGATGCTCTAAGTAGGAAAGTGTAGGTGAATCATATTCCAAATTTGAGCTCTTATGAGACAGACTTGCAGGAGCAGATCTTACATGCACGATAGCATGATAAGAAGTACCAACAACTGAAGAAAATAGTACAGTAGTAGAGTGAAGGTGATAGGGATGAGGTATATCAAATCACAATAAATGGCTTGGTCATATTCAAGAGCAAGATTTATGTGCCAAATAGCAGGGAGTTGAAGAAGCTTATCTTGAGAGAGTTTCACGTCAATCCGTATTCAAGGCACCCATGATAACATAAGTGTAGTATACCTAGGGGGGATAATATGGGGTATAATGAGGTACCCAAGCGAATGATGTAATGTAATATTATGTAAGGATGATAAATAAATGGGCCTTAATTAATAAATAAAGTGGTTAACCTACATTATACAAGGGACCACTAGTAGTTAGGAAATAATGTGATAAGTCCATGGTATTGTATGTATGGTATTGAGAGACCCATGGTAATTACTCATGGTATTGTATGTATGAAGCCTATATAGAGGCTAGAGACTCTCCATTGAGGGATGTCAAGTATTTTTGTATTGACAAGCATATGGCTTGTGGAGTATTCTGTTTCCTTAAGGAGTAATTGTATGGTGTTCCCCTACCTCAAGGGTTTTCTGCAGATCATAATAAAGAAATATTTCCATTCTTGGGAATATTTTGCAAGTTTATTATAATTTCAGGTCAGATCCATTATATATATATATATATCTATATATATATATATATATATATATATATATATAATATATATATATATATATATATATATAATATCTTCAGAAAAACTCTTGAGGCAGGTTAACACCATACAACTACTCCTTAAGGAAGGAGATCATTCCATAAGCCATATGCTTGTCAATACACAATACTTGACATCTTTCAATGGAGAGTCTCTAGCCTTATATAAGATTCATACATACAATACCATAGGCTTATCACATTATTTCCTAACTACTAGTGGTCCTTTACATAATGCAGGTTAACCACTTTATTTATTAATTAAGGCCCATTTATTTATCATCCTTACATATTATTACATTACATTATTCCCTTGGGTACCTCCCTCTATACCCCATATTATCGCCCCTAGGTGTACTACATTCCACCCCCCTTAAGCATGTTTTGTCCCTGAAGCATGAGAAGAACACATATATTAAGATCTGCTCAAAAGAGTAGTCCACTAGTACCATGGACGTGAATCTAGCCATCCAACAGAAAGGTGAACACTCGATCTAGACATTGCCTCACTTGCTTGAGATGGAAATTGGTTCTTCTGGTGCACATGTGGAGATGTGTTGTGAGTAGCTTGCCCTATCCCTCTATGTGTCTTTAAGGGGTTGTTGTCCTTATTGCTAATTCATTTCCATCTAGTTGGTGGTTGTCATGTTGGGTGGTGTGGGTGGTGATATGATGAAGCTTTAACTGAGGTATATCGTTTGTTACTTCCTCCACTATTGGTGCCTGAGTGGTGTCTGGTGTTTTTTTTGTTACCTAGTTTGATGTTTGTGTTTGGTTGTCTACCATCAAAGGTTCATCATTTAATGTTGGGTCCCTATAATACTAGTGATTACCCCATTACTATTGTAGTTATACCCCTTATTTATATTGTTGTGCCCCCATTACCCCCATATTGTTATTAATGTGCCCATAGAATCCCTCTATTGTTATTTTTGTGGCTTTATATTATTATTGTTAGGTCGGCTGGATTATATTGTGACTCCTTAGACTCCTATATATAGAAAGGAGGTTTTGTCATTTGAATCATCCAAGAATTGTTCATTTATGTAATGTAAAGGAGGTTGCCCCCTCGAAGAGGCTGAATTCTAAGGCGTGGATCTCTCTTTTCTATCTTTTTGTGAGCTGGTTTCATAACATTTGGTATCAGAGCTTTGGATTCTAGGGTTTCGCTGCTCCAAACAGGTCATCGTGGCATTTTCGCTATAACTTTTTTTCTGTGACGTTTCAGAAGTCGCAAAAAAAACCCATTTGAGAAGAAATCACGCTGAACCTTGGGTCCGAATTTCAGAGCTTTTCGCGCGATATTTTCGGAGATATGATCTGAGGAAGTTGGTCTTTTTGCAGACTCCTGAATTACATTCAAAACAGGTGACCTGGGGAAAATCGTCATAACTTTCTCTCTGAGCATCGGATTGAAATTTCGTAAGAAGGTACAGAAAGAGGACGGACTGTAGTTTTTTTATATATTTTTCAGAGTCAAAGGTTGAAACAGTGACACGTGGCACTTCATACAAGTTCGCTCTACTGAACCAGTCTATAATCAGGTCACTGTGGGAGATTGTGCATAACTCTTTCTTGGAGAATCCAATTTGGTTCAGACTTGTGGCATTGGAAAGAGGACACAGAAGGCTACTACAGGTCACAATTTCAGAACTGGATGATTTGAAATTACAGAGATACATCAGATTCAATATCAGGCTTCTACAAAGTGAAAAAAGGTGTGTAGTTTTTTTTTTTTATTTTTGCATAAGCTTGGTTTGAAGGAATTCAAAGGGCATAGTAAAGCATTATTATCGGTAACTGATGCCCCGAGGAAAGAAAATGCAAACACCTAGTAAGGAACCTGAAAGCTCTAGCATGACTCATGAAGAAGAGGAAGAAATGCTACATGATATATCAAAATTACAAGAACAAGTGCAACAAATGTCACGCTCACAAAAGCTAACAGATGCTAAGATAAAGGGCATGGAAGCTAAGATGGACGATTCGAAGATAGATTTGAAGACAGATTTGAAGAAAGACATGGCAAGTTTGAAGACAGATTTGAAGACAGACATGGCAGATTTGAAGACAGATTTGACAAATTTTCTACAAGAAATACTTACTAATGGTGAAAAGGTAGTAAAGGAAACTCATGATGAGAACAAAAGAAATGTTAATCATGATTCCATAGACTCTAATGTTGGATCGAAGACCCACCATATTCCAAAAATCGATATGAGGAAGTTTGATGGCAAGGATCCCGCCACATGGATATTATAGATGGAGCAATTCTTCGATCTCAATAATGTGAAAAACACACAAAAGGTACGTATGGCAACTTTATATTTGGAACCAAATCAGTTTGTATGGTATCAATGGCTTTGCTCTCGTAAACAATTTATCACTTGGGCAATTTTTACGGAAGAATTGATAGCACATTATGAGGATACAAAAAGCAACACTTTTTTTAGCCAATTGATAAGTCTCAAACAAAAGGGTTCAATAATGGAGCACATTGAGGAGTTCCAAAAATTGAACATAAGGGTAAAAGATATTCCAGAGGAGCATAGGATTGATGTGTTCATAGGGTCTTTAAAGGATAATATCCAACATGATGTTCGCCTTTGGGAACCTGATTCATTAGAGAAGGCATTCAGGTTAGCAAGAAAAATGGAAAGCAAAATTATGGCAACCAGGAAGCATACCACTCACAACTATAAAGACGGAAGTGTTGTTGCCCCTAGTCTTCCACAACCTATAAGGTTGACACCACAACAATTGGAAGAAAAAAGAGCAAAAGGGCTTTGTTACAGTTGTGATAGCAAATACACTAAAGGTCATAAGTGTGCTGAGAAGAAATTATTCTACATAGATTGTGAAGAGGAAGAAGAAAAGGAGCAAGAAAGGTCAAAAGAAGAGGATATACTCCAGGAACAAAGCCTAGATGAAGAACAAATAAATCCGACCATATCTTGTAATGCATTGGCGGGAATTACCACTCCTCAAACCATCAAGATAGAAGGACAAATCAAGAAGAAAAAGGTAATAGTGTTGATTGATTCAGGAAGCACCCACAATTTTATTCATTGTAGGGTAGCAAAAGAATTGAATTGCTTCCTATATCCAGCACCAGAGTGTCAAGTGATGATTGCAAATGGAGGAACAATAAATTGCTCTGGAAAGTGCCATAATATCAAGCTATCCATGGGAGAATATGTATTGACTAGCCCAATGCTTTCCATTCCAATGGGAGGTGCTGATGTTGTACTAGGAGTCCAATGGCTACAATCCTTGGGTACAATAGCTTTTAATTTTCAAGAACTTTTCATGAAATTTTCTGTGGAAGGAAAGGAAGTTGAATTAAGGGGTATTGCAGGGAAACCAGGAAAGATAATCAGCTCTAATGGTATGACAAAGCTTCTAAAAAAGGAGCAAAGAGGTGTAATTGCACAATTATGTTCGCTAGATGTTTCCACATTGGAATCATCTATTTCTCCAGATCTCCAAAAAGTCCTGGACAATCATTCCAAGGTATTTGAGACTCCCAAAGGTCTCCCACCTATGCGTGATCATGATCATGCTATTCATCTGATTCCAGGAAGTGTTCCTCCAAACATCAGGCCGTACAGATATCCCTATGTCCAAAAAAGTGAAATTGAACGTATGGTTGCAGAAATGCTAGAGGCTGGTATAATTCAACCGAGTCAAAGTTCTTTCTCTGCTCCAGTAGTATTGGTGCACAAGAAGGATGGATCATGGCGCATGTGTCCGGATTATAGGGAGCTCAACAAGCTCACTATTAAAGATAAGTTCCCCATTCCTGTCATTGATGAATTACTGGATGAATTGCATGGATCAATTTACTTCACCAAGTTGGATCTTCGTTCAGGATATCATCAAATCAGAATGAAGATTGAAGACATTCCGAAAACGGCATTTAGAACTCATGAGGGTCATTATGAATTTTTGGTCATGCCTTTTGGCCTTACCAATGCACCTTCAACATTTCAAGGTTTGATGAATTCAATTTTCAAACCATTCCTTAGAAAATTTGTGTTAGTATTTTTTGATGATATACTAATCTACAGCAAGTCTTGGAAGGATCATGTTGAACATGTTGACAGGGTGCTACAACTATTGGAGGAGAAACAATTATATGCAAAAAGATCCAAATGTTTCTTTGGAGTCCAGGAGGTGGAATATTTGGGTCATATTGTATCTCATGAAGGAGTTAAGGTAGACCCTAGCAAAATTAAAGCCATTAAGGAATGGAAAATCCCCACATCCATAAAGCATCTGCGAGGATTTCTTGGGTTGACAGGGTATTATCGCAAGTTTGTTAAGAATTATGGGAGAATAGCAGCACCTCTAACAACATTATTGAAGAAAGATGCATTTTCATGGACTCCGGAAGCAACAAAGGCCTTTGAACATCTTAAAGAGGCAATGTGCCAAGCACCGGTCTTAGCTACACCGGACTTCACAAAAACCTTTATTGTGGAATGTGATGCTTCAGGAAATGGAATTGGTGCTGTTCTAATGCAAGATGAAAGACCCATTGCTTTTGAAAGTCGTCCAATCAAGGGAAAGTTTTTAAGCAAAGCTATTTATGAGAAGGAAATGTTGGCAATACTCCATGCACTTAAGAAATGGCGACCCTACCTAATGGGAAGACACTTCAAGGTAAAAACGGATCATGATAGCCTTAAATACTTTTTAGAACAAAGATTATCCTCTGAAGAGCAACAAAAGTGGGTCACAAAGATGTTGGGTTATGACTTTGAAATCATCTACAAAAAAGGGAAGCAAAATGTGGTGGCAGATGCACTCTCAAGAAAGGATGAGGATGTGGAAGCATTGTTGTGCGCCATTTCTATTATCCAACCAGATTGGATAAACGAAGCAAGGGAGGAATGGAAGAATGACGAAGAAGTGTGGGCACTTATTCGAAAGCTACAACAAGATTCCAGTACGTCTGATACATTTAGCTGGAAAAATGATTCGTTATGGTACAAAGATCGCTTATACCTCTGTAAGAATTCCCAGCTAAAACAAAAGATTCTTATGGAATTGCACACTTCTCCCTTAGGAGGGCACTCAGGATTTTTAAAAACTTACCACAGGGTTAAGAAGGAATTTTTTTGGGATGGCCTTAAATCAGATATTCAAAAGTTTGTGGCGGAATGTTTGGTTTGCCAACAAAATAAAGTTGAAACAATTAAGACACCGGGTCTATTACAACCTTTATCCATTCCAAGCCAACGTTGGGAGGAGGTTTCAATGGATTTTATCACAGGTTTACCCAAGTCTGAGGGAAAGAGTGTCATCATGGTGGTAGTTGACAGACTTACCAAGTATGCACACTTTTGTGCATTATCACATCCATTTAAAGCCAGTACAGTTTCTACTGCATTTATGGAAACAATTCAAAAGCTACATGGAAACCCAAAGATTATTGTAAGTGACAGAGATCCCATTTTCACTGGAAATTTTTGGACAGAATTATTTTCTTGTCTTGGTACTCAGTTAGCTCATAGCTCATCTTATCATCCTCAATCTGATGGGCAAACTGAGATAGTAAACAAATGTTTGGAAGGATATCTTCGTTGCTTTGTATCTGATAAACAGACACAATGGGTCAAATGGTTGCCTCTGGCTGAATGGTGGTATAACACTTCCTTCCATACAGCAACAAAAATGACCCCATTTATGGCACTTTATGGGTATCAACCACCATCCATCACATCATATTTAAGAGAAAATTCTAAGGTTCAGGCAGTGGAACATCACATCGAACATCAACAACAAGTCCTCCAACTCTTAAAGGATAACCTCGTGTTGGCACAGAATAGAATGAAACAACAGGCAGATCAACATCGCAGTGAAAGAAGTTTTGATGTAGGTGATTGGGTATTCCTACGGCTACAACCATATAAGCAAATGTCCCTCAAGCAAGCTAAGAAGGATAATAAATTATCACCAAAGTATTATGGTCCGTACAAGGTGTTGCAAAAGATTGGTACTATGGCATACAAATTGGAGCTTCCTGCAGCTTCTCGATTGCACCCAGTTTTCCATGTTTCATGTTTAAAGAAGGTTATAGGCGACAAGCTCCCAGTTCAAACAATATTGCCAGAACTTGACGAGGAAGGAAAAATTATATTGGAACCAGAAGCAGTCACAGAAACAAGAACTCGACAGCTACGAAATCGATCAATTTCAGAGTATCTTATCAAGTGGAAGAACTTATCCGCTGAAGATTCCACATGGGAGGATGAGAATTTTATGCAGAAGTATCCAGAACTACTCAAGCGTTGAGGACAACACTTTTTTGAAGGAGAGGGGCATGTTGGGTCCCTATAATACTAGTGATTACCCCATTACTATTGTAGTTATACCCCTTATTTATATTGTTGTGCCCCCATTAGCCCCATATTGTTATTAATGTGCCCATAGAATGCCTCTATTGTTATTTTTGTGGCTTTATATTATTATTGTTAGGTCGGCTGGATTATATTGTGACTCCTTAGACTCCTATATATAGAAAGGAGGTTTTGTCATTTGAATCATCCAAGAATTGTTCATTTATGTAATGTAAAGGAGGTTTCCCCCTCGAAGAGGCTGAATTCTAAGGCGTGGATCTCTCTTTTCTATCTTTTTGTGAGCTGGTTTCATAACATTTAATGTGTTAGTGTCATTAGCAATTTTTGCTTCTGACTCCACAATATATGTCTAGTTCCTAATGGAAATATCCTGCAAGGTAATTTTTCTCTTTTTATACCATAGGTTAAATAATTTCTTTTGTACATTAATATTGATGGTTCCCACTGAGTCCATCAGAGGATAACCCAAGAAAACATATGCCTCATTCATGTCTAAAGCATAAAAGTTAGCATGTAAGACATATTTATCCATGGTCTCCTTAAATTTCTTAAAAGTTTGAATATGTGCCCCATCAACCTATGTGCTTTCAATATGGTGTGTTGGAACTTGTAAGCATGTGGTTAATTTGAGATTAATTAGATTTTGCTTGCAATAAGGGAAAATAGACACAATGATCTTATCCTTCTGAATACATCCATGAACCTGTAATATGGAGATATCAGTAGAAAATAACCCTTTATGTTTCTTATTGTCCTTCTTTCGAGTATGAGACCATTTGTCCAAAATGATTTTTTCAATTTCTTCACTAGGAAGTAGCCTCACTGAACTGTCAAGTGAGATCCACCATTTAGCAGCCTCATCTTTCATATCAATCCCTAACAAATGTCCAAAAATATTGGGATTGAGACTTGTGATATTGTATAAATTTTTCAATAGTAGGACCATCATCTTTTCTTGTAAACTTTATCTTGCTAGAACCCTTAAAATAGAGTAAGGGTTTTGAAGAAAATCACTTACTTTGGCGAAAATTTAAAATGGGCATAACTCAGTCAATATAATGCAAAATAATTATTATATATTATTTTTGGAAATGGAATGGGAATTTTGGATCTTCCCATTTGATTGAAATCACTATCTAGGTAATATAGAAACTCAGATCCGTGTTGTGACACTATCCAACTATCATAAAAGTTTCTAAAAAAAAGACCGATTTTAAATCAGCAATATCTCCCTCATCCAGATTTCGATTCGACCGATTTTTTTTTTTGAAATGGGGTGATTTTTCAAGAGGATCACATATATGTAATTATTTTTCTGAAAATATGCACAAAAATGGCAAAAAATTATTGGAAAGCCGCCATCCACGAATTGTCATTAGAAAAATTTCTGCAACACAACTGATTTTAAATCAACGATATCTCCCTCATCCACACTTCGATTCGACCAATTTTTTTTTTTTTTTTGTTAATTTGGGTATTTTTTTCACAAGTAGTTCAAATGTGTGTTTTTTTTTTTCAAATTTTGCACCAAAATTTTTAGATCTGTTCTGCAAACTTTCCACCCAAAAACGTCCTACAAAAATTGAAAAAACAATCTTCCCGCTTTACCCAAGAAAGAGCTCTGATACCACTTGTAGTAGATATGAACTACAAATATAATAAATTATTTGATAAAATAAACCAAGAGCCAATACAAAAATAAGATATAAATGTTTCTTTATTAATATCTTCAGAAAAACCCTTGAGGTAGGTTAACACCATACAACTACTCCTTAAGGAAGGAGGTCATTGCACGAGCCATATGCTTGTCAATACACAATACTTAACATCTCTCAATGGAGAGTCTCTAGCCTCTATATAGGCTTCATAAATACAATACCATGGGTAATTACCATGGGTTTCTCAATACTATACATACAATACCATGGGCTTATCACATTATTTCCTAACTACTTGTGGTCCCTTGCATTATGCGGGTTAACCACTTTATTTATTAATTATGGTCCATTTATTGATCATCCTTACATTATTACATTAAATTATTCCCTTGGGTACCTCCCTTTGTACCCCATATTATCCCCCCTAGGTATACTACAGGAAGACTTTGACAACTATCAAGAAGTTCTACTATTGGCCGAATTTGAAGAAAGAGGTGGTTGACTTTGTTCAAGGTGCTTAGACTGTCAGCGGGTGAAAGATCAATGCAAGCATCTAGTTGGTCTATTGCAGCCTATTTCGTTTCCATAATGGAAATGGGAGGTCATTTCCATGGAATTCATTACAATATTTCCTAGGACATCGAGGTAGCATGACTCCATCATAGTTGTGGTTGACAGGTTGAGCAAGGTAGCTCACTTCATTGCAGTGAAGTCTACTAATTCAAATAGTGAGGTAGCTCAGATATTCATCAATGAGATAGTGAGATTGCATTGAGTTCACAAGAATATTATATCAAATAGAGATGACGAGTTCGCTTCCAATTTTTCGAAGAAGTTGTTGGGAGGCACAGGGACAAAGTTAGCTTTAAGCACAACTTGTCAACCGCAAACAAAAAGGGTTAACCAAATTCTTGAGGATATGTTGAGGATGTATGTAATGCATCAATAGAGGAAGTGGGAGGATTATCTTCCACTAGTGGAGTTTTCTTATAATAATGGGTATCATTAATTCTTGAAGATGAGTTGATTTGAGGCTCTCTATAGGTAGAGTTGTAATACTCCTATCGGATGGAGTGATCTAGTGAACAGGGTGATGATTGGACTAGATATGTTGGCCAGTATGGAGCATGAAATGCAGGTTATTTAAAGAAATTTAAAAGAAGCACATGACAAGTAAAAGAGTTATGCGGATCATCATAGATCATTCAAGGAGTTTCAGGTTGGAGAGAATTTGTACTCACGCATCAAGCCCAACAAGAGCTCCTTAAGGATTGGGTCATGTGCCAAGTTGGCACCTCAGTATTGCGAACCTTTTGAGATCCTTGAGTGGATTGGTCTATATTGTGGGTGGAACCAGAGGGAGAGTTATATCCAGAGCCACAATTCATACTACAACGTAAATGAGTCATGCTCTAAAACTAAGAAATAGAGCAAGTTAAAGTGCATTGGAAGCAATTTGGGCCCGATGCAACTACATGGGAGATGGTTGATCATATGCACACATTATATCCTTCTTTATTTGTTGGTTGAGAAAACGTGTTTGGTATATATTTATCTATGTATATGTGTATTGTAAATACTACAATATGTTGTGTTACAAAGCTCCAATAAGCATTATGTTGTAAATACTGCATCGAGTTGACAGTGTTATAAAGCTCCAATAAGTAGTATGTTTGTCATGGTTTTCAACAGTTTTTCATTGTAAATACTACATTGAGTTGTGTTATAAATCTCCATAAGCAGTATTTCTTCTCATAAGTGTCATAGAACACTAAGGACAATGTTCCCCGAAGGGGGAGGGATTTGTAACATCCTCGGGTTGATTTTCTATGTAAATAAATTAAATTGAGGTCATGGGACACACATTCCAAGTTGAATGGAGGGAAAAGAATTATAGTGGGAATAGCTTGTGGTTTAAATTGGCTAAGGAAATTGGCATTGGCATTGGAGAAGGAAAAGGAAATAAATGGCAATTAATTAAAGAAATAAAGGAAAATTGGAGAAAAGGAAGATGAAGAGATAAGAATATGCATGCAAAGAAAAATGAAGGAGATGGAAATAAAAGAAAAGGAGAGGGAGAAAATTATATGCCTCTCTCTTAACTACTCTTAGTCACTCTAAGTTACTCTTGATGAATTCTTGGTTACTCTAGGAGCATTCTAGCATTCACTTGGACATTGAGGCATTCTCACTTGGACTTGGAGAGAGAGAGCACTTGGAAAAAAGAAATCAAGAAAGCAAAGGAATTTGTGGGAAGTGAAGAAGAAGGTTGGAAAAGAAGCTAAAGCAGGAGTACGTTGCAGGTAACATGTTACATGTGAGATTTCTTGGCTAAGATTGGAATGCATGGTACATGCATTTGGTTATTTGGTTACTTGATGTCATTGGTATGGAAATTGCATGGATTGATAGTGGTTTTAGCCTTTCCTTTTCCATTTCCTGGATAGCCATGATGTAGTGGGTTCCCCATTTTGATTAAGCTTTGGATGGTTGGTAGGTTTCAGATCCTAGTTGAGGTGGTCTCAGGAAAATTCTGAAGGGTCGAGGGTGGAGATGGTGTTTCTCTTGGAACTCTTGATGGATGGGTGGAGACAGGAAAATTCCTTTGGGTATGGTGAAGAAAGTCAAAAGAATCCAAGCTTGTTTTGGTGTTGGTGATTTGTGGACCAATTGAGCTGAAATCACTGTGGTTGAAGGTAGAGGTGGTTTAGCGTCTGCATTCCCTTGTTGGTTTTGTTTTGTTTTATCCCATGTGATCCCACATTCATGCTTGGAATATAGCATGGGGTGATTGGTTGAAAGAAAGATTTGGTTCAGTCAAATCTATGGTCGGGTAGTACGTGGAAATCCATGACTTGGTTGGAATTTGCATATGTTATTATGTGTTATTCCTTATTGATATTAATGAGCACATGTACTCGTTTAATGTATGATTTTATGACTAGTTTTTCATGGTTCCATTCTGATTAAATGTTGGTTACAAGCATGTTATGTTTCTCAGTATATGATGTTCTCTTGTTATGGATCCATTCCATGGTTGATGGGATCTTGATTAATTTATATGAATGCACAAGTTAATGTGTATTTTTGTAGCTATTAAGAGAGGCAACAAGCCTCTTGATGATTCTCTAATGAAATTAATGAATTATTGTACAGATATGGATTCATGACCTACAAGTACTATTCTTACAAAGTGTTTGTATAAATGAATAACTTGGACTGCCAACTTCCCAGTGACATAACTTTGGCATATGATCTTCGTTTTACTAGCATAATACCCCATTTCAAAGATGTCCATGAGAAGGCCAAAACGAAAATCTTTCAAAGAGATTTGGGTATTTTTCACATCTATTCATTTTCCTTGAAATTGTTGTTTATGCCCTCAAAGCAACCTCGAAAATTTAGGACTCGAAAGACTACCAAAAATATAAAGTTGTGTGAAATTTAAGGAAATGATACTGAAAGGAAATAGTATTGGGTCAAGTTAAGTTGATAGTAGTGTGATCATGTGCCAATGGGTTTTTGTAGTTAGTTCTAAACATGTGGACCCCATTTTCCATAAGTGTATCTTTGAAATTGGGTCGCACATAATAGCTAACATCTCATGTTTACCCTAGAGAGCTTGTAAAAGTGAGTAAACGTGGGGTGGGGTGTTACAGTGTGGTATCAGAGCAAGGTTGCAGCACTGGACCTTGAGGTAAATGTGCTATTAGAGTGAGGTTGCAACACTGGACCTTGAGGGTGTTAATTAAATTCAAAAGAGTGAAGGGAACTCTACTTGAATGGTTCATGAGGCACCATACTTTCTAAGGTTTTGCAAATGGGGCAGCAAGCTAAGTGGGCTTGATTGTGGGGAAAACTCCACAGTCAAGCACACTTGAGACACAGGAAATCTGGGATGGTTAACCTCTTGGGAAGTCCTTGTTTCCAGGTGAAATCCCCGGAAGTGATGATTGACGCTATGTGATTCATTTCGCTAGTTTCAATCCCACTTCTTCACCCCTGTGAGCATCACCCGATGTAATGAGTGCTAAGTGAACTATTCAAAAATCATGAGAATTTAGTCAGTTACGACTACCTCTCATGGAAATGGTCATAGACGAATTATGTACTTAACGCAGTTGAATCCCAAAAAATGATATCTAAATGTATATTCTTATGCATGCATGTCAGTTGTATATATGTTTATCATGCATGCATGTTAGCGAATTATTGATATGGTTATGACATCCATGTATGATCTGGTATGCTTGTGATGTTTCATCGTGCTAATATGGATTGGCCTGTGTAGATTCAATAACTTCCCCTGAGATATGTTGAGATATGATTTTGATTATGTTTTTACTTAACTAAAAATGACATATTGTAGGAAATAGAAGGCCAAGAGATGAAGAGAAGAATAGTTGAGTACCATTCATATGACTATCCATATAGGTTGGAAGAGACATTGGTAGGATGTGAGAGCTCAGTTGAGTAGTAGGGAGAGGGATATTCTCTTGGTTTTCCAGATACATTGAGAAGTTTGAAGGCATATATCATGAGATGAAAGGCAGATAATGAGTAGTTGATTGAAGCTCAGGAAAGGCTTTCCAGAGCTCAAGAAAAGAAAGGCGAGCTTAATGTAATCATCCTCTAAAGCTTTTCAAATTTTCAAAAGAAGGGACAACTAGGGATCAATCATGGGGATAAGAAAGAAGAAAAGAATAATGGCATGGATGGAAGCAGGTCTCAGAAAGGGTACAGGATGGATAAAAATGATATAGTAAAGGGTGGTAAGTCCTTGGATACACCTAAGAGGAGGGCTAATGCTCATGGATTCTATTCAAGCTTTGATTCTAAGAGACATCATCACAATCACCACCAACATCCTTATAGGAGGAGTGAGAAGGGATACTTTCCAGAGGAGTTCAAGAAAGCCAAGCCTCTTACTTTTGATGGAGAAATGAATACATCAAAATATGCAGAATCATGGTTCCTTGGGATGAAGAAATTCTTCAGATTGCATGATTACTCAGAGAACATGAAAGCCAAGATAACTACCTTCAGTCTCAAGGGGAAAACAGATATATGGTGGGAAAATGTTTAGAATGTTATAGGCATTAGAGAAGAGGAGTTGATTTGGGATGAGTTTGAAAGACTCTTTAGGAAGACTTTAATGTTTGAGAGCTATTATGATAGAAAGGGCAAGGAATTCTATGAGCTCAAGATGGGTTCTATGAAAAATGAAGAGTACACAACTAAATTTATAGATTTGTTGAGATATGTGCCCTATCTCAAGGATGAGAAAGAAAAAATCCAAAGGTTCATCATCAGATTGCCATTAACATTCAAGGACCAGATTGAGTTTGATGAACCTCGGTCATTGGAGGAAGCCATGAAAAATTTGAAACATTTATATGAGAAGTAAAAGAAAAATGCTGAGTTTAAGCGTGAGTGGAAAGGAAATGAGAATACTAAAGGAAAATGGCTCAAGAAGGGAGGAAGATATCATGTTGCAGGTGACAAGGAAAATGTGGCACCTCATAAGAATTTCAATGCAATTGAGAGAGGATATGGGTCTCAACCTTAGGAGTAGGAGAATAAAGGCGATGGTAAAAAACATTTTAGGTGTTGGACATATGGTGGAACCATTGCGACATGAATTGTTCATCGCATTAAGGTGACGAGCCACAGATCTACAGTTCGTAAGAGGCATAGACAGTTGGGGGTGTAGGTCAGAGAATTCCCTGGATCTATGGAGTACTTCATAATAGACAGACAGATCACCAAATATATATCATTGAGATGGAATGTAAGTTGAGTAATCAAGTTGTTTCCATTTTGATTGATCCATGATCAAATTATAGCTATGTTAGTCCTGACTTGGTGGATAAGTGTTGTTTGAATAAGGAAATGCATGTAGAATATTGGTTGGTGTAGTTGGATAGAAGGAACAAGAGAAGAGTTCACCATTAGGTGAAATCTTGTGCATTTGAGTTTAATGGCATGCCTGCAATAACATACCTAAAGGTGCTTCCTTTGGGTGCATATAGCATGCTTTTGGGCATGGATTGGCTCTTTATTCACAAGATCAAGGTATATTGTTATGAGAAGGCCACTGAGTTCCTTGATGATTGTTAACACCGAAAAATCATACACCTACTAGTACAATCTAGAAGACACTAAAAAGTGTCTAGTAAAATGCACAAGTGAACATTTTCCAGCTAAATACATCATGAAGTTTAAAAGATCAAAGTTACCCTAAGGTCCAAAGTTTATAAAGAAAAAATAATTTAGGCTGCCCATTTCTTTCTTTGATAAAAAGCGCGCACATAATATCCTTTGAAAGAAACATGGTTGCAGAAAAGGATGACTCAGTGATCCGGGACCACTCTACACACTTGGGGCTGATTCTCTGACATGAGCTCAGTCTAATACAACCAAATTCGATCCACCTTGAAGATATGCAACCCTTAATGGAATCATATTTTCCTACTCATGTGTCATTATCATGCATGAACCAAGAGGGGGAAGAAGGTGTTATGAAACCAGCTCAAGAAAAGATAGAAAAGAAAGATCAACGCCTTAGAATTCAGCCTCTTCGAGGGGGAAACCTCCTTTACATTACATAAATGAACAATTCTTGGATGATACAAATGACAAAACCTCCTTTCTATATATAGGAGTCTAAGGAGTCACAATATAATCCAGCCGACCTAACAATAATAATATAAAGCCACAAAAATAACAATAGAGGGATTCTATGGGGCACAGAAATAACAATATGGGGGTAATAGGGGCACAACAATATAAATAAGGGGTATAACTACAATAGTAATGGGGTAATCACTAGTATTATAGGGACCCAACATGCCCCTCTCCTTCAAAAAAGTGTTGTCCTCAACGCTTGAGTAGTTCTGGATACTTCTGCATAAAATTCTCATCCTCCCATGTGGAATCTTCAGCGGATAAGTTCTTCCACTTGATAAGATACTCTGAAATTGATCGATTTCGTAGCTGTCGAGTTCTTGTTTCTGTGACTGCTTCCGGTTCCAATATAATTTTTCCTTCCTCGTCAAGTTCTGGCAATATTGTTTGAACTGGGAGCTTGTCGCCTATAACCTTCTTTAAACATGAAACATGGAAAACTGGGTGCAATCGAGAAGCTGCAGGAAGCTCCAATTTGTATGCCATAGTACCAATCTTTTCCAACACCTTGTACGGACCATAATACTTTGGTGATAATTTATTATCCTTCTTAGCTTGCTTTAGGGACATTTGCTTATATGGTTGTAGCCGTAGGAATACCCAATCACCTACATCAAAACTTCTTTCACTGCGATGTTGATCTGCCTGTTGTTTCATTCTATTTTGTGCCAACACGAGGTTATCCTTTAAGAGTTGGAGGACTTGTTGTTGATGTTCGATGTGATGTTCCACTGCCTGAACCTTAGAATTTTCTCTTAAATATGATGTGATGGATGGTGGTTGATACCCATAAAGTGCCATAAATGGGGTCATTTTTGTTGCTGTATGGAAGGAAGTGTTATACCACCATTCAGCCAGAGGCAACCATTTGACCCATTGTGTCTGTTTATCAGATACAAAGCAACGAAGATATCCTTCCAAACATTTGTTTACTATCTCAGTTTGCCCATCAGATTGAGGATGATAAGATGAGCTATGAGCTAACTGAGTACCAAGACAAGAAAATAATTCTGTCCAAAAATTTCCAGTGAAAATGGGATCTCTGTCACTTACAATAATCTTTGGGTTTCCATGTAGCTTTTGAACTGTTTCCATAAATGCAGTAGAAACTGTACTGGCTTTAAATGGATGTGATAATGCACAAAAGTGTGCATACTTGGTAAGTCTGTCAACTACCACCATGATGACACTCTTTCCCTCAGACTTGGGTAAACCTGTGATAAAATCCATTGAAACCTCCTCCCAACGTTGGCTTGGAATGGATAAAGGTTGTAATAGACCCGGTGTCTTAATTGTTTCAACTTTATTTTGTTGGCAAACCAAACATTTCGCCACAAACTTTTGAATATCTGATTTAAGGCCATCCCAAAAAAATTCCTTCTTAACCCTGTGGTAAGTTTTTAAAAATCCTGAGTGCCCTCCTAAGGGAGAAGTGTGCAATTCCATAAGAATCTTTTGTTTTAGCTGGGAATTCTTACAGAGGTATAAGCGATCTTTGTACCATAACGAATCATTTTTCCAGCTAAATGTATCAGAAGTACTGGAATCTTGTTGTAGCTTTCGAATAAGTGCCCACACTTCTTCGTCATTCTTCCATTCCTCCTTTGCTTCGTTTATCCAATCTGGTTGGATAATAGAAATGGCACACAACAATGCTTCCACATCCTCATCCTTTCTTGAGAGTGCATCTGCCACCACATTTTGCTTCCCTTTTTTGTAGATGATTTCAAAGTCATAACCCAACATCTTTGTGACCCACTTTTGTTGCTCTTCAGAGGATAATCTTTGTTCTAAAAAGTATTTAAGGCTATCATGATCCGTTTTTACCTTGAAGTGTCTTCCCATTAGGTAGGGTCGCCATTTCTTAAGTGCATGGAGTATTGCCAACATTTCCTTCTCATAAATAGCTTTGCTTAAAAACTTTCCCTTGATTGGACGACTTTCAAAAGCAATGGGTCTTTCATCTTGCATTAGAACAGCACCAATTCCATTTCCTGAAGCATCACATTCCACAATAAAGGTTTTTGTGAAGTCCGGTGTAGCTAAGACCGGTGCTTGGCACATTGCCTCTTTAAGATGTTCAAAGGCCTTTGTTGCTTCCGGAGTCCATGAAAATGAATCTTTCTTCAATAATGTTGTTAGAGGTGCTGCTATTCTCCCATAATTCTTAACAAACTTGCGATAATACCCTGTCAACCCAAGAAATCCTCGCAGATGCTTTATGGATGTGGGGATTTTCCATTCCTTAATGGCTTTAATTTTGCTAGGGTCTACCTTAACTCCTTCATGAGATACAATATGACCCAAATATTCCACCTCCTGGACTCCAAAGAAACATTTGGATCTTTTTGCATATAATTGTTTCTCCTCCAATAGTTGTAGCACCCTGTCAACATGTTCAACATGATCCTTCCAAGACTTGCTGTAGATTAGTATATCATCAAAAAATACTAACACAAATTTTCTAAGGAATGGTTTGAAAATTGAATTCATCAAACCTTGAAATGTTGAAGGTGCATTGGTAAGGCCAAAAGGCATGACCAAAAATTCATAATGACCCTCATGAGTTCTAAATGCCGTTTTCGGAATGTCTTCAATCTTCATTCTGATTTGATGATATCCCGAACGAAGATCCAACTTGGTGAAGTAAATTGATCCATGCAATTCATCCAGTAATTCATCAATGACAGGAATGGGGAACTTATCTTTAATAGTGAGCTTGTTGAGCTCCCTATAATCTGGACACATGCGCCATGATCCATCCTTCTTGTGCACCAATACTACTGGAGCTGAGAAAGAACTTTGACTCGGTTGAATTATACCAGCCTCTAGCATTTCTGCAACCATACGTTCAATTTCACTTTTTTGGACATATGGATATCTGTACGGCCTGATGTTTGGAGGAACACTTCCTGGAATCAGATGAATAGCATGATCATGATCACGCATAGGTGGGAGACCTTTGGGAGTCTCAAATACCTTGGAATGATTGTCCAGGACTTTTTGGAGATCTGGAGAAATAGATGATTCCAATGTGGAAACATCTAGCGAACATAATTGTGCAATTACACCTCTTTGCTCCTTTTTTAGAAGCTTTGTCATGCCATTAGAGCTGATTATCTTTCCTGGTTTCCCTGCAATACCCCTTAATTCAACTTCCTTTCCTTCCACAGAAAATTTCATGAAAAGTTCTTGAAAATTAAAAGCTATTGTACCCAAGGATTGTAGCCATTGGACTCCTAGTACAACATCAGCACCTCCCATTGGAATGGAAAGCATTGGGCTAGTCAATACATATTCTCCCATGGATAGCTTGATATTATGGCACTTTCCAGAACAATTTATTGTTCCTCCATTTGCAATCATCACTTGACACTCTGGTGCTGGATATAGGAAGCAATTCAATTCTTTTGCTACCCTACAATGAATAAAATTGTGGGTGCTTCCTGAATCAATCAACACTATTACCTTTTTCTTCTTGATTTGTCCTTCTATCTTGATGGTTTGAGGAGTGGTAATTCCCGCCAATGCATTACAAGATATGGTCGGATTTATTTGTTCTTCATCTAGGCTTTGTTCCTGGAATATATCCTCTTCTTTTGACCTTTCTTGCTCCTTTTCTTCTTCCTCTTCACAATCTATGTAGAATAATTTCTTCTCAGCACACTTATGACCTTTTGTGTATTTGCTATCACAATTGTAACAAAGCCCTTTTGCTCTTTTTTCTTCCAATTGTTGTGGTGTCAACCTTATAGGTTGTGGAAGACTATGGGCAACAACACTTCCGTCTTTATAGTTGTGAATGGTATGCTTCCTAGTTGCCATAATTTTGCTTTCCATTTTTCTTGCTAACCTGAATGCCTTCTCTAATGAATCAGGTTCCCAAAGGCGCACATCATGTTGGATATTATCCTTTAAAGACCCTATGAACACATCAATCCTATGCTCCTCTGGAATATCTTTTACCCTTATGTTCAATTTTTGGAACTCCTCAATGTGCTCCATTATTGAACCCTTTTGTTTGAGACTTATCAATTGGCTAAAAAAAGTGTTGCTTTTTGTATCCTCATAATGTGCTATCAATTCTTCCGTAAAAATTGCCCAAGTGATAAATTGTTTACGAGAACAAAGCCATTGATACCATACAAACTGATTTGGTTCCAAATATAAAGTTGCCATACGTACCTTTTGTGTGTTTTGCACATTATTGAGATCGAAGAATTGCTCCATCTGTAATATCCATGTGGTGGGATCCTTGCCATCAAACTTCCTCATATCGATTTTTGGAACATGGTGAGTCTTCGATCCAACATTAGAGTCTATGGAATCATGATTAACATTTCTTTTGTTCTCATCATGAGTTTCCTTTAGTACTCTTTCACCCTTAGTGACCATTTCTTGTAGCAATTTATCCATCTTATCATCCATGCCATCAATTTTAGCGTCCATGCCATTCACCTTAGCTTCCATGCCATCCATCTTAGCTTCTACACCTTTCTTTATACCGTCCATCTTAGCTTCTACATCTTTCCTTAAACCATCCATTTTAGATTCTGTTGTTTTTTGTGCAAGTGACACTCGTTGCACTTGTTCTTGTAATTTTGATATATCATATAGCATTTCTTCTTCTTCTTCATGAGTCATGCTAGAGCTTTCAGGCTCCTTACTAGGTGTTTGCATTTTCTTTCCTCGGGGCATCAGTTACCGATAATAATTCTCTAATATTCCCTTTGAATTCCTTCAAAATAAATTTTCAAACCAAGCTTAAGCAAAAATTAAAGAAAATCTACACACATTTTTTCACTTTGTAGGGGCTCGATATTGCCTCCGATGTATCTCTGTACTTTCTGATTATCTGTTGTGGGGAAAAGTATCCGATGCGGATGACACTAACCCTTTCTAAAGGTGACAGTCTTTAGCAACAACTGAATGATAAAGTTTTCATGTTCCACTTTATGAAAGCACAGAGAGAATGGAAAGAGGGTCAACCAACCTGGTGTCTTGCGCTTAGTCGATCCTTGTTCTTCTCTCTTTGTATCCGGTTCCCAACTCTTTGCTCTCCAAGCCGATCCAGCTACACACAGAATCTGCACAACAAAAGGGAGCAAACTACGAGATACAAGCAATCATAATTGAAGCATGGATTAGGTTGCATCAAATATACATGTAAACACAAAAGCATCTATGTAAAACAAGTATATAGAAGAACATGCAAACTTTATTGATAGAAAGTAACAGGGTTCCAGAGGAAGTTACAACCAATGATGTTGGCTCCAATCCAGCAGCACCTCCTCGGCAGCAAGAACACTCTTCTTCACCTCTAGTAAAACAATCACCCAATAATCCTGGCAGTATACCAACAGCACCTCCTTGCTTATACAAAATTCCAGCCTCCTTAGACCTCATAGAAGAGCTCTATATATAGGAGGGAAGAGGAAAGGATGAGTCAGCTGGAGGCTGGCATATAGCTGACTAGTGTCCTCTCTATCTTCAGTTAATCTTCAGTTCCTGTGTCCACTTGGAGATCCTTGCTTACACATGGTGATCAAGTACCTCTTACTCATCACAGGGCGAATCTCATGACCCAAGTGTCAGTTTGGAAGCTTCCTGGGCAACTGACACCTTGCAGGATGACTGTGCCACTTGGCCAATCTCGCCCAGCGCAGGTAGCCTTCATTGTTTTTGACTTCCAGCGCAGGTACAGAGTGGGACAGTTGCAATACAGCGCAGAAGCTCAGTTAAGCAGCTGACATGATCCAAAATAAGCCTGTTCTGAAGTGTTTTCAGGTGGAGAACTGATTGGAAGTGCTGTTGATTGATGACCTTGTTCTTTTAGGGGTAAGAACAACATGTTTATGGATTGAGGATCCGTGTAATTATCGACATTCCCTGCTCCTTGACGCGAGGCACAAAAATGTCTATAACAGTTGCCCCCTAAAGTATGAGGCCGTTAATCGGGTGAAATGCTTTAGCTAGAGGGTCCGAAGTTCGTTCCAGTGCTGAGGAGAGTGCCCTGTAATACAATACAATACAATACATTATCTTTCATTCATCATTATTCTCATGATCTAGCTGAGGCGGGTATTCCCATGCTCAGCTTTCTATAAATACATTTTGGTACATATGACAGACGATCGTCTGAAGACAGACTGATAATCTTCCGCTAAAATTATCATCCTTTGAGGAGGATGATCATCTGCTGCAATGATGTACATGGCAAATGCTTTTATATTTCCTGAATATATATCGCAGCCCGGATGGATGAAACTAGATCCGGGGTCTTCAAACTCGTTTGATCTTCACTCTAAGTACAAGTCGATCCATGTGAGAATTACGCTGAAGTCGAACATGGAAAGACATCGCTTGATTACCAGTCAATAATGAAAACCGTTAACAAGCGCGAGAGGAATCACCAATAATGACGATGACCCTCAAGGTACGGCAGTACAATTTACGTGGCGTGAATAAAGGACTTGGCGTCGAACGCCTCGCAAAATCTTCTGGTCGAAGGTCATTGATGTATACCTGTCGCCGGAAGTGAGAAACTTGCCATTGAGGCATGCAAGCTTCAAAGTACTGATGGGGGTGTTCCTAGATCGACTTCTTGGATAATGAGCTGAAGTCGACAAGAAGTGATCCGTCAAAGGAGGGCCTTGATGAATCCCACATCAATGACACGGAACGGAGCTAATGATTTAGTGGAGGTGAAACAAACTGTGACATATGATTCAGGGTGGCGATCATGAAATGGATGAAGGAAAATGTATGGTAGTGGATGGGACACGGTTGACACTTTCTGAATGACCCCTCTTGAACATATATACGACACTGATGTGATGGATCGGTAGCATTACCCCGACTGGATGGTGTGGCGAGGACCATGGTGATGAAACCGGTGAATGAGACAACCCAACCCGATGTGATACGGAAGAAAAGTGTCATGTTCAAGAGTGACTTGCTACCTCTAAACTTTGATGTTCTCCAAATTTTTCCCCAGTCATTTCTGACCAGTACCTCTTTATTTTTGTCAAGCTTGAGGAGGATAACATATGCTTGTTCTATAACCTGCCCTTCGGGCAAGCCTATCGCTAAGATTTAACGAGCCTAGCGATAGGGAAACTCGTTCTCGTCTAAAGACAAGTTTGTCGCTATTTAATCATTTTAACGAGTCTAACGAAAAGGAAAACTCGGTCCTTTTCATTTTTAGAGAGTCTAAAAAGGTACAGAAAGTCAACTCCATAATTCCTTTTTCGTCAGCAAATCCCTTAAGTCCGAAAAAGTATAAAACAATACAGAAGGGATGGCTGTTCGGTACTTTTAACGAGCCGAACAAGACAAGCGCTCGATCCTTTTGTGCAATAATCCCTCAGGTCCAAAAAGATTAAAATTTAGAGGAGGGATAGCGTTCCGGTTATTTAACGAGCTGGAAGGCCAAAACTCGGCAAACTTTTCATATTTTACGAGTCAGTGAAAAGAGCTGAAAGAAGACTCGTCTTTTGAGGAACGAGTGATAAACAGGGATAGCTACAGATTCCAGGTACAGGTTGGAATTTCCAATCTCGGCAGTGTCACCAGGATGGCTAGGTGAAATCACTCTTCGCAGCTGTTTCTCAAAAGAGGTAAACACACAAATGGAAGTGAATGATCGGCCAAATGAACAGTGGAGGTGATGGATGAAAACACGATCAAGGTTCTTATGGCTGATGAATTTACGATCTCAAAAGGTTATTTACCGGTTCATTTTTTCCATGAGCTTGAACTCTGGGGGAAACTTTTGCTCACACTTTTCTATTTTTTAACGAGCATAAATTCAGTCATAAAACTGCTCGATTTTCGCGTTTATTTTTTAACGAGCATGAACTATATGCTAAAACTGCTCGATATACCAGTCATAAGAAGAACGCCTCCTCTAAGGATCCATTTTTTATAGAGCTTGGGCCTTACCACAGCTATGCTCCATTTTTGGCAAATTTTACTTTTGCCCCACAGGTTTTCTTCATGCAAGGTTGGAAACGGCTAATCCTACGAGTTTAACGGGTTAGACCTACAGGTTTAAAGGGAGGACCTAAAAATTTAAAAAATCAATAGTCGTCCCTTGCTTGCATTCCAAAAGTTTGCATGCCCCCAGGTATAGGATAGAATTTCGAGGCTGCCCCTCCTCTCCCCTACTTTTGTTTTTCTCTGGGTGTTCTTACTTATTTGTCATCTTGCTAATCTAATGCTAACGATACTTGTCTTCTCGTTATTTTAAGGGGTCTTACGCAGTACTCAGACTTCCTGTCGGCCCACTTTTAACAAACAGCTATGTGACAATAGAAGAACACTACTCAAAGATAAAACATTGGTATTATTGAGGGAGGCTTGCCTCTTTCTTATTATCCGAAGAGTGGTTCTATTCGCTGCCGCAAATCAATCTCTTTCTTCGGCGGTGTCTATCATTGGGTTGTCCAAAGATGGTTACCCTCTGTTACAACAATATGGTCTCCTTCTTAGTTTACTGCCCCTGCTTATCCTTCAAAACATATGTTTCGATGGGCGAGGCTTGAATTTAAAGATGGTGACTACTTGTTACAATAAGGGAATTCCTACTTGGGCATTGCCCACTTTTTTAGACAAAGGTGAATGACTCTTTTGCCAAACACATAACTTTAACAAAAGAACACTATTCCAGAACAACCCCACTTCCTTCCACGGACGGGGTACGGACTAGTCATGTTCTTCTGCGGAAATTCTTCCTTATATCCGGAGTTTCCTCTGCCCGAAGCAGACCAGGGTGCATGCCCCCTGGGTCCTAGTCTTTCTTTCCGAATCACTCGCATTCATCGGGAAGGAGGACTGGGGGTGGAGGCGAATCTTGAGTGAACAGACCATTTAGGATTGGTATTTGACTATTTGCGATGCGAGATCCCGGAAATGAAAGTTGGTCTACGAGCTTGACCACCCTTCCTTCATGTGGAAAACACATTACTCTAAAGAGTGAGGAGACTATCGCTCCCATGCAATAAATATAGTCGCGTCCAAGGAGTAGGTTATAATCCAAGGGTCCTTGAACTACCAACACGTTCATCCTGACGGTCTTCCCTTTCAATGTAACAGGTACATCGGGGAGGATTCCTAATGGTCGACTGGTTCCTTTATCAAAACCTGAGAGATTTCTCAACTCAGGTAAAAGCGCTGGGGAACCCAGTGCTTTCCAAGCAATAGAGGAAAGGATACTCACAGACGCCCCTTCATCAATGATAGTACCAGCCATAACCATTCTATAGATCTGGACAATGATTCTAAATGGTGTACTGGCTGGTAACCGAGGTCTGCCTAGTTGATTCCAATCAAAGGATACAACCAGGTTGCTTGGTGGTGGGACCGAATATACGGCCGGATACGACTCAGATGATGTTCCTTCCTGCGATAAAGGAATGGGCGCATTGCCCGGATGCTCGTCGGAGTCGGTGCTGATAAAGAGAACCTGGACGGTGTCATCCTTGTTCTCATCAGTGAGGGTGTCACATGAAGACGACACTTCGGTGACGGTGTCATTTGAAGACGGGTCTTCAATGACGGAGTCATTGGACGATAGAACCTTTGAAGGAAGAACCGGGTCAACTGCCGTTTCGACCTTTAGACTTTCGTCTGGTCTAGATTCGGTAGGTTCATTCTCAATGACTGACACATCAGCTGACCACTTGAGTGGTTCAACTGGATTTTCAACTATCGAGGGATTAGGCGCGAGTTTTCGGTATCCAGGCGGAAGTTGCACCGGTGACACCGGGCGATCTTCCAAAACTCTCTTGGCCTCATCTAAGAATGGACATTTGTGGATGGCATGGTGACCTTCACACAATAGACAGGGTGATCTTGGTCCCCTTCTTCGTCCTTCACTCTCGCTAGTTGAGGGAATGCAATCAACTTGACAACCAGAGGTTGATGCTACCGGATTGTGCAACCTCGGGGACCAGTCCCTTAGTATCCGGGGAATACAAGGACAATCACGATGGAAATGGATCCCTTTGCAAATGACACATGGCGATTTAGGCCCGGTCGGTGCAGTGTGTGGGTTTTTGTCAGTTTTCTTCTTCTTGCCCCCAGTCGCCTTCGCCAGAGGCTCCTTCTGCTTCTTCCCTTTCTTCTTCTTTTCCTTCTTCTCCTTGGGAGGCTGACTTTTGCCGGCTCTACCCTGCGAAGATGAAGGATCAGAGGAAGTATCACAAGATGTAGAAGGCTGGTGGGTAGTTCTAGATTGTTCTGACAGTTGATTCGACTGCTCAGGATTAGTGGCGATTTGGACAACATTAGTTGAAAAGAGCCAAACAGGAAGGCCGATTGTCAATCCTGGAAGTGACAATGTAGCCATATGAGGCGCACCAACATCTCCCCAAGAGGAGAAGGGATTTGGACTTCCGCCAAGGTTACTTCCTTGGTTGGTGGGCTCCATACTTTTCAACTGAAAGATCAACGTGGGAATAACAGGTGATTATGTTCCGCTTTAAAATAAGTTTTATTTACGACGCTTTTAGACACAAACTTGCTTTTTCATGTTTTAAGAGTCGAGAAAAAGCTAAAGATGACTCTAGTCGCCTTCGATGTATTAACGAGCCCGAAGTGACAAATGCTCGGTTGGACCTTTTCAGTTATAGAGTTTGAAAAAGGCCAAAAGAAACTGCTCTAGAGATCTAGGCAGAGGGTGTGCCAAACCTTTCGCGAAACCACAGAATACGTTTTACGGTACGGGTGGTCGATCTTCGTGAATGCTGTGTTCACTGCATCGCGATCAGTAGGGCGGCCGACACGGTTTCCTAAGGATAAAGGATAAAAGCCTATAGGGGTCTCCCAATATACGCGACAGTACGCGGGAGCTCAAATCCGTGTTAGTGCCACCGACTCTCAGGAGGAATCACCCACCTTCGTAGAGATCGACAGTCACTATGTTTAACGACGCCGGAACACGTCTCTACCTAGACCTCTAGATGTTTGCGTTAAATTCCAAAGCGTTATTATGTAAATTGAGTTTATTTTAATGTTGATCTTTCTTAACAGTTTGCCTTTCAGGTTCGCCACGAGATGTATATATACAACTTCCTATATGCAATCTAAGAATGAGAAGCAAAATCTTTTCAATCTTTCAACTTTGAAAACCTTAATCTACTTGAGGAAAGAGCAAGACACAACTTTTTCCACAGATCAAAGAACACACACTAAAATGCACATTTTCCTAAATCGTCAAGCATACAGTCAAATGCAAAATGCACAATGCATGTATTTCTTTTCGTTATCCTTAATGTTGATGCTTAACAAAAGGAAACTGTTGTATGATTTTTGAATCAACTTTCAAGTAGAAATAAACAAGCTTGTCCACAATCAAAAGAACACCTTATGAAAGACTTGTTTTAAATACAGGAAAAGTATAGATTCAAACCATAAAGTGAGAAGCAAACCAATCCAAAACAGCTATGAACAGCAATAACACTAACTCATAAGATCGCAATCTAAGAGGCCACAGCTACTAGGTTCGCTTTTCACAATGGGAAATTGTAACTAAAACAAGAAATACTGAAAGAACGTTTACAATTTCATCACACAACTGAGGCGGAATAATGTCAAGGAGATGAGGTCTACAACAAATACAATAACCAGCAAGCAATCAGCCAAAAACAAGTGCAAACAGGGCCAAGACACAAAGGAAGAGCTGAGCTAGATTAAGGCCAACTGGACCAGCGCAGGCACTAGTTCACCAGTTTCACTCTCAGCGCAGTTCCCGAAGGGACTACCTGCGCTGTAATGCAGACTGCCAGTGGACAGCCTGCACTGACTTACGAGAGTTACGTCTGCTAAGAATTCCGGGTCATAAAAAGCTCAAAAATGTACTGTTTTGACTGAAATAAAATGCTATGGGTTAAGTACAGGCTAAGGGATGATCAAGAGGATAAAGATCTATCACTAAGAGTAAGGATTCATCTGTAGATTAGCTCTTTAAATCTTGAATTTTCTCAGCAAAGGAGCAAGAGTAGCAAAACCCTCTACTTCGCTTTTGATAGAGTCAAAAGCTTTTCGATTCGGTACTCCTTTCTTCAAGAAATGAATAGCAAAATACTACAACAACAAGATACTAGGATCTCCCCAGTGGAGTCGCCAGTTTGTTGGGTGATTGTTTTACTAGAGGTGAAGAAGAGAGTTCTTGCTGCCGAGGAGGTGCTGCTGGATTGGAGCCAACATCATTGGTTGTAACTTCCTCTGGAACCCTGTTACTTTCTATCAATAAAGTTTGCATGTTCTTCTATATACTTGTTTTACATAGATGCTTTTGTGTTTACATGTATATTTGATGCAACCTAATCCATGCTTCAATTATGATTGCTTGTATCTCGTAGTTTGCTCCCTTTTGTTGTGCAGATTCTGTGTGTAGCTGGATCGGCTTGGAGAGCAAAGAGTTGGGAACCGGATACAAAGAGAGAAGAACAAGGATCGACTAAGCGCAAGACACCAGGTTGGTTGACCCTCTTTCCATTCTCTCTGTGCTTTCATAAAGTGGAACATGAAAACTTTATCATTCAGTTGTTGCTAAAGACTGTCACCTTTAGAAAGGGTTAGTGTCATCCGCATCGGATACTTTTCCCCACAACAAACTGGAAGTCAAAAACAATGAAGGCTACCTGCGCTGGGCGAGATTGGCCAAGTGGCACAGTTGCAATATAGCGCAGAAGCTCAGTTAAGCAGCTGACATGATCCAAAATAAGCCTGTTCTGAAGTGTTTTCAGGTGGAGAACTGATTGGAAGTGCTGTTGATTGATGACCTTGTTCTTTTAGGGGTAAGAACAACATGTTTAGGGACTGAGGATCCGTGTAATTATCGACATTCCCTGCTCCTTGACGCGAGGCACAAAAATGTCTATAACATTATCTAGTTCTGAATTTGTGACCTGTAGTAGCCCTCTGTGTCCTATTTCCAATGCCACAAGTCTGACCCAAATTGGATTCTCCAAGGAAGAGTTATGCGAAATATCCCACAGTGACTTGATTATAGACTAGTTCAGTAGAGCGAACTTGTACGACGTGCCACGTGTCACTGTTTCAACCTTTGACTCTGAAAAAAATATATAAAAGAAAACTACAATCTGTCCTCTTTCTGTAACTTCTTATGAAATTTCAATCCAATGCTCAGAATGAAAGTTATGACGATTTTCCCCAGGTCACCTGTTTTGAGTGTAATTCAGGAGTCTACAAAAAGACCAACTTCCTCAGATCATATCTCCAAAAATATCAAGCGAAAAACTCTGAAATTTGGACCCCGAATTCAACGCGGTTTCTTCTCAAATGGGCTTTTTTTGTGACTTCTTAAACGTCACAGAAAAAAAGTTATAGCGAAAATGCCACTATGACCTGTTTGGAGCAGCGAAACCCTAGAATCCAAAGCTCTGATACCAAATGTTATGAAACCAGCTCAAGAAAAGATAGAAAAGAAAGATCAACGCCTTAGAATTCAGCCTCTTCGAGGGGGCAACCTCCTTTACATTACATAAATGAACAATTCTTGGATGATACAAATGACAAAACCTCCTTTCTATATATAGGAGTCTAAGGAGTCACAATATAATCCAGCTGACCTAACAATAATAATATAAAGCCACAAAAATAATAATAGAGGGATTCTATGGGGCACAGAAATAACAATATGTGGGTAATAGGGGCACAACAATATAAATAAGGGGTATAACTATAATAGTAATGGGGTAATCACTAGTATTATAGGGACCCAACAGAAGGATTCAAAAAATTCTATATAAACAAGCAATGGGAGAATCAAAACATGAGACATTGTTATGTTAGCCAAATTATTGTTTGAGAAAACTACCATTGTGTTGTTGAAGCTAGAGAAGGGAAGAACACTAGCATGTTGGCCATATTGCTTCTAAGAAATCCATCATCATAGTGAGAGAAGAGGAAACCGCCATTGGAGAGTCTTCATACCTCTTTGAGAGAGAGGAGAAATTTGGAAAGAGATTGAGGAAAAGAAACCCCTTGTTGAGGATTTTTGGGCTCCATAGCTCAAAGAATTCTCTTCAAGTGTCTAAGATTCATATATTGTATTCAACCTCTACTACCAGCAGTCAATAAAGGGAGATTTTCCATTATCTTATTGATTTGTTTTCTCCATTTGAGCATTGTTTGTGTATTTACTTATTTGTTTAGTTTATGTTTATGTATGCACTGTTTCTAGTATTTATCACATTGTGTTTATTTAAGTCTGTCCATTAGCATTACCAATTTTGACTATGATCCTTTGGAGGGAACAATCAACTGCCAAGGGGGTATCTTTTGGTACACTTGTGCTCCAAAAACACTACAACGGAAATGGCAACTCCATTGATATCTTTTTATTAATCTAAATATTGTTCTTGCAGGACCTCCTCTCTGCACAACCATCCTACAAGGTGCCCGACACCTCTCTATAATTTTTATAGATCTAAAGGATCTGTTTTAAACTCGCATAAGTGAAAGTTTCCTTTTCTTTCTCGACCGTGCATATTTTTCTCTGATGGACGCACATGCACGTTTGTGTGTGATAAAATCCTCATGGTCAATAGAAAGCAAAAAGGAACCTTCTATTTGTCTCTTTTCTCAAGTGATTAGCAGCCATTAGTGAATTTCCTTCACCACAACATTTTGTTTTTTTATGTTCAATACCCGTAGTTTCTTTACTAACCTTAAATGGTGAAGCAATTAGAGTATTTTTCATTTTACATTTGCAAATGCACACATAGCTTAATTAGGGAGAAAAGTAAGTGGCCAAATTCCACATATGTTTTTCAACCTCTTTTTCTTGAATTTTCTGCAAATCACATAGCTTTATTAGCAAATGAGTAACTAGCCTATCATCCACAAAACTCACTACTAACCAAAGAATTTCATTTTTGGGACTAGGTCAAATGTTACTAGATAAATCAAGTAGTCTTTGCTTCCCTTGTGTCTCTTAGACGAGCCTGGGATTGCACATGAAAACCTTCTCGAAAACATTTGAATTTCCATCTCCCTTGTTAAACTCCACATAGTTTAATAGCTTAGGAAAAGAGTAAGTGGCCCATAATCCACAATATATTTCTTTTTTCCATGCAAGGAATAATAACCATTTCATGTAATTAGAAGGCCATTGTAAAGGATCACCAAATTTATGCATCTTATCACACTTTGTGTAGGTTTTAACCATGTACAAAAATTACCTGCATACGAATTCTAAAACACAGAAAATAAACAATGTGAGAGCATAACACATAAAACACATATACACAGATATTTTCCCCTGCAACCCTAAATGGACTACCAGCTTGATTTTTCATTATGTCCCTTTCAATGTTACAATATATATATATATACATTTCGAAGCATCCAATACCATGGACTAAAAGCCATCGCGCCCAAAACCATGTGCAAAAAACATGCACAAAACTATTGGTAGGTCTGCCCACCTAATATAGGGTCCAAAAAAATTTCCCCAGGGCACTACCCTAGACCTCGTAGAGGGGGGCTAATCACCCCCCTCAAACCCTCTATGACCCCCCCACTACACAATCAATGCAACAAAGCGGGGGCTCCAGCCCCCCTCTAACCCCCCAATTAACTAGGGGAGCTAGTCGTGGAAAGAATATAACGCAACGCAACATTCTCCCACTTGTTGTTTTCTTTCCACAGGGGTCTAGGGGAGAGCTTAGTCATTTATCCATCCCTGCAATGCCCATTGTTTCTCTACACCAAGAGAAATTCTCAGAGCTCAGAGATTTTGTCAATGCATCTACATTATTCTTCAAAGTGTCCACCTTTACCAGCAACACATTTTTGTCTTCTATCATATCCCTCACAAAGTGATACTGAACATCAATGTGCTTTGTATTTGAATGGTAAGCAGGGTTCTTTGCCAAGAAAATTGCACTTTGGATGTCACAGTCTATCCTTATAGCTCCCTGTACTAACCCCATACTTGAACACAATATTTGCAACCACACTGTTTCCTTGCCTGCATGAGTGGCTACCATGTATTCTGCCTCTGTAGTTGATAATTCCACTACAAATTATTTCTTACTCATCCAACTGACTGCACTTCCAAATAGGTTAAACACATACCCACTTGTAGATCTTCTCTGATTTAGATCTCCAGCCTAGTCTACATCAACAAAGCCATGAATATCAAAAACTATGTCCAACCTTGGTCTTCCTTGGTAGCACAAACCATAATCACTAGTGCCATGCAAATACCTGAAGACTCGCTTCACTGCTATCCAATGCTCCTTCCCTGGTTTTGACATAAACCCGTTCAATACTCCCAATGCATGTGCAATGTCTAGTCTAGTACAAACCATCGCATACATCAGGCTACCGATTGCACTTGCATATGGAACACGGGACATGTCATATTCCTCTTCTTGTGTCTTGGGACACTGTTCATCAGATAAATTTACACCTAAAAGAATAGGAAACTTCACCGATTTACTATCCTTCATATTAAACCTCTGCAATATTGTCTCGACATACTTCCTCTAGTTTAACCAGAGCTTCCTCTTTGCCCGATATCTTTTAATTTCCATGCCCAAATATATAGTTTACAGCACCAAGATCCTTCATGTCGAATTTGGAGGACAATTGGGTCTTCAAATCCTGGATAATATCTTTGTCATTTCCAACCAAAAACATATCATCCACATATAAGACCAGATAAATAACATGGTCACCAATTAATTTAAATTACACACAGTGATCTGCTTTGCTTCTGGTGAAGCCGAATCCCTGTATAAATGTATCAAATTTTTGATACCACATCCTTGGTGACTGTTTTAACCCATACAGAGACTTCTTTAACTTGCATACCAGTTATTTCTTACCCTTCACTGCAAAGCCTTCAGGTTGCTTCATGTAGATCTCCTCTTCCAGATCCCCATGAAGAAATGTTGTCTTCACATCCATATATTCTACCTCAAAATCAAAAGCAGCAGTAGCAAATAAAAGTAATCTACTAGAAGCTACCTTGGCAACAAGAGAAAAATATCACCAAAATCAATTCCCGACACCTGGGAATAATCTTTTTCTACCAACCGAGCTTTGTATTTATCCACCATTCCTTCTGCATTCATATTCTTCTTGAACACACATTTTCTACCAATGGGTTTCCTTCCAGCCAAAAACTCCACCAGATCCCAAGCCTCATTTTTGTGCAAAGATGACATTTCATCAACCATGGCCTCTTTCCAAATTTTTCCATCCTCTGAATCTAATGCTTCCTTCATAGTTCTGGGATCATCATCAATAATAGATAAAGAAAAATTTGAATAGAAAGCAGATGGAATATACCTTTCTGGCTACCTTCTTTCTCGAACTGATCTTCTCACAACTAGAGTTTATGGCTCTTCATCTTTTGATTCCTCTTCTGCTGTAGACTCTGGTTCTTCCTCCTTTAGCTTAAACTATATCTTCTTAGGTTCCTTTGATGGGACTTCACGTTTATTAACATCTTTCACCTCTCTGAACACCACATCTCGGCTATACACAACCTTCCTTGTTATTGGGTTCTAAAGCTTATAACCCTTTAAACCATCCTTATACCCAATAAAGATGCACTTTTCAGATTTACTATCCAACTTTTTTCTTTTCTCCTTTGGAACTTGTACTTATCCATCACATCCAAATACCCTCAAATGTGAAAGAGAGGGTTTCTTACCAGTCCATACCTCTTGTGGAGTCTTATCCTCCAACGCTGATGAAGGTGATCTGTTGACCAGGTAACATGTTGTCTCCACTGCCTCTGCTCAGAATTCCTATCCTAACCTGACACCATTGACCATGATTTTTTCCCTTTCCATCAACATCTTGTTCATTCATTCTGCAACTCCATTTTGCTCAGGTGTGTATGGAGTAGTCTTCTGCCATGCTATACCACACTTCTTACATAATTGTTCAAATTTCTTCTTACAAAACTCTCCACCGTTATCTTTCCTCAACACCTTTATCTTCTTCTTTGTCTGGTTTTCCACTAGAGCCTTAAATTCTTTAAACATGTCAAAGACTTCAGATTTCTTCTTAAGGAAATATATCCATGTATTCCTTGAGAAGTCATCTATAAATGATACATAGTACATAAACTTACCCAGTGATGTAACCTTCACAGGTCCAAACACATTACTGTGCATAGGCTCTAATATTTGTTTCACCCTCTTACCACCAGAGGGGAAACTCACCCGATTTTGCGTCCCATATACACAATTTTCATAGAAATCAGAATCTACAGAGCTATTAGTCATACCTTCTACCATACCTTTACCATGAAGTATTCAAAGGCCCTTCTCTCCAATATGTCCAAGCCTTTGATTCCATGGCATGGTCTTTTCTCCAGAGACCACTAGATTTTCTGCTCCACTTTTAGGAACCACAGAACTGTTGCACCCATCAACAACAGTGCTACCTTGTAGCTCGTAGAGAGTTCCAATCCAAGCTCCCCGCATTAATACCAGTGCTCCTGAATGATCTTGCAGGTATCCTTCTCGAACACTGTTTTTACACCTACATCATCCAACTTGCTTACAAAAATCATATTTCTGGCCAATGCAGCAATATGCAGAACACCCAGAAGTGTTCTAATCCTTCCACCTTTCAAATTCAACTTAACTTTTTTGTGACCAATGATTTTAGCCTTCCTGTCATCCCCCAAGAATACATCACCACTATCATATTTCTCATACTTGAAAAACCACTCTCTATGGGGAGTGAAGTGAAAGGATGCACCTGAGTCAATCAACCATGCCTCATGATCTACATGTGTACTTGAAGAATCGAAGTACACATCCCCACTTTCATCTGAGGTGGTTTTTGCCTATGCAGAAGGGGCATCATCATATCCCTTTTATTTTTTAGGAGCTTTAGATTTATAGTCCCTTTTGTAGTGCCCTTCCTTTCCACATTTCCAGCACACCTTTACAGATTTTCCTGGAGATTTAGATCTCCCTCTACATTTATATCTCCCACTCAATGAATTATTTTTGTTTCTGTTCTAGGACCTTCCTTGTATAGACAAGGCATCACCATTCTAGCTCTCCATATTTTTCCGTCTTATCTCCTTCGTCAGTAAGGATGAGACTATTTCATCAAACTGCAATGTAGTTGCATTGCTACCTATTGCAATAACTAGACTATCCCACGAATTTGGTAGAGAACACAACAAAATGATGCACTTGTCTTCATATGAAATTTTAATATCAATATATATTAACTGACTTACCACAGTATTAAATGCGTTTGGATGCTCTATCACTGAGTCTCCATATTTCATCCTCAGGTTACACAACTTTTTCCATAGGAACAGTTTATTCACCAGAGACTTAGATTGGTACAAATTCCCTAACTTATCCCACAAATCCTTCACCGTAGCTTCCCCTGATACATTCAATAATATTGAATCTGAGACACACAATTGTATTGTGCTCTTTTCCTTTTGATCCAAATTCTTCCATTCTTCATCGGAAACTCCCATTGGTTTAGTACTCGGATCTACCACGATCCACTCATCTTTATCCACCAACAGATCCTCGATCTTGAGTTTCCACAGCTCAAAACTCCGGCCATTAAATTTCTTGATCTCTATCTTTCCACTATTCGACATCTTCTTTCACCACCAGAATCGATCCCACAGATCTCCCACTGAACATGGTCTTAGCACAGACTTGAGCGAAACCCCTCAGCAATAAAGGTGTCCCCTTGAAGCCAAAATAACTCTGATACCAAATGTAGGTTTTAACCCCATACATAAATTACCTGCATACGAATTCTAAAACACAAAAAATAAACAATGCGAGAGCATAACACATAAAACACATATACACATATATTTTCCCCTGGATCCCTAAACCGAGACTACCAGCTTGATTTTTCATTATGTTCCTTTCAATGTTACAATACATATATATACATGTCGAAGCATCCAATACCAAGGACCGAAAACCATTGTGCCAAAAACCATGTGCAAAACCATGCACAAAACCATAGGTAGGTCTGCCCACCTAATATAGGGTCCAAAAAAATTTCCCTGGGGTGCAGCCCTAAGCCCCGTAGAGGGGGGATAACCTCCCCCCTCAAACCCACTGTGACCCCCCCACTGCGCAATCAGCACAACGAAGGGGGGACTCCACCTCCCCTCTAACCCCACGGTTAACTAGGGGAGTTAGTCGTGGAAAGAATATAACACAACCCAACACTTTGTGTGTTCACTTGCATCACACACTAACCTTCTATATGCTTTATACTCAAAAGGCATCTAGTTTTTGGAGCTTTTGGTACTTAGTCTATTTTGGCTTACAAAATCACCCCATAAGTGAATTAAGACTCCTTAAAAGCAACCATAACTTGAACCAACTAAGTTTCCCCACAGGAGCCACCAAAAATTTATATTTAAGGTTAGGACCATTGGGGGTAGGCATCCCATAAGTCTCCATGGTCATGTTACACCTTTGAAACATAGTTGTTGAATTTTTAGGGAGCTTAAAATCCTTCAATCATCGGCAAAGAATACTCGAGCAAGGCAGAGACCCAATTCAGAGGGGGTTTTGCTTAGGTCTACTACATGCAGTACTCTTTGGGGTTACCTGACCCATCTAGTGCTCGGTATTGGTAAGTGACTACCAAGAAGCTAAAGACTCGAATGCTCACGTGGGACGAAGGTACTTTAGTGACCAAAATGTAGGGCACCCTTTCCCTATAGGTGATGGCACATGTAGCACTTGAGCCTCATTACCATTCCCTTGGTTGATTCTTCGACTACTAGAAGGGATCGCTAGTTCTTTCGAGACGTTGCCCCAGGACCCATCAGAAGATATCTTCGCAAGGCCCAGTTACTTTGAGAGTTGACAGGATGATTATGTCTACATAGGATTTTTTATCATACGCAACAAACAAAAACCTTTTTCTTATTTGTTTGATCACATAATTTAATTATTAAAGGAAACTAAACCATTTATATTTTAAATTTGCTTTATTTATGTGATCATATTACATTTCTACTTATCTCCTTACCTCACCGTACACAAAGTAACACGAACTCTAAATCGAAACCACAGGGGACCCCATGACTCCCTGTCAATCTAGACATTTTTTAAACCTCCCCCAATTACCGGGAGGTGTGCCAGGACTTCTGCCATTTAGGTGTAGAGGACATCATTCAACCACCATGATTGGATCTTCCTTTATTGGTGCATCTTTTCTCGGAACTCCTCCTCAGAAAAAAAACACCCTTCACCACTCTAGAAGGATCCCCACGTTCGACCCCCTTTGGTAGCGCACACTCCACTCCTCCAGACAGTCCCGGAGACACCTATTGAGGTAGTTCTCTCTATGCTTCCCCATAGAGAACCCCTTTGCATATAGCTATCCAAAATCATTTTTTGATGGTAGGTAATGCACAAATATCATTCTTAGCTTCACTAAATCTACCATATTTAAGCAAGCTAACTAATGACCCAATCTCGCACGGCCAAAATTGGCTAGATATGCCCACCAATATCCCTTCGAATATTCCAAAATTCGAAGGAAAGCAGGGCAAAGACCCAGGGAACCATGTCATGAATTTTCACCTAAGGTTTTCGTCTAATAGTATCACCGATGATACTATTAGATTACGATTATTTCAATGCACCCTAATGAGACCTGTAGCGAAATGGTATGTCAACCATCCTTCTGCGTTGCACAAAGACTTTAGCTCATTAGCTATATCTCTCCTTACCTTCTTCTAGCTCCCATTTCACCATGATTCAGGTCTGGAACTCCTCACCCACTTCAAACAAACACCCGCTACTCATATCTCGGACCATATCCATGAATGGTGAAAACGTCGTATCCTGTGCAAAACCCAATTTGAAGATAAAGTCCTCTTGGAATTATTCCTGGGATCCCTTACATTTGAAATCTCTAAGGACGTAGAAAATTCATCCTCGAAGACCAAGTGAAGCCCCCAAAGTTGCGGCTTATGTATACCTAGTCTAGGTACATTTATCATGTGCTCCTAGATGCCCCGCGCTTGAAAACTTACAAAGAGATCCCAGGCGCATCCAATGTTGCTGATGGATTAATTAGGTCCATATCCCAAAATAAACACAAAAATAAGTACCAATACCCTAGATATTCATTCAATGGCCAAGCATTTGATGTTATGTAAAATGTGCAAACATTGCAATATATAGGGTATTACCAAGGCCAACCTACACCTATGCAGAATACGATCAACATGTTAACCAATATTAACCCCCTCAAGGAGGCTCATATCCTACCCCACAGGGAAACCAATACCCTTCTCGAAATAAAAACATGATGTCCTCTTCCCAGAATCCATACATTAACCAGGGACACGGGAACCAATATTCTCCTTTCCAAACAAAACAACAGAATCACCCATCGATTCAAAACAATGTAAGGGTAATTCTAGTGAAACCTTCTCTCACTTCACAACAACAATCAGAGGAACAACTGAATTCAGCTAATCCTTCAAATGTTGCTAAGAAAAAAACCAAAAAGTAAGCCAAAGGGAGAACCCAAGTAGGGGGGAAACAACCCCCACAGGCACCGAGAAAGGGCAATCCCAATCAAAATCAAAACTAGGGAATGACCAACAATATCCCACATAAACAAAGCAAGAACAAAAGTCTACGGACAAATCATTCATGTGTTATCTGTGGGGAATAGGGTCATTATACCCACCATTGTCCTCAACTTCCTAATTTAAAAAGGATACAAGACAGTAGAGGGAAAGGAGGCCAACAAACCATAGTGATGTAGGACCCCTTCCCCCATTGGGGAGTAGTTAACACACAACAACAAACTCCCCACCCTCATCCATCTAAAGGGAACTCCCAAAGCAATCCTAATCATGATATTTTCATGACAGGGGAGGATATCCTCTTGCAAATTATAACTAGAAGTTATGAAGCTCCCCTAGAACCCAATCCTTCCACCTCAACTACAACGATACCTATAGGGTCATTGACCATCCCTCGACCTCCTGTAGAATCTATACCTCAAATGGTCAAAGGACCTTTATGGAACGCATGACACAACTCGGAATTTGCTCATAGATACAACATAGTCGATGAGTTAGCACAATCATCGTCAACTGTGTCAGCATTAGAAGTCCTGCAAACATGACCAACCCAATGGAAAGCCTTACTTTGTGCTTTAGGCACAATCGACCCATCTGATTCTTGCCTAATAATATTTGACTTGGAAAAAGCTACTCCATGACTATCATCAACCGTTTCTTTCCAAATCCCAATCTTAGTCCAAAATACAACATTCATCGTTGCATTGTCAACGAAGGGGCATCCACATGTATCATGTCAAAATCCATTAGGCAGAAACTAGGATCCCCCGAGCTCAAGCCTTCCAACATTACGCTTAGAGCATACGACAGGTTCTCTTCTCCCATTGGTCTATACCCTAGCATGCCAAGTTAGTTGGATGGAAAATCTGTGTTAATAGACATTCAAGTACTCGACGCCTAGTTGGATTACAACATCCTTCTTGGATGAAGCTATATGTATGAGATGCTCATTGTCACCTCATCGGTGTTCAGAATAATGATGTTCCCCCATGATGGAAAAATCATTACTATTTATCAACTCACATACTACGAGAAGGAAACCCTACCCACACTAGATGACGTGTTTCTCTTAGTCTTGTCCTCCCATGAGTTGATTACTATTTACACTGAGCTCAACCTGGGCCACTTTAAGCCATCAACATGCCTAGGGACATTCCCAGGAGACCCTTTGGTGCTACAGGTGTGCATGATGACTCATTAAACACCACACAAAACTTGAAACCCGTTCTAGACACCATACACCCTCTAACTATAGAACCCATTACTTTACCTCACACCATTACGAAAACCCCTTTTTCTGCCCCCCACCTGGCTTTGTCTCACACCAATCCATGGCAACCCTTACATTACCAAATATGGCCCTTGTGATACCGGTCTGGTATCTAGTCCCCATGACCATGTCGACTGATCTAGGAAACATTCCAGTAAGGAATATCCTTGTACCTCCATCTCAGAAAACCACCCCTACTCAAAACCGTCCTGCATCAACACCAACCGAGGCCGAAAAAAGGGCTAAATAAAATAGTAAAAGAGGAGAACCCTCAACCTTCTCCATGGCCCTGCAACCCTATGCGTTAGGTGAAGAATTTGGGCACCCAACCCACATATGCCCCAAGTTATATGAGTTAAAAACCCTCATGCACACCTCTAAGGTACCTCAGCTCCACCAAAAGGAGAAAAAGTTGTTCCTTTACGTAATAAAGAATTACACACCAACCATGCATGTGGCATATGTGAAAAACATGGTCACTACACTCATCACTTTGGTGATATCCCTTGAGACCGAGAGACATTAAAAATTCTCATTCAAACCAACCTTAATGAGTAGATAGCACCAACCCAACCTCAAATGGATTATGAATACAAGAATGTCTTCTACATTCAAGAAGAAACAACTTCATGCTCCAAAAACCTTCATACAATGCACGAAGGAAGCATAAACAACCAAACCCATCCTTTAATTTACCATGTGTTATATGTGATGAACCTACTCACCCGATAAACCTCTACCCAAAACTATGGACACGTTACCAAAACCACCCAGTCACTCAGGTTTCTTATAGAAGAAAACCTAAACACCATAAATTCACTATCTGCACGGAAAACCATCATAAGATAAGGTGCCCCTAACTTCCCAGATTTCGAAAATCATTGAGTTTTGTACATCGATTCATGAACGAAAACTCTTACCTATTGGACTCAGACACAGAATCCACAAAACCCATTCCCCCACCCGAAGAAGAAGGAACCCTCGATGTCTTATGTGTGTTTGAGGAGAAATGACAGCCAACAACAAAACTGGGCCCCTATCATTTCACCTCCCATCACCAATCCAGATCATGCCAAAAGTAATCCAAAACCATATGGAAAAGAAAATCATCCATCACATGTGCTCTATGTGGTAAACCCAACCATTTGATAAATAAGTGTTGCGAACTGAGTAAGTTCAATGACATTTTCCACTTAGTGGCCCAAATCCCCCACAAGCATCTCTCCAACCAAGAAAAAATCACACATTGTTATTGTCGCATCTGCTCTCAATTCCACCACACAAGGAATTATCAACATCTTCCACGATTCCATGCAGCAAGGGCAGCGATGAAACCAATTCATACAACCAGGCCACGCCGCACCAATACCATGACCCAGAGATGGATATCGCCACAGGATATCCCGTCTCATGACATCAATGAGGCATCAACATCTAATACTATGAGAGGTACCTCCTCCCACACAATCTATTCAGTTAGTTCCAGACCAGTCTATGGAAACTCTACCAAAGCATCATTCGATCGCAACATCACCCCTCGGACATTTACCACAGAGGAGTTTGTCCTCCACTATGATATTTCCCAAGAAGCAATAGGACTGGGAAAGTTTGAAACCCTTTGGAAGGGGCCACACATCATTAAACATTGCCTTCTCAAGGTGGCATACATATTGTTAGAGCCTGATGGGGCTTGCGTAAAGAATCCCATCAATGATCTCTACCTCAAAAAATTTCACCCGTAAGAATGCTAGAGTAGGCATGTATGTACCATGAATTATTTTTTGATGATGATCACCTCATCATCGATTTACTCTAAAAATCATTCTCTCGTCATGTGTCAATAGATGGATCTTCCGTCAGCTTATCATCATGGGTCATTCACGATGCATCTCGATGGTCACAAAACCTCGCTACTGCATCCAGGGCCATATACTCTCCTGACCAGACACCTCATCCCTTTAATGGAATTTGTATCGAGCTAGCCACCAAAAATTAAGTAGGGTACGATGTCGTCATAGGCCTCTTGGATGATTCCCAGCACCTAGGCATCCATCACCTGCATATATTTCTTGATTCCCAGCTAGTTGTATCGTAGTTAAAAAGGACCTTTCACATCCATGATTCACGCCTCTTTCAAAAATATCTGCATGCACAAATATTAGCTAGATATTTTGATCATATAAAATTTACACATATAGCAAGGGATCAAAATCATACCACTGATCACATCGCTAATCAAATCCTAAACTAGCATGCATCACATATATATCACCATCAAGATACATAAAACATCAAACATAAGATACATCTCAAATAAAATGTAGAAATACACAAAAAGTATAGACACATCCAACATGTCATGAGAGACGCCAAAAAATGATCTCGTATATACATAAAAAAATATGAGTAAAAAAGATATAACTGGCCCACAACTAGGAAAAATAAGTCAAAAAAATATAGGGGAGCATCCTCATAATGGGTGCTTTCCCTGGTACATACATCATAAAAAAACCATCAAGTCTATCTAGGGCTCATGCGGCCCAATATCTGCATCTGGAGCCAAAATCGGACCAGTGGCATCCATCGCCATAGTGATACAACACAAAAGTGGTCAGTGTGCCTGCTCTAATGAAATCGTCGTCTCAACAATGATATCCACCAAGCTAGCCCATCCATTGATAGGAAACCCTCTAGTAAGGGAATCAATCTGCCCCCAAGTATCATGGTAGCTCTGTAACTCTGCCTCAACAGCTGCCAAACGTGCCTCTGCATCCTTAGCATGTGCTTTCCATCGCCTTGCATCCTCACCCACTGCTACCATGCCACCCTCTCTAGAGGGTTCACCAATCTCAAACTGGCGTCACTACATCAGTCGCTCTAGACCACCCCGAGGAACAGTAGATGGCCTCACCACCCTCGGTCTCTATGGAATAGGGGCATCCCTTGCAACACCCATGTGCCTCAGATCATGGCCTACAAAATAGGCCAGTGGTATCCCCCTCGACCCCACATCTACAAGTAAGCAAAGCATGGTGTAAACATCATCATAAATAAAATATCATAAAAAATACATGAAAGCTCACATATGCATACAAATAAAAAAATCACAATATATCTTCTAGTCCCTAGGCATCACCTTGAGGAAGCCCCATATCCAAATCTCCTAAAAAGTCCACTCTGTGATAAGGGAACTCCATAATCAAATGAGGGTTGGAATTAAACCAATCCTCTACAGTGATGTTCTAGTAATGCCCCACTGCACCACCCCCAGCTCTCGACATTTCACCTCCCCAGCAGCACATGCGTGGGTCCCTGGTAGGCCCCACTGATACTGTGAGAATCGGACGAAGCATGACCACCCACTCATATAGTATGTTGCAGAGCACACTCCCATAGCAGAAGCTCCTGTGAGTCCCATGATGCACCTGCGTAAGTGGAGACACAATCCCCCAATGTAGTAATCGGGCCCAATCAAATAAATTCCCCACCTGTAGCTACTGCAGTACTGCTATATGGGGCCCTAAGCTTCGATTGGGGGACGCTGACCCCACCAGTCTAATAATCATAGCCAACACATCTCACTCGGCTAAATCCAAAATAGCTGCAATCTTAATGCAACCCTCCTTATAAGGGTCAGGCCCATAGTGAGCCTCACCCTCTAGCTCAGCCCAATGATGAATGTCCACATGCCCAGCTGGAAGTGGATAAGGAAGTGCCTCCCTACAAGGTAGCAGACCGGTAACAAAATAGATATCAGTATGAATTGATATCAACAATTCTATGAGTCGAATGACCGTCACTTGACGGTCCACATCCCAACACCTGATCAAAAAACACAGGAACCTGTCCCGCGATCTCATCAAAGGGTTCTGAAGAAACTCCTGGAGCCCCCACTGCACTAATAGTTGACTAGTTGTAGGATCCTGAGCCACAATTGTACGCAACTGCACCCAATCCCTCTCCTTCTAGATCATCCTGCCACCGAGGGTACCATATGTCAAACAAAAAGTATAACCCCCCCAGGTTATCTAAAAAGAAAAAGAGGGCAAAAAACCATGAAAAACCCTTGTTTTTCATAGACACGCATCTATAGGCCTGAAAAATGTGATCTCAGGTGTTTGTTTCCTTAATAGACGTGCGCACACGTGTTTTCCAAGCCATTAAGCCACAACGTCTAAAGCACCTTGGACTGCATGCTTTTTTTTGAAATAGGTGCATGATGCGCGCATTTGTGTCTTACACAGACGCACAACCATCACGAAACCACTTGGCTAAACCGCGGTGAACCCCGCACAGGTCTGTTGTGACATTTCCCTCCTCAGATGAATGATGTGCGCGCCTGAGTAGGCTTTTTGCGCGGTGTTATCATTCTATATTTTTGAGGTTGAGGGAGTAAATATATTAGACAACATCAAACCACCTTTGAAGCTTGGATCTAGCCCTGCCAACATCAGAGAGGGATCTCTCTTTATGATTTAGCTTGGATTTTAAGTTGATTTTAGGCTAGTTATGATTATGCTTGGTTGTTTGTTTGAATTTTTTTGATTGGTTGGTTAGTTGATCTGATCAAATTACTTTCTTTCCATTGGGCTATGGAATCAAATTAAGCTGGATGTTGAACCAAATGTTTAAAAGAGTAATCTCAGGGCAAGCTAGTTACATTTACTGGATCTTTTAAATTGAATTATGGAATGGAGAAAAGGTGTCTTTCAGTAGTGATTGAAAAGAATTTAATAATTTCTCAATTAGAATTTAGAATAAAACATGCAGATTGTAAAAGCAGTCCAAATAAGGTGTTCAATAACATATCTTATTTTTCACATCTCCTATTTTACAATTAGATTTTAGATGATAAACATACATAGAATAATAGTGGAAACAACAGTACAATAAGAAAAACATCACCAGTAAATCGCAACACAAGAATCCTGTGAAAAGTCTTTGTATTAATGGTGCTCCAGCAGCGTGGAAAAAGTACAGTGCTTGATAAAAAGAGTTACAATGATCAAGAATTGACTCTCAATACTTATATTGAATGAAGTATTTAAACATAATTTGCAAAAAAGATTACAATTAATGCCTCATTGACATGGAATTCTATTATTAACTTCAAACTAACAGAAATGAAATAATGCGACCAAAAGAGGTGAATTTGGCGAAGTGATCTGGACATCTGGCACTGCTTTGGTGGAGAACAGTTGTTGAGTGACCACTATTTGGGTGTTGTGCTGGTGAAGCTGGCCCCGTCTTTAATCATGTTATTCACATAATTTATCCCACTGCTCCTCATCTGGAATGGTAATTTTTGTTACTTTGCAATAGATCTCATCTACCTCGGTATACCGAGCGAATGTGGGTTTTACTACAAAAATGTGCTTTATCTCATGTTGGATGAAACTCATGTTGTTGATAGCTTTGTAAAAAGATCTCCTTGTCATAACACCTTTAATGTGAAAACAATTGGCCATATCCTTTGCAATGTCTTTCAGTTTATTCATGTAGTCTTCCTTGGTCATCAGCTTTTCATTGATTACAAATAAAGAAGGCAGACCCTTCTTATTCAATGCTTCTATTCTGGTGAAAACTTTATTTACTACTACATCCAAAGTGTGACATTTATCTGTCAGCTGCACAATAAAATTCTTCTTTGTCAGAACTTTATTTACTTCCAAGATTGTTTCTGTTCTTTCATCTAGTCCCAAATCATCCAATTCATATCTGTTTTTAGGGTTGAGAAATTTGATAATGTGGTTGGTTGTGGTAGGCATTTCTCCCAATTCAGTGTTGATAGTGGAAATGGCCCGCTTGGATTTCTCCATCAACTCTTTCTGATCAAATATAATTTGGATATAAGGCCAAATTTCATCCATTGCTTCAATAATATTGTTCCAGATAATTTCTTTAACTTGGGCCAGTGTGTGGCCAATAGAGGACCCAATTGTTGATTTCCTCCATATTTCTATTTGGTTTTGAGTTCTCATAGCTCTGCTACATGAAACTTTTTAGTATTTGTCTTCTGGTCTTATAGAATATTGACTTGAGCTTGCAATATTTTGATTTCTTCAGTTTGGAGAGACATGTTCTGCACTGCACTTGCCAATTGATCTGCAGCAACCCTTGTGTTTTTTGTAGAAGATGTAGTTGTAGGAATGGTTGTGATAGACAGTGCTTCCAAAGGGACAATAGCCATTTTGGCAGCCTACTCCTTTTCTTTGATTATATTTTCCATCTATGTCTCCATTTGCTCCAACTATGCACTCTTCTCCGTGATGAGTTTCATCATGTTTGCCTTCTGTGACTCTGTTTCTTCAATATCCTTGGCCAATGGATTTTCTGTGGCTGGTAATTTTAACTGCTTCCTTAATGTTGTTATGTTTGTATTCTTTTTCCTTACGAGCTATTTTGCAGCATTGATATTTGCAGGATCATAACCTACTTTGATCACCAATTCCTCCAAAGCTTTGATCCTGGTGTCTTTGGCTAGTGCAGAGACTTTCTCCATCTTCAATTGTGATTAAACATTAGCTAATGTAACCTACAATTTAGACAAAATCATAGTAGTGTTAGTGAGAGTAGATGAAATCATTTGTCCACTTTGCTTGTTCATCTCCATTTAGTCAATGGGATGTATGTCTTTCACATCAAATTCAAATGATGTCTTCTTGTAATTTGATGCTGCCTTAGGTTGTGGGATCTGTGCTTGAAGGAAGGCCATTTGCATTTTTCCTTTCTCTCAATCAAAGGCTGACAACAGTCTGCTTTGAGAGCTGGAAGTCTACTTCTAAAACTAATTGTCTGTATTGATCTTCAAGGCCTCATTTCTTACTTTAATCTCCTTGAATATATCATATATACTCTTTTCTGTCTCCCCTGTGGTAGATGTGTTGGTTTGCATGGTCTACTGCTAATGTTGTCGAGGTAGTGGAAGAAAGTGTAGTCTGATCACCCACTAATGAGGAAACAAGTGGCTCCTTAGTGGTGATAATATTTTCTTGATCTAAATCCTTGTTTAGGCTTAGTTTGGAATGTAGCTTGGCCTTCTTCCTATACATGATTTTGAAGCCTTCACTAGAAATCTCAGTCACTGAAGGTGACTCTTCTTCTCTGCTTCTCTTTGTTGTTTTCTCCTTTGTGATAGGAGTCTGTACTATTGAAGTGGACACCAACTACTCCTCTGCCTCTTGTAGAGTGTTCTCAGTCCATTCTAGCTGGTTTTTATACTTTTCAATCTCTGGTTTGGATGTGTGAAAATAAGCAGTAGATTTGTTCTCTACCCTCAACTTGGAGATGACCCCTAATGGATCATATGACCAGGTGAAACTGAGGCTGAATTGCATTTCTTTCAACAGTTTGTTTGCCTCTTCCCCTGCTGCCCTGCTGTTACAAATAAAAGGCCCTATTTGTGTTTTGATTTTGAATTGGGATTTCTTCTTGGTAGCTACAAAGTGAATCTCATCCATATTAAGCATTTTCCTGATGTATTCTAGAGCAAAAATCCTCATTGGGAGGAATTTTGGCAGCTTGTAAGGGGCAAGTTCACACCCAAATATCCCCAGCTCTGTGTAATTCTGATAAAGGTACCAATCCCTTGTTTGGACTTGGTCTGATAACTACAAAACTTTCCTAATTTCATCATGGATTCTTGGCTCTGACCTGCTACGTAGGAGACTAAGTGTTGGATGTACAAACATATCTATGAATTGTTTGTATGAATATTCCTTTTGTTCCTTCATCATGAGTGTAGTCCAAAAAATGATTGATTGTTGATTTCCTTCTTCATCTAACTTTTGTAAGGAAAGCTTGAGGTTGTCTCCCTGAAAATATAAAAACATGTGCACTAACATAGAAGCATATTTAAATACTTCCTCAATCTGGAATTTGAGAAATTGTTCATGGATAGAGTCTACAAGAAATTGGCTAAAGTTAAACAAGATGGAAGGCTTGGAATTTGCAGAGAAAATGGAAATAAATCCTATGAATGCCTCATCTACCCACTGATCTGAGTAATAGCCAAGGAGGTAGGATATGACTATGATGATTTGTTTGGGTCTCCCAGGGAAAATGGAGGATGGATAGGGAGGATTTTTCTTAGGTAATGGGGCATCTTCAGGAAAGAAAATCTCAAGGGTTTTGGCTCTTTTAGCAAAGTCTAGTTTTTGATACAATTCAACAAGTGCTTCATGGGAAAAAGGGGTGGCATGCTCTGCTGTAGGAGCTCGCATCATTTGGGCTACAGGTTGGGGAGTGATAGTGAATAGAATTCCTCTAGTAGGAGCAATAATAGCTTTTTTGCTGGGTAGATAGCAAGCATGACATTTCCTAATGAATTCAAGGGTGTTGTGGGTATGGGGAAAGATATAGTGGGGAAAATTAGATTCCCACAGTTGAACATCATCAAATTTATCTATAAACTTGTCCTCAAGCCAGCAATACATCTCAAACAGATCAAATTCACAGAGGGTTTCATGAATTTTATAGTCTTTGTCTGCCAAAGGGATGTGGTGAAAATCAATGGGAGGGTGGATCAGAGGACTCATGGGTTCCTCTTGTCCCTTGTCTTTCAGAGGCATGATTGGCTAAATTGAGAACACTGGTGAAATATGGATGGTACAGGCTTACAGTGTACAGAGGGGACTTGGGATTTATGGACAAGAAAACAGAGGCACTAGCCTAAAATTCAGTTTGCTGGCAATATCCCCAGCCGAGTGAAGTTGTTGAAGTTTGGATTGGCACACCTGTAACAGAGAAATAGAAGTGTATAAGATTAGTAACCAGTGAATGGGTGAAAGGAGGGATTATATAGTCTTCTGGATTTCCATTGATGGTGGCACGGGTTCATTGGATTAATGGTTAAGAAAATTAATATCTTAACGGATTAATTTTGAAGGGAGCGGATGTGATTGGTGGAGCAACGGGTGAAGGACGTGGTGAAGGGTGACTAGCGGGAACTAATGGATAGGGCAGTGGTTTTTCTTAGTGGAGAAACCACTTTTAGGAGGGGGCCGAGGTGAAGGTTAATGGTTTAGGCTGAGCGGGGTGTGAAATCATGTGGTGGTGACACGTTGCGATGGGTGTGGGTTTGAATACTGCCCATTTTGGACCCTCCCAATGGTAAAGTTTGGATGGTGGGGGTGGCCGAAACGTACTATAGGCCGTCAGATTTAGGAGGTGGGTTTGAATGAGGGGAGAATAATGTATTTAATGGGGTATGATGGGAGTGTAGTGGGGTAGGCAGATGGATAAAAATATGAGCGGGGAATAGTTTTGGGTTAACGAAACTTAGGAATAGGGAATAATATATTGAATATCATCTGATACACCGAACTTTAGAGTCAAACTTTAATTCCTTTGCTTTTTCTTCTGCACATGAAAATAATATTTAACATTTGACTTAGGATAAAATCTTCATGTTTTTCCTCTAATCACCATAGTGCTTCTACCTACCCTTTCTCATTTCAATTCTTTTTCTAAGCTAACATTTTCTCTTCTTGCTTTGCAGGGTGCATTTAAACTAGCAGACCCAAATCATTTTTCTTTTATGAAAATCTACCTTATCCTATCACTTATCTCACCATTGATTTAGATTAAACTGTTGAATCAATTTTATTTCTACCTAGCTACTGATTTACCAAGATTAAATTGTTTGGTAAATATTCATTCACTAAAATATTGAAAATAAATTTAGATGTGTTCAATCATGATTAAATTGTATGATTTGAATAGAATTCTAGTCATTGTGGCATTCAAAAACAATTTGCACACAACCTTATTTGAAAATAAACTAAAAGAATTAACTTATCTGTAGTGGCACTTAGACTTGCAACACTTTTAATATTATTTTCTATTTTTTCTTTTGTGGGGTTCTTATTTCCTTTTTTCTTTATTATTTATTTTTTTAAATACCCTCTTTTCATTTTTTTTTCATATTTTTGGAAATCATTTGAATATTGAAATTTATGTACAATATGAAATTACAAATACAAAATACTCAATCACCTTGAGATCCTATAATCGACCCCTATACGACCTACCTACCCTAGAAACTACCAAATCAATGAAGACTAAGGTACAAGCTCTTACTTGGCTCTCTCCGCGCGTATCCTAGGTACTCTGGCTGACCGCAATGGCAAGAAAAGCTCCAAAAGCTCACTTTGACCTCCACAACTTAGGAATGCAAATGAGTTATATTTGGGCCCCTTAGCCCTATCTATCGCCCTTTTTTCCATCTCTTGGAGTCTATTACATAAGCTTGGGTTATCCATTGACAAAATCAGAAGAGACACAAGGATCAGTACCACAACATCTTCATCATGGAACCCTCCATTCTGATAAGTGCAAAAACTAATTTTTTGACCTGTCGCACACTCAGAAACTCATGTCAAGTACTCCTCCAATTTTGTAATCCATAACATTCATTATATTTATGTCTTGAACAATTCTTTCACTTAAGGAATTGGTTGTGTCCATTGTAGGAACATTACACATGATCCACTTCAACCAACATCCCGACAAGAAAACGACAGAGCATGTATCATTCTCCACTTAACATGATAGGCTTCTTCCTAAAGCTTTGCATATCCTAACATCATTTCTCCAAAATGCACCATAAGGTCCATCATCTCGACCATGTTTATCACCATCTCACCTTTTCATACGGTAGACATATGTGTTGGTCGATAGAAACCCCTCCTCATGGCTCACTTCATCGTGGTAGAACCTTCTTCACTAACAGGAGCCATGACCACTCACTCCGGCCCAGGAATCATCTCACTTACATACCTTGAATTTTAGCCTCATTATGCTGCACTCATTACACATGCATCCATTTTTCAGGCCATCTCAAGTACTTTACAATGGATTTATACGGTTCACCTCTGCGTCCTATATTTGTCCTATCACTCACCCATATTGCATAGCCCATCTGTGTTACTTCATCTACCTCACCAACATAATATGGAGATCAACCAATGGGGCCCATGCCCTCAACAGATACACCGCATATCTATATAGGTTACCATCATTATGGGGCATCCATCTCCATGGTTTTACATGCAAACCACCCTCATATTCTTTTGGCAAGTGTAAAAATATTTTTTACAAAAAAAAAAAATATTCCATCCACATTTTTTGTTGTTCATATATTTTACCTGGTGGAAATATCCAGTCACCCTTCGTCGAAGCTTACACCTCGCCAACAATTACTTTCCATTTTTATGCCTACCAAAACCGCTTACACTTATCCTAGAAATCCTACGAACTACAAGACCATCACCACCAGTGAACATGTTTTGTATTCCACCATTTGCACATGAAGCTCCGACCTCGAGCCAATTGTCCATATCCTCTTTTATCAACAGTTCTCGCTATCATGCTTATCTAACCCAAGTTATTACAATCTATTCACATCTCATATTTATTCCCTGACTTAGCATGTCGTCTGATTAACGCTCCTCTCCTTTCGACTTCAACACTTGCATTCCAGGATGGGGGTAGTACCTTGGATACTCCCCCCCTCAAAGGGATATCCTTAGGTGGCACAGTGGGAATGATTATTTCCCACTGATGTCATCGGTCCCCTTGGCATTCAACACCAACAAAATCTTTCATGTCAAGGTGGTGTCGTACTTAGTTATCATTGCAGTTCTTTCATTTAGTCGAAGACCCCACATCACTAAGCACCTCATTCAATAGTGCTTACATCATGATATGGAGGAGGTACCTAAATTCGAAGACCTATGCATACCGCAACACCCCAGTCAATAGTGCTTCACCTCTATTATGCATAGGGAATCATATTACGCCTATTTGACTAGGAAGTGCCCTTGAGGGTGTCACCAGTTATCATCATCAACTATGAGCACATCAACTACCACAATGTTGACTGGACAAAAAACTAATCTTTGTCTGAATGTAATAAGTTTCGATTAGCCATCATAACGATCATGGGACATGCCCGCCTCATATAGACAAATTTTTATTACAGGTTTTCACTAGAGCATGCTTACCATTTATATTGAGTCAAGGGGTTCTTCTCTACTCATCTCCACAACAAGATATCCCCTCTCTCGAAAAGTTGATTAAACTCTCCATTAGAAAATAAAACGTGATGTATTTCGTTTATACAGTTTCTCCTAACCTCATACATTAGGGGGAAACTATTAACACCGAAAAATCGTACACCTATTAGTACAATCCATAAGACACTAAAAAGTGTCCAGCAAAATGCACAAGTGAACATTTTCCAGCTAAATACATCATGAAGTTTAAAAAATCAAAGTTCTCCTAAGGTCCAAAGTTTATAAAGAAAAAAAAAATCAAGGCCACACATCAATTTCTTTGATAAATGTGGGCACGTGGAATATCCTTCAAAATCCACGCAGTTGCAAAAAAGGATGACTCAGCGATCCGAGACCACTCTACACACTTGGGGTCGATTCTCTGACATGAGCTTAGTCCAGTACAACCAAATTTGAGCCACCTTGAAGATATGCAACCCTCAATGGAATCATCTTGTCCTACTCATGTGTCATTATCATGCATGAACCAAGAGGGGGAAGAAGGATTCAAAAAATTATATATAAACAAGCCATGGGAGAACCAAAACATGAGACATTGTTATGCTAGCTAAATTATTGTTTGAGAAAACTACCATTGCATTGCTGAGGCCAGAGAACGGAAGAACACTAAAATGTTGGCCATATTTCTTCTAAAAAATCAATAATATTAGTGAGATAAGACGAATCCACCATTGGAGAGTCTTCATACTTCTTTGAGAGAGAGAGAAGAAACTTGCAAAGAGATTGAGGAAGACAAACCCCCTTGCTAAGGATTTTTGGGCTCCATAGCTCAAAGAATTGTCTTCAAGTGTCTAAGATTCATCTATTGTATTCATCCTCTACTACTAACAGTCAATAAAGGGAGATTTTTCCATTATCTTATTGATTTGTTTTCTCCATTTGAGCATTTTGTGTGTATTTACCTCTTTCTTTAGTTTATGTTTATATATGCATTATTTCCATTATTTACAATGTTGTGTTTATTTAATTTTGTCCACTAACAACACCAATTTTTACTGTGATACTTCACAAGGAAAAATCAACTGCTAAGGGGGTGTCTTTTGGTACACTTGTGCTCCAAAAACACTACAATAGTGATGATGGAGAAAGGAGATATTTGCAGGGAAAGAATGAGCCTACATCAGTGAGAATGGTTACAACTATGAAAGATAAGTGCAACCGTAGAAAAGGATGTGTATTGTTTGCAGTACATGTTTCCAGTGACAAAGGGAAGGAAGATGAGGATGATGAATTCCCGAGGAAGTATCCTATCTTGCAACAGTTTCAGGATGTGTTTCCTGCAGAGATTATAGAGTTGTCACCTCACCTAGAGGTGGATATCTCTATTAAGTTGGTACCAGGAAAAAAAAGGCACCATACAGGATGAGCACCCTAGAGTTGGTGGAGTTGAAGTTGCAATTTAAAGAGATGATTGATAAGGGATACGTAAGGCTAAGTATGTCACCTTGGGAAGCACCAATGTTGTTTGTAAAGAATAAGAATGGTACTCTCATATTGTGCATTGATTATAGGCAACTTAACAAGGTGACTATCAAGAACATGTATCCATTGTCACAGATTGATGATTTTTTTTATCAGTTAAAGGGAGAAACAATATTTTCAAATAAAAATATGAGATCAAGATATCACTTAGGTGCACTTCAAAGAAGAATACATCTATAAGACTGCTTTTCATACAAGGTATGGGCACTGTGAGTTTGTGGTTGTTCCTTTTGGTCTTACCAATGCTCCAACCACTTTCATGTGTTTGATGAAGAATTTGTTGCAGCCTTACCTGGATAATTTTGTGATATTCTTTGTTGATGACATCAGAATGAGGAGGAGTATGTAGAGCACTTGGAAGAAGTATTAAGATTGTTGAGAGAGAATAAGTTGTATGCCAAGATCAGGAAGTGCACTTTATTTCAGTCTCAGATTCATTACTTCAGACATGTTATTTCCAAGTAAGGGATAGCAGTGGATCCAGAAAATATTAAAGCCATCATGGAGTGGAAAGATCCAAGAAATGTGGATGAAGTTAGATCATTCATAGGACTAGCAAGTTATTACAAGCAGTTTATCAAGAACTTCTCAAATATTGGCTATCATATTACATCTTTGCATAGAAAAGGAAATAATTTTGAATGGAATATTGAGTGTGCAACTAGCTTTAATCAATTGAAGCATTTGCTTACAAATTCTCTAGTTTTGAAGATTGCAGATCCTGATAAGGAGTTTGTGGTTTACACATATGCTTGCAAGGAAGGAATTGGTGGATTCTTGATGCAAGAAGGGCGATTGGTTTTCTATGAATAAAAGAATTTGAATGAACAAGAGAAAAATTATGTGACTCATGATCTTGAGTTGGTAGTTATCATCCATGCATTGAACACGTGGATACATTATATCCTTGGCAGGCGATTCATCTTGATGAGTGATCACAGTGGACAAAGGTACTTGTTGCAAGGCAAGCAAGATGGTTGGCTAATTTCACTGAGTTTCATTTTGATATCAGGTACATTAAAGGGTAAGGAGAATTGGGTTGTGGATGCTCTCATTAGGAGAGTGCAGGTGAATCATATTTCAGATGTGAGCTCTTATGGGACAAACTTGTAGGAGAATATATTACACGTAGGGTAACATGATGAGAAGTACCAAGAGCTAAATAAGAGATTACAATAGTAGAGTGAAGGTGATAGGGATGAGGAGTATCATCTCATAGAAAATGGCTTGGTCAGATTCAAGAGCAGTATTTGTGTGCCACATAACAGTGAGTTGAATAAGCTTATCTTGATAGAGTTTCATGTCAAGCTATATTCAGACCACCCATGATACTAGAATACTTTGAAAAATATCAAGAAGTTATACTATTTTCTAAATTTGAAGAAATAGGTGGCTGAGTTTGTTTCAAGGTGCTTGGATTGTCAGCAGGTGAAAGCTAAATGCAAGCATCCAGTTGGTCTATTGCAACCTATTCTGATTCTAGAATGGAAATGGGAGGTCATTTCCATGGACTTCATTACAGTATTTCCTAGGACATTGAGGCAACATGAATCCATCATGGTTGTGGTTGATAGGTTGAGCAAGGTAGCTCACTTTATTGCAGTGAAGTCTACTAATTTGGCTAGTGAGGTAGCTCAGAAATTCATCAGGGAGATAATGAGTTTGCATGGAGCTCCCAAGAAAATTATATCAGATAGAGATGCCAAGTTAATTTCCAAGTTTTGGAAGGATTTTTTTGCAATCCTGGGGACAAATTTAGCTTCCAACACATCTTATCATCCACATACAGATGGGAAAATAGAAAGGGTTAACTGGATTCTTGATGATATGGTGAGGATGCACTCCATGCATCAACATAAGAAGTGGGAGGAGTATCTTCCACAGTTGGAGTTTGATGATACTAACGGGTATCATGAATATTTTAGTATGAGTCCTTTTGAGGTTGTATATGGCAGAATTGCAATACTCCTATGAAATTGAGTAATCTAGTGAACAAGGTGTTGATTAGACTAGTTATGTTGATTGAGATAGAGGAAGAGATGCAAGTTACTAAAAGAAATTTAAGGGAAACACATGACATGTAGAAGAGTTATGAGATCAACATGGAGCATTCAAGGAGTTTCAGGTTGGAGAGCATGTGTACTTGCACATCAAGCCTAAGAAGAGATCCTTGAGGATTGGGTCATGTGCCAAGTTGGCACCTCAGTATTGCAGGTCTTTTGAGATCCTTTAGTGAAATTCCATGATGTTTTCCATGTTTCACTATTGAAAAGATATGTGCAGGATGTTGATCATGTGATTGGTTGGTTTATATTGTAGGTGGAACCATAGGGAGAGTTATAACAAGAGCCACAATATATATTGCAACAGAAATAACTTATGCTCCGTAATCGAGCAATAAAGAAAGTAGTGGAAGCACTTTGGGCCTGATGAAGCAACATGGGAGATGACTAATCAGATGCAACCATTACATCCTTCCCTATTTTCTAGTTGAAAAAATATTTTTGGTATTTATTTACATATGTATACACGCATTGTAAATACTTCAATGAGTTGTGTTATAAAGCTCCAATAAGCAGTATGTTCTAAATAATGCATCGAGTTGTTTTATAATGCTCTAATAAGCAGTATGTTTGTCATGGTTTTCAGCAGTTTGTCATTGTAAATACTAAATCGAACTATGTTATAAATATCCATAAGAAGTATGCCATGTCATAAGTGTCACAGAACACTGAGGATGGAGATCTCCCAATGGGGAGGGGTTTGTAAGAACCCTGGGTTTATTTTCCATGTAAATAAATTAAACCAAGGTCATGGGACACATATTCCAAGTTGAATGGAGGGAAAAACATTATAGTGCGCATCACTTGTGGTTTATTATTGGCTATAGAAATTGGTATTGGCATTTTAAAAGGAAAAAGGAAATAAATGGAAATTAATTAAAGAAATAAAGGAAATAGGAGAAAATGAAGATGAAGAGACAAGAATATGCATCAAGAGAAAAATGAAGCAAAATGAAGGAAATTTCAAGGAAAGAAAGGACAAGAAAACAAAAGGAGAGGGATAACATTTTATGCCTCTCTCTTAGCTACTCTTAGTCACTCTTAGTTACTCTTGATCACTTCTTGGTTACTCTGGGAGAATTATAGTATTCACTTGAGCATTGAGGCATTCTCACTTGGACTTAGAGAGAGAGAACCTGGAGAGAAGAAAGCAAGAAAACAAAGGAATTCATGGGAAGTGAAGAAGAAGGATGGAAAATCAACTACAATAGAAGAACGTTGTAGATAACATGTTGCATGTGTGATTTCCTTGCTGAGTTTTGAATGCAAGAAGAGGATATTCTTCTAGTTTGGTAGATACATTCAGAAGTTTGAAGGCAGAAATCATGCGTTGCAAGGACAATGAGTGGTTGATTGAAGCTTACGAAAGTCTTGTTAGAGCTCAAGAAAAACCAACCGAGGTTAATGCAGTCATCCTCTAGATAATTTTAGGTTTGCAGAAGCAGGGACAATGGGGATCATTCATGGGGACAGACATGAAGAAAAGACTAACATTGTGGATGGAATCAGGTCTTTAAAAATGGCAGAGGATTTACATTTAATATAGTAAAGAGTCACAAATCCTTGGTTACACCTAAGAGGAGGGCTAGAACTCATGGATTATATTCTAGCTCCATATCCAAGAGACATCATCACCATCACCGCCAACGTCCTTATAGGAGGTATGAGAAGGGATACTTTCCAGAGCAGTTCAAGAAAGCCAAGCCTCCTACTTTTGATGGAGAAATGAAGAAATCGGAAGATATAGAAGCATGGTTGCTTGGTGTCGGATTAGGGGGTCCTGACCTAGGTTCAGAGTTAGTTGCGCCAACAACGAAAACCCTACACTACTGGCCCTTTCAGCAACAACCTATGTAGCACAGGTTGCAGTATCAACCTAAGCAATATGAGGGGATGATAGAACCAAGTTTTCACATCCAGTGATTAATGTGATGTCTTTAGCACCCTAGATCTGTATTCACATGGATCTATAAGCCCTTAGGGCTCGGTACTGCAACTCTGTTAAAACAATCCTTAGACCTTCTCAAAGGTCCACGATCGGTCTTTGTAGACCCTTATCAGTATATTCATCCTCCTACATGCACCAGAAAACAACCCTAGACCAAAGCTCGCACAGATCTACTTAAGTATTTAATAAACATAACAAAATTTATCACAGTCTTCGCGAAAGTACTTAACATGCATTGCATACAGTTATTAAGACTTATTCCATAAAGTTGTACATCAATAGATCAATATTTCATAAATACATCATTCATCCACAACATATATCATAAACAAACGTAAATAGAAATAAACAGATATGCACATCAATTCTTCAATAATCTCCTTTATTGATCTTCAGTTTGGGTTTATGTACTCAAAACTTCCCTACGTACTTAGCTGCGGAATCTATCTAGGCCTCTACACACTCAGCTACAGAGCCTTTCTCTCCTATTTGACCTTCTCCTCTGCGTTATCACTTCTCTTCTATTGACCCATTACATTCCATATTATTCTATTATGCCTTAGACTCACTAAGACACATCTATTTATACAATCCCATGGTCCGCGGACCATGGGTGGGTCTCAAAGACGACTCATACTTTACATAAACAAGGGCTAAAACCCCTTTGACTCCTAATCATCTACATGCTCCGCATCCACAAATCGTGGAGACTTTACATCATTTACAAAAATTACATCAAAACTTGGGTTATTTTAACCCCAAAACTGACCCAGGGGACCCCATCCCAATAGGCCCCCAACACAAAGATCGTGACTCACCCTCGAGTCACTCGGCTAGCGTTGAAATCTTGTTGCAAAGATCCCCCAGCTCCACTTGAACTATTGCAACCTCGATAGGGCTCTGTGTGGCTGCCTGCTTGACCTCCTCAACTAGTTTCTTTGTAGATAGTCCTTTTGCATCCAACCTCATGGTCTGTTGCGTCTACTGCAAGCCCTTTAGCTTATCCTGAATAGTGCTTGTGACTCTATAAGTCTCTTCTAACCAAGGCTCCAGCCTAGCCTTAAGTAAGGCCTCCTTCTTCTGTTCTGCCTCTACCTGCGCTAGGATCTGCTTCCCCTCCTACAATTTTGCAAGGCGCTGCACTGGTGCGATTGAGTGTGTCATTGCCCTAACTTCATCATACTATCAATGCAGCTCCATGATCTCTGTATTCAATGTCTACAGGTTTGGATCTTTTTGCAGATTGGTGACCAACTCCATGGCTTGCTCAAATACTTTTGTGTAGTCCACAACTATGGCATCCAAGGTGGACAATCCTTCCTTGATTGCGGCTCCGTGTTGCTCCCAAACCTTTGGCAGAGTCGTGGACTCCATCTTCAATTCTAGCTCAGTGATCTTCATGTTGAGTTTAAATTGAACTCGATTAATCTCAACTTTGGCCTCACGCACACCAGTAGCTAATTTTATAATCTTCATGTTGAGTTCAAATTGAACTTGATTAACCTCAGCTTTGGCCTCGCGCACACCAACAACTAATTTTACAATCTTCATTATTGTTTGTGCGTCCTCGGGAATATGAAGCTCAAGCACTGTTCGGCATGCCTCCATGACTTCTGACTCCAGTCGTGAATTTTATGCCTGGAGCACCTCCTTTTCCTGCAGAACCTGCGTCTTCTCGGCGAACAACTACTGATTACTAACCTTGATTTTTCTAACAACACTAAGTTCTCAATGTTCCCAACTCCTTGTAATAAGGCATGCAATGACTCCAATTACATCGCGGCAAGGTTCAAGCCCATATTCGGGACTCTATCGAGGAGGGTGCGTTTTTCCTCGGTATCGGCGCGGACTGATCCTGTAGGCAAGGGGAATACCCGCACATCTTGTGACAGCCACGAAATTATCTTTGCACCTATACTTTGACCTTACATTGAACTACTTGCTGCGTTGCTCACTTTCCTGACATCTGCTTAGATCTTGGTTTCTTTGAGCTACAACTCTCGAAGATCCTTCTGGAATCCTCCCAATGTTTGTATGTACTATTGTTCCAACTGCTCCAGTACTTTTGTGGCGACGCCCCTGACTTGATCACCGATCTCATCCAAATCGCTTTATGTGAGCACGAAGGGATCAATTTGTGTTTTCTGAACCTTCTGCTTCTTCCTCGATCCATCTTGTTGTTCCAATTCTCGCCTTTTCAGAATGAAAGGGGTGTGTTTCCCTTCCTCGCCTCCGCTACCTTGCCCTATAAGCTCTTCGATTTCAGTTTCTGGCAAAGGTGACTTGTCACATTTCTGGGTCTCACACTGATCCTACTCTTCCTTTTCCTTGGTAGCATGTTCTTGCTCAACCTGAGCCTTCTATGAAGCATCCTTCTTTTTCTGTGTGGCCAGGTTCTACGCAGTTTGCTTAGCTGCCTACTTCCACTTCTTCATGGTAGCACTCTCAGCACCCGTGCTCGGCTCAACAGCTAGATCTAAAGAACCGTGCCACTCTACTATCCATCACATTACTACCTCTTGCACATCTGTCTTCATTACCAAATAGGGTAAGTCATGCCACTTCTATGTTGGATCCTTCCACTCTTGGATGTATACTCAGTGGAAGTCAGCCTTGAATGCAGCGTAGCCTGATAGCTACGTGTACAAGGTTGGGGACAACCTTGGATGCTGGTTAATTTCCATGCGAAAATTCATTTCCAGTAGGACCCAAAAGATCTTCATTTATGTGATGCATGTGGGGTCCTTCGTAGCCCATAGGGAGGCAAACTATGTGGCCTTCAACAATCCTTCTTAACGAAGGAAACTAGTTGTCCTCCGGAAACTCCCATGCAACCAACACAATGGAGAGAAGAAACCAAGCATAATGAAATGACTTGGTTTCATCCTGGGCCTCGTGGAAATTCGCGAGGAACTCTTGGCATAAGTATCTGGACCAATTGAATAGTATGCCTTTCGCGTACTTATCCGCTAGAGACACTACGTGTGCTGAAACTTCATCCGCACAACATTTCCTTATCACCTTAACGACCAATATCTGCACTGCCAATTGAACTGCAGGGTCATTTATTGATAGGATGGAATACCCTCACACCTTCTTCACGAGGTCAAATTCTTTCCTCATTCTTTCTGCCATGTCCTTTTTCCTCGCCTTTCTGCCAAACTCCTTGGTTGGGTTCAAACCTTTATAAGGCAGGTGCGTAATCCTCTGAATCAGCATGTCAGTGATGGGGATAAGCCCTCTAAGTCATAAACACCTGTCATGCACCAATTTAAGTAGCTGGCATATGCAAATTGTGTTAATGGGGGGTGCGGTGGTAATCTAGCACCCATTGCAAGTTGAGCAATCCTTATTGCTCAACATCGTGGACCTATTGCTTTGTTTCCAGCACGGTAACACCGATTTCTTCATAGTAAACTCTCTTCATGTATTTGTTAGTCACTAAGTGAGGGAACTTAGCATGATCCGCAAGCTCCCAATCCTCCATCTTCAATAGCAGGACTTGCGCAAGCCACAAACCTTCAAAAGGCACCTTCTCAGGTAGCAGGGGCATGGAGATGGTGAATTTGTCTAAGTCTGGTTCTTTAGTAATATTTTCCTTTCCCTTTCTCGGAGGGATATACCTAGGAAGCTTTGTTATAGGTTCTTCTCCTTCGGCGTCAACGCCTTCTGTTCCCTAGCCTTCTTCCACCTCTAGGTCTACAACCTTCTATTTTCCTTTTGCTGGCTGCTTGTCTTTCTTCTATTTTGGTGTCACGGTATGCTTCCTTGGGGAAGCGCATACCTGCACTGACTTTTTTTGCTTTTCCTGTGCTGTGGGTTGCTTTTCTTTCACCATGGACTATTTCAGCCTTCACAACCTCGGCATTGTGGGAACTACAAGTGTAGCTTCAACACTGGAGATTTCTAGTCCTGGAGCGTCGAATACACCGATTTCTGAACTCATGGCTTCGGCAGGGTTGGTGGCAATCATCTTCTCCATAAAAAACTCACGGGATTCTAGAGAAATGTCTGTGTGGGTGAAGAATTCCTCCCAAAATGCTCAGTTCATCGACATACAACAAATTTCAATAACAACTCTAAGGGTGCAAAGTGTTCTCTATTGGGACAACATGTTGAATTTATAGGGGGTTTTGAATTCAAATCCGACCGTTCCCACCAAATTTTGACAATTAATGCTACCTTGGCGATAGATCTTCAAAGGTTTTTGCCTTAAATGCCACCAACCTGCTCCTCTTAACCATCTCCTGGATGTCAAGTCATGAATAGTGACTTCAATTGTCACTTTTCTGCTGCACTATGCGACATCTCCCCACGTGGTGTAGCTCCCTACGCGTGGTTCCACATGCTGCAGGTTCACCATGTTCTGTGTAGCCTGCCTACTGCATAGGCCTCCGAACCTGGCAGTGTATTTTATAGTCTCGCACTCCCTTGCAACTGCCCAGAGCACTAAGATTGTCCTACCGCCATGTAGTCATTACGTAGGATCCCCTGTATATAGCTTCAATCGGATTCCATTCACTCTTCCCGAAAATGGTTCTCCATGAAACTTCGTGAGATGAACTGTGCCTCCATCTGTAATTTATTTGATAATATATGGCCCTAGCCAATGCATCTAAAATTTCCTTGGAAACTTAGTGAATTTACTATCATATAACAAAACCAGATCATTTACCTTGAACATGCGACACTTGATGTGTTAGTCATGCCATGATTTTTCACATTCCTTCTGTACTTGTTGATGAAATCTAGAAGAAAATCTATCCCTTCAATCTCCATCAGCTGTGCGAGCCATTTTCCCAAGGCCTCGCAATTCGACATATTTTCTAGTGCCGTTATGCATAGACTAAGTACAATATATTCCATCGACATTACAACTTCTACACCATATACCAATCTAAAAGGTGTCTGCCCTGTCATGTTTTTACAAGTAGTCCTGTAAGACCATAGCACTGCATCGATGCACATTGCAAATCCTCGTCAACGCGTTCTCCAAAATCTTATTAAAGGCCTCAGCTGTTCCATTAGCCCATTGATGATACAAATTTCTCTTCTGATGGTAGACTTTGGATTCTTCCGTTAACGTGTTGATCATCTCGTTTAGGAAGTGTGTACCTCGATCACTCTTCAACACCTTCGGGTAGCCAAATCTGGTTAAGACGTACTCAAACAAAAACTTCGTTGTTGTAGCCCATGTACAATCCTTAACCAGTTGTGCCTCTGCCCATCTGGTTAGATATTCCATCGTGGTAATGATATAGTGTGCACTAGTTTTCTTCCCTACGGGCTGAATTGGCCCAATGAAATCAATTGCCCATTTTTCAAAAGGACACAAAGATGCTTGAGGATTCAATGGAAAATCATCTCTCTGCGATGGTCTTCCAATTATTTGACATGCATCACATGCCCTACAATACGTCTTGGAATCTTTACACAGCATTGGCCACCATAGACTGGCATGAAAAATATTCTTCGCAGTCGCCTTTCTTGCATAATGTCCTCCTGCAACCCCCCCATGAGCTTTGGGGAGGATGTTATCTCTCTCAAAATCTGGCACATATCTTCGCAATATCTCGTGTGCACCCATCTTATACAGGTGTTCCACGATCACTGAGAAGTATGCTGCATGCACTACTAGTTCCTTATTTTGCTGACTTGCATACCCTTCCGGTGCCATCCTGGTAGTCAAAATGTGGATAATATCTGCAAAATTATTATATATTATGCGCACTGCAAAGAGTTGCACATCTGGCAACCCTTCCTCCAAATTAGTAGGCTCGTCTCCAATTTCGATTCGCGACATATGATCAGGTCTTGCATTTAACCTCCCTGGCTTCACAATAACCTCAAAGTCATACTCCTGGAATAGTAGTAGCCATCTGCAGATCTTCCCCCCCAACATAGGCTTATTGACCAAGTATTTCAAGGGAAAATGATCTGTGTACATTTTGAAATGTCTGCCCAACAGATAGTGCCCGAAATTTTGAAGCGTGTACACCATATCCAACCCTTTGCGCTCCATCATTAAGTAATTCTTCTCGGCCTTTGATAATTTCCTACTCACGAAGGCTATAGGATGGTCCATTTTTCCATCATCGACCTATGTTAACACTGTACCCAACGTAATGCATGAGGCATCAACATGTACATGAAATTCCTTTTTCCAATCAGGGAAGACCAAGATGGTGCAATGACCATCTTCTATTTCAATACATCCAAACTTCACTGATATTCTCCATCCCAGTAGAATGTAGTGTCCTTCTTCAGTAGTTTCTCCATGGGCACGGTAATCTGAGTGTTACACAAAAATATCGTCATCATGACTATTTGCAGTCAGTATGGGTCTATCATCACTTGTACTGTCCTCCTAAGCAAGTCTCAGACCTCAGCTCTTCAAGTCAAGCTTTGAAAATGAGAGAAAGACATTGAAAATCAACAAAGCTCTGGTTCCACACTTTCTCTCACTGTTACCTGTGGTCCCACACCCCCTGTTCACAATACCTGCGGACCTGCCCGCTTTGTCCCTAAAGGAGCCGGTGCGGACCCCTGTGAAAGTCAAAAAGGTGGAAGTTTATTCTAAAAAACTCACTTTGGGTTAATTCTAGATGATTCTAGAAGGAATTTTGACATGGATTGTTCACTCTTAGGTGGTTCATGCATCCCAAAAGAAAAGGAGCTAATCCCTTGATGAGAGGAGCTATCCCTTTGAAGTAGGACCTGGTAACTTCCCTCCATTGCACTATAAATTAAGGCATTGGGCTGGTTGCTAGGGTGGTTAGAAGCTGAACATTTTTTAGGGTAAATGCTGGTGGAATTGAGACTTCCTAGTTAAGCTTGAGAGGAGAGATCACATACCTTTTGGCTTCATTGGGAAGAGAGTGAAACTTGTCAAAGTAGAGGAGACTTCTTGTTGGACCCTGGGAGGAGCTTGTATAGCATCAAGGCACAGGTTGTAAAGTTCTTCTTTGATTTGAATTAATACAATCAGATTCATTTTTCTCAACAAATTGTCTTATGTCATTTGTTTCATGGATTCCTTGATCATCATGATAAGTATGCTTTATGATATTGGATTTTTAGGTGCTATTTAATTTGTTTGCTTGTTTGTGTTTGCAGATTCGCTACAAGGGAGCTCATCTGGATCAAAGGAGCGAGGCTTCCACAAACTTGCATTGGACCCAAGGTAGGCCTAAAACACTTGTTTGCCTTTGTTTATATATTGAATATTTAGAGAAAGATAGTTTTTGATTGGCTTGCTTGTCACTAGATATCATTAGATTCTAGGAAGGTCTATCTTGTCCACAAGATCGACTCATTCCGTGTGACAAAATGGCGACTCCGCTGGGGACTTGATTTCTTTATTTGCTTTACTTTGACCTGAGAAACTATGTTTTTGTTTCTGTTTTTGGCTTGTTGTGTGTGGAATTGGGTAGATTTAGTTGATCTAGGATTTTTTTTTTTTTTCATAACTTTGGGAGAGGACCGCACCCTCGTCTTGGAACACAGTGCAGACCTATCCGCACTTTTGCTTTTATCACAGAGCGGCACCGCACCTGTGTGAACTGTGGGCCTGCGGACCCTGCTAAAATTTTGAAAAACTTGAGATTTTCTCTTTTAGTCAGTTTAGCTTTTGTTTAGATGTTTTTATCCCCTGCCCAGACCTACATATGACTTGTTAATAACTTTTCTTAGGTTGATTCCATTGGTGTTAGGGTTTTAGGTGAAATTCCTAGAAGTTTTGGTTGTCGGGCTTGGTTTTCATTTTGGTCTTGTAGTAGCTCAAAGCTTAGAAGCTGTAGAAGCCTCAGATCACCTTGGTTTTTACTGGCCTTCTTATGAGTACCATTTGCAAAATCTACCTTTGTTGAGGAATCCACCTTGTGTTTTCTCTTAGCGAAACTTCGAAAAGGCTTGTGTTAAAAGTTTGGATTTCATTTTTAGAAAAAGAAAACAAAAATTGGTTGTTTTTTGACTGATTTGTGATTCTAGACAAATTAGTCCTTAGTTTGTTTATAGCTAAGTAAAACATCCTTGAAAAAAACATCTTGTAAGCTTTGACTTCAAATAGTTTTTTTTATAGTTTATAGATCTCAAGATTAGTTATTTCCATAGTTTTGAGTGTTTTATAAAAAAAATAAATCTCTTTTGGAAAAAGTTTGTTTTTGTAGAATTTTAGTGTTTGAAAGAAAAGGGAAATTTTTGTGAAAATAACTAGTTGTCTCATTTTGAGTGCATTGGAAAAGACAAAAAGCTCTTCTTTTAATTTTTTGGTTAAGAAATATTTGTGTTTACAAGCATTTGCATTCTCAAACTCTTTCCTAGCTAGAAGTTCATTGAAGGGAAAATATTTCTTAATCATCTTAGGTGCATTTTTTAGTGATTTCGAGTCGAGTCTTCACACCACAAGTTTCATCTCCGCACCTCTTGACTTAAACAAAAACCAATAAAAATAAAGATTAAAGTAAAATCTATCTAGTAATCTTTTTTGTTTCTAGGGCTCTGATACACCAACATAGCTTAGGCTAGTGTCTTGGAGTAGGGAGTAATTAACTCTCCAAGACAGTTAAAAAAACAAGTAGTTGTATCTTGCGGTAGGAGAAAAATCCAATTGTTGCATCTATGCTCTGGGAAAGCTCCTCTTAAAGGAGAAGCACGAGATTGTGTCCGAACCAATGTGGGAATCAATCCTTCCTCATTGGGAACGACACCAGATATTTACGTATTAAAAACGGTAAACCTTAGATTAACCATTGTCGAGGAGCCTGGGGTCACTTGTTGGTAAACCTTGGATTATGTCAAGGAGCCTTTAAGGGGATTGAGCTTGTTACTTTGCCCTTGCGTGCGTATCGGATCGTAGACTGTTCCCCCAGGTATATTTGTTTCCATTGGTAACCTTAGTGACCATATTATATAGGATTCTTCCTAAGGTGACAGTGGTGGGAAGATCCCACTGTACCTGGAGTAGACGTCGGCTAGACTCACTTGGATTTTCTGGGGGGTTCTCTTCACTAGAGACGGTTTAGTGGAGGAACTTGTGCCAGTCTATTCATTAAGCAGGTTGCCGGGGTAACTGTTCCAACCGCCATTTCTGTATTGAACTCTGTGACGTTGGATTTCATCACCAACTAGTGTTTTCAGTATGAAAAGTTACTGTTTATGTGTGGTTTGATCTCCTAGATTCTTTAGGCGTGTGATTCAAATTTGTTTGGTTCTTTAGAGGCTTTAGGTAGCTTTCATTGAGATTTTATTGTGTTTTCGTGTGAAGTAGTTAAAATTTTTAATCATGGCTGAATTATCGAGGAAGTCCCGTAGACTTCGGGGCCAACCTCCTGAGTTTTCACCGAGCCAACCTGAAGGGTTAAGAGCCCTCGTAACTCCTAGAGACAGTAGAGTTGGGTCACCTAAAGAAGGAGAGTCTTCTTTGGTGGTACATCCTGATTTTCAAGCTCTAGTGGCAGATTATAATCCACAATCTGTGTCTGTTTCTGAAATTACTGATAGCTTTTCATCTACTAGTGACATAGGTGAGGAACCTGAAATATCTGAACCTGAAAGTGAATTTGCTGCTACTCCAACATCGGGGTTTACCTCTCCAACTTCTAGTGGTTCTGGTTCACCTAGGGTAGAAAGAATAATTACCCAAAATCTTCCTTCTGGACTCATAGCTATTGAAGAACTTGCTACTCCGGAAGAAGAGGTAGGCATCCCTATCCCTGAAAATCAACCTGTTATAGAACTTAGGGAGCGTGAATCAATCTTTTACAGTCCACCTAGGAGTAGTGCTTGGTATCTTTCATTGACTAACTTTTTGGAAAACCCGAGACTAAGTTTTTCACCACCTCGTATTCCTTATCACCCAACACCTAGAGGTTACTATCCTCTATTAAATATGTCAAGACAGTCGTCCATGTTTTCTCAATCTCCAGAATCCTTTTTGTACGGCGGTCCTTCTGTTCCCTCTGGGTATCAGTCACTTACTAGTACTTTTTTGGGAGCATCTCCTCAACCCATTGAACAAGGGTTATTAATTGGAAACAATGGTACTAAGCCGTTGAGTGTAGAAGATATTCTCAAGATGTCAAGTACTATTCCTAATCCTCAACCTCAAGGTGGCCAGTTACCACCTAAGGGGCAGCCTCAAAATCCTCAATTATCGCCTGGGGGGCAACCTCAAGGTACCCAATTTGCACCTGGGGGGAAACCTCAAGGACAGTACATACCTACGGGACAGTACGTTCCTCAAGGTCAACCCCAGACTCAATATGTACCATAGGGTCAACCCCAGTATCAATATGTACCTCAAGGTCAACCCCAGTATCAGTACGTGCCTCAGGGTTATCAACCCCAAGGTCAGTACTCAGACCAAGGTTTCCAACCACCTTCCGGTCAATCATATGTTCAAGGAACTAGAAATGTACCTCTGAATTATCAACCCTACCCTCAACTTGGTTATGGTCCTCAATATTCTCAACCTATTGGGTCCGTACCCCAGAATGAACTTAGTGTGGGATCCATCGTAAACTCAACAGGTCTTGCAACCGAATGTATAGTTCTCATCTCAAACTGGACAACCCTTAGTTTCTGGTTCACCCCAACAACCTGTCCAGTCTACTATTCAAACTTATGTACCTTCTGTAGTTTCTCAGCCTGGGCCTAATCGCCTCGTACTCCACCTCAAACGGCTGTTGCAACTACTGCAACATCTATTCAATCTACGCCACCTACTTCTGGAGTATCGACAGCTCCAATTTCTACTATTCTTGTATCAACTCCTCAGACATCTTTACCTCAGTCTGGATCCACAATTCAAACTTCGGTTCAGATGCCTGTAGGACAACCTGGTTCAAGTACGATTGTCACAAGTCAACCTCAATTTACTTATCAACCGTACCAGGGACAGTACCAATTCAGTCCAGCTGTGCAACAACCAGTCTATCAGTATCAACCGTACCCTGGGTATACACATCAACAACCTCAGCAACCCCAGTATGGTCCGGTTAATCCTGGTTTTCCGGGAGGATATAATATCCTAAATGCGATTCCAATTCCTAGTTATCCTGGATATCCTCCTCCTGGGGCTGGTCTCATGACCTAGAGTTTTAGGGACCCTAATCGTCAGTTACCGTTTATCGTAAATTTGGACTTGCCTGACTTGTCGTGCCTAACGAACGATCCCATTAACTATCTTCTGTTTTGGCTGCCAATGCCGAATAAGTTGCCTAGTGATATTCCTAAGTTTGAAGGCAAATCAGGAGAGGACCCGTCGAACCATGTGATGACTTATCACCTCTGGTGTGCGTCTAATTCCATTTCAGATGATTCAATCTGTTTAAGGCTTTTCTAGCGCACTCTAATTGGTCTTGCAGCCAAGTGGTACATTGAGTTACCGCGAGCCACTTTTTATAATTTTAGTCAGCTAGCTACTTCGTTTTTAACTCATTTTCAGTTGCCAGTCAGATATGACAATGGCACAGAATTACTAACTTCATTAAAGCAGTCAACGTCCACTTAAATTTCAAATCACATTCATGAATGGAGACGTTGATGGCGTTTAGTGAAGGTTTTTATTCCAGATCAGATCTTAGCTGAATGGTTTGTAAAATATTTATTTCCAAAGATCACTAAGGATGTAGCTAAGGCCAGAGTCGTTACTGAGGAGCAAGTAATTTCTCAAACATAGTACCTTGACTTAGTTTATACTCAGTCAGGTACGTTACATGAGAAAATCCCTGATCTTCCTAAGCAAAATCAAATCGCTGGAGCTCCTTCAAGGTCTCATGCCACTGATGGTATGAATGGTACGGTTAATACCAAAAGTAAGAAGAAGTCTTCCAAGAATTCTTCTCCTATCATAACCTTGCCAGATTCCCCGACAGGAGATTCTTCCGCGGAAATTTCTGCCGATATTCATGTTGTAGAGTCATCTACAGCCAAATCAAAATCTGGTGGTAAGAAGAAAGGGAAGAAGAAAAATAAAATAGATAAAAATTCGAAAGAGAAACCAGAAAAAGCGGAATCAAATGATGAGAAACGCAAACCTCGTTATCCTTGTCTCATTTGTGACGAAGAGCATTTTATGAGAGATTACAAAGGGTTTTACCCGGTTGTTGAAATAGAATACTCCATTCTATTGGGATGAGATAGCTCAGAAATCTTTTGATGCACTAAAACACATGCTGACCCATGCACCGTTATTGAATCCTCCCAACTACAACCAGGACTAGTTTCTGTATCTCGCCGCTTCCCATTCCACCATCGGAATGGTGTTAGTTCAGGAAGATGAAATCGGTACTGAACATGTGATATATTACCTTAGTCGAACTTTAAATCCAACTGAGCTAAAATACTCACATGTGGAGAAATTGGCATTGGCAGCTGTTCAAGCTGTCCAGCGTTTTCGTCATTACATTTTACTACGTAAAACTACAGTAATTTCTGATTGCAACCCTATGATCTATATTTTGACCAAGCAATTGCTAGGGGGCAAGTACTCCAAATGGATTTTCATCCTACAGGAGTTCGACTTGGAATTTGAAAAGTCTAAGTTGAAGAAATCTTTAGTTTTTGCGGAGTTAATGTGTGACTTCCCGCGTGTTGACACGGAAACTGTGGTGGAGGAGCCCATTGCGGATGAATCCTTGTTTCTGATTAGTACTTTAGATCCATGGTATGGGGATATCATCATTTATCTCCAGACCCAATCCTTTCGGCCAGAAATTTCAAGGTCAGAATGTTGCAAAATACAATTCCAGTCCTAACAATTCAGAATTATTGGAGATACTCTTTATTGCCATGGGGTGGACTCTGTTTTTCGACGTTGTTTAACTCATGAGGAAGCTGAAAGGGTTATAAATGACTGTCACTATGGAGCGTGTGGCGGTCATATGTCTGGGTATGCCACAGCCCAAAAGATATTGCGCTCTGGCTACTTCTGGCCGTCCTTGTTTAAAGATTGTATTAACGCGGTTCGAAAATGCCACAACTGCCAAATTTTTTATTGAAAGATGCGCACTCCACCTACTCCTCTCCACCCTATAGTTGCCATCGGTCCATTTGCAAAATGGGGTATCGATTTTATTACATGTAACCCTCACTCGGCCGAGGGGCATGCGTATATCATCCTTGCAGTAGATTATTTTACCAAGTGGGCCGAGGCAATGCCTACATTTGAGGCAGACGGCAAAACAACTGCGATTTTTGTGTTCAATCATATAATTTCTAGGTTTGGTGTTCCACAAGTGATTATCACTGATCATGGGCATCATTTTCGAAACGTTATGATGACTAAACTTACAGGCCAGCTTGGCTTGCGTCACGATAGTTCAACTCCTTATTATCCACAAGCTAATGGTCTGGTTGAATCCATCAACAAAGTTCTAGTCATCATGATCCGACAAATCATTGGGATTCATCGGTCGAATTGGCATAACATGCTATTTTCAGTGCTTTGGGCATATCGAACCTCAGTAAAAACGTCAACAGGGTTCACTCCTTTCCAACTAGTTTATGGTCTGGAAGCTGTGTTACCCATTGAATACGAAATACCGTCATTGAAAATGGCCATCGAGTTACTTCCAGCCACTTCTGAAGAGGAAAGACGTTTGTTATACTTAGCTCAACTAGATGAGAATCAACGTGATGCTGCATTAGCGATCAAAACTCATGCAAAACGTATTAAAGCTCAGTATGATCGAAATGTGACCCCTCGAAATTTTTCGGAAGGAGACCTAGTCTTATTGTACGATCAAGCTAATGATAAATTAGGCGCTGGAAAATTCGTTCCTATGTGGCATGGTCCCTATGTTGTCAAGCGAAAGCTAGCAAAAGGGGCCTATGAATTGGTAGACTTTGACGGGGACTCTTTAGGTAAACCCAGAAATGGTCTTTACCTGAAGAGGTATTATGCTTAAAAAAATGGGTGTGGAGATTTTTTAGTTAGGTTAGTTTTCTTTCTAGCTGGTGTGTTTTAGTTTAAAAAGTGTGCTTAGCTTAGAGAGTGTTTTTCGTCATTATTCCTGCTTATCTTGGTTTTACTCTTGATATTGCAGATGTCGATGCCTCTCCAAACATACATTGGTTTTGCTGATGGTGCTTGTCGTAATACATGGAACATTTCTTCCGTAGCTTGGGTTATCTATTTGCCCTTTGAGGAGTTGGTATCTATGCATGGGGTAAGCCTCGGTCAAACAATGAACAACATTGCAGAGTATAGTGCAGTGATTGAGTTATTATCTGAATCTATTTCATTTGGGATTCAGAGTTTGATAGTGAGGTTAGATTCTGAACTCGTTGTATTATAGCTTAATAGAGTATATGCCCTTAGAAATCTAGTGTTATTGAGATTATTTTTGAGAGTGCATCTCTTGGAACGTGAATTTGATTATATTGAATATCATCATATTCCAAGATCTTTAAATACATTAGCAGATGCAATTGCTTCTTGAATGTTATGTAGAAATTTGCAATAATCATACAAGTAAATTTAAAAACATTCCATAACATGTTTTACAAGATAAGCCGGTAATAGTGATATAGTATAATATAGGAGTGTGTCAAAATATACATCGTCCTCGATCATAGGTTGAAAAACACCTTATGATCGGCAAAAATGATATACAAAAAGCAAAAATGTCATATGTGTCTACAATAGATGATCATCCTATCACTGGTGATGATCTCGATAAGAAACCACTGTACGGGCCACCTTACAAAGGAACCTCCTAAAAGGTCCTGGGACCCCAATCACATAGCGCTGTAGTCGACGAGGAATGTCATCTATGTCGGTCTCTGGAATGTCTCCTGTCAAACGCTCTAGATGGCTCTCCAATTCGGCCAAGGTCTCTGTTGATTCGTCCTGTGGGGCTGGTGCCGCTGCAGCTGGTTGTTTCCTCTCGTAAGGCCGGAGAGCGACTGGTCGCTGTGGACCCACATCTACATTTGAAACTTTTACTATCAATTTTTGGACGAGATAAAAACAAAAAAAAATTAAATTAGGAAAATGTTGAAAATGATTTTACCTGAGTCATCCCATTGCTCTCCTGGTGGAAGAGCCATGTCTGGGTCACCGCGAAAATCTACCCCAGTGTAAGGAAAGTCCTGAATAGCAAAAACCTGGTTTTCTAACCAATGGAAATACTCAGGTTTGAATCGAACGACCTTTGTCCCCTCATTAGGATGACGGGCCATAACTACAACCCATCGCATCAGTTTGGGCTCTCGAGGAAGTCCAGCTCCAACAGTGAGGTGCTGCAGGACCAACATCGGGACCCTCTAAAAACCAAAGATCACAACTAAAGCACCATATCCAAAGGTTTTCAGTTGTCCATTCTTGGCTCTGGTCAGTTGGCCTTTTACATTAGCCAACACAGCATCGCACCAGTTGAAGATGGTGCCTCGAAAGCAGTCAATTGCCATCTGCATCTAGGATCCAGTGGCTATATGTAGTGCGGCACTCCCACAAAGCCTGGTAACAGTAAACGCGATCACCATGAGTTTAGGACGGGATATGGTTTTGATGTCTATCCCTTTGTCTCTAGTCTGGTTGTTGCAGAACTCTAGCCGGAGGCTATCGACAGACTGGCCACCTGGCCTAGTCCCGAATAGAGTCAAGTCTTCACCTCTCTTAGGCAATCCAGTCAAAAAATATATGTCTACTGGCTCAATTTCGAGCTGGTGGCCACCAATGAAGAGGCACTGGTCCTGTATGCTCCACCTGTCTACCAGCCATTGCAAGAAGTCCACCTGGGCCCTCATGCCAGGTATGGCCCAAAATTTGTACAAGCCGCATGCCTTCAATGCATCGATCGAAGGTTGGTGATTTAACGCGGAAAGATCTACGTCCTAATGCTCCCGTTCTCGCCAATCAAGCATGATGTATACTCTACATCCAACAAAAAGGTGAATTAGAATGCAAAAAATTAAATTATTTGGGTGAATTTTGAGAAATTTAGGGTTAAAAACCCTTGCTGCAGGGATCGCACCCTCTATATTAGAGACAATGCGTGGGTCCGCACCTTGCCTTCATGGCAGGTGCGGACCCCTGACTTTTTCCCCATTGAGAAAAAGTCGGGGTTCGCAGGTTACCTGTGTTGTGCCTACGAGCCCCTGCGTGCGGGTTTCTAGCCTAAAAATCCTCTAAAAAAATGAAAGAAAACCCTAAAAAATGATTTGAAACGGATAAAATTGAAGAGTGGGATGATGTGGATTACCTAGAGGAGACGGCGCTCGATTCCGACGGATGGATTTTCCGTAATCTTCACGGGAAGTTTCTGACCAAAATCTCTATTTTCTCACCCAAATCTCAAACGGTAAAAATGAATTGACGAAAGCCCTTTTTATAAGTTTTTTGAATAAATGAATTGTAAATTTGTTTATGTTTCACTTTAGAAACGTAACTTTTGTAGCATTTTTATCCATTTTAAACAAGTATGAGTAATGTTTGAAGTTTTTGTTCAGGATAACAGATTTTTTAGGCGAAATCGGTCATTTTCGACGAAAAAACATTAGAGTCACCTTTAAGCTCTTTTCTGACTCCTAAAACATGAAAAGATCATCGATTTTTTTCTTTTTAAACTCGTTAAAACGGAACTAAAAAGACGGTCCACTTACAGCTCTTTTCCTGACCGTAAAAACATGAAAAGATTGCCGAATTTTTGTCGTTTCAAATTCGATATTGGTTATAAAATGACGTGTCATTGATCGTTTTTTTAATTTTCGGATCAGAGGCACTAATTACGAAAAGTACTCCTTGGTCATAATGATCAAGCGGTTCTCTCAAGTATTATTTTATACTTTTTCAGGCTTGGGAGACACAAATTTACGAAAAAGGTCAACCCTGGAGTCTTCTTAAGTTTTTTCAGACTCTCTAAAATTGAAAAACGTCGAGTTTATCCTATACTGGACTCGTTAAAATTTAACAGTAAAGGACTTGTTCAATTACAAACAGGAACGGACCACTCCTTCTTAGGGTTCGAATTTAAACTAAGTTGGACTCATCCGAAGGTTGAGCTTATAATCAAGCAAATGTTATCCTCCTCAAGCTTGTTAAAAAATAAAAAGGTACTTGCCAGAAATGGTGGGGGAAAAGAGAGAAAAATGAGCATGTTTGTTATACTTTGTAACCACTCTTGAACATGACACTTTTTATTCACCTGGGTTGGGAAATCCTTTGCCTAACAGTTGATCAAACCACATTGAAAGTCTTCAGCCGGTTTCTGGGTATTAACTTTGGGTCAATTGTCACCAAACCATCTGTTGTGTCGTTATGTGTTCAAGAGTCAGTGCCAATAAGCCATTCATCTGCAAAATATCTGTCATCCATCTTGACCATCCCTGAGTCAGTCCTTGCAACTAAATTTCTTCAACTTGATCTATGATTTCGTGTTGTGGGCTTGCCTACGACGGATCGCTTTCTATCGAATTCAGCTCATTATCTAGAAAGATGATCAAGAAATCGTCAACACCTTGGGATCTGCATGCCTCAATGGCAGGTTTCTGGCCTTTGAAGATAGGTTGCATCATTGACCTTCGATCAAAGGACTCCGTGACATGTTTGACATCAACACATCTATTCACATCTCATGGATTGTACTAAGTACTTTGAGAGCCATTGAAATTACTGGTGGTTTCTCTCACACTTGTTAACAGTTTACATCATTGACTGGTAATCAAGTGGTTTCTACCATGTTCAACTTCAACACATTCATTCGCATGGTTAGAATCGTACTATTTCAGGAAGTAGAAATGAAGACCCTGGATCTAGTTTCCACAATCCAGGCTGCGAGGAATTTTGTATTCATTATATTGTGGACTATTCATAAACAGATGGTTGCGTCCATACTGTGTCTACATGTGTCTATACTTGTGATGTATTACAAGATCATTCCTATATCAAAGCAGTAGTTAGTTTTCTAGTCAGTTTTGATCTGAGTATGGGAATGCCTACCTCAGCAATGATATGGTCTCATATATATATATATATATATATATATTTTGCATTGAATGTTTTTACAGGTTCCAACCAGGCTCTCCACAAGATGATCCTCGAAATGATAAAGTACTTCACTCTTCCTAAATGATAAATGAAATCCTCATCTACTATAGACTTCACACTTTAGGGGGCAATCTGTTACACAAAAATATCGTCATCATGACTATTTGCAGTCAGTATGGGTCTATCATCACTTGTACTATCCTCCTAAGCAAGTCTCAGACCTCAGCTCTTCAAGTCAAGCTTTTAAAATGAGAGAAAGACATTGAAAATCAACAAAGCTCTAGTTCTGCACTTTCTCTCACTGTTACCTGCGGTCCCACACCCCCTGTTCACAATACCTGCGGACCTGCCCGCTCTGTCCCTAAAGGAGTGGGTGCAGACCCCTGTGAAAGTCAAAAATGTGCAATTTTATTCTAAAAAACTCACTTTGGGTTAATTCTAGATGATTTTAGAAGGAATTTTGATGTGGATTGTTCGCTCTTAGGTGGTTCATGCATCCCAAAAGAAAAGGAGCTAATCCCTTGATGAGAGGAGCTATCCCTTTGAAGGAGGGCTTTATCCCTTTGAAGGAGGACCTGATAACTTCCCTCCATTGCACTATAAATTAAGGCATTGGGCTGGTTGCTAGGGGGGTTAGAAGCTGAACATTTTTTAGTGTAAATGCCGGTGGAATTGAGACTTCCTAGTTAAGCTTGAGAGGAGAGATCACATACCTTTTGGCTTCATTGGGAAGAGAGTGAAACTTGTCAAAGTAGAGGAGACTTCTTGTTGGACCCTGGGAGGAGCTTGTACAACATCAAGGCACAGGTTGTAAAGTTCTTCTTTGATTTGAATTAATACAATCAGATTCATTTTTCTCAACAAATTGTCTTATGTCATTTGTTTCATGAATTCCTTGATCATCATGATAAATATGTTTTTCAGGTGCTATTTAATTTGTTTGCTTGTTTGTGTTTGCAGATTCGCTACAAGGGAGCTCATCTGGATCAAAGGAGCGAGGCTTCCACAAACTTGCATTGGACCCAAGGTAGGCCTAAAACACTTGTTTGCCTTTGTTTATATATTGCATATTTAGAGAAAGATAGTTTTTGATTGGCTTTCTTGTCACTAGATATCGTTAGATTCTAGGAAGGTCTATCTTGACTGCAAGATCGACTCATTCTGTTATGAAACTAGCTCAAGAAAAGATAGAAAAGATAGATCAATGCCTTAGAATTAAGCCTCTTCGAGGGGGAAACCTCCTTTACATTAAATAAATGAACAATTCTTGGATGATTCAAATGAAAAAACCTCCTTTCTATATATAGGAGTCTAAGGAGTCACAATATAATCCATCCGACCTAACAATAATAATATAAAGCCACAAAAATAACAATAGAGGGATTCTATGGGGCACAAAAATAACAATATGGGGGTAATAGGGGCACAACAATATAAATAAGGGGTATAACTATAATAGTAATGGGGTAATCACTAGTATTATAGGGACCCAACATGCCCCTCTCCTTCAAAAAAGTGTTGTCCTCAACACTTGAGTAATTATGGATACTTCTGCATAAAATTCTCATTCTCCCATGTGGAATCTTCAGCGGATAAGTTCTTCCACTTGATAAGATACTCTGAAATTGATCGATTTCGTAGCTGTCGAGTTCTTATTTCTGTGACTGCTTCCAGTTCCAATATAATTTTTCCTTCCTCATCAAGTTCTGGCAATATTGTTTGAATTGGGAGCTTGTCGCCTATAACCTTCTTTAAACATGAAACATGGAAAACTGGGTGCAATCAAGAAGCTGCAGGAAGCTCCAATTTGTATGCCATAGTACCAATCTTTTGCAACACCTTGTACAGACTAGTTTATTATCCTTCTTAGCTTGCTTTAGGGACATTTGCTTATATGGTTGTAGCCGTAGGAATACCCAATCACCTACATCAAAACTTCTTTCACTGCGATGTTGATCTACCTGTTGTTTCATTCTATTTTGTGCCAACACGAGGTTATCCTTTAAGAGTTGGAGGACTTGTTGTTGATGTTCGATGTGATGTTCCACTGCCTGAACCTTAGAATTTTCTCTTAAATATGATGTGATGGATGGTGGTTGATACCCATAAAGTGCCATAAATGGGGTCATTTTTGTTGCTGTATGGAATGAAGTGTTATACCACCATTCAGCCAGAGGCAACCATTTGACCCATTGTGTCTGTTTATCAGATACAAAGCAACGAAGATATCCTTCCAAAAATTCGTTTACTATCTCAGTTTTCCCATCAGATTGAGGATGATAAGATGAGCTATGAGCTAACTGAGTACCAAGACAAGAAAATAATTTTGTCCAAAAATTTCGAGTGAAAATGGGATCTCTGTCACTTAAAATAATCTTTGGTTTCCATGTAGATTTTGAACTGTTTCCATAAATGTAGTAGAAACTGTACTGGCTTTAAATGGATGTGATAATGCACAAAAGTGTGCATACTTGGTAAGTCTGTCAACTACCACCATGATGACACTCTTTCCCTCAGACTTGGGTAAACTTGTGATAAAATCCATTGAAACCTCCTCCCAACGTTGGCTTGGAATGGATAAAGGTTGTAATAGACCCGGTGTCTTAATTGTTTCAACTTTATTTTGTTGGCAAACCAAACATTCTGCCACAAACTTTTGAATATCTGATTTAAGGCCATCCCAAAAAATTTCCTTCTTAACCCTGTGGTAAGTTTTTAAAAATCCTGAGTGCCCTCCTAAGGGAGAAGTGTGCAATTCCATAAGAATCTTTTGTTTTAGCTAGGAATTCTTACAGAGGTATAAGCGATCTTTGTACCATAATGAATCATTTTGCCAGCTAAATGTATTAGAAGTACTGGAATCTTGTTGTAGCTTTCGAATAAGTGCCCACACTTCTTCGTCATTCTTCCATTCCTCCCTTGCTTCGTTTATTCAATCTGGTTGGATAATAGAAATGGCACACAACAATGCTTCCACATCCTCATCCTTTCTTGAGAGTGCATCTGCCACCACATTTTGCTTCCCTTTTTTGTAGATGATTTCAAAGTCATAACCCAACATCTTTGTGACCCACTTTTGTTGCTCTTCAGAGGATAATCTTTGTTCTAAAAAGTATTTAAGGCTATCATGATCCGTTTTTACCTTGAAGTGTCTTCCCATTAGGTAGGGTCGCCATTTCTTAAGTGCATGGAGTATTGCCAACATTTCCTTCTCATAAATAGCTTTGCTTAAAAACTTTCCCTTGATTGGACGACTTTCAAAAGCAATGGGTCTTTCATCTTGCATTAGAACAACACCAATTCCATTTCCCGAAGCATCACATTCCACAATAAAGGTTTTTTTGAAGTCCGGTGTAACTAAGACCGGTGCTTGGCACATTGCCTCTTTAAGATGTTCAAAGGCCTTTGTTGCTTCCGGAGTCCATGAAAATGAATCTTTCTTCAATAATGTTGTTAGAGGTGCTGCTATTCTCCCATAATTCTTAACAAACTTGCGATAATACCCTGTCAACCCAAGAAATCCTCACAGATGCTTTATGGATGTGGGGATTTTCCATTCCTTAATGGCTTTAATTTTGCTAGGGTCTACCTTAACTCCTTCATGAGATACAATATGACCCAAATATTCCACCTCCTGGACTCCAAAGAAACATCTGGATCTTTTTGCATATAATTGTTTCTCCTCCAATAGTTGTAGCACCCTATCAACATGTTCAACATGATCCTTCCAAGACTTGTTGTAGATTAGTATATCATCAAAAAATACTAACACAAATTTTCTAAGGAATGGTTTGAAAATTGAATTCATCAAACCTTGAAATGTTGAAGGTGCATTGGTAAGGCCAAAAGGCATGACCAAAAATTCATAATGACCCTCATGAGTTCTAAATGCCATTTTCGGAATGTCTTCAATCTTCATTCTGATTTGATGATATCCCGAACGAAGATCCAACTTGGTGAAGTAAATTGATCCATGCAATTCATCCAGTAATTCATCAATGACAGGAATGGGGAACTTATCTTTAATAGTGAGCTTGTTGAGCTCCCTATAATCCAGACACATGCGCCATGATCCATCCTTCTTGTGCACCAATACTACTGGCACTGAGAAAGAACTTTGACTCGGTTGAATTATACCAGCCTCTAGCATTTCTGCAACCATACGTTCAATTTCACTTTTTTGAACATAGGGATATCTGTACGGCCTGATGTTTGGAGGAACACTTCCTGGAATCAGATGAATAGCATGATCATGATCACACATAGGTGGGAGACCTTTGGGAGTCTCAGGTACCTTGGAATGATTGTCCAGGACCTTTTGGAGATCTGGAGAAATAGATGATTCCAATGTGGAAACATCTAGCGAACATAATTGTGCAATTACACCTCTTTGCTCCTTTTTTAGAAGCTTAGTCATGCCATTAGAGTTGATTATCTTTCTTGGTTTCCCTGCAATAACCCTTAATTCAACTTCCTTTCCTTCCGTAGAAAATTTGATGAAAATTTCTTGAAAATTAAAAGCTATTGTACCCAAGGATTGTAGCCATTGGACTCCTAGTACAACATCGGCACCTCCCATTGGAATGGAAAGCATTGGGCTAGTCAAAACATATTCTCCCATGGATAGCTTGATATTATGGCACTTTCCAGAGCAATTTATTGTTCCTCCATTTGCAATCTCACTTGACACTCTGGTGTTGGATATAGGAAGCAATTCAATTCTTTTGCTACCCTATAATGAATAAAATTGTGGGTGCTTCCTGAATCAATCAACACTATTACCTTTTTCTTCTTGATTTGTCCTTCTATCTTGATGGTTTGAGTGGTAATTCCCGCCAATGCATTACAAGATATGGTCGGATTTATTTATTCTTCATCTAGGCTTTGTTCCTGGAATATATCCTCTTCTTTTGACCTTTCTTGCTCATTTTCTTCTTCCTCTTCACAATCTATGTAGAATAATTTCTTCTCAACACACTTATGACCTTTTGTGTATTTGTTATCACAATTGTAACAAAGCCCTTTTGCTCTTTTTTCTTCCAATTGTTGTGGTGTCAACCTTGTAGGTTGTGGAAGACTATGGGCAACAACACTTCCGTCTTTATAGTTGTGAGTGGTATGCTTCCTAGTTGCCATAATTTTGCTTTCCATTTTTCTTGCTAACCTGAATGCCTTCTCTAATGAATCAGGTTACCAAAGGAGGAACATCATGTTGGATATTATCCTTTAAAGACCCTATGAACACATCAACCCTATGCTCCTCTGGAATATCTTTTACCCTTATGTTCAATTTTTGGAACTCCTCAATGTGCTCCATTATTGAACCCTTTTGTTTGAGACTTATCAATGGGCTAAAAAAAGTGTTGCTTTTTGTATCCTCATAATGTGCTATCAATTCTTCCGTAAAAATTTCCCAAGTGATAAATTGTTTACGAGAACAAAGCCATTGATACCAAATGTTATGAAACCAGCTCAAGAAAAGATAGAAAAGATAGATCAACGCCTTAGAATTCAGCCTCTTCGAGGGGGCAACCTCCTTTACATTACATAAATGAACAATTCTTGGATGATTCAAATGACAAAACCTCCTTTCTATATATAGGAGTCTAAGGAGTCAAAATTTACTATCACCGCAAGTAGGGTCCACCATCAATCCTTGTTTGCATACCGCATGACCCAGTAAAATCACAAAGGGAACACAGAATAAGCACTTCTTCAGATTCAACGTGATTTGGTACCTATGACATATATCCAACATCAAGCAAGGACTTGCTACATGGTGCTTCACTAACCCAAACAATGTCCAATCATCAAAATATACTTCCAAGAACTTATGAATGAATTCCTTAAATGCTACTATAACTATGTGAGAGAATATCACAAGCATATTCTTGAGTCCAAACGGCATCACAGTATACTGGAAACAACCTCATTCTTCTATGAAGGTTGTTTTTCTCCTATCCTCTGGCGCGATCTTGATCTAATGGTACCCAGAAAATACATCAGTGAACGAGTAGTCCTCCTACCCTCCAACATTGTCTAATACTTCATTAGTAAATGACGTCGGGAAGGGATATTGGACACACGCATCATTAAGCTTCTGCAGATCTACACAAATCCTTATTTCTCCCTTCTGTTTCTTCTCCTAAACCACCATCAGGCTCACCCAATCAGATTCCTCCATAGGTTCTATGATGCCCACCTCCAACATCTTATCCAACTCCTGACGAACCTTTTCCTTGTATTTTGGAATAAGACGATATAACCTCTGCTTAATAGGCTTCACGTCCAGCTTCAGAGTAATCTTCATGACATCCAAGTCGCCTATTATGCCCTTCAGGTCTGAAAACTTGGTAGGAAAAAGATCCTGGTATTCACGGAGTAACTCAACGACTTTATCCACAGTGGCATCGTCCCAATAATCTCCAATATTTGCAAACTTTGGTTCTGCTTCAGTACCAATGTTGACTTTCTTTGTCTTCAACAGCGTGGTGACGTATGGGTTCTCTATTTGCAAACCTTCAACTTCACGATGCCCCTCTGCCTTTGGAATATTAATATTTCTTGGATCATCATCCTCCTCTTCAATGGTCACATTATAAAATTCTAGTGCATGGCGGGGTTGTGTGCCCCAGTCTGGTTGAACCCATTCCAAAGGTTCTTATAGTGTTATGAAGATAACCACCTTGATTTCTTGCAGCGCTTCATCAATGCTCATGAAGCCGTCCTCAAAGCTGAAGGTCAATAAGAATCCTTCTCTCAATATATCCCACTCTGCAGTGCCATGGCAGAGCTCTATTTCCAAATACCAGTTCATAGGGATTGTGTCCAAAGTATGGAAGAATAAATATACCCTCTTCGGCTACGGCTTCGTTCCATAAGCTTTAGTCTATTTCGCTAGGTGATCATGTAAATCATATTTTCCATCATATTTCTTAGCCAATCTAGTGTTAGGGCACCCAAACCATATCCTCATCATCCTTTTTTAATCTCGCCATCCATCAAATATATCCTTGTGTGTACCCCACCATTGTGTGGGCGCAGCACACAGTGCCAAATCTAATGCTTGGAAGTAGTGTTGCTTAGGGACTTCATGGTCAAACGCATCAAAAAATTTATCCACATTAGTTAAACCATCATAATAAGGTAAGTTCCTTAACTCTGATGAAATGCAACACAACTATTTGGTCATCATTTTGCAGCGCGTTGTAGATACTTTGTGCAAATGATTCTGCTAGTGCTCCAACTCTTCATCAGAATCAAAGGTACAGGAACTCTCCTGGTCCCATGCAATCCATCTGTCTGCCATTGGATTGATCCAGTCCTAGTCTCACACTGTTATTTTGTAGATTTGATCTAGCTCATCCTCACTCTCTTCATAGTTGCGAACTGGTTCAGTGTAGCATGCTCCTTCTGCAGGGTCCAACAGCACTACAAATCAAAGTGATTTCCATTCAAATGACATTGTCCTCTTCTTCAATTTGATGACTCCATTCATGTCAATGGCCCAGTCAATTCCCAGGAGTGCGGGGTATGGATTGTTGTCATCAATGATCTCTATCACTTCAAAGTCAACCCTCATGCTCGCACCTTCAATATCAACAGTTACTCCATATAATCGTCCCATAGGGATGATCTTCTGCTGGTTCACCATTCTAAGCTAGATTGGAGACCACTACAGCTCAAGTCTCCCCATTCTTTCCCATGTTTGTTTAGGAAAAACATTCGCATCATATCCTAGATCCAAAATGACCTGGTCCATCTCATAGTCTCCTATCTGCACGGTGAGCCTCATCTCGCGCCCTGTTCTTGCCTTATGTTTACCAATTTTTCTAACCACACGGTGTCCATAAAGGAAGTTCTCTTTGCTGACACACTTGTTTATTAACTCCTACAGGCCCTTCATAGCTTTTCTATCATGCAATAGTTTCATGCAGGTCTCAAATAACATGGTAAGGACAGAGGGATCAACCTCTGTAGGCGCGTTGGTGTCTTGCATCTTGTCCTAACTTCTTGAGGTGGATGCCTCAACGAAGATTTTCTTGGCCTTCATAAATGTTTCCTACATGTGCTCCAAATCAAACCAACTTCCTTTTCTAAGGCCTTGTGGACCCATCCATCCTCTTCAGTCTCTTTTCCATTATCATCACTAGTCGTTATTCTGCTCCTCATCACTATATTCACATTTTGATCTTCTTTGCAGGGCTCAGCTATCATCATTTGTAAGTTATGTGTAGGTTGTTGAGGCTGCGCCTTATTTTCCTGCATCTTAGCTATCAACACAGGGCATTCTTCTATAGTGTGGTCAAATTAGCTGCAGTATTGACATGACGGGCATGTCTAATTCTGACACTCCCACGCGTAGTGCCCTGGCATTCCACAGTTATAGAAAATAACTTGTCCGTGACCTCTACCAGGTCCTCCTCCTCTGTGGCCTCGTCCTCTTCCTTGATAACCTCCACGCGCTCCTCTTATGCCCTGATCTGGAGGCCGAGTTTCTGCTTGCATCCAGTACGTAGGCGTTCTTTCCATCATTAGTTCATAGCTGCGACAATGGCACTCATCATGGCCCACAGATTTACAAAAGTCACAGAACAACTGTTGTGGTGTCTGAACGAACTTTTGAAGCAAATGACAATTATTTGTTGCATGTTTTCCAGCAACCTAACAAATAGTGCACCATAGCACAGCCCCCATGCTTGGTCCTGTTGGGGCTTATGGATTCAGGGGAATTGGTCCCCCTCCTGTAATATAATGTGCGAATACGGGACAATGATCTTTATCCTGCCCCTAGATTTTACACTTCAGACACCAAACCTCCACCCACACCTCTGGTTCAATCTCCTTGCCTTTTTTCAAGCTCTGCAATTATAAGCATAGGCTCTGTAACTGAGAGTGAATTTGTTGTACCCCCAAGGTTGCATCCTACATAGGCATCGCATGCAACCTCATCACGATCTCTAGGGATTCTACCTAAGTTCCTATCTTCTGTTGTGACAAATAAATCCTTAGGTGGGGAAGAAGTGAAGCTATAAACCACTCGCGATGATGACCATCTGTGAGATGCATGTTAGCTTCGCAGATCACACATTTCAACCTTTGGTCTAATTCCCAAGGCGTCTCATGAACCCTCATCGTGATTTCCTTAAATCCAACTACTAACTACGAGTCAGACATAGGCTTACTAAACTCTTTGTTTAAAGCATCCTTAGTATCTGCTAGCAATGCCAGAGGATTATTAGAACAGTACTTAATATACCAAGTCAGTGCGCGATCCTCCAGAGCAATAACCAATTGTGCCTTCTTTATATTGTCATTAGTAATTTGCTACACTATCCACACAACATCCTCAACAAACCAAAACTGTTATGTATCCTCACTCCCGATGCCCTTGAAAATCGGAAGCTTCATCATGTTTGCCATGGTGGATGGTGGTGGTGGAGGTGGAGGTGTGGGAAAAGGTGTATGCGGTGGAGGTGGAGTGGATGGGTGATGTATTCAAGCAAACCCCTACGTGATTAACTAAACGACGCTTCGCAGTGGAGCTCATTCCACCCCTTCTTCGTCACTCACAGGGGTCCAATCAAAGGACTATACTCTAGTCCTGATCCTTCACGATTTCTAAATATTTGTCCACTTTGCGTAGATACGAACATCAAGGCAATAACATAACCCATTTTTCACACAACAACATCTTAATCCAGATATTTAAATATCTTAAGTACTTACCTTGCGGTCCCTTGAAAAATCTCACTCGACTTCGTTGTAGCTGACTGAGGTATCAAATGCGAATTCTGTAACAAATCCTCCTACAATTCGACCGAGCTAGTGATCAGGAGCCTACGCGATCTTATCTTCAGAAGCATCTAGTCGTCGCACTAGCTTTGGAGTCCACACTATTGGACTGTCAAGCTTCCACCTCCCTTAGCCATCTGCCAACTTAGCTAACCACTCGTATAATTCAATCAGGAAGGTGCAGAAGAAAATTTTATGAATTTCCGTATACAAATATCTATCCAACCATTGTTCCTTTGACAGGTGTGGATTCCTATTTTCCTGTGCCACAAATTCGTGAATCTTTCTATCCAGCCACTTTTCAATTTCTTTCTTGGTCGGATTCCAGTGATGCAACATCACACATCTCCTTAAGCAGATCTTGGCCCCGACAACGAAACCATTTGTTGGCTTAGGGGGTCCTGACCGAGGTTCAGATTTAGTTGCATCAACCAACAAAACCATACACTATTGGTCCTTTCAGCAACAACCTGCATAGCACAGGTTGCAGTCTAACCCGAAGCAGTATGGGGGGATGTTGGAACCAAGTTTTTGCATTCAAAGATCAATGTGATGTGTTTAGTGCCCTAGATATGTCTTCGCACAGATCTATAAGCCCTTAGGGCTTGGTACTGCAACTTTGTCAAAACAACCCTCAGATGTTTGCGAAGGTCCACGATCGGTCTTTTCAGACCCTTAACAGTTTATTCATCCACTTATGTGCACCAGAAAACAACCCTAGATCAAAGCTCGCATAGATCTACTTAAGTATTTAATAAACATAATACAATTTATCACAGTCTTCGTGAAAGTACTTAACATACATTGCATACAATTATTAAGACTTATTCCATAGAGTCGTGCATCATTAGATCAATATTTCATAAATACACTATTCATCCACAACATATATTGTAAACAGAAATAAGTAGATATACACGAGAATTCTTCACTAATCTTCTTTATTGATCTTCAATTCAGATTTACAGACTCAAAACTTCCCTACTCAGTTAGCTGCAGGGGTCCGCATACTCAGCTGCGGACTCTATCTAGGCCTCTGCGCACTCAACTACAAAGCCTTTCTCTCCTATCTGACCCTCTCCTCTGCACTATCACTTCTCTTCTATTGACCCATTACATTCCAGATTATTTTATTATGCCTTAGACCCACTAAGACACCTCTATGTATATAATCCCATGGTTTGCGGACCATCGGTGGGTCTCAAAGCCGACTCATGCTTTACATAAACAAGGGCTAAAACCCCTTTGACTCCTAATCATCTACACACTTCACATCCACAAATCGTGGAGACTTTACATCATTTACAAAAAGTACATAAAAACTTGGGTTATTTTAACCCCAAAACTGACCCAGGGGACCCCATCCCAACACTTGGGATGAAGAATTTCTTCAGATTGCATGATTACTCAGATAATATGAAAGCGAAGATAGCTAATTTCAATATCAAGGGAAAATCATATATCTGGTGGGAATATGTTAAGCATGTCAAAGGAATTAGAGAAGAGGAACTAATTTTGGATGAGTTTGAAAGACCCTTCATGAAGAAGTGCCTATCTGAGAGATATTATGATGGAAAGGCCAAGGAATTCTATGAGCTCAAGATGGGTTCCATGATAGATAAAGAGCACACAACCAAATTTCTAGAGTTGTTGAGATATGTACCCTATCTCAAGGATGAGAAAGCGAAGATCCAAAGGTTCATCAGTTGATTGTCATTATCATTCAAAGATTGGATTGAGTTTGTTGAGCCTCGATCATTGAAGGACACCATCAGAAAGTTGAAACATTGTTTTGAGTAATCAAAGTGCAAGCCTGATTTGAAATTTGACTGGAAAGATAATGAGAAGACTAAAGGAAAATGGCTCAAGAAGTGAGGAAGATATTAGGATGAAGGTGACAAGGAAAATGTGGCACTAATAATAAGTTCAATGCAGATGAGAGAGGTCATGGGTCTCAACCTGAGGAACAACAAAATAAAGGCAATTGCAGAAAACCTTTGAGGTGTTAGACCTATGGTCGATACCATCTTAGGAAGGATTGTTCATCACACCAAGGTGGCATGACATAGATCTACAATGCTCAAGTGGTGCAAATAGCTAGGGATATAGGTCAGAGCATTCCCTGGATCTATGCAACACTTGATAATAGGCAAGCATATCACCAAGAATTTGTCATCAAGATGGAAGGTAAGTTGTGTGATCAAGTTGTTTCCATTTCGATTGATTCAGGATCAAATTATAGCTATGTTAGTCTTGACTTGGTGGATTAGTGTCATTTCAAAAAAGAAATACATGCAAAATATTGGTTGGTGCGGTTGGATATAGGGACCAAAAGATGAGTTCATCATTGGGTGAAATCTTGTGCATTTTAGCTTAATGGCATGCCTACAACAACACACCTAAATGTGCTTCCTTTGGGTGCATATATCATGATTTTGGGCATGGATTGGGTGTTTATTCACATGACCAAGGTATATTGGTATGAGAAGGCCATTGAGTGCCTGGATGATGATGGATAAAGGAGAGTTTTGTAGGGAAAGAAGAAGCCTACATTAGTGAGAATGGTTAAAACTATGTAAGCTAAAGGAAACCATGGAAAAGGATGTGTATTGCTTGAAATACATGTTTCTAGTGACAAAGGGAAGGAAGATGAGCATGATGAAGTCCTAAGGAAGTATCGTGTCTTGTAGCAATTTCAGGATGTGTTTCCTACAAATATTCCAAAGTTTTCGCCTCATAGAGAGGTGGATTTCTTTATTGAGTTAGTACCAAGAGCAACACCAACATCTAAGGAACCATACAGGATGAGCACTTCGTAGTTGGTGGAGTTGAAGTTGCAAATTAAAGAGATGGTTGATAAGGGATAAATAAGGCCAAGTGTATCTCCTTGCGGTGCACCAGTGTTGTTTGTAAAGAATAAGGATGGTACTATGAAATTTTGCATTGATTACATGCAGCTAAACAAGGTGACTATCAAGAACATGTATCCATTGTTGTGGATTTATGATTTGTTTGATTAGTTAAAGAGAGAAGAAGTATTTTCAAAGTTTGACTTGAGATCAAGATATTAGTAGGTACACATCAAAGAAGAAGACATCTACAAGACTACATTTAGTATAAGATATGGGAACTATGAGTTTGTGTTGGTTCCTTTTGGTATTTCCCATGCTCCAACCACTTTCATGTGTTTGATGAACAAAGTGTTGTGCCCTTACCTGTATAAGCTTGTGATAGTCTTCATTGATGACATATTGGTTTGTTCAAAGAATGAGGAGGAGCTTGCATAACACCTAGTAGTAGTATTAAGATTGTTGAGAGAGCATAAGTTGTAGGCCAATCTCAACAAGTGCAGTTTCTTTCAGTCTCAGATTCATTACTTGGTACATTTTGTTTCCAAGGAAGGGATAACAGTGGATCCATAAAATATTAAAGTTATCATGGAGTGGATAGCTCCAAGGAATGTGGATGAAGTCCAATAATTCAAGGGAATTTCAAGTTATTATAGGAGGCTTATTAGGAACTTCTCAAATATTGGCTATCCTATTACATATTTGCAAAGAAAAGGAAAGAAGTTTGAATGGAATGTTGAGCATGGCGATATATTTGATCAGTTGAAGCATTTTCTTACAAATCATCCAGTTTTTAAGATTGCAGATCTTGGTAAGGAGTTTGTGCTTTGCACAAATGCTGCCAAGGAAGGACTTGGTGGAGTCCTAATGCAGGAACAGAAGGTGGTTTGGTATGAAGCAAGGAAGCTGAATGAACATGAGTAGTATTATGTGACTCATGATCTCGAGTTTGCAACTATCATCCATGCATTGAAGATGTGGAGACATTATCTCCTTGGCAAGATATTCATCTTGATGAGTGATCACTGTGGACTGAGGTACTTGTTTGACTAACCCAATCTGAATGGAAGGAAAGAAATATGGTTAGTTAATATCAATGAGTTTGATTTTGAGATCAGGTACATTAAAGGCAAGGAGAATCGGGTTGCAGATGCTCTTAGTAGGAGAATCCAAGTGAATCACATTTTAGTTGTGCGCTCTTATGAGACATACTTGTAGGAGATGATCTTACATGCAGGGCAACATGATGGGAAGTAGCAGTAGTTGAAGCAAAGATTACAATAACAAAATGAAGGGGATAGGGATGAGGAGTATCACCTAACAATAAATGACTTAGTCAGATTCAAAAGCAGTATTTATGTGCCAAATAACAATGAGTTGAAGAAGTTTATTTTGAAAGAGTTTCACATCAATTTGTATTCAGGCCACCCATGATACCAGAAGAGTTTGACAGTTATCATTAAGTTCTACTATTGATCAAATTTGAAGAAAGTGGTGGTTGAGTTTGTTGCAAGGTGCTTGGACTTCCAGCAGGTGAAATTTGAATGCAAGCATCCAACTGGTCTATTGCAGCCTATTCCAGATTCAGAATGGAAATGGGTGGTCCTTCCATGGAATTCATTGCAGGATTTCCTAGGACATCGAGGCAACCTTACTCCATCGTGATTGTGGTCGATAGGTTGAGAAAGGTAGCTCATTTCATTATAGTGAAGTCTACTAATTCACCTAGTGAGGTAGCTCAGATCTTAATCAAGGAGATAGTGAGGATGCATGGAGTTCCCAAGAATAGTATATCAGATCGAGATGTCAATTTCACTTCTAAGCTTTAGAAGGAGTTTTTTTGGCTTGAGGACAGAGTTAGCTTTCAACAAAGTTTATCATCCGTAGATAGATGGGTAGAGATAATGGGTTAACCAGATTCTTGAGGATATGTCGAGGATGTATGTCATGCATTAGCAGAGGAATTGGGAGGAATATCTTCCACTGGTGGAGTTTTCTTATAATAATATCATACTTGAAGATGAGTCTATTTGAGGCCCCTCTATAGGCTTAGTTGTAGTACTCCTATTAGGTGGATTGATCATATGAACAGGGTGTTGAATGGAATGGATATGTTGGCTGAGATGGAGCAAGAGATGAAAGTTATTAAAAGGAATTTAAAGGCATCACTAGAAAGGAAGACTAGTTATGCAGATCATCATAGATAATTCAAGGAGTTTCAGGTTGGAGAGCATGTCTACTTATGCATCAAGTCGAAGAAGACCCCCTTAAGGATTGGGTCATGTGCCAAGTTGGAACCTCGGTATTGTGGGCCTTTTCAAATCCTTGAGAGGATTGAACTAGTGGCATACGGAATTACATTGCCACAATCAATGAAATTCCATGATTTTTTCCATGTTTCATTGCTTAAAATATATGTGCAGGATGTTGATCATATGATTGATTGGTCAACTGTATTGTAGGTGGAACCAGAGGGAGAGTTCCATCCAGAGCCACAATGCATACTGTAACAGAAACAAGTCATGCTCTGGAACCAAGCAATATATCAAGTTAAAGTGTAGTGGAAGCACTTTGGGCTCGATGAAGCTACATGGGAGATGGTTGATCAGATACAAGAATTAGATCCTTCCTTATTTGCTAGTTGAGAAAATTTGTTTGGTATATATTAATAAACGTATATGTGTATTGTAAATATTGCAATGAGATATGTTATAAAAATCCAATAAGAAGTTTGTTGTAAATACTACATCGAGTTTTGTTGTAAAGCTCCAATACGATGTATGTTTGTCATGGTTTCCAGCAATTTGTCATTGTAAATAATGCATCGAGCTATGTTATAAAGCTCCATAAGAATTATGTATTGTCGTAAGTGTCATAGAACTCCAAGGATGGTGTTGCTCTAAGGAGGAGGGGTTTGTAACATCCCCGAGTTGATTTTCCATGTGAATAAATTAAACCAAGGTCATGGGATACATATTCCAAGCTAAATGGAGGGAAAAACAGTATAGTGGGTATCATTTATGGTTTATTATTGGCTATGGAAATTGGCATTGGCATTGACAAAGGAAAAAGGAAATAAATGGCAATTAATTAAAGAAATAAAGGAAAATAGGAGAAAAGGAATATGAAGAGACAAGAATACACATGCAAAGAAAAATTAAGGAAATCGAAGGAAAAAAAAAGGAAAAGGAAATAAAAGGAGAGGGAGAACAATCTATGCCTTTCTCTTAGATACTCTTAATAAATCTTGATTACTCTTGATCACTTCTTGGTTACTCTAGGAGCACTAGCATTCACTTGGACATTGAGGTATTCTCACTTGGACTTGGAGAGAGAGCACTTGGACAGAAGCAAGAAAACAAGCAAAGGAATTTGTGGGCAATGAAGAAGAAGGTTGGAAAAGCAGCTACAACAGGAGAGAATTGCAGGTAACATGTTGCATATGTGATTTCCTTATTAATATTTGAATGCATGGTACATGCATTTGGTTATTTGGTTACTTGTTGTAATTGCCATGGGATTTTCCTCCATTGGCAATGGTTTCACCATTTCCTTTTCCATGTCTTGGATATCCATGATGTAGTGGGTTCCCTATTTTGATTAAGCTTTAGATGTATGGTAGATTTCATATCCTAGTTGAGGTGATCTGAGGAAAATTCCCAAGGGTTGAGGATGGAGATGGTGTTTCTACTAGAAATCTTGATGGATGGGTGGAAACAGGAAAATTCCTCCAGGCATGGTGAAGAAAGTCAGAGGCATCCAAGCTTATTTTGGTGTTGGTGATTTGTCGACCGGTTGAGGTGAAAACATTGTGGTTGAGGACAGAGGTGGTTTAGAATCTAGATTCTCTAGTTGGTTTTGTTTTGGTTTATCCCATGTGATCCCACATTCATGCTTGAAATATGGCACTGGGATGATTAACTGAAAGAAATATTTGGTTCATCCTAATCTACGGTTAGGTGGTACATGGAATTCCTTGACTTAGTTGGAATTTTCATATGATATTATGTGTTCTTTCTTATTGAGATTAATGAGCACAAGTATTGGTATGTATGATTTTATGACTGGTGTTTCATGGTTCCATTTTGGTTAAATGTTGGTTACATGCATGGTATATTTCTCATTATATGATGTGCTCTTGTTATGGATCCATTCCATGGTTGATGGGCTCTTGATTACTTTCTATGAATGCATGAGTTAATGTGTATTGTTGCAGCTAGTAAGAGAGGCAACATGCCTTCTTGATGATTCTCTGATGAACATAATGAATTATTGTATAAATATGCATTCATGACCTACAGGTAATATGCTTACAAAGTGTTCGTATAAATGAATAATTTGGACCACCAACTTCCTGGGGTCGTAACTTTAGCATACGATCCCCGTTTGGAAATCATAATATCTCGTTTCCAAGATCTCCATGAGGAGGACTAAAATAGAATCTATGTAATAGATTCTAGTACATTTTTGGTCTCTTCTTTTTCCTTGAAAATGTCATTTAGGCCCTCAAAAAAACCTCAGAAGTTTAGGACCTGAAAAACTAGCAAAAATTGAAAGTTGTGTTAAATTTAAGGAAACAAAACTGAAAGGAAATAACATTGGGTCAAGTTAGGTTGATAATAGTGTGATCATGTGTCATTGGGTGTTTGTAGTCAGTTTTGGACATGTGGACCCCATTTTCCATAAGTGTATCTTGGAAATCAGGTTGAGCATAGTAGCTATCATCTCATGTTTACCCTGGAGAGATTGTAAAAGTAGGTAAATGCGGGGTGGGGAGTTACAGGGTGGTATCAAAGTGAGGTTGCATTATTGGACCTCAAGGTAAATGCAAATTGTTAAGCATGCATGTTAGTTGTCTATACGTTTATCATGCATGCAGGTTAGGCAATTATTGTTATGTTTATGATATCCATGTATGAGACGATATGCTTCTAATGTTGTATCGTGCTAATCTTTATTGGCCTATGCAAATAAAATAGCCTCCCCTGAGATACATTGAGGCATGATTTTGATTATGTTTTTACTTAGCTAACAATGGCATATTGTAGGAAATAGAAGGCCAAGAGATGAAGAGAAAAATAGTTGAGTACAACTCATATGACTCTCTGTACAGGCCGAAGGAGACATTGGTAGGATGGGAGAGATCAATTGAGTAGAAGGGAGAGGGATATTCTCCTAGTTTGGTAGATACATTGAGAAGTTTGAAGGCATAAATCATGAGTTTCAAAGCAGGAAATGAGCGATTGATTGAAGCTCAGGAAAGGCTTTCCAGAGCTAAAGAAAAGAAAGTTGAGGTCAATGCAATCATCCTCTAGAGCCTTTTAGATTTGTAGACGTATGGACAACTGGGGATCAGTCATGGGGATAGACATGAAGAAAAGACTAACAGTGCATATGGAATAAGGTCTCAGAAAGGGTACAAAATGGACAAACATGATAGAATAAAGGGTGGAAAATCCTTGGATACACCTGAGAGGAGGGATAACACTCATGGATTTTCTTCTAGCTCTGATTCTGAGATACATCATTGCCATCACCGCCAACATCCTTATAGGAGGAGTGAGAAGGGATTCTTTCTAGATGAGTTCAAGAAAGTTGTTAGGTGCAGGAATTGCACTTAAGAAAACTCCTTCAACACTTAATTGTCAACCTAGGGATTTCGTAAACTTAGAGACAAAGCACAGGTTATGACAAAAGTGGTATGAATTTTTCCTATTTCTATTCCTACTTCTTAATAAAATCTTGTAGAATAAAACAAAAAAATCACAAAGTGCAACTGACACCAAATTAATTCTAGTGCTGGAATGTAAAAGAATGAATTTGCAAAGGAATAAAATAAAGGAACTTTCACAATGTTGTAAACAATCTTAACTATTGAAGTAAAACTCTAAGTTTAGCCTTAGTATAGGTGGTGGTAGTTTAACAAGTGGGCCCTTGAAAATATCTGCCTTCTAAATGATTTTCCTTCTCACACTAAGCGGTCGTTCCTATACTCTTGCAATCTGCTTGTACTAGTATAGGTACAAAACTTATTTGAGAATTATATTTTACACTTATACTGAAGACTTATGTCTTCATGTAGGGGCTCTAAGCCTCAAGGCTTGGAGCACTATGTTCTTGTAACAAGACACTGGTTCTTGTACCGAAACAAAGCTTCCTAAACCAAGTATTTCAATTTACCTTTGGGAAAAATAAAAGGTGTGTTAACTATAAAAATAATTGCAAATGAGAGCAGAATATTGCACAAGAAAAACAATGATTTAATCAACTGAATATCGCAAATAGAAATAAACTTTTAAGATGAAAACAATCTTCAAAAGTTAAAGAATACTTTCTTCAATCAAATGGATTTGCATGCAATCAAATCTAACTCGAAATAGGTTCACTATAATATTTCAGATTACTTTTAATCCTTTTCCTTAAATCGTGAGGTGGAGACATAAATTAAGATATTGCAAAAGCAATATTTTCTATTTCATGAAGTCATCTTTAATCTTTAGAAGTTTAACTTTTAATATTAGAAATGCTTCCTTCTTATGATGAATTCTTACTTTGCATAAATAAATTAAATCATATAAAGGAAAAAGAATAAAACACTTTTTGTAAATGAACTAGCGAACTAGAGTGCAAGATCCTACATGCACTAGTGCAAGAATAATCTTATCTGCACGATCCAAGCGAAAGCAAACCAAAAAAGAAATTATAGGAAGTAAAGTAATTCAATTTGACTTTCACACAACGGATCCATTCACACTTTGACTGTTTAATGAAATAAATCATAATTCTTAAGCAAGAATGAAATTAAGATTTAAACCACGCTTTTGCAAATAAACAAAGTTAACACACACCTTTAAGATAACGAAAGAAAAAGGGTAAACGAGTTGGGTTGGCTGGGCCCTATCCAACCAGCTCATTTCCGTTCTAGGAAACAAAAATCTTCAGCACGTTAATAACACATCAATGAAGGATTAAAACGCAGAGTGAGAAAATCATGGTGCAGCTCCTTGTATTAATTCCAATAAGAAAATATACATTATGAGTTCAAGTCCAGCCCAGAATGAGGGTGACAATGAGATTACAAATTAACCAAAAATTACAATTGCACTACTATCGCTACTACTAACCTAGTTCTATATGAGAGCTATACTTTATACAACTCTTCAGCCTATGGCCATAATCGAAAATTACACAGTGGTTCCAAATCGAGTCTTTCGGCTGAAACGAAATAACAAACAAAATTGCAAAAATAAGCCAGCGGCTATAATAACCTGCAACCTAATCGTTGGCTGTAGACCTTATCCTCGACCATATCCTTGACTATCCTCCACTTGAGTTAAACGCCGGATGACCACAACTGAACTGGATGACGTGGACCAAGATGCCTACGTGAAGTGATTGAGCTATTGCAAAGATCATGGAATGGATAGTTGCCGGTAGTGCAGGAATCTACCAGCACTAGATCAAGCTAGTACAATGATTAATAATATAGCTTATCAAATACTTTAGGAAACTAAATATAAGTTACAATAAATATTAAAGGCACGAAATCTATTTAAAGTGATTAACTAAGCACCTAATAAACCTTAAACATGAAATATTAAGTTTATGTAGGAATAGACAATATTCTTGGACTAGTGCAGGAATGAGGAGGCTTATGGAGATAAACAGAGGTTAATGATTATGGTTTTGTAATAGGAAGGGGGTAAAAATAGAGCATTTCAGCCTACCAACAAAAGCCAAGCCTCCTACTGTTGATGGAGAAATGAAGAAATTAGAAGATGTAGAAGTATGGATGCTTGGGATGAAGAAATTCTTCCGATTCCATGATTACTCAGAGAACATGTAAGCCAAGATAACTACTTTCAGTCTCAAGGGAAAAGCATATATATGGTGAGAAAATGTTAAGAATGTCAAAGGCATCAGAGAAGAGAAGTTGATTTGGGATGAGTTTGAAAGAATCTTCAGGAAGAAGTACCTATTTGAGAGATATTATGATGGAAAGGCTAAGGAATTCTATGAGTTCTAGATGAGTTTTATGAAATATGAAGAGTACATAACTGAATTTCTAGAGTTGTTGAGATATGTGCCCTATCTAAAGGATGAGGAAGCGAAGATACAAAGTTTCATAAGTGGATTTCCATTATCATTCAAAGATGGCTTCCTCTTATGATGATTCTCAGTCATAAGAGGAAGCCATTAAAAAGTTGAAACATTTTTATGAGCATTCAAAGCACAAGCCTGAGTTCAAGCATGACTCGAAAGGTAATGAGAAGACTAAAGGAAAATGGATCAAGAAGCAAGGAAGATCGCAAGATGCAGGTGACAAGGAAAATGTGGAACCTCATAAGAAGTTCAATGGAGTTGAGAGAAGACATGGGTCTTAGCCTGAGTAACAAAATAAAGCCGATGACGGAAAACCATTGAGGTGTTAGACTTGTGGTGGAGGCCATCAGAGGAGGGATTGTTTATCGCACCAGGGTCGCATGACACATATATAGTTCTAGGAGGCACAGACAGTTGGGGATGTAAGCTAGATCATACCCCAGATATATGTAGCACTTTATAGCAAGTAGGAAAATCACCACACATCTATAATCAAGATGGAAGGTAAGTTGTGTGATTAACTTGTTTCCATTTTTATTGATACAAGATAAAATTGTAGTTATTTTAGTATTGACCTGGTGGATAAGTGTTGTTTGAATAAAGAAATGCATGCAGAGTCTTAGTTGGTGCACTTGGCTACACGGACCAAGAGAAGAGTTCACCATTGGGTGAAATATTATGCATTTAATCTTAAAGGAATGCCTAAAACAACACATCTAAATGTGCTTCCTTTGAGTGCACATTATTGACAAATGGAAACAAGAAATTCTAGTTTAATTTGTCCTTGAATTAAACTGTGAATTAAATTCGAATTCTATTCTCATAGCAACTTAAAATAGTTAACTTAATTTTATTAAACTTACTTAACTTAGGAAATTTGAGTTGGAATTATTTCTCATGTGTATGTTCTCCCTACTTTGTAGGAGTCCAGTATGAGTTAATTGTGAGTTTAGAATGTTGGCATTATGATACAAGTATTGTCCTTGATGGCAACTCTACAGGTCAACTCAGTTTTGATAAGAGGCTAACAAGAATATACAGAGGCAATAGGACAGTGGTACAGAGGATCAGGAATATGGAACTAAGGTCTATTGATCAGAATAAATAAGTTGAAGGAAGAATATGATGTAAGAGCAGTTTAATAGATACACGCAGGTTCACTTAGTCCAAGCAGCGTATACACGTAGGTACGTAGAACAGAAATAGTGTATAACGTACACACGCACTCCCTAGAAGGCAAGGCACGTACATGGTGAAAACCATGGTTTTGGTTTGAGGTATTAGGTCCAAGGTATCTTTGGACCATGATATTGATCCTAGGTATTTATTCCAAGGTATTCGGTCCATGGTATTTGATCCAAGGTATTGGTCCTAAGTGGATTCAGTCCATGGTATTGAGAAAGGCCAAAACCTATATAAAGAAGAGAGGATCATAAGGCCAGGTGTGTAAGTGAATAAGATTCTAAGGAATACTTCTATCTGAAGTATATTTTATGTTGCAGGGTTATGTTTGGGACTAGATTTGAAATATTTATGTGCACCTTGAGTTCAATATTGGATCACGATCATGAGACCTGAAATGACTTATTTTTGAATGATCTAATATTGGTTGAGGCTAGATATAATGTTTTGTGTCTGTTTTATTCATTATCTATCATGATCTAGGTTTGTCCAAAGTCTGGAATTGTAGCAAATTTCTAAGTCAATATCTGCAGATCTGTACGCAGGTCCGTCTCGAAAAAAGAGCGTATACACGTAGGTTCTGTTCTTTCAAGTTGCATATACAAAAGAAAGGATTGATGTTCAGAGATGACTGATCTATCAGATCAATATTGCTGATTTATTGTTGTTGTTATTTTACTGTTGTCTGTCAATGAAGTCTTCTTAGATCTGAATGTAAATCTAAATGCATAAGGAGGTTGATATTTGATTGATTGTATAAGTGAGAATAAGTGTTTTCTGTTGCCTGTCTGTGTAAAGTTTTGTAGGTTGACAGTAAATAATTAGTACACTATTGGTTGGTACAATTTGTGATTCAGATATTTTATGATTCATAATCTTTAGAGGTATACACAAGTTGGGCTGAAGGAAGTAGCGTATACACATAGGTTGTCTTCATTGGAGTAGCGTATACAGTCTGACACATGAATTTTTTAGGTTTCAGTTGGTTCTGAATGTTGATACAGGTTTATGGGTTTAGCATAGTGTTTTGATGACAGTGATCTAATCGTTTCAGATTAACTGCATGTTGGTTGATAAAGTTTGAGTTTCTAAATTTCTGATGGGTTATTGATGAGTCAAGTTCTTCATTTGTCTTGATATGTGCCAGGAGCATCCAATTTGAAAATTCATGAAACATGGTCCCTGGTGGAAGAGTGGAGTTTTCTGTAGGCTGGCACCTACTAGTAAGCATATTGGCTAGTACAAGAGCTAGGGGGTTGTAGCTCCCTTCTAGTAGAAGCTATAGAATGAGAGAAGGTTGTAACCTTCTGCAGGTAGAATCCTATGTATTGGTATGAGTCTGCACCAGTACAAGATTGTAGACATATTTTCTTATTATTAAAAGAAGACAGAAACGATAGCAGCAGGTGGTTTTCACCCACATTGGGTTTCCACCTTAAATCTTGGTGTTCATGTGTGTTGCTTGTGTGTGATGATTTATTCTGCTTTTACTGCATTGTCTACTAAGTTACCGATGTACTGGTTTAAGATCAGCACATGATAAATTGTCTAAATTGCAAGTTCTTTGGATATACGTTGGTTTCTCTAATCATAGTTGCATGTACACGCTAGTTCACTTCACTGAATTAGCGTATATAAATATGTTTTGGAAATAAAATTATTTATCAGATAATATTGATTCACCCCCCTCTCAGTATTATATCCAACAATTGGTATCAGAGCAGGTCCTTCAGAACAAGCTTGATCGCTTGAAGGAATATCCATCAAGATGAATAATCATGAAAGCATGGGATCCATCAAACCACCAATCTTCGATGGGAGCAAATTTGTTTATTTGAAAATAAGAACCACAACCTATATACAATCTCTTGGAACAAATGTCTGGAAAATTTTGGAAGGAGGATATAATTTTCCAACAGCAATTCCTACAGACACGATAGGTAAAAAGCAATATGAAACCAATGCCAAAGATGTCAATACTTTATTGGGAAGTTTGTCACAATTAGAGTTTTTCAAAGTCATGCAGCTCAAATCAGCCAAAGAGATTTGGGACAAAATCGTTCAGAGCTACGAAGGAGACTCTCAGGTAAAACGTGCTAAGCTTCAAACTCTCAGAATTCAATATGAAACTCTTAAGATGCATAGTGATGAGAGTATAGCCAGTTACTTCTTACGTATAGATTAGGTTGTTAATTGTATGAAGAATCTAGGTGAAGAAATAAAGGAAGTTACCTTAGTTGATAAAATTTTGAGATACTTGTCTGCTAAATTTGAATCAAAAGTGTCCACCATAAAAGAAAAGTAGGATCTGCAGAATATCACTATGACACAGCTTCACAGAATCCTAACTGCTTTTGAGATGAGAAAAGGAGGTCCATCAGATATGAGAGAAGCCGCATTTAAATCTTAAGCAAAAGGAAAAGAAAAGGAAGAACAAAATGAATCAGGACACATTTTAGAAGAAGAAGATGAGGTAAATTTGGTCAAGAAGCTTCAAACAGGTTCTGGAAGGTTCAGAGGTAATCTACCTTTCAAATGCTTTACCTGTGGTAGAGTCGGTCATTATGCTACCAGATGTCCTCATAAAGATAAATATGAAAAAGGAAAGGAATATGAAAAAGGGAATAGGAAATAAGTTGTGAATAGAAGGAGTTACTATACTCATGAAGATAGCGATGGTTTATCTAATAGAGAAGAAGATGAAACTGGTCAAGATTACATACTTCTCATGGCTTATGATAGCAATGATTTTTGGGATAGTTTAGAAGAGGATAGTGATGGTTTATCTAATAGTGAAGATTATAGACTTCTCATGGCTTATGACAATGATGATTTTTGGGATGCTTTAGAAGAGGAAAACTTTCATGAAGAAATCTCTAAACTCAAAATCTATTTAGAAGAAAAGAATATGATCATAGATACCTTGACATACTAACTTGCTGAAAAAGAAAAACACAATGAAAAACTAGAATGTGAAATTGTGGGTGTAAGAAAAGATCCTGAGAAAACAAAATCTCTCAATCTTAGATTTGATAAAGGATCAGAAACTTTAAATGAAATTATCAAAGTTCAGCATTCTCCTCTGATAAAGACAGGTCTTGGATATACTAAAGAAGCATCTCAATCATAGAAGTTTTCAAACTCCACCAAAAGTTATCTTGATACAACAAACACCAGTGAATAGTATGACAATCGCCAGCAAAGGCATAAAGCTGATCACCAGGTAAATCATACTCAATTTTCTCCAAGGATGAATATCAATAGAAGCCACAACCAACCTCAAGAAAATCATACTCAATTTGCTCCAAAGATGAATATCAATAGAAACTACAATCAACAGGTAAATAGATTCGATAGTCGTAGAAACTTCTTTAATGGGCAATGTTTTTCATGTCATAATTTTGGCTGCGAAGCTTCTTAATGTGTTGCTTACAAAACCATCATGACTAGAGAAGCATGAAATCAAAGGAATATAACAGGGATCAAGAGAAGTTCCTATAATAACTTTTCTCCTCTTGAAAATGAAATAGAATGCTCAATTTGTAACAACTTTGGTCATTGTTGGGTGTGGAGCCTGATTATCTTCTATATTCAAAGGTATCGCCACATAGGACCCCAGTTCGAAATGGGGGTGGCAAAGCCGACCGTAAAATATTCGCTGCAGGGGGATCCAGGGGGGGCGGTTGCGACCTTTGGGAGCCCCCCCCTGGCGGGGGGTTTCGGGGGCAGCGCCCCCGAAGCTAAAAACAGCTGTAAAATTGCCTTGTAAAAGTATAGTAATTTCTAGTCAATATGGGCCATTCATTAGGCGGATGATATGACGGTAGAACTTATGTTTAGTTTAGGGTTTTTTGCCCTAGAAGGCAACCCCTCTCTTTGTATGAGGGTATTGTATTTGAGGCTGTGAGATAGATGTGTATTCTGTGAGCGAGAAACAGAGAGGTGAGACTGTGAGAGAAAACAGAGGATATTACAGCGGATTTGTTGTACGTTGTGTCTCTTCATTTTGCTGGATAATAAAAGGGAAGGACTGGCTGTTCGGGGTGGACGTAGCCCAAACTGGGTGAACCACGTATATCTGTGTCTCTCTTGTTTTGTGCGTTTTCTGTGTTTATATTTCTGCAATATTTTATGTGTTCCATTGCTCCGTAATATATAATTTTCTAACAACTGGTATCAGAGCCGAAGGTCTATTTGGCTGATAAACTCGCAGGAAATAAGGGTTCCTACTTCGAGTGGGAGCAATGGCGAAAGATGGTAAATTTAAGGTCGAGAAATTTAACGGCCAAAACTTCTCGCTGTGGAAGATGCAGATGGAAGATTAGCTGTATCAGAAAGATCTATACCTACCATTGGGTGGAAAAACAAAGATGCCGACGGGTATGAAAGACGAAGAATGGAACCTTCTCGATAGAAAGGCACTCGAAACAATACGGTTGTGCCTTGCTGCGTCAGTCACCTTCAACATTTCAAAGGAAACCACGACAGAGGGTTTGATGCAGACGTTGTCGAAACTATATGAAAAACCCTCGGCCTCAAACAAGGTATTTCTTATGAAACGGTTATTTAATATGAATATGTCGGAAGGTGGATCTGTTGCAAACCATTTAAATGATTTTAATACAGTTACAAGTCAGTTAAGTTCTGTAGGGGTAAACTTTGATGATGAAGTTAGAGCTATGTTATTCTTGTGCTCATTACCAGAAAGTTGGAATGGTTTGGTAATGGCCATTAGTAACTCTGTTTCTGGATCTAGTACTTTAAAGTTTGATGATGTTGTCGGTGCTATCCTTAGTGAGGAAATGCGACGGAAAAGCTCCGGTGAGACATCGGGAAATGCTTTGAGTGCAGAGTCTAGAGGAAGAAAAATGGAAAGAGGAAAGAGCTCAGGATATCGCAGTAAATCAAGGAAAGGCAAATCCGAGTCCAGATCGGGGATAGTGTGCTGGAAATGTGGAAAGAAAGGACACCTAAAGAAAGACTGTAGATCTCGGAAGGGAAAAGAAGGAGATGCACAACAAGAAAACAATCATGAAGCAAATGTGACAGGTGTGGTGTTACAAGATGCTTTGATTCTTTCTTTCGAAAATATTACTGATTCCTGGGTGGTAGATTCAGGGGCTTCATTCCATGCCACACCTGATAAGAAATACTTTCATGACTATGTTCAAGGAGATTTTGGACAAGTTCATCTAGGTGATGATAAAACCTGTAAAATTGTTGGAATGGGTAAAGTTCTTGTAAAACAGCAGAATGGAAACCAACGGCTATTAAAGGAGGTAAGGCATGTTCCAGATCTAAAGAAAAATCTGATTTCAACAGGGCAGTTAGGCGGTGAAGGTTGTGTGACAAATTTCACAGATAAAGCTTGGAAGGTCAATAAAGGAGCCCTGGTAATAGCAAAAGGCGAAAAGGTTGGTACATTGTATTTATGCAATGGTATTTCTAACTCTGTTAATGATTTAACTTCCAGAGGAGCAGATGCAGCATTATGGCATCATAGGCTCGGACACATGAGTGAAAAGGGGATGAAGATTTTTCACTCAAGGAATTTGTTGCCGGGTTTGAAGAATGTTGATTTGGACTTCTGTGAGAACTACATTTATGGAAAACAGAAGAGAGTCAGATTTCTCAAAGTTGGGAAAGAAAAGAAGAACGAAAAATTAGAGCTTGTGCATACAGACGTATGGGGACCTGCTCAGGTATCATCTCTCGGTGGCTCTTGTTATTATGTTACTTTTATTGATGATGCAACTAGGAAAACTTGGATTTATTGTATTAAGAATAAATATGATGTATTTGATACTTTCAAGAAATGGAAAGCTTTGGTTGAGATTGAGACAGAAAAGAAATTGAAGTGTCTTAGATCAGACAATGGAGGTGAATATTGCAGCAAAGAGTTTGATAGGTACTGTTCAGAGCATGGAATTCGCAGAGAGAAGACAGTTCCAAGAACACCACAAGAAAATGGTGTGTCAGAAATGATGAACAAAACAATCATGGAGCGTGCAAGGTGCATGAGATTGCATGCAGGATTGCCTTTACAGTTTTGGGCAGATGCTGTAGATACTGTTGTTTATCTAATAAACAGAGGGCCTTCAAGTTCCTTGGATGGTGGTGTTCCAGAGGAAGCATGGACAGGTAAAAAGGTAAACTACTCTATTTTAAAGCCTTTTGGTTGTGAGGCCTTTGTCCATATTGATAAAGAAAATAGAACAAAGCTTGAGGCAAAGTCAAAGAAATGTACCTTTATTGGATATGGTGTTAATGATTTTGGTTATCGCTTATATGATTACGAAAATCACAAAATCATTAGGAGCAGAGATGTAATATTCAATGAAAAGGTCTTGTATAAGAATCAGTTGCAGGAAAAGAAACAGGAAAAGGAAAACAAGGAATACGCAGTTCTTGATGAAATCACTGAAAAAGTAAAGGTGCCTGAAAATAATAATAATCAACAACCACAACAACAACAACCACCACAATAGCAACAGGCACCCCAAACACCTGAAAGTGGTGTTAGAAGATCTACCAGGATAGAAGCAATGCAGGTTGAAAGCAGGAAGAAGTGGGAGGTAGCCATGGAAGAAGAGATGGACTCCTTAATGCATAACCAGACTTGGGATTTAGTCAGGTTGCCTGTAGGAAAAACTACATTGAAGAATAAATGGGTTTACAGGCTGAAGGAAGAAGATGGAGGAAAACAGAGGTATAAAGCTAGACTTGTGGTGAAGGGGTTTGCACAGAAGAAAGGTATTGATTTTGATGAAATATTTTCTCCTGTTGTTAAAATGACTTCAATCAGAACTATTTTAAGTCTTGTAGCAGCTGAAGAAAAGCATCTTGAGCAGTTAGATGTAAAGACAACCTTTCTCCATGGGGATTTGGAGGAAGAGATATATATGCAGCAGCCACAAGGATATGAGGTGAAAGGGAAGGAGAAACTAGTGTGCAGGTTGAAGAAGAGCTTGTATGGCTTAAAACAGGCTCCAAGGCAGTGGTATCTAAAATTTGACAAGTTTATGTCTGAACAAGGTTATACTAGATGTCACTCTGATCATTGTGTTTATTTGAAAAAGCAAAATGATGGCAGCTATATTATATTGTTACTGTATGTAGATGACATGCTTGTTGCAGGATCTAACATGCAGGAAATAAATGTGCTCAAAATAAAATTGGCAAATTCATTTGCAATGAAGGATTTGGGAGCTGCGAAACAAATCCTTGGTATGAGAATAACTAGAGACAGGAAAAATCGTAAATTAACATTGTCTCATAATGAGTACATACAAAAGGTGTTGAAAAGAATTAACATGCACAATGCAAAACCAGTTAGTACACCTTTTGCTAGCCATTTCAAACTTAGCAAGGAAATGTGCCCAAAGACCCAAGAAGACATGGATTATATGTCTAAAGTTCCATATGCATCAGCAGTTGGAAGCTTAATGTATGCAATGGTCTGCACAAGGCCTGATATTGCACATGCAGTGGGAGTTGTAAGCAGGTACATGAACAATCCAGGAAAGGAACATTGGATGGCAGTGAAATGGATTCTCAGATATTTGAAAGGTACCACAAATCAAGCATTATGCTTTGGTGGTTCAAACATCTCCCTACAAGGATATGTTGATGCAGATACGGCATGTGACAGAGATAACAAGAGGAGCACTACAGGATATGTATTTACTGTTGGAGGAAGAGCTGTCAGTTGGGTTTCAAAAATCCAAAGTGTTGTTGCACTTTCAACAACAGAAGCAGAGTATGTTGCTGCTACAGAGGCTAGTAAAGAAATGATTTGGTTACAAAGGTTTATGGGTGAATTGGGTAAGGAGCATGATATGGGCACGTTATACAGTGATAGCCAAAGTGCCATTCATCTTGCAAAGAACTCAGCATTTCATTCCAGGACTAAACACATACAGCTCAAGTACCATTTCATACGATCAGTGTTGGAAGATGGAGAGTTGAAGCTGGAAAAGATACACACTAGCCAGAATCCTGTAGATATGCTAACAAAAGTTGTAATCAGGGAGAAACTGAGAATATGCTCAGTTTCAGTTGGTCTTCAAGGATGACGATGAAGATGAGAAACAGCCAAGTCCAAAGAGGAGTCATTGTCTAGCAAATGGAGCAGCGGTGGAGTTGCTACAATCAGTCTCCAAGTGGGAGATTGTTGGGTGTGGAGCCTGATTATCTTCTATATTCAAAGGTATCGCCACATAGGACCCCAGTTCGAAATGGGGGCGGCAACGCCGCCCATAAAATATTCGCTGCAGGGGGATCCAAGGGGGGCGGCTGCGACCTTTGGGAGCCCCCCCCCCTGGCGGGGGGTTTCGGGGGCAGCGCCCCCGAAGCTAAAAACAGTTGTAAAATTGCCTTGTAAAAGTATAGTAATTTCTAGTCAATCTGGGCCGTTCATTAGGCAGATGATCTGACGGTAGAACTTATGTTTAGTTTAGGGTTTTTTTCCCTAGAAGGCAACCCCTCTCTTTGTATGAGGGTATTGTATTTGAGGCTGTGAGATAGATGTGTATTCTATGAGCGAGAAACAGAGAGGTGAGACTGTGAGAGAAAACAGAGGATATTACAGCGGATTTGTTGTAGGTTGTGTCTCTTCATTTTGCTGGATAATAAAAGGGAAGGACTGGCTATTCGGGGTGGACGTAGCCCAAACTGGGTGAACCACGTATATTTGTGTCTCTCTTGTTTTATGCGTTTTCTGTGTTTATATTTCTACAATATTTTATGTGTTCCATTGCTCCGTAATATATAATTTTCTAACAGTCATGAAGAATCTGAATGCAAGAGAAAATTTCGGTAAACACCCCAAAAGGAGAAAATGCCATTAAATCCAAAAATATGGAGAAGGAAAGGATCTCAAATAGAAAGATGTGGTATAGCCTTGTATGTAGAAGGACAAGAAAATCAGTGGTACATTGATAATGGATGCTCCAAACATATGACAGGTGACAAAGAGAAACTTCACTCATATAATGCCTTAGAAAAGGAAAAGAATGCCTCATTTGGAAATGACACTCTAGCTGTCATAAAAGGTAAAGGTTATGTTTTCTTAAAAGAAAAGGTTAAAGATGGAAATCTTATGTATGTAGATGGTTTAAAGCATAAACTATTGAGTGTCAGTCAAATGTGTGATCAAGGAAATGAAGTGGTGTTTCGATCAAACGGATGTGTTGCTCGTGAGATTCATACATGAGAGATTGTGATCAAAGGTACAATAACTCCAAACAAATTATACATACTCAAAGGAGGACAACAACAATGCTATCTAAGCAAAACATATGAAAACTAGTTGTGGCATAGAAGATTGGGACATCTAAGCTTTTCTCAAATAAGAAAAGCATGCAGGCTCAAGGCAGTTCATGATCTTCTAGATATTAGCATCCTAGAAAATACCATATGCAAACCATGTCAAATCAGTAAGAAAACTAGAGTTCACTTCATTGAAAAGGAAGGGTCAGCAAGTAAGCCTCTTGAACTTATCCATACTGATTTATGTGGACCAACAAGGAAAAAGTCACCTCGTGGAGAAGAATACTTTATTTTTTTTATTGATGATTTTTCCAGAATGTGTTGGATAGGTCTTCTAAAGCATAAAGATGAAGCATTTGAAAAGTTTAAAGCCTTCAAAGCTTTGGTTGAAAATGAATCAGATCGAAAAATCAAATGTCTCAAATCTAATCGAGGAGGAGATTCATATTAGATGAATTCTTTGACTTTTGTGAGCAACATGGAATAAAAAGGCAATTCTCCACCGCAATAACTCCTCAACAAAATGGTGTGGTAGAAAGGATGAATAGAAAAGTTCAACAAATGGCTCGAGCTATGCTAGATGAATCTGGAACTCCTACAACCTTCTGGGGTGACGCTGCATTCACTGCCGTGACTATTCTCAAGAAAGCAAACATTCAGGTAAATAGCACTCAAACTCCACATGAACTTTAGTATGGTAAGACTCCTACTGTAAAATACTTTAATTTTTTTGGAAGCAAATGTTTTATCAAAAGGACTGATGAAAAACTTGGTAAGTTTGAACCCAGAGCAAATGAACTAGTTTTCATGAAGTATAGTCACGTATACACGTGAGTTTCTATGGCTGAAGAAGTGTATATGTTTTTCTGATAGGAAAAAAAGTGGGTCAAACTCTGATATGGGTGCTTTGTCTGATGTTGATGATTATAGTCTAACGATATTCTTTGTTCATTAATTTTTATCTGACTGACAAAGATGGCTTAATTAATGACTTGTTAACAATGCACAGGTAGCACAGGTTCAGGGGGAGCATTAGCCTTCACACGCATTTTGCATTGTTGGCATTACGGTCGCTGAGTCCAGCTACGGCTTTAGATATTTATACCATTTGTTGCTTAAAGTCATATGTCTTCTCATACATTTGAATGAGTCCTATTGGACAAATGATGTAATTTGTATCCCCACTTTGCATGGGATGGATGATGTAATAATTGTTGTATTTCTGTCTTGTATAAACTTTGGTATATCCCCACTTGGTTGCGCAGATGAGTCAAATATGGTGTATCCCCACTTGGTTGGGTGATTGATGTATGTATGAGTTTGTGGTCATAGGGAGGTCATACTCACTTTGTTGATTTATAGTGTCATGTTATTATATTGAATCATCTCTCTGCAGACTCAGCATGTACTCAAGGGGAGTATGGATAGAATCATGCAAAGGAGGAGAGTAGAGTGGTCTTCCCTTTGCCCTTGATGTCAAAGGGGGAGAGTATTTTGGTATTTTGGTATTGTATGGTATCTCTAACAATCTTTACAGCTTGCAGTAGTCAACACCATCATGGTTTCCATCAAGTCCAAAGGGGGATTTTGTTGGCATTATGATACTAGTATTGTCCTTGATGGCAACTCTATAGGTCAACTCAGTTTTGATAAGAGGCTAACAGGAATATTTAGAGGCAATAGGACAGTGGTACAGAGGATCTGGAAGATGGAACTAAGGTCTATTGAACATAATAAAGAAGTTGAAGGAAGAAGATGATGTAAGAGTAGTTTAAGAGATACATGCAGGTTCACTTAGTCCAAGCAGCATATACACGCAAGTATGAAGAACATAAATAGTGTATAATGTACACACGTACTCCCAGAGAAGGAAAAGGGCGTACATGTTGAAAAACATGGTTTTGGTTTGAGGTATTAGGTCCAAGGTATCTTTGGACCATGATATTGACCCTAGGTATTTAGTTCGAGGTATTCGGTCCGTGGTATTTGATCCAAGGTATTGGTCCTAAGTGGATTCGGTCCATGGTATTGAGAAAGGCCAAAAACTATATAAATAAGAGAGGATCATAAGGCCAGGTGTGTAAGTGAATAATATTATAAGGAATACTTCTATCTGAAGTATATTTTATGTTGCAGGGTTATGTTTGGGATTAGATCTGAAATATTTATGTGCACCTTGAGTTCAATATTGGATCAAGATCATGAGACCTGAAATGACTTATTCTTGAATGATCTGATATTGGTTGAGGCTAGATCTGATGTTTTTCATCTATTTTATTTGTTATCTATCATGATATGGGTTTGTCTGAAGTCTGGAATTGCAGCAAAGTTCTAAGTCAATATTTGCAAATCTGTACGCAAGTTCGTCTCGGCAAAAGAGCATATACATGCAGGTTCTATTTTTTCAAGTAGCGTATACAAAAGAAAGGATTGATGTTCAAAAATGACTGATCTATCAGGTCAGTATTGTTGATTTATTGCTGCTGCTATTTTACTGTTGTTTGTCAATGAAGTCTTCTTAGATCTGAATGTAAATCTGAATCCATAAGGAGGTTGATATTTAATTGATTGTATAAGTGAGAAGAAGTGTTTTTTGTTTCCTATATGCGTAAAGTTTTGTAAGTTGACAGTAGATGATCAGTACATTATTGATTGGTACAGTTTTTGATTCAAAGATTTTATGATTCAGAATCTTTAGAGGTATACGCAGGTTGGGCTGAAGGAAGTAGCGTATACACACAGGTTGTCTTCATTGAAGTAGCATATATAGTTTGACACATGAGTTTTTGAGGTTTCAGTTGGTTCTAAATGTTGATACAGGTTTCTAGGTTCAACACAGTGTTCTGATGACAATGATCTGATTGTTTCAGATTAACTGCATGTTTGTTGATAAATTTTGAGTTTCTAAATTTCTAAGGGGTTAGTGATGAGTCAAGGTCTTCATATGTCTTGATATGTGCCAGGAGCATCGAGTCTGAAAATTCATGAAATGTGGTCCCTGGTGGAAGAGTGGAGTTTTCTGTAGGGTGGAACCTACTAGTAAACATATTGGCTAGTACAAGAGCTAGGGGGTTCTAGCTCCCTTCCAGTAGAAGTTGGAAAACAACAGAAGGTTGTAACCTTTTGCAGGTATAAGCCTATGTACTAGTATGAGTCTGCACCAGTACAAGATTGTAAACATATTTTCTTATTATTAAAAGAAGACAGAGATGACAGCAGTAGGTGGTTTTCACCCACATTGGCTTTTCACCTTAAATCTTGGTGTTCATGTGTGTTTCTTATGTGTGATGCTTTATTCTGCTTTTACTGCACTGTCTAATAAGTTACTGATGTATTGGTTCAAGATCAACACATGATAAATTGTCTAAATCACTAGTTCTCTGGATATATGCTGGTTTCTCTAATCACAGTTGCGTGTACACGCTAGTTCACTTCACTGAAGTAGCATATATAAATCTGTTTTGGAAATAAAATTATTGATCAGATAATATTGATTCACCCCCCTCTCAGTATTATTTCCAACATAGAAGACTCAGTTTCATGAGTCAGTTCTATTAAATTAGTTCTCAAACTGATTAAGAGAACTAATAGTGAGTTAACAGTTAGTGGTGTCACTAATGAACTCCACTAGTGCTACTCTAGTTAACTGAATATTTACTCATCAAAAACTCATTCATGTCAAATCAGAGAAATACACAGTTGAGACTAGAGTGCAGGGACAGTGTGCTATTTGTTTTAGATTTTTCTAAGTTGCATCGATAGTGCATGCATTCAGGAAATGATCCTTGAGGGGTTGCACAGGTTTTAGAGGCTTTATTTCCCTTTAAATACAAGCTATCCTCCATAGGAATTACACATTGGAATAGAGACTTGGAGAGCTTGTGAAGAGACTAAGCTTTGGCCTTAAGCTTGCTTATGAGTTGGAGATTGAATTTGCTGAGTGTTGGGATTGTTCTAGAGAGAACAAGCATTGTAATTTCATCTTGATTTTCTGGATTAATACAAAACAAATAGTGTGGTTTTGATCTTTGGCTTTCTATGGATATTTATTGTGTTATGTGCCTTTTATTCTCCTCCTCAATTGATTATTGTTTTCTCAATGTTTATGGGATTCCGTTGTAAAGAGTAGAAGTAGATTATTGTCTCTTGCTTTAGCAAATTACATTAGCTTGTAAATCTATAGGATTTTCTTCATGGTATCAGAGTTGAGAATAGTATACTACAGGAGATTTCAAATTTTTTGAGTTCAGGTTTATAGATGAAATTCGAATTTGCATTTCATACTTCAAGATCGGCACATGGCATCCTACAGTTTGCGGCTCGAGAATGCCTTGGAAGGCAACTCAAATTTTATATCCTAGAGGGAGAGGATGGACGTTGTGCTAGAAGATAATGACTTGAAGGAATTCATTGATCAAGAAGTCCCCAGGCCAACAACTATGGATGTGTAGAACTTGGCCGAATTGAAGAAGTGCGTGGCGAAGGCAAGGTGGATAATCATTGAGGCAGTTCGAGACCACATTGTCTCGAGTTTCCATGCCAAGGAAAATTTGCATGCTATGTGGAAAACACTGACATATTTGTATCAGAACAATAGTGACCAAAGGAAATTGCCATTGAAGGAAAAACTTCGAAAAATCAAAATAGAGAAAGGCGTGACTATTTTCAAATACTTGACCAAGCTCACTCAATTTCGTGATGAACTTGGAAGTGTTGGAATCACAGTTTCCGAAGAGGATATGGTGAGTCTTTCTCTTCTAGGACTCCCAAAGAGTTGGCATAGTTATCAGGACTCTGTTAATGGTCAAGAGAAACTATCAGATTGGGAACGACTATGGTCGGATTTGATGCAGGATGAGATCAGGAGGAACACCAGGGATGGCTCTTCATCAATGACTGATGATGAAGAGAACTGTGCCTTAGCGGTTAAGGCGAGGAAGGGGAAAGGTACAATTTCCCATTCCAAATTAGATTCTAATCATGGATGTAAGAAGAAGGACATGATGAAATTTTAATGCTTTAATTGTCACAATATGGGTCACTTTTCTACAAATTGTCCATTGAAGAAGTCCAAGGAGGAGCAACAAGTGAGGCTTTGGCCTCACAATTCAAATTGGACTTTTCCCTCATTTCATGCATGTTGTCTTCAATGATAGGAAGTGTTTGGTACTTATACATTGGAGATTCATTCCACATGACTGGCAATAAAGAGTTATTCAGTGAACTAGAGGAGAAAGATCTCAAGATGCATATCGAGATGGGTCATGGTGGTAAGTATAGAGTTACTTGTGTGGGAACTATTAATTTTCAGAGGGAGCATGTGGCTCCACTCACTTTGAAGAATGTTATGCATGTACTCGGACTGACGAAGAAATTGGCATCCATTGCCATGATTGAGGATAGAGGCTATAATGTCATATTTTCGAAAGGAAAGGTGTTCCTTCGACACATAGCCATGGGTCAAGTAAAGAAGATAGGGATTCGAGTTCAAAATCTTTATAAGATAGAGGTAGAGGATTGTGTTGCTTTAAGTTCAAAAGTGGAAAAGATGTTAAGCTGAGACGTCGATGAGTTGTGGCATGGGTGATTGGGCCATTTTTATCATGGGGTTTTGAATATATTTCGGAAAACATCTATCATTCTTCCCAAAGGTATGCTTGAGAAATTTGATACATGCAAGGAGTATACTTTGGGAAAATACACCAAGTCTTCTTTTGGAGACAAAGACAGTCGAGCAGAGTCTATTCTAGATAGAGTCCATTCAGATTTGTGTGGACCATTCTCGACAACATCCATGGCCAAACACAAGTATTATGTTATATTTGTTGATGACTATTCTCGTAAATGCTGGATATTTTTCATGCAGAAAAAGGATCAAACTTTCATAAAGTTTTGTGAGTTCAAAGCATTGGTGGAGAAAGAGTCAGGTAATAAGGTTAAATATCTACAAAGTGATAATGGTGGTGAGTATGTCTCAAATGATTTTAACAACTTGTGTGTAGTGGAAGGGATTAAACGAGAGTTGAAGACACCCCATAACCCTCAAAAAAATGGGGTGGCCGAGAGGAAGAAAATAAGCATAGTAGGGGAAGCGAGGGAAATGTTGCATGATCAGGGTCTATCACTACACTTGTGGGATGAGGCATGAAACACAACGGTTTATGTTTAGAACCATAGCCCACATCGGATACTTGAGATGAAGACACCAGAGGAGGCGTATTCCAGTAAGAGGCCATATGTTGGTCACTTCAGGATTTTTGGGTCATTGGTATATTTCCATGTGACCAAAGATGCACGAAAGAAGCTTGACCCAACAACAAAGTTGGGGATATTCGTGGGGTACACTGATACACCCCACAACTATCAAGTGTACATGCCAACCAATCGGATGATAGTGGTTCTTAGGGAGACCAGATTCAATGAGGAGAAGGCCATGTGAGTTTTCCTTGAGAGGGAGCTTGAGCTACATGCAGATGAAGAGATTGTAGCTCCTAAGGTTGAGGGGCCTCAAATTGATGTGGAGCAGCCACATGCAAAGGTTCAAAGAGTGGAGACATCCACTTAGTCAGAGTCTTCCAGAAAGGGAAGAAAGCACACTAGAGAGGCTAACAGATTGTTGGATGATGCACAGGAGAATGTGGGAGCACCCTCTTCTTAGCGCAAATAGAGGAGGTCACCATAGAGGTACACTTGATACATGGCACTTATGGGTGCATGTGTTGTGACAAATTCATCTTCCTTTCAGGAAGTAATGCAACAGCCGATTTGGGTTTATGCGATGGTGGAGGAGTATGAATCCATAGTTCAAAATAGTGTTTGGGCTATGATCCTAAGACTGGAGGACAAGTCAGTTGTGAGCTCCCGTTGGCTTTATGAGATAAAGAAAGCTGCAAATGGTAGTGTGGAGAAGCATAAGGCCATATTTGTGGCCCGTGGCTTTTCATAGGTAGAGGGGATTGACTATGATGAGACCTGTTAACACCCAGGTTGTTCCCTATGACTCCCAAGGGAATACGGCCGGGGTAACCACTAACCAAGCTTTGGATTATAGGTCCTAGCCTACCTGTAATCAGAGAGGGCTCTCTCTTTGAGTTTTAGCTTTGCTTTGTAAAGATTTTGGGCTAGTTATGGGTTTAGTTTTTTGTTTAAAGTTTTGGTTGTGAATTGTTGTTGTGAGAAGGGCATGAAATGTTTGGGAGATGTTAGTCCATTGGGCATATGGAGTCAGAAATTTGGGACAGTCCTGGTGTCTGTAATGGAGAAAGTTTTACTGCAAGGCTAGATGACTATTCTTGATATAAATTCTAATTAGTGAGTGAAACAGTGGAAGATGGAATTACAGACAGTGTGATAACAATTAGAACACCAATTTCTACTTAGTAGCATACATGAATTACTAAAAAGAAAATGTGAAAGATTCAAAGTTTATTGGAGCAGTTAAGAATTCCAATTAAACAGCTGAGCCTATAGAAAACATTTATAGCAAAGACAGATTGAAATCAGGGTGTCTCCATGGACAAATCCTGAGCTATTCTTTTTCTCTCTTCCTAAGCTTAGATTAACATGTGAAAGATATGAATGAAACTGATAATAAACATGAAAGAGATAGAGAAAACTTATTATATCAGGACACAGCACTAGAATCCTGCAGCATTCAGTAGTTCCAAGACAGCAAGCATCAGTAAGACCAATTTCTGCAAACCCCAAAGCTTTTCTGTATTATTTCTCCAGAGATTACAGCCAAGTTCTCTTTCTTCAACAATAGAAGTAAACAACAACCCCAAATGAACTGCATGGGGGAGATTTTATACAAAAATATCAAGTAAAATATCTAGAATGATAGTTATTGAGCAATAACTATATCTACCAACTTTGTACAGTGAAGTTATTACAAAATTTAAAGCATGTAGTAAAGGTACATAACAGCTGTTTGCTGTTAGTCGGTTGAGGATGACTTTTGGGCCCAAGGGCAGGCTGCGTTAATTCTTGGACGGCTCCTGCAGATGACGGCCACTGTAGATGACACGTTGCGGCTCTGATGCCTTTGGGATGCTGACCTGTAATCTTTGACCTATGGTTGCTGATCTGTGACTTCTTTATTGATTCTCTGCTTGCTGTAAAATGCATTTGATTAAATTATTTTATCATATCACAGCAAAGTCTTTATCATATCTGTCCACCATTGATCAGTGGGCATCTGATGCCTTCGCATCTTGAGGAGTGTCTCATCTGCATCTGTATATTTGTAGTAATTAGGGGGGACTTCAAACAGATGATTGATTTCATGTTCTATATAAAACAGATTTTCTAGTTTATCATACAGCTCTTGTCCTGTGAGCGGCCCAGTTCCTTCCGAAGTGCTAGATGACGTAGTCAACTGATCAGTGATGTAGTTGTTGACTCTTTTTGCATATTTCTCATGAGAAGATAGCCTTCCTGCACTGTTTAGTAAACTGGGGAGTCCCCTGTCGTATAATGATGTGACCTTGGCACCAAAAGCATTTACCTCTGCTTGAATATCCTGACATTTTCTTTCTAGTGCCTGTACATAGTTTCTGAGGGTGAGTACCCTTTTGACCAGCAAAATTGTATCAATTCTATCTCCGATACCCAGGTTTGCTAACTGTATGCCAGTTCTGTTGTTCAACACATTGATCATTCTAGTAGCTACATCTGGCATACTTCCTAGAGAAGCTCTGGCTTTTTGACTTTATGCATAAGCCTTGCCCAGCAAATCCATTTGCTCATGGATGGTCTCTATATATTACCATTGGTCTGTGATTGATTGACCAATCTTTAACCATATGATTTTCTTGAGCTCCGTTATTGCTTTGCCCATGGCCATCTCTTTCTCTAGCTCTTTAATTTTTCTTTCCAAGGTCCTTACTTCCCTTGTCTTTTCTGCCACCTGTTGCTTAGATTTATCATGTTTCTCATTAAGTGTGACCAATTTCTCCTTGGCTTCATTCAGCTCTGCCATCTGGGATTCTAGGACTTGAATCTCATTCATCAACTTCTGCATGTCCAGGCTTGGAGCCTGCTCTGATGTTGGTGCTGGTGCTGATGTTGATGGAGCTGTCTCAACTGTCTGTACTGTAGGAGGAATGACAATTTGAGGGGGTTCCTCAAGGTTGATTACTTGCTGAGGGGGTTGAGATGTTTGGCCTCCTTCTTTCTGTTGTAGGGTTGCCTGCAGTGCAGCCTCTGTTTCTACCAATTTTCCCTCTGTCTGGACAAGTTGTTTATGGAGTGATACCAGCATGGCTGCTACATCTTGGTCCTGCCTTCGCTGGGCAACCTCTTCTGTTTGAGGGTGAAGGGTTGCTGGGATCTTTATCGTCTTTCTTAAGGCTGCAATGTCTGAATCCCTTATCTTTAGCAGCTCCTTTATAGCTTTAGGGTCCTTTGGATCATGCCCAAGCTCTATGATTATATCCTCCAAAGACCTTATCCTGTTGTCTTTAGCCTGGGAGGATGCCTTTTCTAACTCCAATTGTGCAGTGGTATTATTCAAAGAATTCTGCAATCTATAATTTATCAATGTTTTATCTGCTAGAGTAGCATACACCATCTCACCCGTCTGTTTATGCAATTCAATTTGGTCCATTGGGTGGATGTCCTTGGACAAGATTTCCAAGTTTGTTCTTATATAATCAGCTGCAGACTGTGGCTGCAGCGCTGTGGGCATGAAATGGCTCATTATCATTTTGCCCTCTTGCACATCATATGCAGACATCAACCTCTGCTGGTTTGTAGGAGCCATTTTCAACAAGAGATTGTACATCTGTAGTCTCACTGGCTCATTTCTGGTCTTGATGTCTATGAATTGTTTCTTTATGCTAGATTCACCCTTTCTTTGTTGCTCTGAGGAGCTGACCTCTCCTCAAGTATTCTTTGCTACTCTTGCTGTAATGAGCTAGCTGATACCTCTGTGCTGGGGGGACCCATCTGTGTTTGACCAAAAGGCATCTCTTCCTCTGAAAAAGGATTGAGCCTTTGTCTCTTTTCCCCTTGCTGTGATGTTGCGGTACTAAGGGGAGTCTGTTCCTCTCTATCTCTTTTCTTACCCCTCTCTTCATTGATGGGGGTTTGGAGCATCGAAGTCTCCACTGTAACATTCTGTACTGGGGCCTCCTTTTCTTGCATTTGCTCATCATTAGGACCAGGAGCCTCTGCCATTTCTTCCTGCTGTTCAGGATGATTTTCAGGATTTTCTTCTTGGTCTTCTGGCTCTTCTTCTTGGGCTGATCACTACTCTTCAGGGGCCTCTTGCTGTTCTGTTTCCTTGCCTTTATCCTTGGCTGAAGTCTCTGCTGTAATTAGGGCTTGGACTGCCTTTTGTGGAGCTGTGGATGATGAGGCAGCTGCTCCCACTTGAGTGCTTAGAAGAGAAAATACCTGTGAACAAAGCTCTAAGTCAGCCAACTTTTGGAGATTTCTTATTCCTCTTTGAGCTAATTCTTCTTGTGTGGTAGCCTCTTCTAAGGTGCCTTCCTTCCATTCTAGTTGATTTGCATATTTTTCTATGTGAGGCAACCTTAAGTGATCATAACTGGCCAGCCTATATTTGACCCTTCTTAAGCTTATGAAATGATTGGGGTCGTATGGTTCCCAAAGGAAGCTGGTCTGTAAGCCAAGGCCATTTAGCATTCTATCTGCCTCTTGCCAAGCTTCCTCCCTTTTATTGTAGATGAAGGGGCCTAATTGGTTTCTGACTTTAAGCTGTGCTTTCTTGCCCTTACTTGAAAAATGGAGTACATCAGCATTCCCAAATTGCCTGAAATACTCAAGGGCAAACAATCTCATAGGCACATATCTGGGCAATCTGTATGGGGCCAACTCACACCCATATATTATGATAACTGTGTGGTTTTGGTAAAAATACCAATCCTCAATGCTGTATACCTTGGATAACTGAAGAATTCTCTGCATCTCATCAGTTAGTCTTGGAGGAGGTGAGCTCAGAAGCAGAGACATGGCTGGGTGGATGAAGAGGTCTATAAACTCACAATAAGTGTAAGGGGAATAAGACCTACGGTGGAAAACAGAGGACCAATAGACCACTGACCTTGGATTTCCTTGTGCATCCATTCTTTTCACAGGAAAAGGAAATTTCTCATGATGATAGTATAGGATTAAATGATAGATATAGGAGGTGTATCTGAACACCCTTTCTCTTTCCAAGTCTATCAATTGCTCATGTATTTTATTGGAGATGTAAGTGGCATAGTCATAACAAATTGGGGGCTTACCAGGGGAGAACATGGCCATCATCACCAGCACAATTTCATCAACAATTTCTATTGAATTATAGCCCAATATGGGACTAATCATGTTTGCAAGGTTTGTGCCCAATTGATTTAGGTATACATAATGGATGGGAGGATACTTCATGGTCTCAGAGGTAGACTTGACAAACATTTGATTTATCTTGGTGATTTGAGCATCTGTCAGTTTAACTCCTTATTTTATCAGATCCATTATTGATAAAGGAACTAATTTCTTAGCAGTTTCGAAGTTGAGCATCTCTCTAATGGTTGCAGGGGTGACATAAAAAACAACTGAGCCTGAAGGGTCAAGCACAACCCTCTGAGTGGGGTCATAGCAGGCAGCACACCGATGGATTAGGTCAGGAAACACATTGACCTGAGGGAGCTTGAATATGGGGAGGAAAGAGTCCCAAATGCCCAATACATCAATTCCACTATTATGCTTAATTTTCAATTCATTTAGCAAGTGAATGTGATACTTGCTATGCATTAGCATTTCCTCTGATATTTGGTAATCTTTATCTGCTAATGGTTTCCACTCCAACTCTCTCTGAGGGGCATTCAATGGAGCAATATTCAGGGCAACAGGTGTTGCTGGTGTATCCATGTTTTACAATCGAATCTGGGTTAAATTTCGACTATTTTTGGGAGAAATACCGTCCTGCGCTGTAGGTGAAGTAATTTGCTGAATTATAGCTTGTTTCAGAGCAACAGGGGTGTAATTGGGCACAATTGGCCGGTTAAAAACTGATGGAATTGGTTTTAAGGCGTAGCAGGCCCATTTCTCCAGGGAAAATGGTCAATTTTAATGGTTTTTTAACAATGCAGGACAAAACAAAGCGCTCAGTTGGGGAATTGACAAATACCTGGTTTAATGGCGGTATTTGAGCTTGGTTGCAGTCGAATTCTGGGCGGCAGTAGCTCTGAATGGTCTTGGCAAGGTGCAGCAGCAAAGGACGTGAAAATACATGCAGGAGGAAGAGCAGAAAAGCACAGAAAAATGCAAAAAAATGGCAAAATTCGGCCAAATATGGACTTTTTGGCGTTGGCGCGAAAATTTGGATGATGTCATCAGGTGGGGTCAGGGTCGGGTGACGTCAGCATGACGTCATCGGGTGACGTGGTGGTCTGCGAGTGGTCCACGGGGACTGCATAGGTGGCGTGACAGCTCGGAGCGATGGCGGGCGGGGGTGCTGATGCGACGGTGAGGTGGCGTGACATTGGCATGACTGGTCAGCGGAAAACTAGGAGTGGTAAGCAGTTTCATATCGCACCGCCATTCATACAGAAGCGGGATTGTCAGAGGCTGGCCCGATCTGGTAATATGATGACGCATGCCCCCGTGTGTACGTCAGCGGACGTCATTTTTCAGAAGCTAGCGGTAGTACATCGAGGCCGCTCCGAAATTGATAAGGGCCGTCGGATGGGAAGGCCCAGATCCGACAGCTGGCGGGAGGTAGAGTTGTCAGGGAGATACGGAAGGGCGGGGATAATAAAATAATATTATTTGTTGAAATATGCGCCCGGCGAAACATTGGAAAAAGTGGGTTTTGCGGGTTTTTACAGTGTTACGGGTTAAAAAGGGATTTTGCACAGGTTTATTTACAAAGAGGGTTTAGGTTATTAATCCAAGCAGATCTCGGATTAATCCCAAGATTAATTTTTCAGCGCTCTTTGGGTCGCGCTCAATGTTTTAGCACTTGAAAACATTCAAAACGATACATAGAGCTATAATGCTCAGGGAGGGGATATATAGATTTTTTTTGGGTTTTTTGCATAATTTACATAGTAATAGGGGGAATAGGGGGTATAGGGAGTTAAATAGTGATAGATTAGCAGTTAGTATGAGTGGAAAAGGTGGATGAGGGGGGAAAAACACTAAGTTTTATATGAAATCAACTTAGTTTAGGAAGTAGATCAAAATGAAAAGAATTTTTACACAAGAAATGTGCCTTTTAAAGAAACAAGAACCAACAAAAGACTTTGACTTTTTCCATGAGCATAGGTAGTATTGGGATGTTAGTAATGAGTGTAATGGGGGTGATCAGGGGGTTAGACATGCTTCGTTGTATTGCTGCAAAACTGCTGAATGAGAGACCTGTATTGGTGCCATGTTTTTCCTTTGCTTGGGCCAGTGACATAAAAGAAATCATGCTTCTGCAACCCCATCTACCTACCCACTCTAATGCCTAGCATTTTTTGTTTCTTCATAGAGGGTGCACTTGGACTAGCAAACCCTGAATTGTTCTTTTCTTTTCTTTTTTCTTTTTTCTTTGCTTTTCTATCTACAACTAACCTTATTACCTCCAAGGCCCCAGATTAAACAGTTGGGAACCTTAATTCTCTACCTAACTACTAGCCTGCCAAGATTAAGCAGTTTGGACAGGCTTCTTTCTCTATTCTTATGACAAGAAATTGAAACATGGCATGATCCTGATTAGGCTGTTGGACCATCCATCAAAAATTCAGTCAACATCAAGCTATGTACACATATTGCATTCTCTTGGAAATATGGGATCTTTGCATCACCAAAGCAGAGCATATTTGGAACTTTCTTTGCCAATCATGAAATATGAAACCTATTGGTATAGGTATCTAACAGTGGCTCCACATGGGGATGGTTTTTCCATTTGAAATACCAAGAACAACAGGTCAGAATGCCTTGGCCCTTGACTTCTTTTACCAAAACTTGGAGTTTTCCTCCTTGAAATCTCAAAATTGTGCCCTTCCCATCTTGGTAGATCTCTGAACTTATTTGCCTTTTGCTGATAACTTACAAAACTTGGGAAGCTGCATTTTCTACATGTTAACAGAAAGTAATATATATACACCCTATAATGTACAAGGGAGAGTCATACTATATGCATGGGAAGTAGTCAAAATAGTGCTTCAACATCCTGCCATTCACAGGACCTTCATCCAAGTCAGTTTCATCCAGATTTTTTAGGAAGTAAGTGTTGTTTCCTTGCACTGCTTGGATAACAAATGGTCCTCTCCAAAGAGAATCAAATTTTCCATGTTTTCCTTTATCTTCCCTTCTTGAATCCCACTTGAGGACTTTGTCACCAATGTTGAAATCTTCAGCCTTAGTCCTTCTATCAAAAGCTTTCTTTAACTTTTCTTGTAAAACTTGAACTCTGCTATAAACTTGGTCTCTAGTTTGCTGCAAACATATTATTTGATTGATCCTTCTTTGCATGTCGTTGGGCTCAGCTTGACTTTCTTTAAGTAGTTTCATAACAGGAACCCCTAGTGATGAAGGAAATTTGGCTTCTAGTCCATAGAATAACTCATATGGGCTGACCCCAATGGATCTCTTGGTTGTTAGTCTATCTGCCCATAAGGCATTCACAAGCTTCTTATGCCAATTCTTCTTATTTTCTTCCAACACCTTCTTTATAATGTTTACAAGGCTTTTATTTGATGATTCAGCTAGGCCATTTCCTTGAGGGTAGTATGCAGTGGAATGGCCCAAAGTAATATGAAATTTGTGGCAGAAGTTCACCATCTTCTTGGATCTAAAAGCAACAGCATTGTCTGTTATTATCTTGTTGGGGCAACCAAATCTAGACAATATGTTATTCTCCAAAAACTGAATGATAGTTGAATCATTTGCCTGTCTACATGGGATGGCCTCAATCCATTTGGTGAAGTAGTCTGTGGCTGTGAGGATCCATCTATGTTGGCCTGAAGATGAGGGATGAATTTCCCCAATGAAATCCAAGCCCCATTGTTGAAAAGGTCTCTCTGTTGCAATAGGCCTCAAAGGAAGTGGCAGTAACTTTCTCTTTCCCTCAAACATTTGACACTTATGGCATGAGGTAGTGAAATTTTTAACATCAGAGAACAAAGTGGGCCAATAGTAACCAGCCCTCAGTATCTTATCCACAGTGGACTTCCAATACAAGTGTCCACCACAATCACCTGCATGAAATTCTTTCATGACATTGTTAGTCTCATTCTCAATTAAGCAGTTTAACAATATACCCTCATGGTTTTTCCAAAGCAAATTGCCATCCATGACACAAAATCTTGAAGCTTTCATTTTTAGGAACCTACATTTAGTTCTGGACAATCCTGGGGGAGCACACAGGTTTTGCAACACATAACATATATCAGAATACCAAGAGGATTGTTCAAAGGCTACATTGATCTTTGGAGTCGCCAGCTCCGGTTCATTGTCCATTTGATTTATGTCTAGGGCTTGGAAATTTGTTTCAGACATTAGTTTGGCCAAACCTTGGCCCTTTATCAGTTTTGTAGGTCTTATCTCAATGTCAAATTCTAAGATGTTTGCAATCCATTTTCCTCTTCTACCCTCTAAATTTTCTTGAGTCAAAATATCCTTGACAATAGCATTTGGTACATAGGCAATGACATGAGAGTATAGGATGTAAATTCTGAAATCTTTGATGGCTTTTACTAAAGCATAAGCTTGTTTTTCCATGATCTGGTATTTGAGAGGTGCATCTCTTAGTGCTCTGCTAAAGAAAGCAATAGGTTTTTCATTCCCCTGATCATCTTTTTGTAACAAGACAGTAGCAATTGTGTGTTGGGAGGCAAAGGAAAATATAATGAAGTCTCTATCAAATTAAGGGTTTGTCAGGACTGGGGTTTGGGTGAGGGCTAGTTTGATTCCTTCAAATGCCTGATTTGCTTCCACAGTCCACTTTACCTTAGAATCCTTTTTAAGCATGTTATTAAGTAATCTGATCAATTCTGCCAAGTTTGGGATAAATCTCCTTAGGAAGTTGATCTTACCCAAGAAGGCTTGCAATTCTTTTACATTTCTTGGATGAGGCATTTGTAGGATGGCCTGTATTCTGTCTGGATCAATTCTAATACCATGCTTTGAAATAATATGACCCAATAACTTGCCTTCTTCCAAACCAAACAGGGACTTCTTGGGATTTAAGGAAATTCCATATTTCCTACAAGTTATGAATATTTGCCTTAGATGTTTCAAATGTTCAGAGTCAGATTTTGAAAATGGTGTAAGGTCATCTAGGTAAACCACAAGGAAATCATGAATCTCTTTGGCAAAAGCAATATCCATTGCTCTTTGAAAGGTGGCTCCTGCATTTTTCAACCCAAAAGGCATTTTGACATATTTGAAGGTTCCCCATGGGGTTGTGAATGTTGTTTTGTCCTGATCATCAGGGTGAACTAGGATCTGGTGGAAGCCTGAGAATCCATCAAGTAAAGAAATTCTTGAGGCCCCCACTACTCTTTGCAAGATGTGATCCATCTTGGGTAAGGGGTAATTATCTTTTAGGGACGCTTGATTCAAGTTCCTTAGATCGACACAAAACCTTATTTCACTAGTTTTCTTTCTTGTAGGGACCAAATTTGAAATCCAATCAGAAAACCTGATTGGTGCTATGATGCCAGCTTTAAACATTTTTTGTACCTCTTGCTCCATTAATGGGAGAAGCATAGGATTGATTCTCCTCAATTTTTGTTTAAAGGGTTTTTGATTTGGCTTGAGGGGGATAGTATGTTGAATGACAAAGGTGTCATATGATTTCAAATCCTCATAGCTCCATGCAAAGACATCTTGGAATTCTTTGAAAAGGTCAACATATTTGGGCTTTTGGTCAGGAGGTAAGGAAGCAGACAATTTTATTATTTTGGGTTGTTCAGCAGTTCCAATGTTACATTCTTCTATAGCAGCATTGAGGGGCTGCATTTTTGGCTTCCTAAGAATATCATTTGAGTCAAAAATGTCTTCCAGAGGAGTGAGGCCTGTTGGAAGAAAATTGTCTTTCAATTGTATAACTTCAGCTTCAGCATCAGCTATTTCCTCACAACTTATTTGTTTAATTTCTTGTATGTTTTCTTTGTTAAAAATCGTTGGATGTAGCATTTGGTTTGCTGTTTTGGGTGAAATATTTGTTTGGTGTTGTTCACCTAGTGTTTGTGAGTCACTTGCAGCCTCTGTATCAATGTTTAGTCCCGAAAATTCTTGCTGCAAAGTCAAGAAATTATTTATTTGTGTATCATCCTCAAACACTTGCCAATCCTCGACATTGTTTGGGACAGAAGGTCTATGTTTTATCTCAGCTGTAAAGCAATGCTTGGGTTCAAAAGGTAGTTTACAAGTGCTTGCAAATGTGGCCAAACTATGAGCATGAAGATTATGGGTTCTAGAAATTTTAGAAATTTGAAATTCAGTGAAGGAATTTAGTATTTCAGCAGCAGCAGACCTATAAGATCTCATTCTTTTGTCATTGGTGACAAAATTCCCCTTTACTTGTTGGATAATTAGGTCTGAGTCTCCTAGGATTGAAACTTTTGTGGCTTGTAAGGATTTTACTAGCTTGAGGCCTAGTAAAAGAGCTTCATATTCTTCCATATTGTTGGTGCACCTGAAGTTTAACCTATAGGCTCGGCCCTCTGCATGACTGTTTTGTTTGTTATGTATCCAAACTCCTGCTCCTGCCCCTAATTTGTTAACTGACCCATCAAATTCAAGGAACCAGAGGACTTCTCGGTTAAGGGAAGAATTGTCAACTATTATGGGACTTGGCATCAACAACTTGAGATCTTGGCTTACGCTTGGTTTTTCTTCTTGAACAGTTTTGTTTATTGATTGCTCAACCATTATTTCTAGAGCAGTAGTTTGTTCATTTATATGTTGATCTTGTTTGAGTGTCTTGGTTTCATCATCATTTGTAGGACCTGTATTATCATTGAAGAGAATATAGGAGTCTATGTCAGAATGGACAGCATATATGGGAAAGTTTTGAGGTTTTTCTTCACTGCTGACCATGTATTTCATGAGTGTTTCTCTGTATAGTCTCTTTGGTTGCCCAAAGACAGAGATGGTGGCATAGGACACGTCTAATTGAAGGGAGCCTTGAAGTTTAGCACCCCATGATCTTGATAATAACATTCCATACTTTGGTGGGATATCAGCGACCACCACATCCATTAAAATTGTTTTATTTGGATATTGAACCAAGGAAACACATAAATCCTTTATCAAACCTAAACACTTAACTTGGCTGGAGTCAAATGAAAATAGGTCCTTGTATGGCCTTTTTATGTCTAAATTCAGTCTCTCCATCACAGATTTGGGCATAAGGTTATGGGATGCCCCAGAATCAAACATGGCATTGTGTAGTATCTTGTCATGGATATGCAGGCTGACATAAAAAGGTAATATTCCATTACCTACTGTTTTTCCATCAACCTCAGGGCCAAAAAGTAATTCTGGGGTATCATCCAACACATTAACATCATCTTTATTGTTTGTCAATTGAAGGGACTTTTTAATTTGTTGTTTGTAAATGTCATGTTTGGCTAATTCAGCAAGGGGTATGGCTATTTTCAATTTGCCAATTTCAGACTCAAAGTCAAAAGGTTTTTCAGTTTGAATTCTAGCATTCTGGTTGACCATTTTTTCTTTGTCATTTGACCTTTTAAAGGGTTCCTCTTGGTTCTGTGTCTGATTTTGGGGTTTGTCCTTTTTACCCATCTTTTGAGGAGGGTTGTTTGAATTGGTATGTAAAGGAAGTGCAAGTGATGGCTGTTGATTTGAGGCATATGTTTCAGTGATATCCTCCACTGTGACTTCATTAGTGATTGGATCGGATTTGTCTTTGGATTCTGAAATGGTAGCTTTCTTGGATTGCTGGTCATCTTTTACTTTTTCAGGCTGCGACACATTTATGGTTCTACTTCTTAGTTTGTACTGTTTATGAACTTCAAAAACAGTTGTATCATATCCTTGCTTAAAGTCAAAAGACTCACCTGATTTTGTTTGAAATTGCTTTACTTCATCTTCTTCCTGATCTTCTTGAGTCAGGAAAACTTGTTGTTCATTGTTCAAACCCATCAAATTGATGTGGGTGTCATCTATTTTCTCATTAGAAGTAGATGTCTCAGCATAATTTTCTTGGAAAGGAGGTCTAACATGCTGGTCAGGATCAGTCCTACCAACATTAGGATTTTGATTCTTTCTGAAGTTTGGGTTTCTAATATTGCTTGTTTGACCTTCCCATGATGATTTTCTTTCTATGGTTTCTACCCTGTCTCCAAGTCTATCCATCCCTTTGATGATTGCATCTAGCTTTTGCTCAAATGATGAAGGTTCTTCTTTGAAAGTAGTCCTCCTTTCAGTTCTGGCCCGGTTTCTTTTGGCAATTAGATTTGCCTCTACACTAACAGCTATGTTTTGCATGTCTGCTAGAGTTGCAGGGGCTCTTTCTCTTAGTTGATATGCCATATCAGCATCAAAGCCATCAGGGAATTTAATCAGCGCTAGATCAGGTGGAGGTCTAAGGTTTTGAGGTATGGCATTATAGATAGTATTGAATCTAGTGCAATAGTCCAGGACAGTTTCTTGTGGGCCTCTTCTTATGGTGTCATATTCAGATAGAATGTGAAGAGGGTCCTTTTTCTTCTCCCATCGGTTTAAGAAGGACTGATAAAGGGCACCCGAATCAGCTATTGAATTTGGGGTCAGGGCCCTCAACCAGGTTCTTACTTCACCTGTCAAACTTTGGACAAAAATTTTCATTCTTACATCATCATCATCTATCTCATAGTTCTCAAAGTAATCTTGCATTTTCCTTGTATGCTGTAAAGCAGTGTATGTACCGGTCCCATCAAAATAAGTAACCTTGCTTTGGTAGTCCTGAGGCATAGCCCCAGGATTACCAGGTAACTGAAGTGGAGCATAACGGTTAGCCATATTTGGGAGAATAAGTGGGACAACAGGGATAACAACAGCAGTCTGTGTGTTGGGTGTGGACAATATGCTCTGTGAAGTGGATGATGAAGAGGGTGAAGAATGACTTATATGGAGGTGAATAGATGGCTTAGCGGGGGTTGGAATAAAACTCTGCTGACCTGCCTCAGGGCTAGCTTCAGGAGATTGTTCTGGTTCCTTCTGGTTCCTAAGAGTTTTAGGGATGAGATTTGGATTATCAAAAACAGGTGGGGGATTTGGGTCGGGATTTGACCTGGTGTGCCTAGTTCTCTTCTTAGGAGCCAACTTCTAAACTGTTTTTTGGTATTTTTTGGGGCTGTTTTTAGAACTATTTTAAAGGGACTGTTTAAGCTTTTGGAACCATTGTCTAAGAATAGATAGCAGCTGAAAATACGCTCTGTCCCCAGTGGAGTCGCCAATTATGTTAACACCCAGGTTGTTCCCTATGACTCCCAAGGGAATACAACCGGGGTAACCACTAACCAAGCTTTGGATAATAGGTCCTAGCCTACCTGTAATCAGAGAGGGCTCTCTCTTTGAGTTTTAGCTTTGCTTTGTAAAGATTTTGGGCTAGTTATGGATTTAGTTTTTTGTTTAAAGTTTTGGTTGTGAACTGTTGTTGTGAGAAGGGAATGAAATGTTTGGGAGATGTTAGTCCATTGGGCATATGGAGTCAGAAATTTGGGACAGTCCTGGTGTCTGTAATGGAGAAAGTTTTACTGCAAGGCTAGATGACTATTCTTGATATAAATTCTGATTAGTGAGTGAAACAATGGAAGATGGAATTACAGACAGTGTGATAACAATTAGAACACCAATTTCTACTTAGTAGCATACATGAATTACTAAATAGAAAATGTGAAAGATTCAGAGTTTATTGGAGCAGTTAAGAATTCCAATTAAACAGCTGAGCCTATAGAAAACATTTATAGCAAAGACAGATTGAAATCAGGGTGTCTCCATGGACAAATCCTGAGCTATTCTTTTTCTCTCTTCCTAAGCTTAGATTAACATGTGAAAGATATGAATGAAACTGATAATAAACATGAAAGAGATAGAGAAAACTTATTATATCAGGACACAGCACTAGAATCCTGCAGCATTCAGTAGTTCCAAGACAGCAAGCATTAGTAAGACCAATTTCTGCAAACCCCAAAGCTTTTCTGTATTATTTCTCCAGAGATTACAGCCGAGTTCTCTTTCTTCAACAACAGAAGTAAACAACAACCCCAAATGAACTGCGTGGGGGAGATTTTATACAAAAATATCAAGTAAAATATCTAGAATGATAGTTATTGAGCAATAACTATCTCTACCAACTTTGTACAGTGAAGTTATTACAAATTTTAAAGCATGTAGTAAAGGTACATAACAGTTGTTTGCTGTTAGTCGGTTGAGGATGACTTTTGGGCCCAAGGGACGGCTGCGTTAATTCTTGGATGGCTCCTGCAGATGACGGCTGCTGTAGATGACACGTTGCGGCTCTGATGCCTTTGGGATGCTGACCTGTAATCTTTGACCTATGGTTGCTGATCTGTGACTTCTTTATTGATTCTCTGCTTGCTGTAAAATGCATTTGATTAAATTATTTTATCATATCACAGCAAAGTCTTTATCATATCTATCCACCATTGATCAGTGGGCATCTGATGCCTTCGCATCTTGAGGAGTGTCTCATCTGCATCTGTATATTTGTAGTAATTAGGGGGGACTTCAAACAGATGATTGATTTCATGTTCTATATAAAACAGATTTTCTAGTTTATCATACAGCTCTTGTCCTGTGAGCGGCCCAGTTCCTTCCGAAGTACTAGATGAGGTAGTCAACTGATCAGTGATGTAGTTGTTGACTCTTTTTGCATATTGCTCATGAGAAGATAGCCTTCCTGCGCTGTTTAGTAAACTGGGGAGTCCCCTGTCGTATAATGCTGTGATCTTGGCACCAAAAGCATTTACCTCTGCTTGAATATCCTGACATTTTCTTTCTAGTGCCTGTACATAGTTTCTGAGGGTGAGTACCCTTTTGATCAGCAAAATTGTATCAGTTCTATCTCTGATACCCAGGTTTGCTAACTGTATGCCAGTTTTGTTGTTCAACACATTGATCATTCTAGTAGCTACATCTGGCATACTTCCTAGAGAAGCTCTGGCTTTTTGACTTTAAGCATAAGCCTTGCCCAGAAAATCCATTTGCTCATGGATGGTCTCTATATATTGCCATTGGTCTGTGATTGATTGACCAATCTTTAACCATATGATTTTCTTGAGCTCCGTTATTGCTTTGGCCATGGCCATCTCTTTCTCTAGCTCTTTAATTTTTCTTTCCAAGGTCCTTACTTCCCTTGTCTTTTCTGCCACCTGTTGCTTAGATTTATCATGTTTCTCATTAAGTGTGACCAATTTCTCCTTGGCTTCATTCAGCTCTGCCATCTGGGATTCTAGGACTTGAATCTCATTCATCAACTTCTGCATGTCCAGGCTTGGAGCCTGCTCTGATGTTGGTGCTGGTGCTGATGTTGATGGAGCTGTCTCAACTGTCTGTACTGTAGGAGGAATGACAATTTGAGGGGGTTCCTCAAGGTTGATTACTTGCTGAGGGGGCTGAGATGTTTGGCCTCCTTCTTTCTGTTGTAGGGCTGCCTGCAGTGCAGCCTCTGTTTCTACCAATTTTCCCTCTGTCTGGACAAGTTGTTTATGGAGTGATACCAGCATGGCTGCTACATCTTGGTCCTGCCTTCGCTGGGCAACCTCTTCTGTTTGAGGGTGAAGGGTTGTTGGGATCTTTATCGTCTTTCTTAAGGCTGCAATGTCTGAATCCCTTATCTTTAGCAGCTCCTTTATAGCTTTAGGGTCCTTTGGATCATGCCCAAGCTCTATGATTATATCCTCCAAAGACCTTATCCTGTTGTCTTTAGCCTGGGAGGAGGCCTTTTCTAACTCCAATTGTGTAGTGGTATTATTCAAAGAATTCTGAAATCTATAATTTATCAATGTTTTATCTGCTAGAGTAGCATACACCATCTCACCTGTCTGTTTATACAATTCAATTTGGTCCATTGGGTGGATGTCCTTGGACAAGATTTCCAAGTTTTTTCTTATATAATCAGCTGCAGACTGCAGCGCTGTGGGCATGAAATGGCTCATTATCATTTTGCCCTCTTGCACATCATATGCAGACATCAACCTCTGCTGGTTTGTAGGAGCCATTTTCAACAAGAGATTGTACAACTGTAGCCTCACTGGCTCATTTCTGGTCTTGATGTCTATGAATTGTTTCTTTATGCTAGATTCACCCTTTCTTTGTTGCTCTGAGGAGCTGACCTCTCCTCCAAGTATTCTTTGCTGCTCTTGCTGTAATGAGCTAGTTGATACCTCTGTGCTGGGGGGACCCATCTGTGTTTGACCAAAAGGCATCTCTTCCTCTGAAAAAGGATTGAGCCTTTGTCTCTTTTCCCCTTGCTGTGATGTTGCGGTACTAAGGGGAGTCTGTTCCTCTCTATCTCTTTTCTTACCCCTCTCTTCATTGATAGGGGTTTGGAGCACCGAAGTCTCCACTGTAACATTCTGTACTGGGGCCTCCTTTTCTTGCATTTTCTCATCATTAGGACCAGGAGCCTCTGCCATTTCTTCCTGTTGTTCAAGATGATTTTCAGGTTGTTCTTCTTGGTCTTCTGGCTCTTTTTCTTGGGTTGATCGCTGCTCTTCAGGGGCCTCTTGCTGTTCTGTTTCCTTGCCTTTATCCTTGGCTGAAGTCTCTGCTGTAATTGGGGCTTGGACTGCCTTTTGTGGAGCTGTGGATGATGAGGCAGCTGCTCCCACTTGAGTGCTTGGAAGAGAAAATACCTGTGAACAAAGCTCTAAGTCAGCCAACTTTTGGAGATTTCTTATTCCTCTTTGAGCTAATTCTTCTTGTGTGGTAGCCTCTTCTAAGGTGCCTTCCTTCCATTCTAGTTGATTTGCATATTTTTCTATGTGAGGCAACCTTATGTGATCATAACTGGCCAGCCTATATCTGACCCTTCTTAAGCTTATGAAATGATTGGGGTCGTATGGTTCCCAAAGGAAGCTGGTCTGTAAGCCAAGGCCATTTAGCATTCTATCTGCCTCTTGCCAAGCTTCCTCCCTTTTATTGTAGATGAAGGGGCCTAATTGGTTTCTGACTTTAAGTTGTGCTTTCTTGCCCTTGCTTGAAAAATGGAGTACATCAGCATTCCCAAATTGCCTGAAATACTCAAGGGCAAACAATCTCATAGGCACATATCTGGGCAATCTGTATGGGGCCAACTCACACCCATATATTCTGATAACTGTGTGGTTTTGGTAAAAATACCAATCCCCAATGCTGTATACCTTGGATAACTGAAGAATTCTCTGCATCTCATCAGTTAGTCTTGGAGGAGGTGAGCTCAGAAGCAGAGACATGGCTGGGTGGATGAAGAGGTCTATAAAATCACAATAAGTGTAAGGGGAATAAGACATACGGTGGAAAACAGAGGACCAATAGACCACTGACCTTGGATTGCCTTGTGCATCCATTCTTTTCAGAGGAAAAGGAAATTTCTCATGATGATAGTATAGGATTAAATTATAGATATAGGAGGTGTACCTGAACAACCTTTCTCTTTCCAAGTCTATCAATTGCTCATGTATTTTATTGGAGATGTAAGTGGCATAGTCATAACAGATTGGGGGCTTACCAGGGGAGAACATGGCCATCATCACCAGCACAGTTTCATCAACAATTTCTATTGAATTATAGCCCAATATGGGACTAATCATGTCTGCAAGGTCTGTGCCCAATTGATTTAGGTATACATAATGGATGGGAGGGTACTTCATGGTCTCAGAGGTAGACTTGATGAACATTTGATTTATCTTGGTGATTTGAGCATCTGTCAGTTTAACTCCTTGTTTTATCAGATCCATTATTGATAAAGGAACTAATTTCTTAGCAGTTTCGAAGTTGAGCATCTCTCTAATGGCTGCAGGGGTGACATAAAAAACAACTGAGCCTGAAGGGTCAAGCACAGCCCTCTGAGTGGGGTCATAGCAGGCAGCACACTGATGGATTAGGTTAGGAAACACATTGACCTGAGGGAGCTTGAAGATGGGGAGGAAAGAGTCCCAAATGCCCAATACATCAATTCCACTATTATGCTTAATTTTCAATTCATTTAGCAAGTGAATGTGATACTTGCTATGCATTAGCATTTCCTCTGATATTTGGTAATCTTTATCTGCTAATGGTTTCCACTCCAACTCTCTCTGAGGGGCATTCAATGGAGCAATATTTAGGGCAACAGGTGCTACTGGTGTATCCATGTTTTACAATCGAATCTGGGTTAAATTTCGACTATTTTTGGGAGAAATACCGTCCTGCGCGGTAGGTGAAGTAATTTGCTGAATTACAGCCTGTTTCAGAGCAACAGGGGTGTAATTGGGCACAATTGGCCGGTTAAAAACTGATGGAATTGGTTTTAAGGCGTAGCAGGCCTATTTCTCCAGGGAAAATGGTCAATTTTAATGGTTTTTTAACAATGCAGGACGAAACAGAGCGCTCAGTTGGGGAATTGACAAATACCTGGTTTAATGGCGGTATTTGAGCTTGGTTGCAGTCGAATTCTGGGTGGTAGCAGCTCTGAATGGTCTTGGCAAGGTGCGGCAGCAAAGGACGTGAAAATACATGCAGGAGGCAGAGCAGACAAGCACAGAAAAGTGCGAAAAAATGGCAAAATTCGACCAAATATGGAATTTTTGGCATTGGCACGAAAATTTGGATGACGTCATCATGACATCATCAAGTGGGGTCAGGGTCGGGTGACGTCAGCATGACGTCATCGGGTGACGTGGTGATCTGCGAGTGGTCCACGGGGACTGTATAGGTGGCGTGACAGCTCGGAGCAATGGCGGGTGGGGGCGCTGATGCGACGGTCAGGTGGCGTGACGTTCGCATGACCGGTCAGCAGAAAACTAGGAGTGGTAAGCAGTTTCATATCGCACCGCCATTAATACGGAAGCGGGATTGTCAGAGGCTGGCCCGATCCGGTAATATGACGACGCATGCCCCCGTGTGTACGTCAGCGGACGTCATTTTTCGGAAGCTAACGGTAGTACATCGGGGCCGCTCCGAAATTGATAAGGGCCGTCGGATGGGAAGGCCCAGATCCGACGGCTGGTGGGAGGTAGAGTTGTCAGGGAGATACGGAAAGGCGGGGATAATAAAATAATATTATTTGTTGAAATATGCGCCCGGCGGAACATTGGAAAAAATGGGTTTTGCGGGTTTTTACAGTGTTACGGGTTAAAAAGGGATTTTGCACAGGTTTATTTACAAAGAGGGTTTAGGTTATTAATCCAAGCAGATCTCGGATTAATCCCAAGATTAATTTTTCAGCGCTCTTTGGGTCGCGCTCAATGTTTTAGCGCTTGAAAACATTCAAAACGATACATAGAGCTATAATGCTCGGGGAGGGGATATATAGATTTTTTTGGGTTTTTTGCATAATTTACATAGTAATAGGGGGAATAGGGGGTATAGGGAGTTAAATAGTGATAGATTAGCAGTTAGTATGAGTGGAAAAGGTGGATGAGGGGGGAAAAACACTAAGTTTTATATGAAATCAACTTAGTTTAGGAAGTAGATCAAAATGAAAAGAATTTTTACACAAGAAATGTGGCTTTTAAAGAAACAAGAACCAACAAAAGACTTTGACTTCTTCCATGAGCATAGGTAGTATTGGGATGTTAGTAATGAGTGTAATGGGGGTGATCAGGGGGTTAGACATGCTTCATTGTATTGCTGCAAAACTGCTGAATGAGAGACCTGTACTGGCGCCATGTTTTTCCTTTGCTTGGGCCAGTGACATAAAAGAAATCATGCTTCTGCAACCCCATCTACCTACCCACTCTAATGCCTAGCATTTTTTGTTTCTTCATAGAGGGTGCACTTGGACTAGCAAACCCTGAATTGTTCTTTTCTTTTCTTTTTGCTTTTTTCTTTGCTTTTCTATCTACAACTAACCTTATTACCTCCAAGGCCCCAGATTAAACAGTTGGGAACCTTAATTCTCTACCTAACTACTGGCCTGCCAAGATTAAGCAGTTTGGACAGGCTTCTTTCTCTATTCTTATGACAAGAAATTGAAACATGGCATGATCCAGATTAGGCTGTTGGACCATCCATCAAAAATTCAGTCAACATCAAGCTATGTACACATATTGCATTCTCTTGGAAATATGGGATCTTTGCATCACCAAAGCAGAGCATATTTGGAACTTTCTTTGCCAATCATGAAATATGAAACCTATTGGTATAGGTATCTAACAAGACCTTTGCTCCTGTTGCAAGGTACTCGTCAATCAGATCTATATTTGCACTATCAACATAGATGGGTTGGAAGATCCATCATATGGATGTGAATATTGCCTTCCTCAATGGCATGATTGAGGAAGAGGTGTACATATAGTAGACCGAAGGTTTTGAAACCTTGGACCCTGAGTTGCATGTGTGATGACTCAAGAGAGAGTTGTATGGGTTGAAGTAAGCACCTTGTGCTTGGTACACTAGGATAGATAAATACTTCACGAGGTTGGGCTTCACGAAGAGTGAAGTAGATGCGAACCTGTACCACATTGTGGTGGAAGGTAAGTTGTTGATCTGTATTTTATGTTGATGATCTCATACTAACAGGTGATGAGAAGCTCATCAAATCTTGCAAGGAGGACTTTGCAAGAGAGTTTGAGATGAAGGACATGGGGCTCATGCACTACTTTCTTGGCATTGAGGTATGATAGGGATATGGGGAGTTGTTTGTATCTTAGCGAAAGTATGCCAACGAGATACTCAGGAGATTCCGCATGGAGAGCAATAAACCCATGGAGACTCCTCTAGCTAGTAACTGGAGGAAGGATGATGCTACTTAAAGGGAAGTAGTGGAAGCTACTATTTACAGGCAGCTTGTGGGTTCACTCATGTACTTGGTGAACACAAGACTAGATATGTGCTATGTAGTTAACCAACTTAGTCAAGTGATGGTTAGGCCTACCAAGCCGTATTGGAAGGGGAAAAAGCATGTATTGAGATACCTCAAAGGCACTACTCAGTTTGGGTTATGGTACACAAGGACAGAGGGAGTGAAGCTACAAGGCTTCACTGATGCAGATTGGACAAGGAGTCGACCCGGCAGGAAGAGCACATTAAGAGGGATCTTTAGTATTGGGTTAGCAGCAGCTTCTTGGTACAACAAGAAACATATATCAGTTGCACTCATTTCGGTAGAGGCAGATTACATGGTTGCACATCAAACAACATGTGAGGCTATCTAGATGGGGAAGATCGTAGTTGGTTTGTGTGGTCAACAGATGGATCCGACAATGATTTACTATGATAATCATAGTTGTATCAAACTCTCTGAAAATCTCGTTTTTCATGATCAGTCCAAGAATATTGATATCCGATATCATCATCTCAAAGATTATGTATTGAAGTGAATCATGTTGTTAGATTACATTCCAATTAAGAAGCAAGATGCTGGCATCTTGACAAAGGCATTTTCAAGATGTAAATTTGAGTTTCATAGAGACAGGATCAGAGTAGTTGATTCTTGTTGAGAAGAAGTGTTGAGAAATGGAAACAAGAAATTCCAGTTTAATTTGTCCTTGAATTAAACTGTGAATTAAATTTGAATTGTATTCTCATAGCAACTTAAAATAGTTAAATTAAGTTTATTAAACTTACTTAACTTAGGAAATTTGAGTTGGAAGTCTTTCTGTCGTCGTGTGTATGTTCTCCCTAATTTGTAGGAGTCCAATATGAGTTAATTGTGAGTTGTAAAATAGAAGACTCAGTTTCATGAGTCATCTCTGTTCAATTAGTTCTCAAACTGATTGAGAGAACTAATAACGGGTTAACATTCAGTGGTGTCACTAATGTACTCCACCGGTGCTACTCTAGTTAACTGAATATTTACTCATCAGAAACTCATGCATGTCGAATCAGAGAAAAACCCAATTGAGACTAGAGTGCAAGGACAGTGTGTTATTTGTTTTAGATTTTTCTGAGTTGCATTGACAATGCATGCATTCAGGAACTGATCCTTGAGGGATTGCACAGTTTTTACAGGCTTTATTTCCCTTTAAATACAAGCTATCCTCCATAGGAATTATGCATTGGAATAGAGACTTTGAGAGCTTGTGAAGAGGCTAAGCTTTTTCCTTGAGCTTTCTTATGAGTTGGAGATTGAATTTGCTGAGCGCTAGGATTGTTCTAGAGAGAAAAAGCATTATAATTTCATCTTGATTTTTAGGATTAATACACAATAGATAGTGGGGTTTTGAGTTGTTGATTTCCCTGGATATTTATTGTGTTATGTGCCTTTGATTCTCTTCCTCTATTGATTATTGTGTGCTTGATGTTTATGGGCTTCCGCTGTAAAGAGTAGAAATATATTCTTATCTCTTTCTTTAGAAAATTGCATTATCTTGTGAATCTACAGTATTTTCTACACATATAGGATGCTTTTGGGAATGGATTTGTCATTTTATTTACAAGACCAAGGTGTTGGAAAATTGCAGCAAGAAAATCCTAATTTAATTGTCCCTTGAATTAAATTAGGAGAAAATCGAAATTCCACATCACAAGACAACTTGAATGAGTTAAATGAGTTCTTATCACCCAATTAGCTTAGTTAATTCGATTTGAGGGCTTAAATTGAATTGTGTAGAGTGATTCCTAAATTTTAAGAGCCTAGGTTGAGTTTAATTTCAGTTGTAACTATTTAATTTCATTAAACTGAGTTAAAGTTAGTTAAACTAGTTCCAACTGTTGGAGGAACTAGTGAGAGGTCTAATAGTGGGGTGTGTACTCAGTGATCAACCAATTAACTGATAAATCAGCCAATATTAACTCATGCATACATGATCTATGAGTTACCCACTTGAGATTGGAGTTCAAGGGGAGTGTACTATCATTTTTATAATTATCCAAGTTGTACAGGTGGTGCATGCAGTTAGAGAAAGATCTATATGGATTGCGTAGTTCTAGATGAGGACTTTCCTATTTAATAGGGAGTAATTCCTTGAGTAACAATGCAAGGAAATAGGATCTTGGAAGGTAGTAGAATTGCCTAAGTGTTTTCTAGAGTCAGCTTGTGAGGTAGATAGATAGATTTCACTAGTGAAAAGATTGTTCAGTCTTGAACAAGCCTTGTATTTCTTCTCTATTCTTTGATTAATGCAATAGAGATAGGAAGGGGTTTTGAGCAGTTTCTTTCTCATAGATATATCCTAGTGTATGTGTGTTAATCCATGTCGCATGTTATTGATATTTCTTCTCAATCATGAATTCTTTTCATAGATGAGTAGAGTAGATTTGAGTCTTATGTTTTAGAACATTACATGAGCAATATTGAATCTACAATTAATTTCTACATGGTATCAGAGCTAGAATCACAATAGAGAAGAAAATTCAAAGTTTATGCAGGAGGTTCGAATTTCAAGATCAATGTTGCAGGATTTCTCCACGATTGAGAAGATGAATTCCATCGGTCTCAGGCTCGAGTATGCTCTAGAAGGAACCAAAAATTTTTTCAAATGGAATATCCATATGGAGGTAGTATTAGATGACCATGGCTACTATATTACATCAAGACAGATGTAATAAGATCCCCAACATCTAATTTCTAGGATCTCACTGAGTGGAAGAAGGATGTGGCTAGAGCTAGGAGGATCATCCCAGAGGGTGTGAGAGACCACATAGTATTGAAACTACATGGCAAAGAGACTCCCTTTGCTATGTGGAATACTCTCAATGAGCTACTCAGAAATAGAAATGAAGTCAATAAACTTGAACTAATGAAGAAATTGAGAATTGAAGACAAAGGGTATGAGGTAGTATTTAGAGATGGGAAGGCCTACCTCAAGAATATTTATTCATGTCAAATCAAGAAATTTTCTGTCAGGGTTGAGATGCATGCGAAACCTTGAGGAGAGGCAAGTATTAGAGATGTTGTGGTTGAGAGGCAGCATGATTTAGCTTTCAAGAGGAAGCCTCATCAACTTGGCAGTTGGGCTAACCACATGGATGATGATGAAGAGGATCAATCAGAGACATCAGGTAGGAAGAGAGTTCGATTCAAGTGGGAAGAGGGAGCACATGAACCCATACCTCAAGGAGTGAGGTGCGGTGATGTAGATCTTTAGTCCAAGAGTTACAAAATTTTGGGCAGGGTCCATTGAGGTATTTTCTGTCTCATGGATCATTACTTTGCTACAGGGGGCCATAGTATTCAGTAGCAGGAGGATAAATGTCAGTCAGATACTAAGGAGTGCATTGCATTTTTGATAGAAAAGAAGGAGGCTTAGTAGCAGAGTCAACAGAGTGCAATTTTCCTAGTAGGCAGTTACAGATTGATTCAATGATTACTTTATTTTATTTTTTGGATGTTTTTCAATTACAGATGATGCAATAGCAAAAACAACAGTGAGAAGTGTTGAATGCAATACATTCCAAAGGTGTTGGATAGGGATAGATGTGAACCCCTTTCTTGCTGAGATGGAGTGTTGAAAAATGCTAGCAAGAAAATTCTAACTTAATTTTCGCTTGAATTAAATTAAGAGAAAATCGAAATTCCACACCACAAGACAGCTTGAATGAGTTAACTGAGTTGCTATAACTCAGTTAGATTAGTTAATTCAAGTTGATGGATTAACTTGATTTATGTATAGTGATTCCTAAATTTTAGGAGCCTAGATTGAGTTTAATTTTAGTTGTAACAATTTAATTCAATTAAACTAAGTTAAAGCCAGCTAAACAAGTTCCAACTATTGGAGGAACTAGTGGGAGGTCTAGTAGTGGGGTGTGTACCCAATGATCAACTAGGTAACTGATAAATCAGCCATAATTAACTCACGCATGCATGATCTATGAGTCACCCATTTGAGATTGGAGTTCAAGGGCAGTGTAGTATCATTTGTATAATTATGCAAGTTGTACAGGTGGTGCATGCAGTCAAAGAAGGACCTATAGGGATTGCACAATTCTAGATGAGGAATTTCCTATTTAATAGGGGGCTAATTTCTTGAGTAAAAATGCAAGAAATTAGGAGCCTGGAAGGTATTAGAATTCGCTAAGTGTTGGCTAGAGTCAACTTGTGAGGCAACAAGATATATTGTACTAGTGCAGAGATTGTTTAGTCTTGAACAAGCATTGTATTTATTCTCTATTTTATGATTAATGAAATAGAGATAGGAAGGGTTTTTGAGAAGTTACTTTCCCCTAGATATATCCTCATGTATGTGTGTTAATCCATGTTGCATGTTATTGATATTTCTTCTCAATCGTGAATTTATTTCTGCATATGAGTAGAGTAGATTTGAGTCTTATGTTTTAGAACATTACATGAGTTGTATTGAATCTACAATTAAGTTATCCACAAGGTAGATAATTATGAGAAGGCCATTATGTGAATAGATGATGATGGAGAAAGAAGATTCTTGCAGGGAAAGAAGAATCTTACATTAGTGAGAATGGTTACAACTATGCAAGCTAGGTCATCCACAAAATAGGATGTGTATTGTTTGCAGTACATGCTTCCAGTGACAAAGGGGAGGAAGATGATCCAAATTTAAACTGTAACACAAAAAATTAAATATATCATCATAAACATAGAGATGCAATAGAAACAAAACTTCATTTCATTAATATCAAGGAACTGAAATATTCTTACATACAGAATGGAAGTAAACTAGCTCGGGCGATGGTATCTTATCTTTGAGAAGATATGTGGAAGCTACATGCCTCTAAAATGTGTTAACATCAGGCTTGAAGGCCTATTTATTATTGAGAAATAATGGAAAACCTCAAACATCCAAAAACCTAACTCTAGGAGATGAAACTCCAAACTATGGACCCCGTTGGGGTAAATTGGTAGATCAACTTCCCGGGGTCTTAACTTTGGCATACTATCTCCACTTGATGCACATGATACCTCATTGGAAAGATATATCCGAGGAATAAAACCACTAATATATAGTACGAAGTTGAAAACCCATATTCTCCACTTGTGGTTTTCCAAAAAAACATCATTTAGGGCCTCAAAACGGCTCCAGAAATTTAGGACCCAAAAAACTACCAAAAATAGTAAACTGTGCCACAATTAAGGAAGTGGAATAGGTAGTGGCCACCAATATCCACTTGGATCATTCCTTCCCCCTTAGGAAGAAATGGTCCCCATTGCATTGAGTTCCTCCATGAGATGAGGAAACTTCTGCTGAACTTGGTCCCTGGTGAGCCACTTGCCCTGGTGAAGGGGTTGGCATGCTTTAACAAGTTGATATAGTTGGATCCTTTGCCATCGTGTGTTATTTATCTATGTTTCCATGATCCGATCAGTTGTGGCTTGTTCCATGCAGTTTGGGTTTAACTCTGTTGGTGTGAGTTGTTCTACAATGTGGGATGTTTCCAACAAAGGTGGAAAGTAGGGTCAAAGGTGGTCCACATTGAACACTGGGTGCAGACCAATAAATGGTCGAATACTAAGCTCGAAGGAGTTGTCCCCTACTACCTTGGTGATGGTTTATGGCCCATATCAGAGTGGGTGAAGCTTTCGGTGGGGCCCAGCAAGGCGCTCCTTCTGTAAATGTAACCAAACTTTGTCACCCACCTGGAACTTGTGTGGCACTTGATGTTGATCATCCCGCTACTTGTACTTAGCATTGGCTATGTCCAATATGTTATGGACCCATTGGTGGATGTGATGAATGTTCTCAATGAAGCTGTTTGCCTTGTCGGCTTCAGACTAGACATGAGCCGAATCTGCCTGAGTAGCTACAAATGGTATGGCCACATCAATGGGACATAGAGGCTAGAATCCCAAGCCCACATAAAAAGGGTTGTGGCCAGTTGAGCTATGGAGAGCTTGGTTATAGCTGCACTGGGCATATGGGAGGTTCTTATCCCATGTGTGTGGATGCTTTGAGTTGTACATGCGCAGAATGCGTACGATCATCTTGTTTTCGACCACTGTCTGGCCAACAGTTTGGGGATGGAAAGTTGTATAATTAGTGAGCTTGGTGTCCAGCATCGACCAGAGACCAGACCAAACTGAACCAAGGAACCTTCTATCCCGATTTGAGATGATAGATTGTGTGATCCCAAAGTGTACCCACACTCATTCAAAGAAGAGTTTAGAAGTGGCTTCTGCTATGATATTCTTCTTGTATACCTCCATAATGACCATCTTTGAGAATCTATCAATGACCACAAAAACACAGTCATTTCCATGCTTAGTAGAAGGAAGACCCTACATGTAATCCATGAAGATGCATTTCCAAGGTCGACTAGGGTTAGGTATCAGAGTATAGAGGCCTTGCTTCTTGATGGTCAGTTTGGCAATGGCGCAAGCATTGCAGGATTTGATGTACTTCCCAACATCCTATCGAAGGTTCAACCAATAGAAATAATTTTTTAGTACCACCACTATTTTATTGACCCCGAAATGATCAGCAACCTGACTGTAGTGTTCTTCCCAAATCATATTGGCATGCTCACTTTAAGGAACACAAAGGTGCCCCAGGTGGCATAAAAATGCATCCTAGATGTGAAAATATGGAACTCACTGATCCTACAAGAGCGTTTGGTATGTGTGGCTAAATTCTGGGTCACTTTTGTAGAGAAGTGGCCAATCAGAAGTCTCATGCCCATAAGAGTTGAGCACGGTGGTTAACGCCATGATCGGTGGTTGGCTGAGGAAGCCTGCAACATTATTGGTCATGCCCTTCTTGTACTTGATATTCAAATGGAACTGTTGCAGGTATGTGGAACACTTCTGATGGTGATCATTCTGCAACTTCCCTTGCATCTATATTAACTGCAGGGGTCGGTGGTCTATGTGGATGATCGTTTCCTTCCCCAAAATGTAATGCTTCTATTGTCGATAGGCCTACATAATGGAATACATCTCTTTGTCATAAGTGGGATACTTCCAGACTGTTTCTAAAATTGTCTCACTGTTATATGCCACTGGATGCCCCTGATGAGTAAGGGCTACCCTAGTAGCATAGTCGAAGGCATTTGTTTCAATCTCAAATGGTTGTTGCAAGTCTGGTAATGTGAGCACTGGTGTAGAGCATAGGCGATGTTTCAACTCTGTGAATGCCTTCCGTTGAGATTCAGACCAAAATATTTTTTCTTTGGCTCCCCCCTTGGTGACTTGACTCAAGGGCCAAGTGATATGAGAGGACCCCAACATGAACCTGCAGTAGAAATTGGAAAGACCCAAAAATTTGTGGAGCTCTGTTAGAGTGGTTGGGGCTGACTAATCCCAAATGACTTGGATATTGGTTGGATCCACATGCACCCCCCATACATCAATAATGTATCCCAGATATTGAACCTGGGTCATGCCAAAAGTGCATTTATCCAAATTGGCACATAGCTTCTGTTGCCACAATGTTTGGAGAACCTGTCAGATGTGGTGGATGTGCTCTTCTCAACTCTGGCTGAAGACATGATGTCATCCAATTATACCACTACAAATTAATTGGTGAACGGCCGCAAGATGTCATCCATGAGCCTCATGAAGGTTGCAAGAGCATTCGTCAACCCGAACGACATAACTAGCCATTTGAAAAGACCCTCCTTGGCTTTGAAGGCAATCTTCCACACATCAGAGGGTTCGATTGGTACCTAGTGATATCTGGACTTCAAGTCGATCTTGCTAAAATATTTTTCCCCCTTGAGTAGGTCCAGAAGGTCATCAATCTATGGGATCAGATACCTACTCTAGACAGTGATCCTATTCAATGCCCGATAGTCAATACAGAGTCTCCAAGTCCCATCCTTCTTCTGTACCAATCCGATCAGGCTCCCACAGGGCGATGAACTTGGCTGGATGTGACCTTTCTAGAATAACTCCTGAATTTTCCTCTTGATTTATTCACTCTCTAGAACATAGTTTCGATAAATTTTTCCATTGGGCAACAACGCACCTGGGGTCAGATCGATGGAGTGCTTGACCTAACAAAGTAGAGGCACCCCTGCATGGGAGGTGAAGATGTACTCGTACTCCTCCATGACCTTGTCCATCTGTTGTTGTCATGCGGAGGGGCCCTGTTTGGAGGTTGTGGCCACCATCTTCTTCTTTCCCTCTGGGCATATCATCAGGAAAAAAAAATTCTAGGTCTTGGAGATGAGATTACTACATTTTTTTGCAGAAACCAAAGACATGATGGTCGGCGGTGCTACCTCCGGTATCATGTACAACTTATTTCCCAAGGTAACAATAACAACGCTAGGCCTTGACTCATACACAACATGTCGCTTCCATAAGTATGGTTGGCCTAACAATACATCACAAACATCACGAGGAGCAACGTCACATAATACCTCATCTATGAAGGACTTGATGCCATATGGAAGGTGACACTATTGGCTGATGTGAAGATCTCATCCTTGGTGAAGCCACCTGATGGTGTATGGTTGTGGGTGTGTTGTGGTCAATAAACCTAGCCACTTAACAACCTCTACTGAAATGAGGTTCTTTTGGCTCCCGCTATCCAAAATGTATTGTAGCAGGGAACCCTTTACCCACATCTAGGAGTGGAAAAGGCTCTCCTCTTCCTCTGGATCTTCGGGTTCCTCCTTCTACATCTTCGTGGTGGCAATGGTGGCGTTGGACTGTGCATCGACAATCTACTTCCCTTTGTTATTCCCCTTGTCAGGTTCTGACTCAGAGTTGGAACATGCATCTGATTCAGAAGCCCTCAGCTCAGCCACCAGTGACTGCTTGGCCCGACACTCACTTGTGTTGTGAGTGGAGCTCTTATGGAACTCACACCACTTTCCAGTGTCCTTCTTCGGCTTCACGGTGTTGTTATTTCTTGCAGCTTTGCCAAGTTTTCCTAGGCCACCCTGCCTTGGATTTTTCCTTTGTTTTGTGGTTTCGGGGCACCTTTCCCTTGCTTTGGGTTCGCATATCCAAAGTCTCACATTTTTTTTTAAGCTTACGCTTAATCTTGACAGCATATCGGTACGCCGTACCGAGCGAGATATCCAGGAACTCCATCTCATCCTAGATGTATCTATGTAGGAGACCGTGGTACTTGAGTACCAAATGTTTCTCAAAACACTTGATACCTAACTTCGTGCAAAGGGTATGAAAAACATTGGTAAACTCTGGCACATCTTGGTCCCTTGCCTTTCGCAACGTGGTCCACTTTATGTATTTATCCTGATAGCTCCCAACAGGTTAGTACTACTCCTTGATGGCGTCCTAGAATGAATTCTAATTGGGTGCAGCTAAAAGCAGTGAGGGCATACTTTCATCCTTCTGCTCACAGTAGGTTTCCCACCAGTCCTTGACGTGGGAGGTGACTTTGAGAAGAGAAAAAGTAATATTTTCCTGGCTAGAAAGATCAAGAACAGAAAAATATCTTTCTAGAAGATTTAACCATTTATCTATGACGTCTGCATCTATTTGGCCTCCAAATGTGGGAATGTCAAAGTTTACTTGTACCTTAAAAGGAGTGGCACCTCCATAGTGGCTTTTAGATGTGGATGTGCCGCCGTTGGGCAACTGTTGAAGCATCTAGGAAAAGTTATCCATCATCACATGCCTTTATTTCTTGAGGGCCTCCTCGAGAAATATTTTGATAGGATCTCCTACTCCCTCATCTTTCTTTTCTTCCCCCATGGGTGGTCGTCGGGGTTTGCGAAGCTGATCTTGCAAAGGTTCAAGTAGATCGATCCCTAACTCCTTATACCCAAACCTCATTGGGGAAATGCAAAGAAGGATCGAGAAAGAGAAGACCACTCTAATACCACTGATCTAAATTTAAATAGGAATGCAACAAATTATAGATATAACCATAAACATAGAGATGCGACAAAAATAAAACTTCATTTCATTAAATCAAGGAACTGAAATATGCTTACACACATAATGGAAGTAAACTAGCTCGGGCGATGGTATCTTATTTCTGAGAAGAGATGCGGAGCCTACTTGCCTCTGAACTATGTTACAATGAGGCTTGAAGGCCTATTTACTATTGAGAAATAATGGAAAACCCAAAACATCCCAAAAACCTAACCCTAGGAGATGAAACTCCAAACTATGGGCCCCGTTGGGTAAATTGGTACATCAACTCTCCGAGGTCGTAACTTTGGCATACTATCTCCATTTGATGCACACAATACCTCATTAGAAAGATCTATCTGAGGAATACAACTACTTACAATGAATACTAATGTAAAAGTACATATTTTCCATTAGTGATTTTCCAAAAATAAAGTCATTTAGGGCCTCAAAATGGCTTTGAAATTCAGGACCCAAAAAACTGCCAAAAATAGTAAATTGTGCTACAATTAAGGAAACTGAAAGAAAAAATGGTGGGGTTCCAAGTGGAATAGGTGAGTGGCCACCAATATCCACCTAGATCAAAAGATGAGGATGATGAAGTCCTGAGGAAGTATCTTGTATTGCAACAGTTTCAAGATGTGTTTCCTACAAAGATTCCAGATATGTCGCCTCATAGAGAGGTGGATCTCTCCGTTGAGTTGGTATTAGGAGTAGCACCAACATATAAGGCACCATATATAATGAGCACTCTATAGTTGGTGGAGTGGAATTTGTAGCTTAAATAGATGCTTAATAAGGGATACATAAGGTAAAGTATGTCTCCTTGGGGTGCACCAATTTTTTTGTAAAAAAGAAGGATGATACTCTCAAATTGTGCATTGATTACAAGAAGATTAACAATGTGACTATCAAGAACAAGTGTCGATTGACCTGGATTGATGATTTATTTGATCAGTTAAATGGAGCAACAACATTTTCAAAGATTGATCTAAGATTAGGATATCATTAGGTGTGTATCAAACAAGAATACATCCACAATACTATGTTTCGTACAAGGTATGGATACTATGATTTTGCGGTCGTTCCTTTCAATCTTACCAATGATCCAACCACTTTCATGTGTTTGATGAACAATTTGTTGTTCCCTTACCTGGATAAGTTTTTGATAGTCTTTGTTGATGACATATTGGTCTATTCAAAGAATGAGGAGGCACATGGAAAACACCTAACAACAATATTATATTATTGAGAGAGCATAAGTTTTATGCCAAACTCATCAAGTGAAGTTTCTTTAAATCTCATATTCATTACTTGGGACATGTTGTTTCCAAGGAAGGGATAGAAGTGCATCCATAAAAGATTAAAGCTATCATGGAGTGGCTAGCTGAAAAGAATGTGGATGAAGAAAAATCATTCATGGGATTAGCAGGTTATTACATGAAGTTTATCAGAAACTTCTAAAAGATTGGCTATCCTATACATCTTTGTAGAGAAAAGGAAAGAATTTTGAATGTACTGCTGAGTGTGCATCTAGCTTTGATTAGTTGAAGAATTTTCTTACAAATTCTCCAGTTTTGAAGATTGCAGATCCTCATAAGGAGTTTGTGATTTGCACAGATGCTTGCAACGAAGGACGTGGTGGATTCCTAATGGAGGAAGGGCATGTGGTTTTCTATGAATCAAGGAACCTAAATGAACATGAGAAGAATTATGTGACTCATGATCCTGATTTTATAGCTATCATCCATGCATTGGATATGTGGAGACATTATCTCCTTGGTAGGAGATTCATCTTGATGAGTGATCATAGTGGAATGTGGTACTTGTTTGACAATCCCAATCTGAGTGCAAGGAAAGAAAGATGGTTGGCTACTTTCAATGGTTTGATTTTGAGATTAGGTACATTAAAGGCAAGGAGAACCAGGTTTTGGATGCTCTTAGTAGGAGAGTGCAAGTGAATAATATTTCCACTATGAGCTCTTATGGGACAGACTTGCAAGAGCAGATCTTCGCTGCAGGGTAGCATGATGAGAAGTACTAGCAGCTGAAGGGTAGTGGTGGTTTAGCCTCTGGATTTAGTGGTTGGTTTTGTTTTGGTTTTTCCCATGTGATCCCACATTCATACTTGGAATATGGCATGGGGGTGATTAGTTGAAAGAAATATTTGGTTCAGCCCAATCTATGGTCGGGTTGTACGTGGAATTCCTTGACTTGGTTGGCATTTTCCTATGTTATTATGTGTTATTCCTTATTGACATTAATGATGTTAGCCTCACTCTCACATTAAAAACAGTTCTAAGTCCAAATAATTAAATTAATTAAAATCATGAAAGTTAGGATTTAATCCTACATTTCTAGATTGAGTTTGTTCCTCATGGTTAGGAGTCAGTTTAGGCTTAGTTGGTTGAGAGATTCTCTCCAACTAGTTAGGCTCCTATATTAGTGTGTTGTTGAGATATTTTCTCAACCAAGTTTGTTCAAGATAGATGCACTATCTTGAGACAACTTCCTCATGTATTTATATGTATCATAAACATTATTTTAATAATGAAATTTATGAGAATGAGAGACTACATGAAAGTCTCTCATGCCTTCTCCGCCATGTCTGGTTTCTATATTTCTGAGTGTTTATTTTATTGAGTTTATTTTGTGTGTTAGTTTCCTCCATGTGGTATCAGAGCTACTGGTTTTTTCCCAGATGTTACTTTCTTGTAGATCTGAGCTGAATTGAAGAAATCGAGCACCAGGGCATGGTGATTCGATTGGTGCAACGATGGATATGGCACAGTGTTGTGATGGTGTAGCATAAGTGTTGTGATGCTTGTGGAATGGAAGAAATCTAGATCCAACAAAAACCAGCGTGACCCAGAGGACCTTTTTCACTTGCCCCTAAAGTTGGCACCACAACATGATGACTTGAGCTACATTGGAAAGAAGCGTTAGCTTGTTGTTCGGAAGTTGATGCTAAAATTAATCTTTCAGATTTTACGGATCACACCATTCATGAATGCTGCAAAGTCAAATGGTTGTGTTTTTTATCCTCTGGAGTTCTTCTTGGCGGACAGCAACTCTGGTGGCGTTGTCCTCATCAGCAACATCCAGTCGTGAAACATCCTTGAGGAGAGGTCCCCATGAAAGCACATAATCAACAGTGAGCTCGATTCAGTGGAAGGTTTAGAGGCAAATCCGCAGAGTTTTGGATCTTCGTTCAGCGCATTTGTGACTATTGAGAGAAGTTGTCGTGTGTCCATCCTGAATTAGAACTGGGGATCATACAACCCTCTTGATTATTGACTCAAATATTTCCATCGGTTGTGAGTTTCTGGTCCTATTTGTGCGTTTTCCCTGGGAGTGACGAAGCCGTATGTGGGTGCGACAATACTGGATTTGACCAGCAAGGCACAACAAGATGATCCTTGAATACCTGCAACTCCTGCAATTTCATACTTGGTCTGTGAGGAAGTAGCACAATTGTAGCAATTAAATCATCTATGGGACAAACAAGTAATTCAGAGTTGAAGATCTCTTCGCTCCTCCTTTTGCTAAAAAAAGTGGTTTCCTCGATGGCTTACTTCCTTGTCAACTCCATTAACGTATTGAGTTAAGTATTTCAGTTCTTTCTATGGATCAGAAAGATTTAGGTAGAGGACAAATTGTGTGGTTCGACTTCCAGATTCAACAAAATGGTACTCTTTGCTTTCAGATTCGTGAAGATTTAAAGATAGTTCTTCATCCTTTTCATGATATAGGCAAGTATCATCGTACTGATCTGAACACAGATGGTGCCGCCATACCTTGAAAGGTCGATGTATATCATCCATAGTAATGTACACAAGTGTCTCACTGTCAGCCCATTCCAAAAAATTGCGTTAGCTCCACTGGGAATCTTCGATTTGCAGTGAGGTGGCAGCCCTGCAGTGAAAGGCTGGCAGTGTGAACCGTAAAGGTGTGAAGATGTTAATGTAGCAATCAGCTTAGGTGTTAAAGAAATGGCAGTTGATTGTGTGCTTGGTATCTGATTTTTCCTTTCTGGAACAATAGTTTGTCCATTGTGCAATTTCCTTGTACAACATCCCAAATATAGTCTCCAGTGCAGAAACACCTGGATCTGTTGGATTCCATTGGATCAGGCAAGCAAGTAGAGTTCTTATCACAATATGCTTGAGTTTTATAGGAAGGCTCGAACGGTGTAGTCCACTGTATTTCTACTCCATAGTTCCACTACCTCGGAGACAAGACTGGATTGAAATTGAGGACACTCGTGTAAGCCCTGCATCCAGTGGAGTTTGCCCTTATGTTGTGAGAAGAGGTAGAACTACCTGTTGTAAATGTACAAAATATACCATCATTACTGCATGCCATCGCTGCTCTGGTTTCATTAATATATGCATGACATGAACTAGTTGAGCTACAGTTCAAGGGCGATGTTAGTATTATAGGATCGCAATTTAAGAGCATAATCATGTTGGTACTTGTAATATTGAAAGGCAAGCTCGGATTCAACTGCAGTCCCTGGTTATTCATATCTTGATTCTGGAAAGAATTGTTAATCAGAGGCGAAGGTTGTGTTATCACTCAGATTTTCCCAGAAGTTGTAAGAAGAGGGAAAGGGGTCCGAGGTGACCACAAACCAACTTTTAGGTACAGAATCTAGCCAACCTATATCTAGAGAGGGCTCTCTCTTTAAGGTTTAGCTTTATTTTGGAAGATGTTAGGCTAGTTACAAAAGCTTGCGGGTTTTGATTATGATTGGTGGTGAAATTCAGTAGCAGATGAGTAGAACTGAATATTTTAGGCCATTGGCCTAATGGAGTCAAAAGAAGATGGCTCAACTGGATTTGGTTTTTCAACAAAGGATGGCTTCACAGGGCAAGATAGCTAAACAGGGAGCAAATAGAGACTTGAAAAATATGGAATGGACTTAAAAGGGATTAAGGGCAATTAAGAATCCTTCAACATGTTTTAAGAGGAGGGAACTTGGATGATAACCAATAAAAAACAATTAAGAATTTTTTACTAAATGATCAAATGATAAACTAAGAAGAAGGAGCAATTAAGAAATCCTTGCCTATGACAGTTTAGAATAAAAAATTTAGAATAAAAATGATTGAAGAAAGATTGCACTTAAGAACTTTCTGAATTATTCTTTTTCGTTTTAATATTCAGATATGAAACATAATTGATATAATAAACAAGAGAACAATAACACATGAAATATAAAATACTTATTTGTCCAGTGTTTGACACATGAATCCTGTGAAAAGTCCTTTGTATTAATTCTTCATCCAGCTAGCCATGCAAGATTTTTCCAACAACACTTTATTCCAAAGTAATCAATTTTATAGCGATGTCTAAGAATCCACCCCTCAATACTTTAAATAAGGGAGTATTTATACAAAAGTTTTACAATAAAATATCTCATAACAAAGAGAGATATATTCTAGGGAGACTAACTATAAGTTACGTGAAAATAGAGACAGATGACCTAGTAGATAAAAGATAAAGTAAACTAATGGCTTGATGTCCCTATTTTTGTGAATGAGTTGAAGTAGGCCCTATGATGAAGCATCTTGATGTCTTCCTCGTAAATCAGTGTTGGCTGTTCTACTTTCCACCTTCTTACTGATACACTTTGACCTGTTCTGATACTCTTTACCTGTTTGATCCTTGTCTGTCCTCTTTTACCATCATTGACTGTAGTAAATAATGAAAATTTACAAAATGTCTAGCATTTCAGTCCACCATTTTTCCTGTGGTATTCTGGTCCTTTGAAGTTTCTTGAGGATTTCATCAGTCTCGGTGCAATTGAAAAAAGTAGGTTGGACTGGAAACAAATGCTTTAACTAATGTTCAACATATAAAAGGTTTTCTAGATTGTCATAGAGAACTCTGCCCATAGGAAGTGCCTTTGGTGCTGATGTGCTAGTTTTTGAACTTGCCTGGTTATTTGCATATTGATCCAATTTGTCAACATAATCTATGTGCCTCATCAATTTATCATTTATAACTAAAGGACTAGGGAGTCCTTTGCTCTGCAAAATATCAAATTTCTCCATGAAAACATTAATTTCCTCCTGCATGTTTTGGCATCTTCTTTCCAAATTTTGCATCAGAGACCTTTTAGTCAATACCTTTTTTACTTCCAAAATAGTCCTTGTTCTATCTTCAATGCCAATTTCTTCAAGCTAATGCTTATTCTTGCTATTCAAAAAATTTATAAGCCTAGTGGCTTCCTCAGGCATCCTTCCTAATTCTTCCTTTGTCCTCTGAATTTCTTCCAGTGCTACTTTTACTAAATCAATCTGTTCAAATATTATTTGTATTGATGGCCAAACATCATTTATTGACTGAGTGATGTTGGTCCAAAGAATTTTCTTAATGTCTGCCAAGGGCTTGTCAAATGTGAGGTCTTTCTCTAATGATTTCACCTTTTGTTCTAACCCTTTATTTTCCCTTACCTTTTTTGAAAAATTTATCTTTGAGAGATCATATCTCTGTTCTAAGGTAACATATTGTTCTTTTACCTTCTGTAATTCAGAGACTTGGAGTTTCATCTCCTCCATTGATTTTATCAATTCCTCTGTACTCAAACTTGAAGTACTTGCTTGTGTTGTTCCTGTGACTATACCTGTGACTACCTCAGTTGTGGCCAAAGGTACATTGGGTGCCAGAGCTGTTGCTAGTGTTGAAGGGACTGCAGTGGAGACCACTGGTATCACATTTGGAGGCCTGGAGGTCGACTCTCCCTACTTGATTTTGAGTGATTTTTCTAAATCTTGCTCAGTCTCCTTAAATTTCTCATTAAGCTGTAGGACTAAGTCCATAAGCTCCTCTTCAGACTTCTTCTGAATGATTTCTGCAGTTTGTGCATGTATTGATGCTGGTAACTTTAGCTACTTTCTCAAGGCAGCTATGTCTTCATCTTTTTTCTTTATTAAGGCTTCTGCAGCCTTCACATCCTTTGGATTATGACCCAATCCAATTACTAACTCTTCCAAAGATTTAATTCTATTATATTTAGCCTGTGAAGAGGCTCCCTCCAGCTGTAATTGGGCAGTTGTATTATTTAAAGAATTTTCGAATCTTTGGGCTATCATGGCCTTGCTAGTCAATGTAGAATAAACCATTTCCCCTATTTGCCTGTGTAACTCAATTTGATCCAGGGGATGAATGTCCTTTGCCATGACCTCAAAATCTGTTTGATGGTAATCAGCGATTTTTTGAGGTTGTTGTACTTTGGGTTTGAAGAAACTCATTTGCATTTTGCCTTCCTTGATGTCATAGGCTGACATCAACCTGTTCTGATTAGTGGGAGCCATTTTTAAATACTGATTGTAGACCTGGATCCTTAATGGCTCATTTCTGGCTTTTATTTCTTTGAATTTCTTCTTAATATCTAAGTTTTCACTTGCTGGAGGCCTAAAGGATGACACTTCAGCACTTTGTTGTCTCTCTAGTTCCTGTCTCTGTGAACTAGAAGGTGTCCCACCTACTGGGAAAGTCTGATGACGATCTGCCTCTTCTTTTCTTTGGCTCTCTGTAGTATCCTCAAAAAATTCCTCTTCTGAAAGAGGATTTAGCATGTGCCTTTTAGCACCAGGCTGGTCTGATGGTCGACTGGCAGGGGTAGCTATATCCCTGTCTCTCCTTTTGTTCTTTTCCTCATTCAGAGGAGTCTGCAAAATTGGAGGCTCTATATTAACTTGAGTTGGAGGAGCCTGTGTTTGAGCTTGCTCCTGAGAATTTTCAGGTTGCTTTGACATGGTCGATTTCTCTGTGGCTTGAGTGCTGGTCTCTGGTTCTTTTCCTTTGGATGTCTTTGAAAGTGGTGTATTGGTCTGCTGTGAGTACTTTTGAGAGGTTTCAGCTGTGGAGGCACTGATCCCTGATGCTTACCTTTGAGAAGACTCAAAATTTACCTGTCCAAAAGAATCCAGGTCAAGTGTTTTTTCAAGATCCCTCATTACATTTTTTATGTTGACCTACTCACTATCAGTTTCTACTAAGGTCCCTTCCCTTCATTCATCCATGTTGGCAAATTACTCAATCTCTGGGATTCTATGGTGCAAGTATGGTGATAGTCTATTTTTCAGCCTTCTATCACAGATGAAGCTATGAGGGTCATATGGAATCCAACCAAAACTTTTGTGTAATTTAAGATGATATTCTAAAATTTTCTCTACTTCTTTCCATGCTTCTCTAATGTTACAGATGAAAGGGCCTAGTTGATGCTTGATTCTGAGTTGTGATTTCTTTTTTGCTTTAGTAAAATGAACCAGATCTGAGTTTATCATCTACCTATAGTATTCCAATGCAAACAGTCTCATTGGAACATATTTTGGTAACTTGAAAGGGGAAAGCTCACACCCATATATCCTTATTTGTGTATAATTCTGGTATAAATACCAGTCACCTATTCTGTACTATTTAGAGAGTTGAAGGACCCTCTTGATGTCATCACTGATCTTGGGAGGGGAAATCCCTGTCAATAAGGTAGTTGATGGATGAAAGAACTGATCAATGAACTCATTATATGAGTAAGGGGTATCAAAGGATTTATGGAAGATGGAAGTCCAAAAGATAACAGACCTTGGATTACCCTTAGTATCATGTTTTATGACAGGAAATGGGAAAATATCTGACTGATAATAGAGCATGAGGTGATATATGAAGGTGGTATATTTGAAAACCCTTTCATTTTCCAGTCTTATGAATTGATCATGAATTTTATCAACAATGAATGAGGCATAATCATACTTGATAGCAGGAGGTTGACCAGGGGTAAAGATAGACATCAACACTAGGGTTAACTCATCTACATACTCACTAGTGTTGAATCCCATAACTGCAGATATCATATCAACAATGAGTTTACCCATATCAGTGAAGAAAACTGACCCATAAGGAGGGGGACTTGTGGTCTGATATTTCTCTTGTATGAAAGTCTGGCAGAGGTGATTAAGTTCATATTGGGACATTTTGGTTGATTTTTCAAGTAAATTTCCAATGGAAATGGGAGTGAGAGCTTGATTGGGGTGAAATTACAACATCTCATTGATTGATTTAGCAGTTATTGGGAAGAGGACTGTTTGGTTGGGAGACATAACTGCTCTACGGATGGGGTCATAGTTTGCATGGCATAGATGGATTATATCTAAAAAAATATGCACAATGGGGAGGAAATAGCTGGGGAGGTTGGATTCCCACAGTCCCATGACATCATGGTCGTTCAAGTAGTTATATCTACTTTGGAAAAAGACTTTGAGATGATTTTTATCAGTGGTTAGGTCTTTTATTTGGAAGTCCTTATCTGCGAAAGGCAGATAGTCTAAATCTCAATGAGAGGCATTAATGGGTGCAACATTCAAAGCTACCGGGGTTTCCATTTCTGGTTCTTGTGGATTCAAAAGAAAACTGTGGTTTTCTTTATGAAGTGGGCAAAACAGAGGCTATGGGGGACTTAAATGACGAGAATAATAACTGAATTATAATGAAATTAGGCCTTTTCCGTCAATTTACAGTGGAGAACAAGTATTTGTAGGGTTTTTGACGGGAATTGGATAAATACCTATTTTTTGGGGGATGAGCAATAAAATGCAGGTACTGGATGTGGCTGGAGGGTTCTGGGCGGCGTCAGCTGCAAGGTTTGGAGCATGTTGGCAATTGAAACTCGAGCTAGTTGAGCTCGATGTTTGTTTGCATGGGCGTATAGGTTTACAGGATAAAGCACTGAAAATGACTTGTTTGTTTTATTTACAAAGTCAAGGGTTGGCGGGTTTTTGGATTTCGGACGAGTGACATCAATTGGGAGGGTGATGTGATGTTTTGTCGTTTAGTTCGGAGGCGGTAAGTGGTTTATATCACACCACTTATGGGGAAGGGGCAGTATTTTTCCTTATCCGCGTGATTCCACAGAGTGATTAACGCATGGCGGAGGCACTGTGCAAAAACCACTTTGCGATCGGACGCTAACACACAGTCGCAAAGGGTCGTGCGATATGCACGACAGCCATTGGATCTAGGCACGTTGATCGGATGGCTATCGAAGATGAAAAGTGGTGGGAGTTTAACAATGGCGGCCTCGATATATTTAAGGATTAATTAATTATATCGGGGGTGACGGAATTGGATGGGGAGGCTATTAATTAACCGTGAGGGTTAATTAATCCCTTGTTAATGTGGTGGGGGATTAAGGGTTATTAATAAGTTACTGTTTAACTTCTTAATTCCCATTTAAACTGTATTATGGTTATAATTAACCAAAGGGGTGGGATATATATAGAATTTCGGGGTTTTGTATAGTTTAAATAATACAGGAATGGGTAACTTTTCATAGGGGATTTATATATTATGGGTTAATAGTTAATATGACTTTATGAAATGTAAAAAGTGCTAAGCAAAAACATTTGAAGTATGTATTTAAACTTAGGCTAAAGTTGAAATGAGGGTTTTTATGGAAAATGTTGTAATTTTCCTAAGTGAAATGGGATTTTACTTAGGAAAAACTTTATCAAGGGAATGAATGACTTTTATGAAGAGGTATGATGATTAATGAATGGTCTTAAGTACTTAGGCTTTATAAATTATTAGGCTGAGGGTCCGGTCCCTCCAAAAGTCAGAGAAATGCTCTAAGCCCCTTTAATTTGATAGATACCTTGGTACTTAGGGGAAATTAGTGAAAGTTTAGGGGAAATGAATAGGGAGGTTAATAATTTAACTTTGCTTTGCTTGAGATTTCTTCAATGCAATACATGCCTTTGCCTTATGATGAAAATAGAATATTTACACATTTAGAATCATCATTGACCACATGTTATTCTGCAACCATTATCTACCTACCCTACCTACTTTAACCTAGCATTTTTACTTCTCTATTAGGGTGCACTTAGACTAGCAAACCCTTATCAAACTTTTCTTCTCTTTTACATGCCAATGCCTATCTAAGTCTACACTTATCACATCCAAGGGCTCAGATTAAACTATTGAGCTCCTTTTATTTACTCTACCTATCTACTTATCTGCCAAGATTACACTGTTTGGTCAGATATTTATTCTCTATTTCTACAACATGAAATTGAAATATGAACTAGCCAAGTTTAAACTATTTGACTATTCATGAATTGTGATATAAGTTACAAACTACACACAATTGTTTATTACACAAAGTGAAAAAGTAGTGGCATTTAGACTTGCACATTTTCCTGGTATTTCTTTTTGTTGGGGTTCATTTTCCTTCATTTTTTTGACCATCTCTTTATTCTTTTTACCCTTTTATTTTAATTTTTTTTAGGGTATACCCTCTTTACTTTTTTTTTTTATTTTTTAAATTTTTTGAAAATATGGAAAACCTTTGCAACAAATAAAGGTATGAACATATTACATAACTTATCAAGTCAATCATGATATATGACACCTATTGGTATATGAGCATAACAGTGGCTCCACTTGGGGATGGCTTTTCCTGGTGAAAAGTCAAGAACAGTAGGTCAGAGGGCCTCTAAGTGACTTTGGTTGTAGTCTGCAATCTTCTTTTCCTTGCTGCTTTATTGTAAGTATGACAGGTTTACTTCTAAAGCTTAGGGCCTTCTCTTCGGGCTTCAACTTCAACAAGTTACTGTCTAATCAAAACTAGAACAATACAAAGGATATAGTATATACATGTTAAAATCAAGGTGACATTAATAAGTAGGATCAAAGTAATGTTTTAACATTCAACCATTAACTGGTCCTTCTTCTGCTTCTGTGCCATCAAAGTTTTTCAGATAATATGTATTATTTCCTTGTAGGGCATAGATAATATATGGTCCCTTCCATAGGAAGTCAAACTTCCCATGTTTCCCCTTATCCTCTCTTCTGGAATCCCATCTTAACACTTTATTTCCAAGGTAGAAATCATCTAACTTGGTTCTCTTGTCAAATATCTTCTTGAGCTTTTCCTGCAACACTTGGGTTCTTTGATACACTTCCTCTCGGGTTTGCTGTAAATTGATGGTTTGGTTTATCCTCCTTTGAATATCATTAGGTTTCGCTAGAGATTCTTGGAATAGTTTCATAATAGGAACACCTAGTGATGAAAGAAATGCAACTTCCTTGCCATATACTAACTCATAAGGACTAGTAAGAATGGATTTTTTGGTTGTTAGCCTTTCTGCCCATAGTGCATTTATCAGTTTCTTGTGCCAAGTCTTCTTGTTCTCCTCTAATAGTTTTTTTATGATATTAATGAGGCTCTTGTTGGAGGATTGTTGTGGGGAAAAGTATCCGACTCGGATGACCCTATCCCTACTCTAAAGGTGACAGTCTTTAGCAACAACTGAAAGTAAAGCTTTGATATTTTCCTTTATGAAAGTACAGAGAGAAGGAAGAAAAGATTAACCAACCTGGTGTCTTTCGCTTAGTCGGTCCTTATCCTCTCTCTTTGTCTCTTGTTCCCAGCTCCTTACTCTCTTGGCCGGTCCAACTACACACAGATCCTGCACAAAACAAGAGAGGAAACTACAAGATACATGTACTCATAACTGATGCATGGATTAGAGTGAATCAAATATACAAGTAAATACAATACATCAATGCAATACAAGTATATAGGAGAACATGAAAAACTTTATTGATAGAAGTAACAGGGTTCTGAGAAGGTTACAACCATTGATGGCTCCAATCCAGCAGCACCTCCCCAGCAGCAAGAACTCTCCTCTTCACCTCTAGTAAAACAATCACCCAATAGCTCTAACTGTAAACCAACAGCACCTCCTTGCTTTACACAAAATTCCAGCCTCCTTAGACCTCATAGAAGAGCTCTATATATAGGAGAGAAGAAGAGAGGATGAGTCAGCTTGAGGCTGGCATAGAGCTGACTACTGTCCTCTCCCTCTTCAGTTAATCTTCAGTTCTTGAGTCCACTTGGAGATCCTTGCTTACACATGGTGATCAAGTACCTCTTACTCATCACAGGGCGAATCTCATGAACCAAGTGTCAGTTTGGAAGCTTCCTGGGCAGTTGACACCTTGCAGAATGACTGTGCCACTTGGCCAATCTCGCCCAGCGCAGGTAGCCTTCATTAGATTTGACTTCCAGCGCAGGTACAAGGAGGAGCAGTTGCATTCCAGCGCAGATGCTCAGTGGAGCAGCTGACATGATCCAAAATTAGCCTGTTTTGAAGTGTTTTCAGGTGGAGAACTGATTGGAAGTGCTGTTGTTTGATGACCTTGCTCTTTTAGGGGTAAGAACAACATGTTTAGGGACTGAGGATCCCTGTAATTATTGACATTTTATGCTCCATGTCGCGAGGCACAAAAATGTCTATAACAGTTGCCCCCTAAAGTATGAGGCCGTTTATCGGGTGAAATGCTTTATCTAGAGGGTCCGAAGTTCATTCCAGTGCTGAGGAGGCGCCCTGTAATACAATACAATACAATACATTATTTTTCATTCTATTTTCATGATCTAGCTGAGGCGGGCATTCCCATGCTCAGCTTTTATAAATACATTTTGGTACATATGACAGACGATCGTCTGAAGGTAGACTGATAATTTTCTGCTGAAATTATCATCCTTTGAATAGGATGATCATCTGCTGCAATGATGTACATGGCAAATGCTTTTATATTTCCTGAATATATATCGCAGCCCGGATGGATGGAACTAGATCTGGGGTCTTCAAACTCGTTCAATCTTCACTCTAAGTACAAGTCGATCCATGTGAGAATTTCGCTGAAGTCGAACATGGAAAGACATCGCTTGATTACCGGTCAATAATGAAAACCGTTAACAAGCGCGAGAGGAATCACCAATAATGACGATGACCCTCAAGGTACTGCAGTACAATTCACGTGGTGTGAATAAAGGACTTGGCGTCGAACGCCACGCAAAATCTTCTGGTCGAAGGTCATTGATGTATACCTGTCGCCGGAAGTGAGAAACTCGCCATTGAGGCATGCAAGCTTCAAAGTACTGATGGGGGTGTTCCTAGATCAACTTCTTGGATAATGAGCTGAAGTCGACAAGAAGCGATCCGTCAAAGGAGGGCCTTAATGAATCCCACATCAATGACTCGGAACGGAGCTAATGATTTTAGTGGAGGTGAAAACAAACTGTGACATATGATTCAGGGTGGCGATCATGAATGGATGAAGGATAATGTATGGCAGTGGATGGGACACGGTTGACACTTTCAGAATGACCCCTCTTGAACATATAACGACACTGATGCGATGGATCGGTAGCATTACCCCAAATGTGGATGGTTTGGCGAGGACCATGGCGATGAGACCGGTGAATGAAACAACCCAACCCGATGTGGAACGGAGGAAAAGTGTCATGTTCAAGAGTGACTTGCTACCATTAAACTTTGATGTTCTCCCAATTTTTCCCCAGTCATTTCTGACCAGTACCTCTTTATTTTTGTCAAGCTTGAGGAGGATAACATATGCTTGTTCTATAACCTGCCCTTCGGGCAAGCCCATCGCTATGATTTAACGAGCTTAGCGATAGGGAAACTCGTTCTCGTCTAAAGACAAGTTTGTCGCTATTTAGTCATTTTAACGAGTCTAACGACAAGGAAAACTCGGTCCTTTTCATTTTTAGAGAGTCTGAAAAGGTACAGAAAGTCAACTCCATGATTCCTTTTTCGTCAGCTAATCCCTTAAGTCCGAAAAAGTATAAAACAATACAGAAGGGATGGCTATTCGGTACTTTTAACGAGCCGAACAAGACAAGCGCTCGATCCTTTTGTGCAATAATCCCTCAGGCCCAAAAAGATTAAAATTTAGAGGAGGGATAGCGTTCCGGTCATTTAACGAGCTGGAAGGCCAAAACTCGGCAAACTTTTCATATTTTACGAGTCAGTGAAAAGAGCTCAAAGAAGACTCGTCTTTTGAGGAACGAGTGATAAACAGGGATAGCAGCAGATTCCAGGTACAGGTTGGAATTTTCCAATCACGGCAGTGTCACAAGGATGGCTAGGTGAAATCACTCTTCGCAGCTGTTTCTCAAAAGAGGTAAACACACAAATGGAAGTGAATGATCAGCCAAATGAACAGTGGAGGTGATGGATGAAAACACGATCAAGGTTCTTATGGCTGATGAATTTACAATCTCAAAAGGTTATTTACCGGGATAGGTTCATTTTTTCCATGAGCTTGAACTCTGGGGGAAACTTTTGCTCACACTTTTCTATTTTTTAACGAGCATAAATTTAGTCATAAAACTGCTCGAATTTTGCGTTTATTTTTTAAAGAGCATGAACTATATGCTAAAACTGCTCGATATACCAGTCATAATAAGAACGCCTCCTATGAGATAACTATTTTTTAAGGAGCTTTATCTCACAAAGCTATGCTCCAATTTTGGCAAATTTTACCTTTGCCCCACAGGCTTTCTTCATGCAAGGTCGGAAACGGCTAATCCTACGAGTTTAAAGGGTTAGACCTACAGGTTTAAAGGGAGGACCTAAAAATTTAAAAAATAAATAGTCGTCCCTTGCTTGAATTCCAAAAGTTTGCATGCCCCCAGGTATAGGATAGAATTTCGAGGCTGCCCCTCCTCTCCCCTACCTCTGCTTTTCTTTGGGTGTTCACAGCTACTTGTCATCTTGCCAATCTAATGTTAACGATACTTGTCTTCTCGTTATTTTAAGGGGTCTTACGCGGTACTTGTCTTCCCGTCGGCCCAACTTTTATCGAACAGCTATTTGTGACAAGAGAAGAACACTACTCAAAGATAAAACATTGGTATTATTGAGGGAGGCTTGCTTCTTTCTTATTATCCGAAGAGGGTTCTATTTGCTGCCGCAAATCAATCTCTTTCTTCGGCGATGTCTAACGTTGGGTTACTAAAGATGGTGACCACCTGTTGTAGCAATAGAATCTCTTTGAAGGTTGCCCCTGCTTATCCTTCAAAACATTCGTTTTAATGGGCGAGGCTTGAATTCAAAGACGGTTACTACTTGTTACCGCAAACGGTCTTCATCTTCGGTATCCCTATTACCTAGACAAGGGGAGCGAGAAGCCAATTATCTCACTCACATAACTTTGACAAAAGAATATTATTCCAGAACAACCCCACTTCCTTCCACGGACGGGGTATGGACTAGTCATATTCTTCTGCGGAAATTATTCCTTATACCCAGGGTTTCTTCTGCCCGAAGCAGACCAGGGTGCATGCCCCCTGGGTCCTAGTCTTTCTTTCCGAATCACTCGCACTCATCGGGAAGGAGGACTGGGGGTGGAGGCGAATCTTGAGTGAACAGACCATTTAGGATCGGTATTTGACTATTTGCGATGCGAGATCCCGGAAATGAAAGTTGGTCTACGAGCTTGACCATCCTTCCTTCGTGTGGAAAACACATTACTCTAAAGAGTGAGGAGACTATCGCTCCCATGCCATAAATATAGTCGCGTTCGAGGAGTAGGTTATAATCCAAGGGTCCTTGGACGACCAACACGTTCATATTAACGGTCTTCCTTTTCAATGTAACAGGTACATTGGGGAGGATCCCTAATGGTCGACTGGTTCCTTTATCAAAACCTGAGAGATTTCTCAACTCAGGTAAAAGCGCTGGGGAACCCAGTGCTTTCCAAGCAATAGAGGAAAGGATACTCACAGATGCCCCTTCATCAATGATAGTACCAGCCATAATCATTCTATAGATCTGGACAATGATTCTGAATGGTATACTGGCTGGTAACCGGGGTCTGCCTAGTTGATTCCAATCAAAGGATACAACCAGGTTGCTTGGTGGTGGGACCGAATATACGGCCGGATATGACTCTGATGATGTTCCTTCCTGCGATAAAGGAATGGGCGCATTGCCCTGACGCTCATCGGAGTCGGTGCTGATGAAAAGAACCTGGATGGTGTCATCCTTATTCTCTTCAGTGAGGGTGTCGCATGAAGATGACTCTTCGGCGACGGTGTCATTTGAAGACGGGTCTTCAATGACGGAGTCATTGGACGATAGAACCTCTGAAGGAAGAACCGGGTCAACTGCCGTTTTGACCTTTAGACTTTCGTCTGATCTAGATTCAGTAGGTTCATTCTCAATGACCAACACTTCAGCTGACCACTTGAGCGGGTCAACTGGATTTTCAACTATCGAGGGATTAGGCGCGAGTTTTTGATATCCAGGAGGAAGTCGCAACGGTGAAACCGGGCAATCTTCCAAAACTCTCTTGGCCTCATCTAAGAATGGACATTTGTGGATAGCATGATTGCCTTCACACAATAGACAGGGTGATCTTGGTCCCCTTCTTCGTCCTTCACTCTCGCTAGTTGACGGAATGCAATCAACATGACAATCAGAGGTTGATGCTACCGGATTGTGCAACCTTGGAGACCAGTCCCTTAGTATCCGGGGAATACAAGGACAATCACGATGGAAGTGGATCCCTTTGCAAATGACACATGGCGATTTAGGCCCGGTCGGTGCAGTGTGTGGGTTTTTTTCAGCTTTCTTCTGCTTGCCCCCAGTTGCCTTCGCCAGAGGCTCCTTCTGCTTCTTTTCTCTCTTCTTCTTTTCCTTCTTCTCCTTGAGAGGCTGACTTTTGCCAGCTCTACCTTGCGAAGATGAAGGATCAGAGGAAGTATCATAAGAAGTGGAAGGCTGGTGGGTAGTTCTAGATTGTTCTGACTGTTGATTCGACTGCTCAGGATTAGTGGCGATCTGGACTACATTAGTTGAAAAGAGCCATACAGGGAGGCCGATTGTCAACCCTGGAAGTGACAATGTAGCCATATGAGGCGCACCAACATCTCCCCAAGAGGAGAAGGGATTTGGACTTCCGCCAAGGTTACTTCCTTGGTTGGTGGGCTCCATACTTTTCAACTGAAATATCAACGTGGGAATAACAAGTGATTATGTTCCGCTTAAAATAAATTTTATTAATGACGCTTTTAGACACAAACTTGCTTTTTCATGTTTTAAGAGTCAAGAAAAAGCTAAAGATGACTCTAGTCGCCTTCGATGTATTAACGAGCCCGAAGTGACAAATGCTAGGTTGGACTTTTTCAGTTATAGAGTTTGAAAAAGGCCAAAAGAAACTGCTCTGGAGATCTAGGCAGAGGGTGTGCCAAACCTTTCGCGAAACCACAGAATACGTTTTACGGTACGGGTGGTCGATCTTTGTGAATGTTGTGTTCACTGCATCGCTATCAGTAGGGCGGCCGACACGGTTTCCTAAGGATAAAGGATAAAAGCCTATAGGGGTCTCCCAATATACGCGACGGTACGCGGGAGCACAAGTCCGTGTTAGTGCCACCGACTCTCAGGAGGAATCACCCACCTTCGTAGAGATCGACAGTCACTATGTTTAACGACGCCGGAACACGTCTCTACCTAGACCTCTAGATGTTTGCGTTATGTTACAAAGCGTTGTTATGTAAATTGGGTTTATTTTAATGTTGATCTTGCTTAACAGTTTGCCTTTCAGGGTCGCCACGAGATGTATATATACAACTTCCTATATGCAATCTAAGATGAGAAGCAAATCTTTTCAATCTTTCAACTTTGAAAACCTTAATCTACTGAGGGAAAAGAAAGACACAACTTTTTCCACAGATCATAGAACACACACTAAAATGCACATTTTCCTAAATCGTCAAGCACACAGTCAAATGCAAAATGCACAATGCATGTATTTCTTTTCGTTATCCTTAATGTTGATGTAAGACAGAAAGGAAACTGTTGTATAATTTTGAATCTAATTTCAAGTAGAAATAAACAAGCTTGTCCAATAATCAAAAAGACACCTTATGATCGACTTGTTTAAACACAGGAAATGTATAGATCCAAACCATAAAATGAAAAAAAAACAAACTCAAACAGCCATGAAAAGTAATAAAGCTAGCTCTTAAGATCACAAAGACACTTTTACAGTTCAGGATCTAAGAGGCCACAACTATACTGGTTCGCTTTTCACAATGGGAAACTGTAACTGAAATAAGAAATACTGAAAGAACATTCACAGTTTCATCACACAACTGAGGCGGAATAATGTCAAGGAAAGTTGGTTTACAGCAAGTACAATGACCAACAATCAGCAGCAAAAATCAGTGAAAACAGGGCTAAGACACAGTGGAAAACCTCTGGGAGACACTGGCTAACAGGTCCAGCGCAGGCTCTGGTCTGTCAAATTGACTTCCAGCGCAGTTCCCGAAGGGAGTACCTGCGCTGTAATGCAGACTGCCTGTGGACAGCCTGCTCTGGGACACGAGAGTTGCGTTTACAAGGATTTCCGGGTCATAAAAAGCTCAAAAATGCACTGTTTTTGCTGAAATAAAAAGCTATAGGTCAAGTACAGGCTAAGGGATGATCAAGAGGATGAAAAGCTATCACAAAGAGTACAAGAGTCTTTTGTATATCAGCCCTTCAAATCATGAATCTGCTCAAAAATGAGCAAGAGTAACAGCCCCTCTACTTCGCTTTTGATATAGTCAAAAGCTTTTCGATTCGGTACTCTTTGGTTCAGGAAATGAATAGCAAAGATACTACAAACACCAACAAGATACTAGGATCCCCAGCGGAGTCGCTAGTTTGTTGTGGGGAAAAGTATCCGACTCGGATGACCCTATCCCTACTCTAAAGGTGACAGTCTTTAGCAACAACTGAAAGTAAAGCTTTGATATTTTCCTTTATGAAAGTACAGAGAGAAGGAAGAAAAGATTAACCAACCTGGTGTCTTTCGCTTAGTCGGTCCTTATCCTCTCTCTTTGTCTCTTGTTCCCAGCTCCTTACTCTCTTGGCCGGTCCAGCTACACACAGATCCTGCACAAAACAAGAGAGGAAACTACAAGATACATGTACTCATAACTGATGCATGGATTAGAGTGAATCAAATATACAAGTAAATACAATACATCAATGCAATACAAGTATATAGGAGAACATGCAAAACTTTATTGATAGAAGTAACAGGGTTCTGAGAAGGTTACAACCATTGATGGCTCCAATCCAGCAGCACCTCCCCAGCAGCAAGAACTCTCCTCTTCACCTCTAGTAAAACAATCACCCAATAGCTCTAACTGTAAACCAACAGCACCTCCTTGCTTTACACAAAATTCCAGCCTCCTTAGACCTCATAGAAGAGCTCTATATATAGGAGAGAAGAAGAGAGGATGAGTCAGCTTGAGGCTGGCATAGAGCTGACTACTGTCCTCTCCCTCTTCAGTTAATCTTCAGTTCTTGAGTCCACTTGGAGATCCTTGCTTACACATGGTGATCAAGTACCTCTTACTCATCACAGGGCGAATCTCATGAACCAAGTGTCAGTTTGGAAGCTTCCTGGGCAGTTGACACCTTGCAGAATGACTGTGCCACTTGGCCAATCTCGCCCAGCGCAGGTAGCCTTCATTAGATTTGACTTCCAGCGCAGGTACAAGGAGGAGCAGTTGCATTCCAGCGCAGATGCTCAGTGGAGCAGCTGACATGATCCAAAATTAGCCTGTTTTGAAGTGTTTTCAGGTGGAGAACTGATTGGAAGTGTTGTTGTTTGATGACCTTGCTCTTTTAGGGGTAAGAACAACATGTTTAGGGACTGAGGATCCCTGTAATTATTGACATTTTATGCTCCATGTCGCGAGGCACAAAAATGTCTATAACAAGGATTTAGCCAGCCATTTCCTTGAGGGTAATAGGTTGTGGAATGACCTAAGGTGATGTGGTATTGGTTACAAAAACTGATCATGTTCTTTGATTTGAAAGCTGCAGCATAATTTATCAGTTATGATTTTATCAGGGCAGCCAAATCTAGACAATATATTGGTTTCTAGGAAACTTATGATTACTATATCATTGGCCTGTCTGGAGGGGATGACCTCTATCCATTTGGTAAAATAGTCAGTGGCAGTGAGAATCCATTTGTGTTGGCCTAAAGAGGGTGGATGGATTTCTCCGATGAAGTCAAGACCCCATTGTTGGAAGGCTTTCTCAGTGGAAATTGGTTTTAGGGGTAAAGGTTACAATTTTCTCTTGCCCTCAAAAATTTGACACCTATGGCAAAAAGTGACAAATTTCTTCACATCAGCAAACAAGGTCAGCCAATAGAATCTAGCCCTTAGGATTTTATCTACAGTTGATTTCCAGTAAAGGTTTCCACCATAGTCTCATGCATGAAACTCTTGGAGAGCCTTGTCAGCTTCATCTTTTAACAAGCAATTCGATAAAATTCCTTCATGATTTTTCCAAAAAAGAGCATTATCTAAAATACAAAACTTTGAAGCTTTCATTTTTAAAAACCTTTTCTTTGTTCTGGATAACCCTGGAGGAGCTTGCAGGTTTAGTAACACATAAATTACATCAACATACCAAGGGGAGTCTAAAAAGGCCTAGCTGATTTGTGGAGTCGCCATCTCCTGTTCGTCATCTAGTTTATTTATGTCTAAGGCTTGACAGTTGGTTTCTGCCATGATTTTGGCCAATCCTTGTCCTTTTATCAATTTTGTAGGTTTTATTTCAATATCATATTCTAAGATGGTAGCAATCCATTTACCCCTTTTGCCCTGAATTCCATCCTGAGTCAGGATGTCCTTGACAAATGCATTAGGCACATATGTTATCACATGAGAATATGATATGTAGACTCTGAAGTCTTTAATGGCTTTTACCAGCGCAAAAGCTTGCTTCTCCATAATTTTGTATTTCAGTGATGCATCTCTAAGTGCTTTACTAAAAAAGGCTATAGGTTTTTCACATCCCTGGTCATCCTTTTGTAATAAAACAACTGCTATAGTGTGTTCTAATGCAAATGAAAAGATTATGAAGTCTCTATCAAATTGTGGACTAGTGAGGACCGGTGTTCTAGTTAAATCCATTTTGATTTCCTCAAATGCTTGTTTGGCTTAAACTGTCCATTTGATACTTGAATCCTTTTTTAACATGTCATTAAGTAATCTTATTAGTTCAGCTAGGTTAGATATGAATCTTCTCAAAAAATTTATCTTTCTTAAGAAAGCTTGAAGTTTATTTATATTTCTTGGATGAGGTATTTGTAAAATAGCTTCTATTCTAGCAGGATCAATTCGAATGCCATCCTTTGAAATAATATGACCTAAGAGTTTACCTTCCTCCATGCCAAACAAGGACTTCTTTGGATTTAAAGAGATACCATATTTTCTGCATTTTAAGAATACTTGTTTGAGATGGTCCAAATGCTACTGCTCTGATTTATAAAAAAAAGTTAAGTCATCCAGATATATAACAAGAAAATCGTGAATCTCTTTGGCAAATGCAATGTCCATGGCCCTTTGGAAAGTTTTTCCTGCATTCTTAAGGCCAAATGGAATTTTAATGTACATAAATGTGCCCCATGGTGTTGTAAAAGCAGTTTTTTCTTGGTCGTCAAGATGAACCAGAATCTGGTTATACCCTAAAAACCCATCTAAAAGTGAAATCCTGGAAGATCCCACTGCCCTTTACAAAATGTGATCCATCTTAGGTAAAGGGTAATTATCCTTTAGAGAAACCTTATTCACATTTCTCAGATCAACACATAATCTTATTTCCCCAGTTTTCTTTCTAGTAGGCACTAAATTAGATACCCACTTTGAAAATATAATAGGGGCAATTATCCCTGCTTCATACATACGTTTAATTTATTTTTCAAACAATGGTAATAACACAGGGTTGATGCTTCTAAGTTTTTGTTTAAATGGTTTATGGTTTTCTTTCAAAAGTATTGTATGCTGAATTATGGAGGTGTCATATGATTTCAAATCCTCATAACTCCAGGCAAAGACATCCTGGAATTCTCTCATGAGTTCGACATATTTTAACTTTTGGTCAGGAGATAAAGACTTTGATAGTTTTATCATTTTTGAATATTTTTCTGTCCCTAAGTTATATTCTTCAATGTCTACTTTTAGTGGTTCCATCTTTGGTTTCTTTAGAATGACATTGGAATCAAATAGGTCTTCTAGGGGAGTTAATCCTTTAGGCAAATCATTGTCTTTTAGATCAATAACTTCTGCTTCCTCTTCAATTATCTCATCTAGGTCCATTTGCTTAAGGTTTTGTATTTATTTTTTAGTGAATTTTGTGGGATGAAGCATTTGAGTTGAACTTTCTTCTGACATATTTATTTCTACCTCATTTATCTGATTAGAGTCACTGAATGTATCTACATCAATGTAACTGTTAGAAAATTCTTCATCTAAAGTTAAAAAGTTATTAATCTGGTCATCACTATCGAAAACTTGCCAGTTCTTCAGATTATCAGGGATGGCTGGCCTGTGCCTAATTTTAGCAGTGAACTGATGATTACGTTCGAAAGGTAATTTGCAGGTGTTGGCAAACATTGCCAGACTATGGGCTTGCAAATTGTGTTTTCTAGGGATTTTAGCAAGCTGAGTTTCTAAAAAAGTATTAAGAATCTCTATAACTATTCCTTTGTAATGTCCTAATCTAGGATCTCTAGTTAAATATTTCCCTTTGATCTGTTGAATGATTAATTCAGAATCTCCTATGACAGATACTCTGATTGCCCCTAATCTTTTTACAAGTTTCAGTCCCAGCAAGAGAGCTTCATACTCTGCCATATTATTGGTGCACTTAAAATTTAGTCTGTAGGCATGGCCTTCAGCATGGTCATTTTCTAGGTTATACACCCAAACTCCTGCTCCTGCCCCTGATTTATTGACAGAGCCATCAAACTCTAAATGCCACAGAATTTCATGTTCATAATTAGTGTCAGGGGTGGTGGGAATTTGTTTAACAATGGAATCTGGTTTTCCATTCTCATCTGGTTTTTCTTTATTGCCTGATTGGTCATTGGTATTTGATATTTCTTGAATCTGAACACTTGATTTTTCTTTTTTAACTTTTTTTTGTTCTACTGCTAAAACTTCTAAAGTGTTGGGAGGATTGATTTCAGCATTATAAAGAATAAATGAGTCCATATCAGAGTGTACTGAGTAGAAAGGGAAATTTTGTGGTTTTTCTTGACTACTTACTACATATTTCATTAATGTTTCTCTGTATAACTTCTTAGGTTGGCCGAAAACCGAGATAATAGCATATGACATATCTAATTGAAGTGATCCCTGAAGCTTAGCACCCTAGGACCTAGATAATAACATGCCATATTTAGGTGGTATATCTGCTACTACTATATCCATTAAGATTGTTTTTGCAGGGTATTGAACCAAAGAAACACACAATTCTTTTATTAAACCTAAACATCTCACCTGACTAGAATCAAAAGAAAAGAGGTCTTTGTATGGTCTAGTAATTTCTAGATCTAATTTCTCCATAATAGACTTGGGCATTAGGTTATGAGATGCTCCAGAATCAAACATGGCATTGTGAAGAATTTTGCCATGTATATTTAAACTCACATAGAAAGGAGGAATTCCTCCTTCTAAAGGTTTTCCATTTACTTCAGGGCCAAAGATCAATTATGGCTGGTCATCAAAAACATTTACAGAGTCTTCAGTTCCAGTGATTTTAAGTGATCAGTTGATTTGACTTCGATAGGCATCATTTTTAGCTAATTCAGACAATGGAACAACTATCTTTAACTTACCTAATTCATTTTCTAGATTGAAGGGTTTTTCTGTTTTCTATATTTTCAGTGTTTTTCTCCTTTTCAGGAGTGGGGTTATGATTAGTAGTTTCTCCTAAATCAACTTCTGGAGGTTCTTCCACATTTCCCTTGGAAGGAGAAGAAGTGGAGGACTGTCTGTTATTTAGTTGACTATCAAATACATCTTCAATGATAGAGTTAGAGGGGTTATTATTTGATCTAGACAAAATATGTACAGGTGTAGTGATTGTCTTACCTTTCGTTGGTTGTTTTGGAGCTTTTTGTTTGTTGGCTTCAGGAACATCAATTCTTCTACTCCTAAGGTTGTATTCTTTTTGCACCTCATAGATAGCTGTGTCATATCCCTCCCTGAAGTCAAATGATTCACCTGACTGAGTTTGAAATTGTTTAAGAACGTAAGCCTCTTGATCCTCTTGGGTTAAGAAAAATTCATTTCCATTACTGAGTCCCATCAAATTGATTTGAGTGTCCTCTTCAGGCTCTTCAGAGTTTGAGCCTTCTGCATAATTATCCTAGAAAGGAGGTCTAATGTTTTGGTCTGGTCCAGTCTTCCCTGTGTTCTGATTTTGGTTTTTTCTGAAATTAGGATTTCTCCTTATGTTGGTTGGTTGACCATCCCAAGGAGCTTTCCTTTCAATTTTTTCCACTCTATCTCCTAGCCTATCCATCCCTTTAATTATAACATCTAATTTCTGTTCAAAGGGTGAAGATTCTTCCTTTAGTGGTATTCTCCTTTCACTCCTAACCTTGGCTCTTTTAGACATTAGATTGGCTTCAAAACTAACAGCGATGCTTTGAATGTCTTCTAGAGTGTGAGGAGCTCGTTCTCTTAGCTAGAAGGCCATGTCAGAATCAAATCCATCAGGGAATTTGATTAAAGCTAGATCAGGTGGAGGTCTGAGATTTTGGGAATGGCTTTGTAGACAGTGTTGAACCTAGTGCAGTAATCTCGCACAGTTTCTTGTGTTCCTCTCTTTAAGTTTTCATACTCTGATAAAATTTGAAGAGGATCTTTCTTTTTCTCCCATAGGTTCAAAAATTGTCTATAAAGAGTTTCTAGGGAATCTATACTGTTTGCAGCTAGGGCTCTAAACCAGGTTCTGACTTCCCCAGTTAGACTCTGAACAAATATTCTCATTCTTACATCATCAGCATCTATCTCATATATTTCAAAGTAGTCAATCATTTTTTTAGTATGTTGTTGGGCTGTGTAGGTACCAATACCATCAAATGGAGTGATTTTACCTTGGTAATCTTGGGGCATGGCACCTAAATTGGCTGGTAAAACTAGGGGGTGTATATCTGTTTGCCATTACAGTAGGTAATGATAAAACAACGGCTGTGGTTGGGATAGTAGTGGATATTTGAGTTGTGGATGGAGGGGTAGAAGGTGTGATCTGTTGTGGAGTCGTTAGGGGTTGAGATGTATGTGGAAATGGTGAGGAGTTTACAGAGGTAGTAGTAATCACAGAGGGGTTGGGTGTTCCTTGGGAGGTAAGATCAGACTGTATTGAGTTCTGCAAATGTCTGTCAATTGAGAAACTGACAGCATCAAACTATAATTCTTCGATGAATACTGGGTCTAGGACTAGGTCAATTAGTTTCAAATGAGAAGATTTCCTAAACAAAGAGGTTTCAAAACGTTCATCAAAGGGTTCGTCTTCAAGATAAATCCACCTAATAGGACAGGATTTTGATCTGTAGGTGGGCCTAGAACTAGCAGAACTTTCTTAACTTTCCTATCTCCTGAGAATTTTGGGGATCAGATTAGGATTCTCAAACACTTGTGGTGGGTTGGGATCAGGATTAGCTCTGGTGTAACGAGTCCTTTTTGAAGCCAGGTTTTTAGGCTTTGTTTTTGGGTTTTTCTTAATTGGTATCAACAAACAACTTCTATGTTTCTTTAAGATGATTTAGGTTTGGGATTTTAAACTTTCTTAAAGGAGTATTTGACTATGGAACTAGTTCATGTTAAGTTCATAAACTAAACCAAAGATTGACTAAAGCAGCATTCATCTACTTATGCACTTGCAGAGCAAGAGCAATTCAAAGGCTATCTGGCTAACTTCAGGCTCCGTCTGTAGTTTATAAAGTAAACAATAATAATGAACAAACAAACTTGTCGTTCCCTAGTGGAGTCACCACTATGTTATCACTCAGATTTTCCCAGAAGTTGTAAGAAGAGGGAAAGGGGTCCAAGGTAACCACAAACCAACTTTTAGGTACAGAATCTAGCCAATCTGTATCCAGAGAAGGCTCTCTCTTTAAGGTTTAGCTTTGTTTTGGAAGATATTAGGCTAGTTACAAAAGCTTACAGGTTTTGATTGTGATTGGTGTTGAAATTCAGTAGCAGATGAGTAGAAATCAATATTTTAGGCCATTGGGCTAATGTAGTCAAAAGAAGATGGCTCAAATGGATTTTGTTTTTCAACAAAGGATGGCTTCATAGGGCAAGATAGGTAAACAGGGAGCAAATAGAGACTTGAAAAAGATGGAATGGACTTAAAAGGGATGAAGGGCAATTAAGAATCTTTCAACATGTTTTAAGAGGAGGGAACTTGGATGATCACCAATAAAAAGCAATTAAGAATTTTTTACTAAATGATCAAATGATAAACTAAGAAGTAGGAGAAATTAAGAATTCCTTGCCTATGATATTTTAGAATAAAAATAATTGAAGATAGATTGCACTTAAGCACTTTCTGAATTATTCTTTTTCGTTTTAATATTCAAATATGAAACATAATTGATATAATAAACAAGAGAACAATAATACATGAGATATAAAATACTTATTTGTCCGTTGTTTGACACATGAATCCTGTGAAAAGTCCTTTGCATTAATTCTTCATCCATCCAACCACGAGATTTGTCCAACAACACTTTATTCCAAAGTAATCAGTTTTATAGCAATGTCTAAGAATCCACCCCTCAATACTCTAAATGTGGGAGTATTTATACAAAAGTTTTACAATAAAATATCTAATAACAAAGAGAGATATATTCGAGGGTGACTAACTATAAGTTACGTGAAAATAGAGACAGATGGTCTCGTAGATAGAAGATAAAGTAAACTGATGGCTTGCTATCCCTATTCTTGTGAATGAGCTGGAAGTAGGCCCTATGATGAAGCATCTTGTTGTCTTCCTCGTAAATCAGTGCTGGTTGTTCTGCATTTCACCTTCTTACTGATACACTTTGACCTGTTCTGATACTCTTTACCTGTTTGATCCCTATCTATCTTCTTTTACCATCATTGATTGTAGTAAACAATTAAAATTTACTTTTTTACCAAGGGTAAATTACAAAATGTCTAGCATTTTAGTCCACCATTTTCCTGTGGTATTCTGGTTCTTTGAAGTTTCCTGAGGATTTCATCAGTCTCGGTGTACTTGAAAAAAGTAGGCTGAACTGGAAACAAATGCTTTAAATAATGTTCAACATAGAAAAGGTTTTCTATATTGTCATAGAGAACTATGTCCGTAGGCAGTGCCTTTGGTGCTGATGTGTTGGTTGATGAACTTGCCTGGTTATTTTCATATTGATCCAATTTGTCAACATAATCTGCCTCATAAATTTATCATTTATAACTAAAGGACTATGGAGTCCTTTGCTTTGCAAAATATCAAATTTCTCCATGAAAACATTAATTTCCTCTTGCATGTTTTGGCATCTTCTTTCCAAATTTTGCATCAGAGACCTTTTAGTCAATACCTTTTTTACTTCCAGAATAGTCCTTGTTCTGTCTTCAATGCCAATTTCTTCACACTGGTGCTTATTCTTACTATTCAAAACATTTATAAGCCTGGTGGCTTCCTCGGGTATCCTTCCTAATTCTTCCTTTGTCCTCTGAATTTCTTCCAATGCTAATTTTACTAAATCAATCTATTCAAATATTATTTGTATTGATGGCCAAACATCATTTATTGACTGAGTGATGTTGGTCCAAAGGATTTTGTTAATGTCTGCCAAGGGCTTGTCAAAAGTGAGGTCTTTCTCTAATGATTTCACCTTTTGTTCTAACCCTTTATTTTCCCTTACCTTTTCTGCAATTTATCTTTGAGAGATCATATCTATGTTCTAAGGTAACTTATTGTTCTTTTACCTTCTGTAATTCAGAGACTTGGAGTTTCATCTCCTCCATTGATTTTATCAATTCCTCTGTACTCAAACTTGAAGTACTTGCTTGTGTTGTTCCTATGACTGTACCTGTGACTACCTCAGCTGTGGCCAAAGGGACATTGGGTGCCAGAGTTGTTGCTAGTGTTGAAGGGACTGCAGTGGAGACCACTGGTATCACATTTGGAGGCTGGGAGGTCAACTCTCCCTACTTGATTTTGAGTGATTTCTCTAACTCTTGCTCAGTCTCCTTCAATTACTCATTAAGCTGTAGGACTAAGTCCATAAGCTCCTCTTCAGACTTCTTCTAAATGATTTCTGCAGTTTGTGGATGTCTTGATGCTTGTAACTTTAGCTGCTTTCTCAAGGCAGCTATGTCTTCATTTTTTTTCTTTATTAAGGCTTCTGCAACCTTCACATCCTTTGGATTATGACCCAATCCAATTACTAACTCTTCCAAAGATTTAATTCTATTATATTTAGCCTGTGAAGAGGCTCCCTTTAGCTGTAATTGGGCAGTTGTATTATTTAAAGAATTTTCTAATCTTTGGGCTATCATGGCCTTGCTAGTCAATGTAGAATAGACCATTTCCTCTATTTGCCTGTGTAACTCAATTTGATCCAGGGGATGAATGTCCTTTTCCATGACCTCAAAATCTGTTTGATGGTAATCAGAAATTGTTTGAGGTTGTTCTACTTTGGGTTTGAAGAAACTCATTTTCATTTTGCCTTCCTAGATGTCATAGGCTGACATCAACCTGTTCTAATTAGTAAGAGTTGTTTTTAAATTCTGATTGTAGACCTGGATCCTTAATGGCTCATTTTTGGCTTTTATTTCTTTGAATTTCTTCTTAATATCTAAGATTTCACTTGATGGAGGCCTAAAGGAGGACACTTCAACACTTTGTTGTCTCTCTAGTTCCTGTCTCTGTGAACTAGAAGGTGTCCCACCTACTAGGAAAGTCTAATGACTATCTGCCCCTTCTTTTCTCTGGCTCTCTGTAGTATCCTCAAAAAATTCCTCTTCTGAAAGAGGATTTAACATGTGCCTTTTAGCACCATGCTAGTCTGATGGTCCATTGGCAGGGGTAGCTACTTCCCTGTCTCTCTTTTTGTTCTTTTCCTCATTCAGAGAAGTCTGCAAAATTGGAGGCTCTATATTAAATTGAGTTGGAGGAGCCTATGTTTGAGCTTGCTCCTGAGAAGTTTCAGGCTGCTTTGACATGGTGGATTGCTCTGTGGCTTGAGTGCTAGTCTCTGGTTATTTTCCTTTGGATGTCTCTAAAAGTGGTGTATTGGTCTGTTGTGAGTGCCTTTGAGAGGTTTTAGCTATGGAGGCACTAATCGCTGATGCTGACCTTTGAGAAGACTCAAAATGTACCCGTCCAAAAGAATCCAGGTCAAGTGTTTTTTCAAGATCCCTCATTACATTTTCTATGTTGACCTGCTCACTATCAGTTTCTACTAAGGTCCCTTCCCTTCATTCATCCATGTTGGCAAATTTCTCAATCTCTGGGATTCTGTGGTGCAAGTATGGTGATAGTCTATTTTTCATCCTTCTATCACAGATGAAGCTGTGAGGGTAATATGGAATCCAACCAAAAATTTTGTGTAATTTAAGATGATCTTCTAAATTTTGCTCTGCTTCTTTCCATGCTTCTCTAATGTTGCAGATGAAAGGGCCTAGTTGATGCTTGATTCTGAGTTGTTCTTTCTTTTTGGCTCTAGTAAAATGAACCAGATATGAGTTTATCATCTGCCTATAGTATTCCAATGCAAACAATCTCATTGGAACATATTTTGGTAACTTGAAAGGGGGAAGCTCACACCCATATATCCTGATTTCTGTATAATTCTGGTATAAATACCAGTCACCTATTCTATACTGTTTGGAGAGTTGAAGGACCCTCTTAATGTCATCACCGATCCTGGGAGGGGAAATCCCTGTCAATAAGGTAGTTGTTGGATGAACGAACTGATCAATGAACTCATTATATGAGTAAGAGGTATCAAAGGATTTATGGAAGATGGAAGTCCAAAAGATAACAGACCTTGGATTACCCTTAGTATCAAGTTTTATGATAGGGAATGGGAAAATATTTTACAGCATGAGGTGATATATGAAGGTGGTATATTTGAAAACCCTTTCATTTTCCAGTCTTATGAGTTGGTCATGAATTTTATCAGTAATGAATGAGGCATAATCATACTTGATAGCAGGAGGTTGACTAGGGGTAAAGATAGACATCAACACTAGGGCTAACTCATCTACATACTCACTAGTGTTGAATCTCATAACTGCAGATATCAAGTGAAGAAAACTGACCCATAAGGAGGGGGACTTGTGGTCTAATATTTCTCTTGTATGAAAGTCTGGCAGAGGTGATTAAGTTCAGATTGGGACATTTTGATTGATTTTTCAAGTAAATTGTCAATGGAAATGTGAGTGAGAGCTTGACTGGGGGTGAAATTGCAACATCTTATTGATTGATTTAGTATTTATTGGGAAGAGGACTATTTGGAAACTGCTCTGTGGATGGGGTTATAGTTTGCATGGCATAGATGGATTATATCTGGAGAAATATGTGCACTGGGGAGGAAATACCTAGGGAGGTTGGATTCCCACAGTCCCATGACATCATGGCCATTCAAGTAGTTATCTCTACTTTGGCAAAAGACTTTGAGGTGATTTTTATCAGTGGTTAGGTCTTTTATTTGGAAGTCCTTATTTGCCAAAGGCAGATAGTCTAAATATTGATGAGGGTCATTAATGGGTGCAACATCCAAACCTACCGGGGTTTCCATTTTTTGTTCTTGTGGATTCAGAAGGAAACTATGGTTTTCTTTGTGAAATGGGCAAAACAGAGGCTATGGGGGACTTAAATGATGAGAATAATAATGAATTATAATGAAATTGGTCCTTTTTCGTCAATTTACAGTGGAAAACAAATATTTGTAGGGTTTTTGACGGGAATTGGATAAATACCTGTTTTTTGGGGGATGAACTATGAACTGCAGGTACTGGATGTGGCTGGAGGGTTCTGGGCGGCGTCTGCTACAAGGTTTGGAGTAGGTTGGCGACTGAAACTCGAGCTAGTTGACCTCGACATTTGTTTGCATGGGCATACGGGTTTACAGGATAAAGCACTGAAAATGACTTGTTTGTTTTATTTACAAAGTCAAGCGTTGGCGAGTTTTTGGATTTTGGACGGGTGACGTCAATCCGGAGGGTGACGTGATGTTTTGTCATTTAGTTTGGAGGCAGTAATCAGTTTATATCACACCGCTTATGGAGAGGGGGAAGTATTTGGCCTCATCCGCGCGATTCCACAGAGTGATTGACGTGTGGTGGAGGCACTGTGCAAAAACTGCTTTTCAATCGCGTGTGTTAGGGTTGTGCAATATGCATGACAGCCATTCGATCTAGGCATGTTGATCGAACGTCTATCAGAAATGAAAGGTAGTGGGAGTTTAACAATGGCGGGCCCAATATATTTAAGGGTTAAGTAATTATATCAGGGGTGACGGGATTGGACTGGGAGGCTATTAATTAACCGTGAGGGTTAATTAATCCCTTGTTAATGTGGTGGGGGATTAAGGGTTATTAATTAGTAACTGTTTAAATAATTAATTCCCATTTAAACTGTATAATGGTTATAATTAACCAAAGGGGCAGGATATATATAGAATTTCAAGGTTTTGTATAGTTTACGTAATACGGGAATGGGTAACTTTTCATAGGGGATTTATATATTATGGGTTAACAGTTAATATGACTTTATGAGATGTAAAAAGCTCTAAGAAAAAACATTTGAAGTATGTATTCTAACTTAGGCTAAAGTGGAAATGAGGTTTTTTTATGGAAAATGTTGTAATTTTCCTAAGTAAAATGGGATTTTACTTAGGAAAAACTTTATCAAGGGAATGAATGATTTTTATGAAAGGGTATGATGATTAATGAATGGTCTTAAGTACTTAGGCTTTATAAATTATTGGGCCAAGGGTTTGGTCCCTCCATAAGTCAGAGAAATTCTCTAAGCCCCTTTAATTTGATAGATACCTTGGTACTTATGGGAAATTAGTGAAACTTTAGGGGAAATGAGAAGGGGGGTTAATCATTTAACTTTTCTTTGCTTGAGATGTCTTCAATGAAATACATGCCTTTGCCTTATGATGAAAGTAAAAGATTTACACATATAGAATCATCATTCACCACACGTTATTCTGCAAACATTGTCTACCTACCCTACCTACTTTAACCTAGCATTTTTACTGCTTTATTAGGGTGCACTTAGATTGGCAAACCCTGATCAAACTTTTCTTCTCTTTTACATGCCAATGCCTATCTAAGTCTACACTTATTACATCCAAGGGCTCAGATTAAACTGTTGAGCTCCTTTTATTTACTCTACCTATCTACTTATCTGCCAAGATTACACTGTTTGGTTAGATATTTATTCTCTATTTCTATAACATGAAATTGAAATATGAACCAGCCAAGTTTAAAATGTTTGACTATTCATGAATTGTGGCATAAGTGACAAGCTGCACACAATTATTTATTACACAAAGTGAAAAACTAGTGGCATTTAGACTTGCACACTTTCCTGGTCTTTCTTTTTGTTGGGGTTCATTTTTTTGACCATCTCTTTATTCTTTTTACCCTTTGATTTTTTCTTTTAGGGTATACCCTCTTTACATTTTTTTTTATTTTTTTATTTTTTTTTTCTAAATATGGAAAACCTTTCCAACAAGTAAAGGTATGAACATATTACATAACTTATCAAGTCAATCATGATATATGACACCTATTGGTATAGGGGCATAACAGGTTGAATAACCAGACTCATGGTGGGTGGATCGATACCAACGATTTTATAATCAAGCAAAAGGATCCATCATCAAATGCATTGGTTGTAATACCTACAGCATGCAAGTCAAAGGTAAAAGAAATAAACAAATTCGTAAGTCAACCCATGAAGTTTACGTTTGAAGCTTTTAACATGGGCACTTTTTTTTAATTATATTACTTCATCGGTGAAAAGTGTAAACTCATATTTCTGGGAAAGTTTGTTTTTTTTTCTCCACGAGAAATAAGGTGTGTTTTTAATGTACACAACATTTGAGCTTTGGAAAACAATTCACTTGTAAAGTGATTTCATAAATTGTTTGAAGTAAAGTGAATCTTTTGCAATGGAGTGATAAGGTATAAGTTGTAATGTGTAGAAATAAGGTGCGGAGAGATAAGGAGTATATTTTGTAATTTTGGAGTTATAAATATTTTTGTATTTGGAGTGATAAGTGAATTCTTTTTTAGAGAAATTCATTGTTGTACTCCAAAGTATTTTTTACTTTGAGAGCGATTGAGTCAGTGCAGGCAGTTTTTAGAAGACAATTTGCTTACAAGTGTGACATTCTCATTGAGAAGTTTACACTACAAAGTTGTGACATTGAAGAATGATGTACTCCAGTAATTAATAAAATCATAATTTTTTGTGGTGCTTGTGTCCTAGATCTGCCTAAAATTGAATAAGGGGATCTTAGGTACACCATGTGTAATGAATGCATGTGCATGACTTGTGTTCAAATTATCTCTTTGTATTATGCTTAAACAACTACATGCACATAAGCAAGCTTAAGTATAAGAACGCTTATTCAAGCTCCTGTAATCAAGCTTAAGTACACAAGCACAAAGCGTCACATCATCAACTTGATAAGATGATCTTCCAAGTAAGCACATTTCACATCATGTAATCAAATCAATCAAGTTAAGGATGCTACAAAATCAAGAATTTCAAGCCAAGACAACATCAACATCATCAACACTTTTTGAATCACTTGCAGATAAACATGTTTTAACTGAATTGTATGGGTGCATCCTCAGTTGTAACTGACACCCTAATTTGAATTGTTAAGGTGAATACATTAAGTCAACTAAGTCTTCAATTGATTCATCAAGATTGAACTTGTCATTTGTCTCTTGGGTGCATTTTTGATAGTGTTCAACACCCTTCCTTTTTTAAAAAATTAGCACATTCAGTGAGTACATTCAAGAAAGCACAAAATGTCAGTAATCAATCAAGCAAGTTCAAGAAAGCAATCATCATCAAACGAGTGTGAATTATATTCTTCAAATGAGCATCAAATCAAGCCAGTGTTTAATGAAAGTGCAATAAGCAATAAATCAAGGAAGTGTGTCATTCAAAAAACCAAGAAAGCGAGCGTGTCAAAATCAAGTGTGAAAGTTCAAAGCACGACATCTACAACAAACGAGCTAGTGTGAAGTTGATTGAAGCATTCACAAAGTGTGAGTGAAGCATTCAAGCAAAGCGATCGTCATCAAGCGAGCGTGAAATCAAGAGTTCAAACAACCAAGTTATAAAACTCTAGCAAGTGTTTAAAGCATCAACAATCAACAACAATACAAGCGAGCCTGAATTCAAAATGAGCAAGCTAACATGGCGCCACACATTCAACTGACCCAAATTCTTAACAATTTGATTTTATCATCAGTTGGTGACATGGTGAGCATAAGCAAAAGAACTCTTGCTAATATTAAAGTGCATCTTCAACATGCACATGAAATGATTGAGTTCCTTCAACTCGAGTCGCAACTACAAAGAACTGAGTTGCTAGAGAAGAGTGATGCTTCCAAGTCTTTGAACAATACAAATACAATTGTTGATTCCAAGTCACTGATCCAACCAACTTCAAGTGTCGAAGTGGTCCCTGATCCAGTTCAAATTTCTTCCAAACCAATCATCAAGCCATGGGAAGAACTTCAAAGTAACAAAAATCAACGAGGATTAGGATATGACAAAGATGAAAACAACTTGCATATCCCCAATTATTCTAAGCCAATCAAGTTCATCAGTGCAGGGTTTCTTGATCAAATAACATCAACAAGCCATGAGAAAGTTGCAGACAAACAGACATGTACACAAACTAAAGTTTCTGTCAAACCAAAATGCCTTCATTGTCAAAGAACCAGTCATCTGGAATATCATTGTTTTGATCTCCATCCTTTTCATCATTGTGGCAAGTCAAATCATTCATCAGCACAACGTAGCAAACAACAACAATCACGTAGATTGAAGATAAATTATTCATGGATTGATCCCTGGGAATGGTCATCCACAGTCAAAAGATTGTATAAGTTTTACAATCGAATTCACTCACACATAATGCAACCAACAGTAAAAATGAAGATGGTAATCTCGTGCAGTTGAATGGGGGAGTACACCAGTGAAACACTCCTACACCTGAAGGGGGGAAGTTTAGAAATAATTTGAAGAAGATTGTCTCTCCTTTCAGCTGACAAAGGGGGGAAAATGTCAATGAAATTGACAGTGGTTGTCAGACTGAAAGTCTAAACAACATCAGCGAAGCAGCCAGTGGGCATTTTGATCAGCGAGTGAGCATCAAAAAAGTTCAACAGTGGGCGATCGACAACAAAAGTCAGCAGTGAGCAGTTTTCAAACACAGCAAAAGCAACAGTGAGTTGTTTTTCAACATCCTCAAGCAGTGGGCATTCTTAGTGTTTTATCAGTGGACACATGATGATGATTTCAAGCAAAGGAAAGATGGCTCCTTTTGCATCTTGGCACATGATGGATTTGTCAAGCGACATTCAGAGATGAATCAGACATGCAACTAACTCATGGTCTCTTCATATTGTAGTTTCTTCAGCATCCAACTTTGGTGGTTTTTTAGGTAAATGTTTTTTTGAGGATCAACAGTTTTAGCATGAGAACTGGAAGATGGTTTCTCGTTCTTAATTTGGACTTATCATTGAGGGGGGGAATGTTAGCCTCACTCTCACATTAAAAACATTTCTATGTCCAAATAATTAAATTAATTAAAATCATGAAAGTTATGATTTAATCCTACCTTTCTAGATTGAGTTTGTTCCTCATGGTTAGGAGTCATTTTAGGCTAGTTGGTTGAGAGATTCTATCCAACTAGTTAGGCTCCTATATTAGTGTATTATTGAGATATTTTCTCAACCATGTGTCCAAGATAGACATACTATCTTGAGAGCAATTTCCTCATGTATTTATGTGTATCATAAACATTATTTTAATAATGAGAAATTCATGAGAATGAGAGACCACATGAAAATCTCTCATGTCTTTTCTACCATGTCTGGTTTCTATATTTCTGAGTGTTTATTTTATTGAGTTTATTTTGTGTGTTAGTTTCCTTAAAATGACAACAAGTACTAGTTTAATGTATGCTTTTACAACTAGTTTTTCACGGTTCCATTCTACATAAATGTTCGTTACATGCATTTTATATTTCTCATTATATGATGTGCTCTTGTTATGGATCCATTACATGGTTGATGGGATCTATTATTAGAAAATCGGAGAGATACACAAGAATGAAATAAAATCTCATTGATAAAACTACTTGGACAACTAGTACATTATATAGGCACACATAGATAGCTTCTAGGACAATCTAGATCCAAATAATTCGGATCACCAACTCACAACACAAACTATGAAGACACAACTCATGACAGATAGACTCAAACACTAACTACGAGAACACAACTCATCAACTCTATCTGGACATATCATTTCTACATTATTCCAACATCCCCCCTTAATGGAGAAATGGATTTTCAACAATGCCTAGTTGTTGTCTACATATTTCAAAGTTCATCTTTCCAAGAGGCTTGGTAAAGATGTCAACAACATTCTCACTTGTATTACAATACACTAAATGAATCTCATTTGATTGTATCTTTTCTCTTACAAAATGATGCTGGACTTCAATATGTTTTGTTCTTGCATGATAAATTAGATTATTTTCCAGCTTCATGGAACTCTGGTTGTCACATTTGATGCTTGTTGGTCCTCTTTGTTTTTCTCCAACATCTTCAAGAATCCTCCTTAACCAAATATCTTCACAAGTTGCATTGGTCAAGGATTTGTATTCATCTTCTGTGGATGACAAAGAAACAGTTGGTTGTTTCTTGTTGCTCCATGATACGACCCCTGATCCTAAATTGAATGCATACCCAGAGGTTGATATTCTATTATCAGGATTTCTAGCCCAATCTGGATCATAAAAACCTACCAACTCAACATTAGATTCATCAGTATACAAAATACCAAAATAAAGTGTTCCCTTTAGATATCGAAGGAATTTCTTTGCTGCTTTCCAATGGCTTTCACAAGGCTTAGCCAAAAACTGACTAAGGATGCTAACAGAATATGCTATATCTGGCCTGGTAGTGGTGAGGTAGTTCAAACTTCCCACCAATTGATGATACAAAGTTCCATTCACTTCTTTCGATCCATCATCATTGTACAACTTGGCATTCTGATCCAAAGGAGTAGACACTAGTTTCATTCAAACATATGAAATCTTTTGAGCATTGTCTTTGCATATTTTCTTTGTGTAATGATTATCTTACCAGATTCCCTCCAAATTTCAAGACCCAAAAAATAATCAATTCACCAAGCTCCTTCATTTCAAATACCTGTGAAAACTGAATTTTAATTTCTTCAATCAACCTAAGTGCACTACCTGTTATGATAAGATCATCAACGTACAAAGATATCAAGGCAATATTACCATCTTCATCTCTCTTGATGCACAAGTTAGGATCACTTTTGCTTCTCACAAAACCTTTGCCATAAAAGAATGAATCAATTTTCACATACCAAGATATTGGTGCTTGTTTCAAACCATACAAAGCTTTCTTTAACCTGCAAACAAGATGCTCCTCTCCCTACTTTACAAACCCTTTAGGCTGAACCAAATAAACTTCTTCTTTTAATTCGCCATTCAAGAAAGCAGATTTGACATCTCGCTGATGCATTTTCCAATGTTGTTTTGTAGCTAATGCAAACATGATTCTAATTGTATTCAGTTTAGCTACAGGTGCAAAAGTATCTTCATAATCAATTCCTTCTTTTTGTGAATAGCCTTTTGCAACCAAATCTACCTTTATACTTATCAATACTACCATCAACATTAAACTTTAGTTTGAACAACCATTTTCATCCTATGGGAACTCTATCTTTGGGCAATTATGTTAATTCCCATGTGTCATTCTTCATTATAGAGTTGTATTCCTCATTCATTGCATCTCCCCATTCTTTATATTCTTTAACTTCTTCATAACTTGAGGGTTCTACAACATTCATTACATGAGACATTAATGCATAGTCTTTATACCTTATAGGTGGTTGAATTTGACGTGATGACCTCCTTATAGTTTTACTGCTTTCATCCTTCTTTCTACTTTGTGGAGTCTCTTATTCTCTTCTTGGAGTGTCATGATTGTTGGATGCTTCCTGCTCTTGAACCTGTACTTTTTCTTGTACCTATTGTTGTACCTGTTCCTATTCTTGTTCACAACATGCTTTTATTTTGACATAATCATCAATATCATTCCATACACCTGTGTTATTCATTTTATCACCTTCCTCCACATTTTCATGAAACACCACATCCCTACTTGCAAGAAATCTATGTGACGTAGGATCAAATAGCTTGCATGCCTTTTGATCATCACAATAACCAATGAATGTGCACTTAATTGATTTGGCATCAAGTTTTCTTCTTTCATCTTTTGTAATATATGCAAACACCTTGCATCCAAAAACTCTAAAATGATTCACTTTTGGTTTATATCCATAAAATGCTTCAAAAGGTGTTTTTAGGTCTAAAATTTTGGTTGGACACCTATTTTTCAAATAAAAAGTGGTATTAATGGCTTCAGCCCAAAAACCATTAGAGATATTTTTACCTTGAAGCATGCTTAGTGCACATTCCACTAGTGTTCTATTTTTCCTCTCAGCAACTCCATTTTGCTGAGGTGTATGAAGAAATGTAAATCATTGTAGAATCCCATGACTTTTGAAATATTGATTAAAAACTCTTGATTTGCATTCTCCCCCCTGATCAGATTTAAGAATTTTGACGTATTTCCTAGTTTTTTCTTCCACCATGTTTTTGAATTCCTTAAAGTATTAAAAAACATCACTTTTATTTCTTATGAAATAGACCCAAGTGTATCTAGATCTATCATCAACAAAAATAAGAAAGTACAATGCTCCTCCAAGAGATCTAGTTTGCATAGGTCCACATACATCAGTATGAATTAACTCAATTATTTCTCTTTGCCTTTTTTCTTCATGTATAGGAAATTCCTCTCTATGTTGCTTGCCAAGTGCACATGCTCCACATTCAACATGATTATTTTTCATAACAGGAATACCTTCAACCATTGTTTTTCTTTGAAGTAACATTAAATCATTATGATTTAAATGACCATACCTTTGATGCCATAACTTTTCTGTTAACATTTTTGTAGATGCCAATGCTTGATGCCCTGTCCTGGTCACATTCAGTTTATACAAGCCTCCAACTCTGGTACTTGTGGCAATAACCTTGTAGCGATCCTAGATATCTTTAACAACACATTGTGATTTGACAAATTCCACCTTTAGATTTTGATCAACAATAGTAGAAATAGAAATTAAATTCTTTTTTATACTAGGAACATACATCACATCATGGATCTGTCTCTCTTTTCCATTAGGCAACATCACACCTATTATTCCATATCCTTGAACTTGAAGGGATCTATTATCTCCTAGATAAACACATGTTCCATCAATGTTCTCATGATATTCATCAAACCAATCCTTATTACAAGACATATGGAGTGATGCAATAGAATTAATGAACCAAGCATTCACATCATCAGTCTCAGTAGACAATGCAGCATCAGAAACAAACAATTTGATATTTTTAAATCCATCATTGGTTGAGGTGTCTTTGTCCACAAAATTCCCATTATGCCTTCTATTTATCTATTTAGACTCATTACATTTCTTTTTATAACAATCTTTCACATTATGTCCAGGTTTTCCACAATAATAACAATCATCATTTCTCTTATCATGAACTGGAAATTTAGATTGTGCCATACCTTTATGCTTTGCTTGAAACTTTCCTCCTTTGCTTTTGTCCCATGGCTTTCCTTTGTATGGCTACTTACCCTTGGCTACCAATGCCAAATCTGAATTGTTTGATCCCAAATTGAATTTCTTCATCCTCTCTTCCTCTTGTAGAAGAATACCTGTCAGTTCATCAAAAATAGCAGGCTTCTCTCTAGCTAAAAGACTTGAAACAAAAATTTGATAATCTTGCACTAAGCCATTTAATGTGATGGTGACCAAGTCAGTATTGGACACCTTTTCACCAATGTCTCCTAACTTATCACTTAGCTCTTTGATACGGTATTGGATTGAGGGGGCCTGACCCAGGTTCAGTGTTAATTAGCCAAACAAATCCCTACACTACTGGCCCTTTCGGCATCAGCCCGCAGAGTGTGGACCAAAGTCTCACCCGAAGCAGTATGGGGGGATGTTGGAACCAAGTTTCTACACCCTTCAGATGGTTGTGATGTCGTTTGATCTCTCTTATCCCTGCCTTCGCGCAGGTGATCTCACTCTAGGGCTTGTAAGACAAACCCTCTATTCCAGCCTTCAATACCTTTGCGAAAGTATACGATCAACTTTCGCGCAGCCCTAACATGGGGATGAGGTACTTTCACACAGTTATGATAGCGTGTCGTGTATATCCCTTAATTATCCTAAGTGTTTTCTTATCTTGTCAAATATTTAAAGTTATCACCGCGTAAGCAGATATTCGTGATTGCGTTCAATTATTCAATGTACTTGCATTCATTCACACACCATATAAGCATAATAAAGGAACTTCATACACAAAAATATCCAAACCCATCAACAGAACAAATGCACAGAAATTGCAGAATAACTCCTTTTATTAATATCTTTCAAGTATTACAGACTCGGTTCACCCTACGCACACATCTGCAGGGGTCTGCGCACTCAGCTGTGGACTTCTACCCTAGGCCTCTAGGCACTCAGTTGCAGATCCTCTACCTAAGCTACAACCCAAGACTTAGACTTCTTTCTCTAAGCTATGACTCTCTTCCTCGTGTTGTTTCTATTAACTACTTAGAGCTTAGCTCTTTTTATACAATCCCATGGTCCGTGGACCATGGGTAGATTTCTTACAGCCGACTTTACTTTACAAAACTAAGGGTGGACTACCCTTTGCGACACATAGTATCTTCATGCTCCACGACCACAAAATGTGGAGTATTTACAATAATATTACAAAAACTTGACTTAAACATGGGCTTTTAGCTGCAAAAATGCCCTTGGGGGATCCCGCTCCCAACAGGCCCCCAACACAAACATCATGACTCACCTTTGAGTCCCTCGGTAGGTGCGAAGATCTTTGCCCGAAGCTCATCCAACTTGACCCTGATGACCACAACTTCGGTTGTGCATTGAGTTGCTGCCTGCTTCGCATCTTTGACTGTCTTCTTAGTATTTGTCCCTGCGCTGTCAGCCTGAAGTTGTTGTTATGTGGCTTGCAGAGTCGCAAACTTGCCTTCAACATTTCTTGTAACTGCATAAGCTTCCTCTAGCCAGGGCTTGAGTCGCGCCTTTAGCACTACTTCCCTGTGCAGTGCTGCATCCACCTATTCCTTCAGCTGCTTGGCTTCTTGCAGCTTGGCTAACCTCTAAGTCAGTGCGATGGTTCAGGGCTTGAGTCGCGCCTTTAGCACTACTTCCCTGTGCAGTGCTGCATCCACCTATTCCTTCAGCTGCTTGGCTTCTTGCAGCTTGGCTAACCTCTAAGTCAGTGCGATGGTTCATGTTGTGCCCTTCACTTCGTCATAGTGTTGTTGAAGTTCGCGCGCTTCCGTCTTGAACCTTTAGATGTTTGGGTCCTCCTGCAAGCTGGTCAGGACCTCAAACGATTGTTCAAACAACTGGGTGCAGTCTACTACTGCACTCTCCACTGCCGCAACTGCTTTTGAGACAACGGCCACCCACTCTTCCTTGACCTTTGGTGGTGTTGAAGGCTAAGCCCTCAATTGAAGCTCTGTAAACTGCAAGTTCTACTCTAAATGAACCCGCGCCATCTTCATCCGAGTTTCGCACACCCCTGTGGCTAATTTACAGATGCAGACCTCAACTAGCTCCTCCTTCAAAATGGGTAATTCTGGGACCATTCTGTAGGCCTCCTCCACGACCAGTATGTTCTTCTTACTTTGGCTGGTTGCCTCAGCTTCGGCGGCGATGGTAGCATCCCTCTGTAAGGCCATCTTCTCATTGTTTATTCTATGCTCACTGATCATTTGAAGGGCATGATGCTCGCAGGCCCTTAGCTCTACAATTACTCCATCCTGCAAGGAGTGGAGTGCTTCGTGCAGGAGTGCTGCCAGGTTCAATCCTACTCCCTTCAAGGCGCTGACAGTGGGCTTGTCAACCTCATTCTTTGTTGTCAGTGCTCCATCCGGTAGCACTAACGCACTGGAATCCTTCGTGCGCAACATATCAGCAACCTCTGATGTGCCGATAGCGAAGCTAGTAAACGCCATACCAACTGGTGACGCACGGGCCTGCAACTCCTGCAGGGCCTTTGCGGTGACATCTCTAACTGTTTCACCAATGTCGTATAAGTCTACCTTCATTAGCGTGATGGGGTCCAGCGAGGTCTTGGTCACCTTAGACTTCTTTTTGGACCCTCCCTTTTCCGACTCTCCCATGCACTTAATACGGTCAGACGTCTCTTGGGGGTCCGCGTCGTGCTGCTCTGTGTCATCTTCTTTAGTTGCTAGTGAAGGCGATCACGCGCCTTTGTCAGAGCCCCACTCTGTGCCTCCTATTTTTTTTCCTTCCTCCTTTCCTGTCTGCTCTGCCTTGGCCTTCTCAGCAGCCTCCTTCTTCCTCTTCTCAACCAGCTGCACCATCTTCAACTTGCCCTCATCCTTCTTCTTTTTTGTGGCAGACTTGCTTCCACCCACTGCCAAGTCCACGGAGGTGTGCCACTCTGCCAGCCATTTATCCAATACCACATCGATGGCATCATCTGTGGCCAGGTACATCAAATCGTACCACTTCTTCGCAATGTCCTTCCACACCCTGATTGAGATACAATGGAAATTGGATTTGAATTTGGCATAGCTCTACAGGTTATCATATAACATGGGTAACAAGCACGGGTTGCGATTGATAGCCATCCTGATATTCATTTCCATCAGGATCCAGAAGATTTTGTTGTCTCAAATGCACTTTGCATCCTTGGTTTCTCACAGCGAAGCGTACTTCGCTACTTTAGGGAGGTCCAGCATGACTGAGGGGAATTGGCTCTCTTTTGGTAGCTCCCACGCTACAAGCACAATCAAGATCAAGAGACACGCATAGTGGAATGTCTTTCTCTTCTCCTGCGCTTCGCGGTAGTTTTCTAGGAACTCGACGCAAAGGTAGTATGACCAGCTAAACTGGAATCCTTCTGCGCACTGCTATGCGAGCGCGATGACAGCAGCCTTTACCTCGTCAGTGTGACACTTCTGCATGACCTTCCCTACAAGGATCTATGTTTCCACCTTCATAGTAGGGTCACATATGCTGGAGATTGCGTACCCGTGCAACTTCTTCACCAATTTAAACTTCTCTTTCATCGATTCTGCAAGCGCCATCTCGCCACCCTTGTCACCAAAAATCATTGTTGTATTTTCTCCTGTTTATGGCAGGCATGTGATGCAGTGAATCAGCATATCAGTGATGGGTATCGGCTCCTCCAGCCACAGAAACCCATCATGCACCAAGCACAATAGCTGCTTGATGACTAAAACCATCACAGGGGTGCGGTTATAGTTCGGCACCCAGAGCAGGTTGAGTAATCCTGCCTTCTCTACTCCTCTGAGCCACTTACATGGCTCCAGTGCAGTCATCCCCATAGTTGTGTCTATGATGCGACACATAAACTGTTTGGTCACTAGGTGTGGGAACTTCTCACGGTCCGCCAAGTCCTAGTCTTCAAGCTTCAAAATCGGCACCCGTGCCAAACGCGAACCGTCAAAAGCGATCTCATCTGGTAGCAATGGGGTTTGCAAGGGAGTCTTACTTTCATCAATGTACTTTGGGACCTTGGACTTAGGCTTGTGCATAGAGACATTCTCGAGCAATCGTGTAATAAGGTCCGCACCCTGGGCTTCAACCTCCTCTATTTCCATTCCCACATCCTCATCATCCATGGGGATGTCTTCAATATCCTCCTCTTCGGCCTCTAGGTTTATAGACTTATCTTTCTCCTGGGTAGTGGGAATTGTTGGGTTTTGTCTCAACAACGTGCACACCGGGAGGGCAGACTACTTGCCCTTCTTGTCTTTCACCGTCTCCTTGGTTGGGGTTGGCTTCGGTCTCGGTGTTCTCGAGGATTTAGGCACCTCAGCCAGTACTTCGGCTACTTCTGAGGTAGCTTCTTTAGCATGTTTCTCCATTTCTTGTGCTGGCTCTTCTACCACTTGCTATGTATTGATAAATTTTGGGGGTGATAAAATAACACTCTCTATCAGTACTCGCGACGTGTCAAGAAAGTTCGCAAATGCAGGAGCTTGTTTGAGGGCTTTGAAAAAATCTAGGTACATAAGCGTCTGAGAGCTCAACAGCTGAATACTAAAAATGCCAAGTGTTTCTTGCTGGACAGCCACTTCTAATTTATATGGCAATTTGAATTCAAATCCGACCGTTCCCCCCGAAATCAGTTCATTAATGTCGGATTAGCGGTATATTTTCAAGGATCTAAGCCATAAATTTCATCTTAAATGTCGGTCGCCTGCTCTATTTGGCCTCACTTCTTCTATCTTTTCATGAACAATGACTTTAATGGTCACTTTCTAGCCAACTTGTGCAATTTCTTCTTGGGTAGCATAGCTCCCTCCGTGCTATCGCGGACCCAGTGACATGTCCTTGCTTCGCACACTCTTCCAATCGTGCAGCTCCCCAACTGGAGCAGTGTAGTTTATAGTCCCGCACCTCCTTTTAGCTACCTAGAATGCTAAAACTATGCTACTTTCATTTAGTCACATGATCGGACTCCCAGTGTATGGCTTCAAGCAACTGCCATTCACCTTTCCTGGGAAGGGTTCTCCATTTAACTTGACAGGCTGTACCACTCCTCCATCGGTAATCTCCTTAATATCATAAGGCCCTAACCAGTGCATCTTGAATTTTCTTGGGAATTTATCAAACTTACTATCATATAATAAAACTAGATCATTTGCCTTAAATGTGCGTAGCTTGATGTGTCAATCATGCCATGCATTTTCATGCTTCTTTTGAACTTGCTAGTGAGATCCAGCCAAAAATCTTTCTTCTTCAAGCTCATCCAGTTTCGCGAGCCTCTCTTCCAGGGCTCCACGAACCATCATACCTGTAAGCACTACTATGCAGAGACTAGGCACGATGTATTCCATAGGCATCACGGCTTCACACCATAGAAAAGCCTAAAAGGGGTTTGTCCCATCAGCTTCTTGCATGTCGTTCGATAAGCCCACATTACTGTAGGTATGCATAGGTCCCAATCACTTCGCTAAGCATTGAAAACATTGGTCAATGCATTTTCAAGCACTTTTTTGAATGCCTCCACTGTCCCATTAGCCTATGGGTGATAAGGTATGCTCTTTTGGTGATATACCTAAAATTCCTCTGTTAGTGCGATGATTGTCTCATTCAGAAAGTGCGTAACACGACCACTCATCAAGATCCTTGGACATCAAAATCACGTTAGTACATGCTCAAATAGGAACTTTGCAGCCATCACGCCCGTGAAATCCTTCACTAGCTGCACTTCTGCCCAACGAGTCAAATACTCCGTCGCAGTGATAATGTACCTCGCCCTTGTCTTCCCTTGTGGTTGAATGGGTCCTACAAAATCTATTGCCCACTTTTCAAAAGGTTGCAACGTCATTTGTGGATTCAAAGGCATTTCATCCCTTTGAAATAGTGCTTGTTCTTTGACATATGTCACACGCCTTGCAATATGCTTTTGAATCCTGATGAAGGGTTGGCCACCACAACCCTGCGCGTAGAATCTTTTGCGTAGTTGCTATCCTTGCATAATGTCCTCATGTGGCATCTCCATGAGCATCCGCAAGGATGCTTCTTCGTTTGAAATCAGGTACATACCATCACAATACCTCATCAATCCCCATCTTGTATAGATGCCCAACAATGACAGAGAAATCTACCACATGCACCACTAATTCCTTCTTTTGCAAGACAGTGTATCCTTCCGGTGTAGTTTCTATTGTTAGGAAGTGTATTATATCCTCAAAATTACCATCTATGACACGCACTGCAAATAGCTATGCGTCTGGCAATCCTTCTTCCAAGTTAGTAGGTTCCTCCCCTGTTTCAATGCGCGACAGATGGTCTGGTCCTGCATTCAATCATTCAATCTTCACAACAACTTCAAAATCGTACTCTTGGAACAATAAGAGCCATCTACAGATTCACCCCCCAAACACAGGCTTATTGACTAGGTACTTTAGCGCAGAGTGATCCATATACATCTTAAAATGGCCTCCTAGCAAGTAGTGCCGGTACTTCTGGAGCGAACACACCATAGCTAGCCCCTCGCATTCAGTGGTAGAATAATTCCTCTCTGTTTTAGATAATCTGTAGCTTGTGAATGCGATAGGATGGTCCAAGCCTTCTCCCCCATCCTATGTTAGTACTACCCCCAGCGCTATACATGACGCGTCGACATGTACATGAAACTCTTTCTTCCAATATGGGAAGATTAAAATCGGTGAAATAACCATCTTTTCTTTAATATATCCAAGATTTTCTTACAGTCATCGTTCCAGTAGAACGTGACATCCTTCTTCAACAATTTTTCCATCGGCACAGTGATCTAGGCATAACCTTTGATAAACTTTCCGTAATATCCCATATGTCCCAGAGTAGCGCGTAGCTGTTTTACACTCCTCAGCACTTCCAAGTTCAATATCACCGCAATTTTCGCGGGGTCTACCATCAATCCTTGTCTGCAAACCACATGCTCCAATAGGTTCCCAAAAGGAACACAAAATAGACACTTCTTGAGATTGAGCGTGATTTGGTATCTTCGACAGCATCAGGCGCAAACTTGCTATGTGGTGCTTAACCAGCCCAAATACAGTCCAATCATCAAAATATACCTCCAGGAACTTATGAATAAATTCCTTGAATGTCGCAACAAACACGCGTGAAAATATTGCAGGTGCATTCTTCAATCCAAACGACATTATGTTGTATTGAAAACAACCCCACTCAATCATGAAGGTTGTCTTGCTTCTATCCTCTAACGCGATTTTGATTTGATGGTACCCAGAGAACCCATCAATGAAGGAATATGCTTCCTGGCCACCTACATTGTCTAACACTTCATCCGTAAACGGATTCAGGAAAGGATCATGCACACAAGCATCATTCAGTTTTCTGAGATCCACGCATATCCTTATCTCATCCTTCTGGTTCTTCTCTTGCACCACCATTGGGCTTACCCAATCAAATTCTTCCATAGGCTCAATGATGCCTACTGCTAGCATCTTGTCTAGCTCTAAGCAAACCTTCTCCTTGTATTTCAGATTGAGGCAATAAGGCCTCTGCTTAACTGGCTTCGTGTTGGGCTTTGACGTGATCTTCATCACTCCTAGGTCTCTGATTATTCCTTTCAAATCCGTAAACTTGGTATGGAATAAGTCCTGGTATTCGCAGAGAAATTCAACGACCTTATCCACCGTCACATCGTCCCAGTAGTCTCCAATCTTCGTGAATTTGGGTTTTTCCTCCATGCCAATGTTCAGTTGTTTTGTTTTCACTGGCGCAATTATATCAAGGTTCTCAATCTGCGGTCTTTAAACCTCGCGGTGGCCTTCTGTTTCCAGAATAATCTTCTGCGGATCCTCATCCTCATCTTCAGTAGTTACATTATAACATTTGAGCGCATGACTCAGCTAAGTAGACCATTCGAGCTGAATTAGGTCTAAAGGATCCTACGATATCCTAAAGATCGCTGCTTTCACCTCTTGTAGCGCCTCATCAATATTTTCAAACCCGTCCTCAAAACTGAATGTCATCATGAATACTTCGCATAGGATATCCCAGTTTCCTATCCCATGGCGGAGCTCTATTTCTATATACCAATTCATTGGGATAACATCCATGGTATGATAGAACAAGTGCACCCACTCAGGTTGGGGCTTTTCTCCATAAGCCTGCATCCATTTGGTCAAATGTGCGTGTGGATCATTCTACCCATCGTACTTGTCTATCAATCACATCTTAGGCTTCCCAAATCGTGTTCTCATTATCCTCCTACATTTGCGCCAATCATCAAAGCTTCCCTTGTGCGTACCCCGCCATCTTGCGGGCGTAGCATGCAGTGCACAGTCCAAGGCCTATAAGCGCTACTCTTATGGTATCTCCCTTTCAAATGCATCCAAAAAGATATATCTACCTCATTTAGACCATCATAAATAGGCATATTTCTTGCCTCTGACGACACATAGCACAGCGACTGGGTCATCATGTTGTAATTCAGCGTAGTTACTTCGTGTAACCAATTTTTCGGTGTTCTATTTCTTCGTCGGAGTCCGAAGTGTAGGAACTCTCGTGATCCCATGTAATCTGTCCATCTGCAGTGGGATTCACCCAGTCATGGTCTCACGCTGTTATCTTATAGATGAAGTCTAGATCATCATCACTCTCATAATCCCAGATTGGTTCCGTATAGCGCAATCCTTCAGCAGGATCTAGGGGTATTATCACGCATAGTGATTTCTCAAAGATCATCTTTTGCTTCTTTAGATTGATTACCCCGTTCATATCAGTAGCCCAGTCAATTCCCAGGGGCACAGGGTAGGGATTGCTATCATCCAATATCTATATTACTACAAAATCCACCAGCATGCTCGCTCCCTCAATATCCACAGTCACCCCCTGCAACCACCCCATGGGGATGATTTTCTGTTGATTTGCCATCCTTAGTTGAATCGGAGACCATTGTAGCACAATCTCCCCATTCGCTCCCAAGTTTTCTTAGGCAGGACATTCGCATCTGACCCTAGGTCCAAAATGACCTGATCTATTTCGTACTCTCTTATTTGTCCGGCCAGTCTCATCTCTCGTTTCATCCTTGTTTTATGCTTGCCAATATTTCGTATATTACGCGTGGCTCACCTGGTGCGGTTCTAGCACATCTATTGATGAGTTCTTGTAGCCCTTTCACAGCCTTAGTATCGCGCAGTAACTTAATACAGGTTTCCAAGAAAGTTATGAGCATAGAGGGGTCCATCTTCGGCTTAGGCTTATCCTTGCTTCCTGAGGTGGAGGCTTTAGTGAAGCTTTTCTTAGCTTACATGAAGGCTTCACGAGCATGCTCCAAATCGAACTCAGCCTCTTTCACTAGGGCTTTGTGAACCCATGTACTGCCTTCTGGCTATTTCCCCTTGTCATCTCTCGTCACGATTCCACTTCTGAGTACTATATTTATGTTTGGATCTTCCTCATGTGGCTCATATCTCACCATCTATAGGTTCTGAGTCAGTGGAGATGGTAGCACCCCTTTGTCACGTATCCTAGCTATTAGCGTAGAACAATCTTCCATTTCATGATCAAATAGCATGCAATACTTGCATGACGGACGTGTTGGATTAGTGTAATCGCGAGCATGGTGTCCTAGTCTTCCGCAATTATAGCAAATCAACTGTCCTCGACCTCTACTAGGTCCTCCTCTGACTCGACCTCATCCGCGCCATCCCTGGATTCTGGTCAAGGGGCCGCGTTTCGGCGTGAACCCTATAGGTGGGAGTTCTATCCATCATTAATTCATAGCTCCTGCAAGTACTCTCATCATGTCCAATTGACCTACAAAAGTTGTAGAACAGCTGTTGCGGTGCTTGTACATACTTCTGTAGCAAGTGACAGTTATCTGTGGCATGTTTTCTGGCTACCTAACAGATAACGCACCATAATGCAGGCCCCACGCTAGGTCCTGCTTGAGCTTCCGGCCTTAAAGGCATCGGTCCTCCTCTTGCAAGGTAATTCGCAAAGACCAGGAAATGGTCTTTGTCATGACCCTGACTCTTTCATTTCAAGTACCATACCTCCTTGCGTACCTCTGGCCGAACTGTCTTGTCCTACTTTAGGTTTTGCGTCTTAAGGCACAAATTCTTTAGCTGTGCATGAATCTGCTGAACTCCTAGGTTAGGATCCTGCATCAGAATCTCATGTAGTCTTATGGCAATCTCCAAGGCCTCTGCCTGAGTTATTATCTTCTATTGCGACAGCGCACTCCTTAAGTGTGGTAGTAGTGAAGCCACAAACCACTCGCGATGTTGTCCATCTATCAAATTCATGTTGGGTTTAGCCTCTGATCTAGTTCCCAAGGCATCTCACCTAGTCACATCACGATATCTTTAAATCCCACAATCAAATGCGCCTCAGATTTAGGCTTGATGAATTCCCTATTTAGTGTTGCCTGGAGGTCTGCTACTCTAGATTTGGGTTGTCATTAGAGTACTTGATATACCAAGTTAGCGCACGATCTTGCATAGCACTAACTAGTGTCGCCTACTTTATGTGATCGTTTGTAACACCTTGAGCTTCCCATACAGCCCTCACAATGAACCAGAATTGGTCTGGGTCCTCATTTCCCAAGCCTTTGAACAAAGGAAACTTCACTGTATTTGCCATACTAAACCGCGATGAAGGTGGAGGTGGTACGGGTGAAGTTGGAGGTGATGGCGGTGAATTTCGATGTGGTGTGGGCGGAGGTGGTATTCACAGGAATCCTTGTCTTATTAACTGAATAGTGCTTCACGGAGAAAATTTCATTATCCCTTCTTCGCCCCTTCGTAGAGGTGAGATCAAGGAGCTATACTCTAGACCCTTATTTCCTTCATTTCTGTAAATTTTTCTGCTTCGCATGGTCCTGAACATCAAGGTAGCTGCATAACCCATTTTTCACACAACATGATTTTAATCCAAGTATTCAAAGATTTTACATACTTACCTCACAGTCCTTTGAAAAAGTGTCACTCCGCCTCACTATATCTAACTGAGATGTCGATTGGGAATTCAGTCACAAATCCTCCTACGATGCGATCAAGCCAATGATCGATAGCACGAGCGATCTTATCCTCCGATGCTTCCAACCTTCGCACTAGCTCTCAGGCCCAAACAATAGGACCATCAAGTTTCCACCTTCCTTGGCTATCTACTAGCTTCACGATCCACTCGTATAGCTCAATAGGGAAAGAGCAAAAAAATATCTTGTGGATATTTGTATATAGGTACCGGTCCAACCACTATTCCTTTTTAGTCATGGGTTTCTGTTCTCTTGTGTTTCGAATTCGTGGATTTTCCTATCCAACCAGTCTCCAATCTCCTTCTTAGTTGGATTCCAGTGATACGAAATCACACATCTCTTATGCATATTCTGATCCCATCAACAGAACCATTTGCTGGCTTGAGGGGGCTTGACTTGGGTTCAACGTTAATTAGCCAAACAAATCCCTACACTACTGGCCCTTTCGGCATCAACCCGCGGAGTGCGAACCGATATCTCACCCGAAGCAGTATGGGGGAATGCTAGAACCAAGTTTCCGCACCCTTGAGATGGTTATGATGTCATTTGATATCTCCTATCCCTGCCTTCACGTAAGTGATCTCACTCTAGGGCTTGTAAGACAAACCCTCTGTTCTGGCCTTCAATACCTTCTCGAAAGTATACGATCAACTTTCGTGCAGCCCTAACCTGGGGCTGAGGTACTTTCACGCAACTATGGCAACATGTCGTGCAAATCCCTTAATTATCCTAAGTGTTTGCTTATCTTGTCAAATATTTAAAGTTATCATCGTGTATGCAGATATTCGTGATTGTTAATCGATGTGATATGGATTGAACCGTGACCTAATTGATTTGATTTTGTTACAACATTGCTAGAAGATGCAGCAGTTTTGACATGTCATTTTGAAACATGTTTTGTTATAAGACGTTATTTGTTTCTGAAACGGAGTGAATTACATAACCCAGAAATCGTTTCCTTGGATTCCTAACGGTTTGAGAGTAAATTGTGGTTCTTCGGGACCCTATTTTGGTAACTATGTGAAGAAAAAAACGGTTTTTAAAATTAATGCACAAACAATTACCGGTTTTTCTGGAAGTGAAGTAGATTTCTATGGCCATCAAATCCCTTGCTATCAGTCTAAATGGATTCAAAATTGAAAACAAGATAACAATGCATAGACAACTTAGAGATATGGGAAGAGAAATCATCGAAGCTTCAGGATTGGCCTATCGTATTTGGCATTGGACAGCCTTGCTTTATGAGATCTGGTTTGGGCTACTCACCAAATAAGGTTTCAAATCAATTCAGATTGGCAACAGTCATCCAAGGGAAGTTTTACGATTATGTTCTTAAGGTCATTGGGTCCCCTATTATTAACGCTCAACTCCCTGCTTCTATGTTTGACAGATCAGTGGTGCATGCCACAAGGCCACTGCGTTTTTTTTTGTTGACCAGGGTGGAACGAGTTCAATGATATTTTTTCATGCTCTCTTGCAAATGAATCTTGCGCCAATCCTTTGTCCGTTAACGCAGATGGATTCCGCAGCATCACATAAATAGCACTAGATTTATAAATATGCGCCATGAATTTTTTAAAAATTATGGAACACTCGGAAGTGAATTTGGAGGATTGATTTATCGAACATTTGGAGGATTATACAAATGATGACTATCTTGTTTCGATAGCTTATAATTGGCATTAAAATTATAACTTCTTCTTTTTGTATGCTTTTAGGTGACATACTAATATGCAGGACACAATAAAGCTCTAATGCCAAGCTTTTTGCCATGCACATTCCATGAACCATCTGACACAAACAGGAAGAAATTTATTTTTCATGGGTATTTATTAAAAATGGACTGTTATCAACATCAAGAATTGGACTAAAATTACGCTTTTGATTCTCCTTAATCTGTTTCATTTGGCATTAATTTTTGCGTAATAATCATCAAGGAATTGGCCATTTCTTTTTTAATACACTTATGTTCTTTATTCCTAGTTTTGTTTTGCAAATTTCAGATGATCAATTGATCATTAAGGAAACTAATTGTGCGCACAATTGGTCTTCAAAACACTAATTTCATGAGAAATTCTAAAGAACAAGTCCACGAACATAAACGAAATTTCCAGAAAATTACAAGTTATTGCAACTTCTTGTAATAGCTTAATGGTTTGACATGTTGCATGACAGATTAGCAAATTCAAAGAGCTGGGGTTTGTTCCTAAATGTACAAGGATGGTGAAATACATATCCACACTTGAATTTGACATCTACAGGTGGCTGGTCAATGCTGGTCAAACTTAGCTATTTTAGCAGAAAGTCCAGAATTAAGGAGCAAATTTTCTATTTTTGAGATTTTGCATGCCATAATTCACTTTTTCCCAGCAAGAGTCATTATCCATTCCTCACAATCCACATACGCTTTAGTACATTTTCATCAATCTTAACCCACCAATAAAACCAATGAAGCTCACTTACAAGCTTTTTGTTCCACTTTACATATTCATTGTGAGTTTATTTTTTCCTACCCTTGCAAATAACACCTTGCTTCCATACACCATTGAGTCCATAGTCCTGAAGTCTAAATATTTTTCTAAAGAACACCTTGAGGCTTGCATGCCTTAATGGAAAACTATCATGCTAATGAACAATGGAAATACATCAATGTCCCTTGTTTGACGGATCTTCCAAGTATTCGACAACAACAAATTCGTTCATACTTAGAAAGATGTGTTCGGGGCATCTTGACTCTCATCCACATCAACGATGGGAGCTCTCATGTCGACTAGTGGAATCCATTAACGGCCACTAAGTTAACAAATTCATGTTATGTTCGACACCAAAACATTTATTCACATGACAAGAATTGTGCCAATGAGCATTGAAGACTTGAAGACCAATCATTTTGTAGCAGAGGAAGCAGATTTACTTTCATTAGTTTTCAATTTTTAATGTAAATGACTTGAGGACAAGTCAATAAATAAGGCTAGGGGTAAAGTGTAAATTCTAAATTGTGTATACCTTCCAAGCCTTATACATTTTCAGCCGCATTCAGCAGCAGATTCCGAACATTCAGCAGAAGATCCAGCAGCAGATGCAACAACAATAAAAGATTCACTTTTTCGACTTCATCCACCATTTTCACAACCAAGTAAAGAAAACTATGATTAGAATTTTGCAGCCACACATGCACAACTCTCATCCATTTTTGAAAGGGTAAGTTGAGGTATGATATTTTCTAACTTTTAACCATTTAATTCCTTGAAAGCTAGAATGATAATTTTGGGGAAAAAAACTTCCTTTCCTCATTTCACAAAATTTCCAAAACCATCAGTTTGGTGGGGGGGGGGGGGGGGGAATACATTTACATTCATACTTTATCACATTCATATATCACATTCTAAAACCCACATACCGTCAAAATATATTCACTATTACATGAACATATAAATGGCTTTGTAAAAAGTACTTAAAAGCTAATTGGATGCAACACAATTATGGTTGTTACACAATAACCAACCATGATGCATTCCAACAAAATACTTTGCAATAAAAATCAAATTATCATTATGCAAATTTCATACATTAAAATTGAATGCAACAAACAAAATATGGTTGAAACACAAGAACCAACCAAGTTGCAATTCATCAAAAAAACTATGCAAAAGTTAAGTAAATAATATCCTGCAAAGTTTAAGCCAAAGCTCAAGTATCAAAAGTAATGTAATAGATTGCATGAGGAAATGCAATACTTTCAGTTTGGGGTATGTTGGGCCTAAGAATTATCCTTAAAATTCATCCACTTTCACTCCATTCAACATTCACTTTCTCTCCATTCACACATTTTCTCACCTCTATTCCACCACCATGTCATCACATTAGCTTCACTTTCATCATTAAATGGGTTACCATTGTGTTTTCCAAAACATTATTAATTCTTAGTATTTTTAAGAGAATGTTTTATTAAACTTTAGAAAATAATATCCATATACTTATACCTAATAATTAGAATGAGTTTTTTGACATGTGTAGGTACAAAGGAAGCTTCTAAGGCACCCTTATGTGGCACTCTATGTTCAAATTCGAATTTGAGGAGATCATGGACCTCATGGATGAGATCATGGATCTCATGGAGAAGATCATGGAGGATAGAGTTATGTGTCACGATGTTTTGAGAGATATGTGGATTTGAAGAGGGAATAGTGGATCATCATTATGAGTTTGTTATCTAATCTTGTTGTATAAATAGGAATGTTATCTCCTTCATTTGTAATCTTAATTTTTATAATTTAGAAACTCAGTCCTGCATTTGTAATTTTAGATTTTAGAATCATTGTAATAGAGAGTTTAGAACCTCTTGGAATGTAGAACTTGGAGCTTGTAATTGCAATTTTCAATTGATGATAAATAAAGTGGATTGGATTTTCTTCTAGATTTGACTTCTTTCTAGGTGTGCTTATGGATTAGATTTGCCTCACTTGCATGCTCATTTTGTTTTAGTAAACTTTCATTTTGTGTTTGTTTGTGAATTTCATTAGATTAAATTATTGGTTCATATGTTTAAAATATTAACGAATGACCTTTCGTAGAAAGTATTAATGTTTCTTTCAATGAATCTGATTTGCTATTTAATTTTTGATTTCATTAGTTTAAGTTTCTTATTCATATGCTTGAGATATAAATTAATAGTCTCTTGTAAGAGACCTTTAATATTTCATGCAATCAATCAGAATTAGGTTTAAGTGCTTTAATTTCGTTAGTTTAAATAGTTTGTTGATTAAGATGACTAGAAATATTAATGAACAGTCTCTTGTAAGGGAGCTTTAATATCTCTTACACTTGTCACAATGTCTTTAGATTTCATTTTTATTAAATTACTAAATAGGTGTTGGAGATCCCAATGAAAGACCTCCTGTAAGGGAGCTTTGGCATTTATTCACCTAGTTTAGTTTAGTTTGTATCCAAGTCCATATATATTGGATGATCCTCGAAGTTTACTTACCCAGATTGATAGTAAATGAAACTCTAATTTGCATCCGCATTTTAGACCCAACAATAATTTTAATCCAAGTATTCAAATATTTTATGTACTTACCTCACGGTCCTTTGAAAAAGCGTCGCTCCACCTCATTATAGCTGACTGAGGTGTCGACCGTGAATTCAGTTGCAAATCCTCCTATGACGTGATCGAGCCAATGATCGACAGTGCAGGCGATCTTATCCTCTGACGCTTCCAACCTTCACACTAGTTCTCAGGCCCACACAATAGGACCGTCAAGTTTCCACCTTCCTTGGCTATCTGCTAGCTTCACGATCCACTCATATAGCTCAACAGGGAAAGAGCAGAAAAATATCTCGTGGATCTCTATATATAGGTACCGGTCCAACCACTGTTCCTTTTTCAGTCGCGGGTTTCTATTGTCTTGTGCCACGAATTCGTGGATTTTTCTATCCAACCAATCTTCAATCTCCTTCTTAGTTGGATTCCTATGATACGACATCACACATCTCTTATGCAGATTCTGGTCCCATCAACAGAACCATTTGTTGGCTTGAGGGGATCTGACCCGGGTTCAACGTTAATTAGCCAAACAAATCCCTACACTATTGGCCCTTTCGGCATCAGCCCGCAGAGCGTGGACCAAAGTCTCACCCAAAGCAGTATGGGGGGATGTTGGAACCAAGTTTCTGCACCCTTGAGATGGTTGTGATGTCGTTTGATCTCTCCTATCCCTGCCTTCGCACAGGTGATCTCACTTTAGGTCTTGTAAGACAAACCCTTTGTTCCAGCCTTCAATACCTTCGCGAAAGTATATGATCAACCTTCGCACAACCCTAACCTGGGGCTAAGGTACTTTCGTGCAGCTATGGCAGCATGCCATGTAGATCCCTTAATTATCCTAAATGTTCGCTTATCTTGTCAAATATTTAAATTTATCACCGTGTAAGCAGATATTCGTGATTGTGTTCAATTATCCAATGTAATTGCATTCATTCGCACACCATATAAGAATAAAAAAGGAAATTCATACACAAAAATATCCAAACCCATCAATAGAAAAAATGCACAGAAATTGCAGAACAACTTCTTTTATTAATATCTTTCAAGTATTACAGACTCGGTTCACCCTACGTACACAGCTGCAGGGGTCCGCACACTTAATTGCGGAATTCTACCTTAGGCCTCTGTGCACTCAGCTGTAGAGCCTCTACCTATGCTACAACCCAAGACTTAGGCTTCTTTCTGTAAGACATGACTCTCTTCCTCATGTTGTTTCTATTAACTACTTTGAGCTTAGCTCTTTTTATACAATCCCATGGTCTACGGACCATGGGTAGATTTCTTACAGTTGACTTTACTTTACAAAACTAAGGGTGGACTACCCTTTGTGACACATAATATCTTCGCGCTCTATGACCACAAAATGCGGAGTCTTTACAATAATATTACAAAAACTTGACTTAAACATGGGCTCTTAGCCGCAAAACTGCCCTCGGGGGATCCCGCTCCCAACATACAGGAAATAAAATTGCTTATACTTTCGTTGGCCTCTATTTTAATTGACAAAAGCTTGGTCTTCAAGAACAAAATCTAGTTAGTATTAGATGTTTCATACAAGCTTTTGAGAACATCCCATGTTTCTTTGGATGTTTTACAATCCCTAATATGAGGAATGTTGTCCTTAACCAACATTTGTAGCAACACCTTTGCTTTTGTTTCTCTTTTTTCCCAATCTAGAATAGCTGCAACAACAGTGGATTTGGGCTCCACCCCACTCACTTGTGGGCCACAAATTATTTCCCTCTAAAAATGTTAATACCTTGAATTTCCAATTTTCATAATTTCCTCCATCAAGCCTTGTGGACTTATTCAAATAAGTTTCAGCCAGAAAATTTGACCTAATGACAAAAAAATATATATATATATATCACAAGATCTACACCCAAATTCACCAAATCTACATCCAAATTCACCAGATCCAAAACCACCAGATCCAAATTCACTAGATCCAAAATCAAATGCATGATATCTGAAAAAAACAAGACTTAATCTTTCTTCCAATAAAAAAGCACAACCAAAATTACTTCTTATTTCTCCTTTTTTTACCAAACCCTGTTTCCAAAAATTTATTTTCCCTTTTTTAACCAAATACACCTTTTTACCAACAATTTTTAACTTTCACCAAACAAAAAGATATTTAACTCCTTGTACCACATAAATTATTTTTCACCATGAAAAATTGAATCCCATACAGCTCCTTTAATCTATCGCACTATACTCTTCTTAAAAAAAACAAATGCATTTTATGGATTGGAAAATCATTTTGGAAACATAATAATCAAACCAATGACTCACCATTGTGGAGAGAATACGTGTTGAAAAAAATATCCAACTACTTCTCACACATTCTGCTACATACGCAGAAAATAACTTCACAAACTTCATGATGCCCTTGATTCAGCGAACGGATCAAAGTGTCCACAATTTTATGCCACAAATCACACTTGTGTATCCAACAACCTTGTTCTTTTAGGATTTCTACAAATCATTGATCCATGACATTTAATATAACTCATAGCAATGAACCACGGCCAATAATATCTCACAGATCTAGGCCCTCTTGGTCTCAGACCTGAGGCCTCACTATATCTCCCTCTCTCGCTCTGATACCATATTATTAGAAAATCAGAGAGATGCACAAGAATGAAATCAAATCTCATTGATCAAACTACTTGGACAACCAGTACATTATATAGGCACACATAGACAGCTTCTAGGATAATCTAGATCCAAATAATTCGAATCACCAAATCACAACACAAACTATGAAGACACAACTCATGACATATAGACTCAACACTATCTATGAGAACACAACTCATCAACTCTATCTGGGCATATCATTTCTAAATTATTCCAACGGGATCTTAATTACTTTATATGAATGCATGAGTTAATGTGTATTGTTGCAACTAGTAAGAGAGGAAACACACCTTCTTGATGATTCTATGATGAAATTTAATCAATTATTGTACATATATGAATTCATGACCTATATGCACTATGCTTACAAAGTGTTTGTATAAATGAAAATTTTGGACTGCCAACTTCCGGGGGTCATAACTTTAGAAGACAATCTTTATTTGGTTTTCATAATAGCTCATTTCGAATATCTCCACAAGGAGTCTGAAAACAGAATCTATGAAATGGATTCAAGGACTTTTCTTATCTCCCTATTTTCTTGAAAATGTAGTTTATGCCCTCAAAACAGTCTTGGAAGTTTAGGACCCAAAAATTACCAAAAATAGAAAGTTATCTTAAATTTAAGAAAATGAAACTAAAAGAAAATAGTGTTGGGTCAAGTTAGATTGATAACAATGTGATCATGTGTCATTGGGTGTTTGGAGTCGGTTATGGACATCTAGACCCCATTTTCCATAAGTGTATCTTGGAAATTGGGTCACGCATAGTAACTTTCATCTCATGTTTACCCTGGAGAGGTTGTAAAAGTGGGTAAATGTGGGGTGGGGTGTTGTAGGGTGGTATCAGAGTGGGGTTTTAGAACTAGACCTCAGGGTAAATGTAAACTGTTATGCACACATTTTAGTTGTTTTTGTGTTTATCATGCATGCTTGTTAGCTATTTATTGTTATGGTTATGATATCCATGTATGATTTGGTATACTTGTGATATTGTATCGTGCTAATCTCGATTGGCATTTGCAGATGAAATAGCCTCCCCTGAGATACATTGAGGTATGATTTTGGTTGTTTTTTTACTCAGCCAAGCAATGAAGAGAAGAATAGTTGAGTACAGTTCATATGAATCAGTTGTTTATGTGTTTATCATGCATGCATGTTAGCTAATTATTGTTATGGTTATGATATCCCTATATGAGTTGGTATGCTTGTGATGGTGTATCATGCTATTATGGATTGGCCTATGCAGATGCAATAGCCTCCCTTGAGATACATTGAGGTATGATTTTGATTATGTTTTTACTTAGCCAAGAGATGAAGAACAATTTTTAGTACTTTTCTCATCGTTTTCCCTAAAAATGTCGTCTAGACCCTCAAAACGACCTCAGAAGTTTAGGACCCTGAAGATTGCCAAAAATAAAAATTTGTGTTAAATTTAATGAAACAAAATTGAAAGGAATAATGTTGGGTCAAGTTAGGTTGATAACAATGTGATCATGTGTCAATGGGTGTTTGCAGTTAGTTATGGACATGTGGACCCCATTTTCCATAAGTGTGACTTGGAAATTAGGTCGTGCATAGTAACTTTCATCTTATGTTTACCCTAGAGAGCTTGTAAAAGTGGGTAAATGTGGTGTGGGGTGTTACAGGGTGGTATCAAAGTGAGATTGCACCACTGGACCTCGGGGTAAATGTAGATTGTTATGTATGCATGTCTGTTGTCTATATGTTTATCATGCATGCATGTTAGATAATTATTGTTATTGTTATGATATCCATAAATGAGTTGGTATGCTTGTGATGTTGTATCATGCTAATCTGTATTGGCCTGTGCAGATGAAATAACCTACCCTAAGATACATTGAGGTATGATTTTGATTATGTTTTTACTTAGCCAGAGATGAAGATCAAAATAGTTGAGCATAGTTCATATCACTCTCCGTATAGGCTAGAAGAGACATTGGTAGGATAGGAGAGATCAGTTGAGAAGTAAGGAGAAAGATATTCTTCTAGTTTAGTACATACATTGAGAAGTTTGAAGGAAAAAATCGTGAGTTTCAAGGCATAGAATGAGCGGTTGATTGAAGATTAGGAAATGCTTACCATAGCTCAATAAAATCAAGCTGAGGCTAATGCAGTCATCGTCCAGAGCATTTCATATTTGTATAAGCAGGGACAGTTGGGGATCATTCTTGGGGACAGACAGAAAGAAAAGACTAACAATGTGGATGTAAGAATGTCTCAGAAAAGGGTGCATGATGGAAAAAGATGATATAGTAAAGGTTGGAATATCTGTGGATACACCTAAGAGGAGGGATAGCACTCACTGATGTTATTCTAGCTTTGGTTCTGAGAGACATCATCGCCATCATCGCCAGCATCCTTATCAAAGGAGTGATACTTTCCAAAGGAGTTAAAGAAATCCAAGCCTCCTACTTTTGATGGAGAAATGAAGAAATTAGAATATGTAGAAGCGTGGTTGCTTGGGATGAAGAGATGCTTTAGATCACATGATTACTCAGAGAACATAAAATCCAAGATAGCTACCTTTAGTCTCAAGGGAAAATCATATATCTGGTGGGAAGAAGTTAAGAATTTAAGAGGCATCAAAGAAGAGGAGCTAATTTGGGATGAGTTTGAAAGACTCTTCAGGAAGATGTACCTCTCATAGAGATATTATGACGGAAAGGCCAAGGAATTCTATGAGCTCAAGATGGGTTCCATGACAGATAAAGAGTACAAAACTAAATTTCTAGAGTTTTTGGGATATGTTCCCTATATCAAGGATGAGAAAGTCAAGATCTAAAGCTTCATCAACAAATTACCATTATCTTTCAAAGAACAGATTGAGTTTGATGATTCATGATCAATGGAGGAAGCCATCACAAAACTAAAACATGGTTATGAGTAGTCAAAGTGCAAGCCTGAGTTCAATCATGACTTGAAAGGTAATGAGATTACTAAAGGAAAATGGCTCAAGAAGAGAGGAATATATCAAGATGCAGGTGACATGGAAAATGTGGCACCTCATAAGAAGTTCAATGCAGCTAAGAGAGGACATGGGTCTCAACCTAAGGAGAAGTACAATAAAGGTGATTGCAGAAAACCTTTGAGGTGTTGGACCTGTGGTGGAGACTATCATAGGAGGTATTGTCCATCGCACCAGGGTGGTAGGCCACAAATCTATGCAGGTCAGAGCATTCCCTAGATCTATGCAACAATTGATAATAGGAAGGAAGATAAATAAGCATCTATCATCGAGATGGAAGGTAAGCTGTGTGATCAAGTTATTTCCATTTTGATTAATTCATGATCAAATTATATCTATGTTAGTCTTGACCTAGTGGATTAGTGTTGTTCAAATAAATGAATGCATGCAGAATCTTGGTTGGTGCACTTGGCTATTGTAGTATACCTAAGGGGGATAGTATGGGGTACAGAGGGAGGTACCCAAGGGAATAATGTAATAATGGGATGGGCCATAGTTAATAAATAAAGTGGTTAACCCACATCATGTAAGGGACCACAAGTAGTTAGCAATAATGTGATAAGCCATTGTATTAGATATATGGTATTGAGAGAACCATGGTAACGACGCATGGTATTGTATGTATGAATCATATATAGAGGCTAGAAACTCCCCATTGAGAAGTGTTAAGAATTATTGTATGGACAAGCATATGGATTGTGGAGTGTTCTCCTTCCTTAAGGAGTGATTATGTGGTCTTGCCCTACCTCAAGGGTTTTGATATTAATAAATATCTGAAGTTTATCTATTCATCTCTTGTTATTTCTGGGAATATTTCTATTTATCATATATTAGTATGTCATATCTATTACAGCTATAGGGACCAAGGAAAGAGTTCACCATTGGGTGAAATCTTGTGCGTTTGAGCTTAATGGCATGCCTACAATAGCACACCTAAATGTGCTTCCTTTTGCTGCATACAACATGCTTTTGAGAATGGATTGGTTGTTTATTCACATGACCAAGGTAGATTGTTATGAGAAGGCCATTGAGTTCCTGGGTGATGATGGAGAAAGGAAGTCTTACAAGGAAAGAAGAATCCTACATCAGTGAGAATGGTTACAACTATGCAAGCTAAGCACAACCATAAAAAAAAATATGTTGATTGTTTGCAGTACATGTTTTGAGTGACAAAGGGAAGGAATATGAGGATGATGAATTCCTAAGGAAGTATCTTATCTTGCATCAATTTTAGGATGTGTTTCTTGTAGATATTCCATAGCTTCTTCCTCACAAAGAGGCATATTTCTCTATTGAGTTGGTACCAGGAGCAACACTAACATCTAAGGCACCATACAGGATGAATGCTCAGGATTTAGTGGAATTGAAGTTGTGGATTAAAGAGATGCTTGATAAGGGATACATAAGGCCAAGTGTGTCTCCTTGGGATGTACTAGTGTGGTTTGTAAAGAAGAAGGATGGTACTCTCAGATTTTTCATTGATTACAGGGAATTGAACAAGGTGACTATCAAGAACAAGTATCCAGTGCCACAGATTGATGATTTTTTTGATTAATTAAAGGGAGCAGTAGTATTTTCAAAGATTGATATGGGATCGGGATATTATCATGTGCACAACAAAGAAGAAGACATCTACAAGATTATCTTTCATACATGGTATTAACACTATGATTTGTGGTGGTTCCTTTTGGTCTTACCAATGCTCCAACCACTTTCATGTGTTTGATGAACAATGTGTTGTACCCTTACCTAGATAAGCTTGTGATAGTATTTGTTGATGGCATAATGATCTATTCAAAGAATGAGAAGGAACATGCAGAGCACCTAATAGCAGTATTGAGTTTGTTGAGAGAGCATAAGTTGCATGCCAAGATCATTAAGTGTAGTTTCTTTTAGTCTTAGATTCATTACCTAGGACATGTTTCTTCCAAGGAAGGGATAACAGTCGATCCAAAAAATATTAAATCTATCATGGAGTGGCCAGCTCCAAGGAATGTGGATGAAGTCAGATCATTCATGGTACTAGTAGGTTATTACAACAAGTTTATCAAAAACTTCTCAAAGATTGGCTATCCTATTATATATTTGCAAAGAAAGGGAAAAAAGTTTGAATGGATTGTTGAGTGTGCAACTAGCTTTCATCACTTGAATAATTTTCTTACAAATGCTCTGGTTTTAAAGATTGTAGATCTTGATGAGTTTGTGGTTTTCACAAATGCTTGCAACAAAGGACTTGGTGGAGTCCTAATGCAGGAAGGGACAGTGGTTTGTTATGAATCAAGGAAGTTGAATGAACATGAACATAATTATGTGACTCATGATCTTGAGTTGGAAATATCATCCATGCCTTGAAGATGTGGAGAAATTATCTACGTAGTAGAATAGTCATCTTCATGAGTGATCACAGTGGAATGAGGTACTTGTTTAACCATCCCAATCTGAGTGAAAGTCAAGAAATATGGTTGGCTACTTTCAGTGAGTTTGATTTTAAGATCAGGCACACTAAAGGCAATGAGAATCAGGTTACAGGTGCTCCCAGTAGGATAGTGCAGGTGAATCATAATTCAACTGTGAGCTCTCATGGGACAAACTTGTAGGATTGGATCTTAGATGCAGGGAAACATGATTATAAGTACCAACAATTGAAGAAGATGTTACAACAACAGAGTGAAGGTGATAGGGATGAGGAGTGTGACCTCACAACAAATGGCTTGGTCAAATTCAAGAGTAGGATTTATGTGCCAGATAACAGTGAGTTAAAGAAGCTTATCTTGATAGAGTTTCATGTCAAGCTATTTTCAAGACACCCAGGATAACATAATACTTTGGCAACTATCAAGAAGTTCTACTATTGGCTGAATTTGAAGAAAGAGGTGGTTGAGTTTTTTGAAAGGTGCTTGGACTGTCAGGTGGTTAAATCTGAATGCGAGGATCTAGCTGGTTTATTGCAGCCTATTTCGATTCCAGAATGGAAATGGGAAGTCATTTCTATGGACTTGATTACAGGAATTCCTAGGACATCAAGGCAAAATGACTCCATCATGGTTATGATTGACAAGTTGAGAAAGGTAGCTTACTTCATTGTAGTGAAGTCTACGAATTTAGCTAGTGAGGTAGCTCAAATCTTCATCAGGATGATAGTGAAGTTGCATGGAGTTCCCAAGAAGAGTATATTAGATAGAGATGCCAAGTTCACTTCCAAGATTTTGAAGGAGTTGTTTGCAGGCTTGGGGACAAAGTTAGATTTCAACACAGTTTATCATCCGCAGACAGATGGGCAGACAGAAAGGGTTAACTAGATTCTTGAGTTTATGTTGAGGATGTACGCCATCCATCAACAGATGAAGTGGGAGGAGTATTATTATAATAATGGGTATCAAGAATCCTTAAAGATGATCCCATTTAAGGCTCTCTACGGGCGAAGTTGTAATACTCCTATCAGCTGGAGTGATCCAGTGAGCAGGGTTCTAATTGGACCGGATATGTTAGCTGAGATAGAGCAGGAGATGCAAGTTATTAAAAGGAATTTAAAGGAAACACAGGAAAGGCATAATAGTTATGTAGATAAACATAGAGCATTCAAGGAGTCTGAGGTTAGAGAGCATGTGTACTTGCACATCAAGCCCAATAAGAGCTACTTGAGGATTAGGTCATGTGCCAAGTTGGCACCTCAGTATTGTAGGGCCTTTGATATCCTTAATAAGATTGGACCAGTGGTATATAGACTTGCACTACCACCATTAGTGAAAGTCCATGTTGTTTTCCATGTTTCATTTCTTAAAAGGTATGTGCAGTATGTTGATTATGTGATTGATTGGTCCATATTACAGGTGGAACTAGAGAGAGAGTTCCATCCAGAGCCACAATGAATATTGCAGAAAAAACAAATCATGGTCCAGAACCAAGAAATAGATCAAGTTAAAGTGCAGTGGAAGCACCTTGGGCTCGATGAAGCTACATGGGAGATGTTTGATTAGATGCGGGCATTATATCCTTCCTTATTTGCTAGTTGAGAAAATGTGTTTGGTATATATTTATATATGTATATGTGTATTTTAAATACTACAATGAGTTATTTTATAAAGATCCAATAAGCAATATGTTGTAGATAGTGCATCAAGCTTTGTTATAAATCTCTAATAAGCAGAATGTTTGTCAAGGTTTCAAACAATTTTTCGTTGTAAATAATGCATCGAGTTGTGTTATAAAGATCCATAAGTAGTATGTCTTGTCATAAGTGTCATAGAAAACTGATGACGATGTTCCCCCAAGGGGAAGGTGTTTGTAATAGCCCAAGGATAATTTTCCGCGTAAATAAATTAAACCAAGGTCATGGGACACGTATTCCAAGCTAAATGGAGGGGAAAACATTATAGTGGGCATCACTTGTGGTTTATTATTGGCTATGGAAATTGACATTTTCATTGGAAAAGGAAAAAAGCAATAAATGGAAATTAATTAAAGAAATAAAGGAAAATAGGAGAAAAGGAAGATGAAGAAAAAATAATATGCATGCAAAGGAAAATGAAGGAAATTGAAGGAAAAGAAAAGGAAATGAAAAGGAAATGAAAAAAAAAAGGAGAGGGGGAACATTCTATGCCTCTGTCTTAGCTACTCTTAGTCACTCTCAATTACTCTTGATCACTCCTTGGTTACTCTTGGAGCATTCTATCATTCACTTTGACATTGTGGCATTCTCACTTAGACTTGTATAGAAAGAGCTCTTGGACAAAAGAAATCAATCAAACAAAATAATTCATGGGTAGCGAAGAAGAAGGTTGGAAAAGTAGCTACAACAGGAGAAAATTACAGGTGACAGGTTGCATGTGTGATTTTCTTGCTGATATTTGAATGCGTGGTGCATGCATTTGGTTATTTGGTTATTGTTTATCTTTGGCATGGGATTTTCCTAGATTGACAGTGGTCGCAACCTTTCCTTTTCCATTTCCTGGATAGCCATGATGTAGTGGGTTGTCTATTTTGATTCATCTTTGGATGAATGGTAGATTTCAGATCTTGGTTGAGGTGGTTTCAAGAAAATTCCCAAGGGTCGAGGGTGGAGATGGTGTTTCTCCTAGAACTCTTGAAGGATGGGTGGAGATAGGAAAATTCCTTTGGGTATGGTTAATAAAGTCGGAGGCATCCAAGCTTGTTTTGATGGTTGTGATTTCCAGACCGTTTGAGGTGAAATCACTATGGTTGAGGGTAGAGGTGGTTTAGCCTTTGGATTCCCTGGTTGATTTTGTTTTGATTTATCCCATGTGATCCCACATTCATGATTAGAATATGGGATGGGGTGATTGGTTGAAAGAAATATTTGGTTCAGCCCAATCTATGGTCGTGTGATACGTGGAAGTCCCTGAATTGGTTTCCATTTGCATATGTTATTATGTGTTATTCCTTATTGAGATTAATGGGCACAAGTATTGGTTTAATGTATGATTTTATGATTGGTTTGTCGTGGTTCTATTTTGGTTAAATGTTGGTTACATGCATGGTACATTTCTCATTATATGATGTGCTATTGTTATGGATCCATTCCATGGTTGATGGGCTCTTTATTACTTTATATGAATGCATGAGTTAATGTGTATTTTTGCATCTAGTAAGAGATGAAACAAACCTTATTGATTATTATATGATGAAATTAAAAAATTATTGTACAAATATGCATTCATGACCTACGAGTACTGTGTTTACAAAGTGTTTGTATAAATGAATAATTTGGACCACCAACTTCCTGAGGTTGTTACTTTGGCATACTATCTTCGTTTTGAAATCATAATACCTCGTTTAGAAGATCTCCATGAGGAGCCCAAAGAAAAAACTTGTGAAGCATAAATTATCATTTTTCTCGTCTCTCCATTTTCCCTGAAAAAAATATTTAGGCCCTCAAAACAACCTTGGAAGTTTAGGACCCAAAAAACTACCAAAAATTGAAATTTGTGTTCAATTTAAGGAAATGAAATTGAAAGGAAATAATGTTGTGTCATGTTGGGTTGATAACAATGCAATCATGTGTCATTGGGAATTTGCAGTCAGTTCTGGACATGTGGACCCCATTTTCCATAAGTGTACCTTAGAAATCGGGTGGTACATAGTAACTCTTATCTCATGTTTACCCTGGAGAACTTGGAAAAGAGGGTAAATGTGGGGTGGGGTGTTATAAGGGTGTTGGAGTGTCCTTCCATTTGCAGTTCGTAAATCAGGGCATTGGAGTCTCCCCCATGCTGGAGCTTGTAAACCAAGGGGTTGGAGTGTCCTTCAATTGATTCTAAGAACTTTGGAAGCTGGAGCTTCCTAATTGTTGTAGATTTTGAAGACATATATTAAGAAGTGTTCGGTGGTTTTTCTCCCAAAAGGGTTTCCACCTAAAAGTATCTTGTGTACTATATTGATATCATGCATTATTGAATGGTGTTATTTATTTTTCATGTAATGTGATGTTGATTTATCTTTGATCTAATGTTAATGTTAATTAATGCTCAGAGAAGTTAAAAATTAACTAATTGGAAGGAAATATTGATTCACCCCCTCTCAGTATTTCCAACACTATGTCCATGCAAGAACATTCATTTATTCTTTTCTCTCTACATGCCCATTCTTGGGTGCACAAAATATTCAACGCCCCCAATCCTTGTGGAGTCTCTTCCTAATTTCGTTTTGTGTTAGATATTCCAAATCATGGTTAGAAAAGAAGATTGGTTAGGTCCCAAAACTATCTAGATGTACTCTACCCATCCCTTGGATGAGAAAGTTGGGTACAAATCCCAACTATATTCATGGAGGCTGGTAGTTCAACTACCAATCCTACAACAATTTTTTTCCTTTGGAAAATCAGGTTTCTCATTTTTTTCCACTCAAAAAATATCTCTTGGAAAGGGTTAATTCAATTGGTACAGGATTTCTATCATATCCCGCCCCCCCCACTGTATGGTCTTCCCTCTCTCATTGTTCATGGTCCAAATCAAGGTTCCACCTCTTTCATCATTTGTTTGACATTTAAATTAAATACGAATTACAATATATTTGTTCTAGGTTTTTATCCCTTTCACATTTACGTGCTCACATGGAATCATTAGCATAATTGATTATATGCCCACATAGAAATCATTAACATAATAAATAGAATCATTAGAAAACTTCATCTCAAATACATGGGTGGATAAGAGGCTTCTTCATCCCAGGTTTTTACTCTATGTGTTGTTATTAGTGACTCCTCTCCCTAGTTGTTTATCTAAATTTATATATTTGGATTTTGACTTATGTTGTATTTGTGTGGGTTTGTCTTATTCTCATTGGGTCTTATTCATTCCTCATAAGTGCTATGGTTCAAGGGGTATCACTTTCTAACAAACTATATGGTTGGCTTCAATTTTAAGCTAGGGTTTATAGTACGTTTTTAGTTGTGATGGCATATTGGTTAGGGGGAATTGCTGGAGATTGGGTGTGGACACTATGCATTTGAACAATTATTCCCTATCATTGCGACTTGATAGTATACATTGGTTTCTATAGGTGCATAAATTCCATATTCATTAATCTTTTGACCTTCCTATAAAAATGGGTGAGTCACCTCAGATTCCATTACAAAAATTACAAGAAGAAATCATGATTAGAAGGCCTGGTTATTGGTGGAGTATTCTAAGGACAAGAGGACATGCGAGATTCTAGAGGGTACCCACGCAGATGAGCGCTACCGGGTGATGGATGAGGTCATCTACTACAAGGGACACATATTTATGGTTCCCAACTCGTAGTTGAGGGAGAGAGTTCTCCTGACAGCACATGACTCGCCATTGTTAGTGTTAGTGTCAGTCTTGTCATACTGCCATCAGTGATCAAAATCTGCACTTTTGCATTTGCATGATAGGTGTCCCATACTATAAATTTTCAATAATCCATTAGGTCATGGATCCAATGATGGTTGAGGTCACTGCTTTTTTCCCTCATTAAACTTACTTGTTGATCCTTTTTCTGTAAGTCTTCAGTCATGGTTCATTTTCATTTGCAGTTCATTCCATTAGGTTACTAGGGTTTGGCCTCATTAGGTTTTATGGTTTTCACCATAGTTAAATTTGATGGTTGGATGTCAATAAAGATCAAAAAGGACATGAGGATGCCAAATAAACTCAAGAAAAGTATCAGAAGATATGGTCAAAAGAAGATTGTTGCGCGTTTAATGGGACGACTATTGTGAAGGAGTAAAAGCAGTTGGCTCAACCATCCAAGCGGTTTGCAATGTTTCTAAAGTGGGTGGGTTAGTTGCACTATTTGAGTCTGGTCTGTAATTAGTTCAAAATATTTCTCTGGCAGACGATTTTCAGTGAGTTTTGCCTTCATAAGTTAAGTAGTTTTGGGTAAGTCGGATATACCAAAAGGGTTATCCTTTTAAAAGTTAGACATCCTGTGGCGACAACCTGTTCTGTATCTCTGAACATATTTGTAGCAGATACACAATATTCATGGTGGTCAAAGATAGCCTTCTGATTGCCACAATAAGCAGCTAATATATTTCAAGAATTGGAAAAGATGCCAGTTGATAGGGAATTGTGTTCTAGTAGGAGGCAGAGAATTGAACAAATAGGGACTCTTGATGTTTCTATCGTAAAATCTGATTCATCAGAACCGGTTACTAATTGTAAAAGGCCAAAAATGGATTCAGAGTTATCAAATATGCGCATATCAGATGGCAAGACACATAAACTAAAGAGATGCAAATGAAAGAGATGCAACTAAGGACATGATGGATGCATCTTCTTTTTAAAAGGACAGGTACAAGGGAAGTAATGAAGCCTCTAGCGAATTGTTTCCTGAGCAAAATGAGAAGCTTGCCAGTACCTTGCTATCATTAAAGGGAATGGATGGCTCTGCACCCAAAATTGAGTCATTTCCAAAGGCTGATCATGACCAATTATTAGATTCTAAGGTTTGTGGGGCAACTACTAATTGTTTAGACTCAGATATATGCAATGAAAAGGCCCTTGAGGTTAATGAATTGCATAATATTGAGCTGGAATTATTAGCCAAATTGAAAAAGAACAGAGAATTACGTGGTGGAACCATAGAAGATGGCTGGAAAGTACAAGCTACAAGAGGAATACAGCAAGCTGCGTTCGTGGACTTATAATTCCTTGGACCTGTATAAGCATGAACTACTCCGTGTACTTTATTCAGTTTTCATCCACTGTTTCATGGACCTAGTGGCGAAAGGTCACACTCAGGAAGCTTGTTCATTCTTTCAAAGTTTCCGGGAAGACCATGAAGCCCTATATCTTCATGACTTGCAAAAGTTGGAAGGCGTTCTTTCACCCCAACACTTGGAGGAGATGGAATTTGCTCATTCTTTGAGACAAAACAAAGTCAACATCAAGATGTGTCAGTACTCCTATGAGCTTCTGCTACAATATTTGCTTAAGACAGAGTGTAAAATCATGCTTGGAAATCGTCAATGAAAGGATAAATTTCCAAGTCTCTCCTGGACAACCATGTGGTCCATATTCGAGTGAAGGAGAAGTCATAACATTAACAGGAAGTAGTCAAGAGGCTGTTGAACAGATAAATCAAAAAAGATTTGTTGGGGAATACTGGAAGACTCTTTAGAAGAGAGACTTGAGAAGGAAATTTTAGCTGCAGAGGCTGATAAAACTGAAGCCGAAGCCAAAGAAGGAGATGGAATCCAAGGATGAGAGTCGAAGGCCTAGCTCAGCTCCCCTGCATCCATAACACACAAAAAATCAAGCCAAGCTAACCAAAGGAGGTGGAATTGCGCGTAGCCCTGTGGCGTTGCGCTTCTGGAAGTGTGGCGCTGCACGTAGCCCTTTGGCGCTATGCATAGGGCCATCCCATATAAAAAAGTTTTGAAGGTGCCTAGAATTGAGCAGAAGGTCCTTGATGCACAATGAGTATTGATTTGAGTAGGGAAACACCAAGGTGGAATTGAGGGAATGCATATTTGTTCAGTGGCTTTACTGTCCAGGTCATTTGGTCGCTATGCTGATGTGACAATAAAAGTTCCAATTGTGGGGGAGGCCTCACTCCTGTCTGTGATAGTTTTTCCCTTCTGTATAGCTTTTGTTGTTACTTGGGCTGCAAATCAACATGTTTCCTATGCCTGGATTGGTCAAGATGTTCTAGGCATATCATTGATGATTACAGTTTTGCAAATAGCTTGATTACCAAATATCAAGGTTGCAACCGTTCACTGGGTCTTCATATCACCTCTTATTTTCCATGAGAGCGTCATGATTGTGGTTGCACGTGGTGATAAGTCAGATGGTGAAAGCATTCCCATGCTCTTAAAAATCCCCATTTTCACGATCCTTGGAGTGGCTATGATCTGATTGGCTTTGGAGACATCCTCTTACCTAGGTTACTTGTTGCTTTTGCAGCTAGATATGATCGGTCAACGGAGTTGGTCTCTTACTGACTTATGTTGCCTTGTACCTGATGGATGGGCATGGCCAACTAACACTGCTTTATCTTGTTCCATGTACACTGGGTCTGATCCTAATTTTGGCATTTCTGCGACAGGAATTCAAAGACATGTGGCATTATTTGAATTTTTTCCTAGGAACCGATGGCAAATGTTTTAGCCATGAAATCAGCAGTGCTGAGTTTTTGAAGGGGATAGATGGCAGCATTCAAATTTTCCAATGGATAGGTGGCAGAGCTGAAATCACAGCTGTTAAAATATTCCAGGTTTCAAGCGATGACATCTTCAGCAATTCCAGTTCAAAAGATTGCAGCAAATCTATTTTGATGAGATCTAATTAAATTATTTAGTTATGATTTTAATTTATGTAATTTGACCGTAGCACATATTTGGTTTTATTTTTTATTTTTATTATTTTGATTCTTATGTGTAGGAAATCATAATTAGTATGTAAAATTATAAAAAGGATTACTTTTAATATGTAAGGATTCGATTTTGGCAACAGAGAGGGTGCTTGGCACTGTCTAAAGTTTTCATGAATATCATTTTAATAAAGCAATTTTCGCCCTTTGGACCTGGGATCCATCATGGTGTTTACTGCTCAGTATGTTTTTCATGTAATTCACTTACATATTTTGTTTTCTCTACCTTGTTACAACATTATCTAAGAGATGTGTTATGAATCCATCCCCTATGATGCTCCTTTCATGATGATTTTGTTGTTAGATGTAATGGTTGTCTTTGCAGAATTCATCCTTTGCTAGATGCTTTGTTGAGAAAACTCATGTTTCTCTTTTGTCTAACACTACTACTAGAGATCCACCCCCTGTTTGATGTCTGCAGGGCAGCAGGGTTTCTCCCCCTATTCTTCTCACATTTGCAATCTTTTATCTAGCTAAACATTGCACTTACTTTGCCCCAAGTTTGCCGGCAGAAACTGGCATCAACCCCATAGCCCAATGGTCCTTTCTATTGTTGTTTTCGACCCAAAAACCTTTCAAGCAAATCCTGCACTCCACAACTAGCCTAAAATTTCATTTATTGCAACCACATCTTGTTGGCAAAGAGAGAGCCCTCTCTGGTCTGGCAGGGCTAGATGCCATATCAAAAGCTTGGTCCGTGGTTACCTCGGAATTTCCTTTTCTCAGCCTTGAGGTACATTCTGAGTGCTAACAGTCAAGGCATCATGGGTTGAGGAAAACATACATGGCAGTCTGTGAACGTTTCACATGGAAGGGCCTCAAGGGGGATGTGTTGAGGAATGTCTAGGAGTGTGAGGCATGTCAAAGGAACAAAGGGGAGCTAATTCATCCCGCGGGATTATAACAGTTGCTCCCCATCCTCAAGGGGAATGGGAGAGTACCTACATGGAATTCATCATGGGGCTCCCCACAGTACAGGGCAAGGATTGCATCTACATAGTGGTTGATCGATTGACCAAGTATGCCCACTTTTTCACCATCCCTACCTAATATTTGGCTTCACAGGTTGTAGAGTTGTTCTTCAGGGAGGTCTTCTGGTTAAACGGGCTTCCTAAGAACATAGTGAGTGAGTGGGATAGCAGGTTCAAGGGAGGCTTCTGGCAGGAGCTCTTTAGGCTGGTTACTATTGAGCTCACCCCTAGCATGAGCTACCACCCCTAGATAGATAGCCATACCGAGTGAGTTCATAAGTGGATGGAGGGGTACCTGAGGAACTATGTGACTCGGCAACAAAGGGCTTAGATTCGGTGGCTACACTTAGGCGAGTATTGCTACAACACCACCCATCACATGTCCATTAGTATGACTCCTTTCCATGGCTTATATGGTTACGATGCATTATCTTTTGCTGATATTTCTTGGGAGACAGTTAGGCACCAAAGGCTAAAGATTGGATCCTAGAGAGCCAAGACATCCTCAAGGCTCTCAAGGATAAATTAGTGACAACACAGAACCAACAAAATATGTACACATATAGGAACTAAACGGATAGGCATTTCGAGGAGGGGGATTTGGTGTACCTTTGGTTACAGCCATACAACCAATCCACATTGAAGCAGAAGGGGGCCGAGAAGAGAAAACCACGTTTTTATGGGCTCTATAGGGTAGTCAGACGAGTTGGGGAGGTGGCCTATGAGCTGGAGCTGCCTCCAGGGAGCAAGACCCACAGCATATTCCATGTCTAATGCCTTAAAAATGTGTTGGGACAACATGTGACAGCAGCAGTGGAGTTACCCCCACTAGATGATGAAGGCCATTTGGTTTTGGATCGTGAGGCCATTTTGGAGAGACAGGAGAGGAAGTTGAGGAGAAGGACCATTAGGGAGTTTTTGATGCATTGGAAGAACCTGTCAGATGAGGATGCCACTTAGGAGGGTTAGCACATTTTGGCACACTTAACGCTGGAGTTGCTTTAGTGAAAGCAACATTTTGGAGGGGAGGAATGTCAGGTCCCTTCCCAAATAAATTTGTAATAGGTTTTGGTCTCTCCCCACTTTTGTACAAAATTTTGTGAAGTAAAGGACCCAAGCAATTTTGACTTAGGGACTTAGGAGAAATGAAGGCTGGATTAATTTCCTAGTGGAAGGTGGGGGCCACCCACATGGGAAAACGCATTGAAAAGTTCGAATTGCCTTCATATGGCTGGTGGAGGGTCCCACATGAGGAAAAGGGGGACCCACAAAGTTATATGGAGGAAGAGTTCCTCACTTTGGGATTCATTCATACTTGCACATCAAAATCACTTAATTGTGTTCTCGAGCTGCTTAGCTGAGTCAACTGGCTACTTAGCCACAAATCTCTCAAGCGGGAGATTCAACCTTACCTTTGGGGGACTATAAGTGCCACCCTAAGAAGGAATTTTCAGAGCACCTTGAGGAGCACTGGGGAAGATTCATATCTAGCACACTCAGCCCACAAACCAGCAGTGCATTTTTCTGCGCCAGCAGAGAAGGGAACATATAGTTGTGATCGAAGCTTCATTGGGCTAGCACTTGCCAGAGAATATGGGAGAGTCGAATTATATTAGGAGTCCAGCCTTGGGGAGGAGTTTTGGAGTAGGTGGGTGCAGAAATTGGGTAGTTCGAAACTCAGCCTTGCGAGGACTGTGCAGAGGGCCAGACTGGGCATCACGTGAGCATTGAGGGAGAGAGCCACAACACCAAGATCACATCAGTGAAGGGAGGAAATTCATAAGGGACCATATCTTGGTGATTTAGGGCAATTTTGGAGAGCTTTCCTAGCATCATTGAGATAGTGCGAGTTTGGTAGCTTGAGCAGGAGGACAGGCTCCTTGGGGGTCGAATTTTAGGAGTCTGAACTAGGCCAAACACTTCCTGGGTTTTGGTGGGTTTTTTCTGAGGATCAAGGAGATGAAGTTTTAATAATTTTCTAAACACAAGAAGTAGTGATTCTAGCGCTTCCTTTCCAGCAAACAACACAGTTCTTCGGCAACGTGGATCAGTTCTGGAGCAGCAATTAGGCAACCCTTAGATCATCATTTTCTCACCTGGGTTTTGTCATGCTTGTCCTTGGATACAAGCCCAAGTGCACCATTCCATTCAGTATTGTATTTTCCCATGATGAGTCAATAAAATGGCTCAAAAGTTCTCTATTTCCAGCATTTTCATGGGTGTATGGTGATTGCTTCTCATTTCTGATTGTTGGTTTGTCTGCTTGCTTTGTTTATCACTGAATTTCCTAGTTAGGAACATTACAGTGGTATCAGAGCCTAGATCTTGGCTCAGCCATGGGGAGTTTCTCCTATGAGAGAAGGGGGCCAACAGAATATTACATACAGGAGACAGAGGTATCGAAGCAGAGAAAAAGTGTTGGAGATCACTCCAAACACTTAGGATAGGGGAAAGGCAGTAGTAGTAGAGGAATACATGGGAGAGCCTAAGAGCAAGGAGGAGATTGCCTTTGATAGCCTCTTGAAGGCTCTGAATGATCTAGCAAAGGTGCAGAAGGAAATGATAGAAGATTTTAAAATACAAAACCGAGAGAGAACCACCCCTAGGGGATTCCTATTTAGGGAGACTTCGGGGGCCTCTCAACAATTCGACCATCCTTCACCCATAACACAACCTCCATTAGCAAGTGGGCCAACTCGACCTACACTGCCGTCTTCTGTGCCTTTGGCACAGGTTGAACTAGTAGGGGCCAAAGACCCTTCATATATGGGAGAACACTTTAGAGAATGATAGACCATGGGTGCAGACTTCAGGGAAGCACTCTCTTTCAAACATTTCTACAAGCTCAAGCAGAATGAGAAGAGCAAGGGTTATGGAGGATAGGGCACGCAGAGCTATGAGTTGCAGAGGATGATAGGGATTATTTACTTCCCCACTATGATGGCACTGACAAGTGCACATCTGGGGCTTAACTAGATGACGCAGCTAGAAGCCATCAATACGGCCATGTTGCACATAGAGGGGGAAGCCCACGATTGGTGGTTTCATGGCTTGGCTACCCTTGGGCATGCCAAGGTGATTTCATATGAGGATTTCACTAAGAGGGTGGTGGAGTGCTTTGACCAAAGGGATTCAGAGGCTCAATTCAGGGAGCTAACCCAACTCCAAAAATAGGCATCCCAGAACAGTACATATCAGAGTTCCTGAGAGTTTCAGTGCTGGTGTCGAACCTATCAGATGCTCAGAGGGTATACACCTTCATAGATGTATTTCTCAGGCCCGGACTAGTGAAGTCACATAGACCCTCCACGCTACAATAAGAAATTATGTGTGCGAGAGACTTATAAGGGGCCATCCCCAAGACACGAGCACCATTTCCTGCACATACCCCCTTCCCCCAGAAGTGGAATGACACTAGACCCCCACCTCATAGAACCACCTAGAGATGGGGGAAGCTGGATGATGAGACACGGAAGGACCTCAGGAGGAGAGAGTTGTTCTTTACTTATCGAGAGCCCTGGGCACTAGGCCATTGGTGCACAGGTGGAAAAGCACATTACATTGAGGTTTTCTCAGATAGTGACCAGGATGATGAGGTGGAGCAGGAGTGTGGTGTGGGAGATGGAGAGATTCCAGCAGAGAGGGGGGTGCATCCTTTGCCCCATCTAGGGGAGTCCTTGCTTCTTTATGCGTGGTCCCAAAATTTCTAACATTGAGGATCAGAGGAAAGATACAAAGGAAATGGGTGTCAGTCTTAGTTGATAGTGGGGATGCCCACAACTTCATATATGCCCATTTGGTTCAAAGGAGGGGCCTCACCATGACCAAGCTTAAGGGTTTTTCAGTCTTCGTGTCAGGTGATCGTATCATGCAGCGCACTCAGTATGTGCCCGCTTTGATAGTAGCCATGGGGAACTACTCTATGACAAATCATTTCTTTGTGGTCAATGTACCAGGCACCAATGTGGTGATGGGTGTCCAGTGGTTGTACTCCCTTGGGTGAGTTACCACTGATTGGAAGAAAATGGAGATGGAGTTCACCGACTCAGATGGAAAATCAGTGGTCCTTAGAGGCATGCATTTGTACCCACCACAGACAGTCTCAGCGCATAGGATGGAGGCAGATTTGCGACATGGATACATAGCATGGGAAGTGGATATGAGGGTTTCCAAGGTTGGAGGGCAGGCCTAGCCACCACCTCTAGACATATAGGCTTTGTTAGATAGGTACTCAGTGGTATTTGGAGACATCCCACCATGGCAGCCACCAGATAGGGGATTCGAGCACACCATTGACCTGGAGCCTAGTGTGTAGGCAGCGATTACCACCCCTTATAGGAGTCCTAAGGCCTATAAGGATGATATTGAACACGCCATCAAGGATTTGTTGGCATTAGGCCACATTAGGCCAAGTTCTAGTCCCTTTGCTTCTTCAGTGGTGCTGGTGAAGAAGAAGGATGGAACCTTGCGCATGTGCGTTGAGTACCAGGCCCTAAACATGAAGAAATTGAAGAATCGATACCCCATACCTCACATCGATGAGTTGATGGATGAGATTACAGGATCCAAGTACTTCTCTAAGATAAATGTGCATTTAGGGTACCATCAAATTAGAGTGAGGGATCAAGACATCCCCAAGATAGCTTTTCGATGCCATTATGGACACTTCGAGTTCTTGGTCATGCCAATTGGGTTTACCAACACCCCGAATACCTTTAAATCATGTATGAATGATGTGTTATAGAGGCAGTTGAGGAGGTTTGTATTGGTTTTCTTTGAAGACATATTGATATAAAGCAGGACTTGGGAAGAGCATCTCCAGCCCTTGGAGGAGGTGTTATGTATTTTGGAGGAACAAAATTTCTATGCCAAGTTGTCATAGTGTGAGTTTGGCTTGACCGAGATGCTATAGTTGGGGAATATCATTGGCGCAGATGGGGTGAAGGTCCATGAGGAGAAGATATGGGCTATCCGTGATTGGCCTATACCCAGATATGTGACAACATTGAGAGGCTTCTTGGGGATCTTCATGTATTACCGAAAGTACGTCAAATGGTTTTCGCAGTTAGGATCTACCCTCATGGATTTGAAAAAGGGAGGGGCTTTTGTGTGGATAGATGGGGCACAGACTACTATTGACCGCCTCAAGGAGGTGATGATCAGTTGTCCAGTATTGGCACTTCAGGACTTCTCCCAGCCCTTCACCGTGGAGTGTGATGCATCCAGGGAGGGAGTTGGAGCAGTAATATCTCAAGATGGGCACACCATTACTTTTGAGAGTCGGGAGATTTTATCCCATGAGAGGTCATATTCTATATATGACAAGGATATGTTGTCCATTATGCATGCCTTGGCCAAGTTCGAGCAGTATTTGGTGGGTAACAGGTTTTGAGTGAAGACTGATCATAACAGTCTTCGTCACTTCATGGGGAAGCAGGGCCTGAACGACAGACAACAGAGATGGGTCAGAAAGGTGCAGACCTATGATTTTGACATAGAGTATGTGTGGGGGAAACACAATGTGGTGGTTGATGCCCTATCTAGGAGACCCATAGGCCTATCACTCATGAGCATTTTCCATGATTGGAAGGCCCAATTATTGGTTGAGTATTCTAAGGACAGGAGGGCATGCAAGATTCTGGAGGGTACCCACGCAGATGAGCACTACTAGGTGATGGATGAAGTCATCTACTACAAGGGGCACATATTTTTGGCTCCCAACTCGCAGTTGAGGGAAAGAGTTCTCCAAGCAACACATGACTCGCCATTGTCAGGGAATCATGGATTCAGGAAAAAATACATGGAAGTCTAGGAGAATTTCACATGGAAGGGCCTCAAGGGGGATGTGTTGAGGCATGTACATGAGTGTGAGGCATGTCATAGGAACAAAGGGGAGTCAATTCATCACGTAGGATTATTACAGCCGCTCCCCATCCTCGAGGGTAAATGGGAGAGTATCTCCATGGACTTCATCACGGGGCTCCCCAGAGTATAGGGAAAGGATTGCATCTACATAGTGGTTCATGGGTTGACCAAGTATGCCCAATTTTTCTCCATCCCTACAGAATATTCGGCTTCACAGGTTGCAGAGCTATTCTTCAAGGAGGTCTTCTGGTTACACGATATTCCTAAGAACATAGTGAGTGACCAGGATAGTAGGTTCATGGGAGACTTCTGGAAGGAGCTCTTCAAGTTGGTTGGTACTGAGCTCACCCCTAGCACAAGCTACCACCCCTAGACAGATCACTAGACCGAGTGAGTTAATCAGTGGCTGGAGGGGTACCTGAGGAACCATGTGAATGGGTAGCAGAGGGCTTGGATTCAATGGCTGCACTTGGGCAAGTATTGCTACAACACCACCCATCACATGTCCATTGGTATGACTCCTTTCCATGTCTTTTATGGTTATGATGCATTATCTTTTGCTGACGTTGTTTTTGGAGAGAGTCAGGCCCAAAGGCCAAATATTGGATCTTAGAGATCCAAGACATCCTCAAGGCTCTCAAGGATAACTTACGACAACATAGAACCAATGTACGATGTATACAGATAGGCACCAAACTGAGAGGCATTTCGAGGAGGGGGATTTGGTGTACCTCCGATTATAGCCATACAGACAATCCACATTAAAGTAGAAGGGGGTCGAGAAGCTACAACCCCATTTTTATGGACCGTACAGGGTATTCAAACGAGTTGGGGAGGTGGCCTATGAGCTGGAGCTACCTCCGAGGAGCAGGATCCACAACATATTCCATGTCTCATGCCTTAAAATGGTGTTGGGACAACAAGTGACAGTAGCAGTGGAGTTACCCCCACTGGATGATGAAGGCCATTTGGTTTTGGAGCCTGAGGCCATTTTGGAGAGACGAGAGAGTAAGTTTACGAGCAGGGACATTAGGGATTTTTTGGTGCGTTGGAAGAACCTGCCGAATGAGGATGCCACTTGGGAGGATGAGCACATTCTAGAGCACCCAGTGCTAAAGTTGCTTAAGGGCAAGCAACATTTGGGAGGGGAGGATTATCATGTCCCTTCCCAAATAAATTTGTAACAGGTTTTGGTCACTCCCCAATTTTGTACAAAATTTTGTTAAGTAAAGGACCCAAACAATTTTGACTTAGGGACTTAGGAGAAATGAAGGCTGGATTAATTTGCTAGTGGAAGGTGGGGGCCACCCACATGGAGAAACACATTGAGAAATTTGAATTGACTTGGAGGGGAAATCATATGGTTAATGGACGAGCCCACATGGGGAAAAGGGAGGCACATGAAGTTATAAGGAGGAAAAGCTCCTCACTTGAGGATTCACTCATACTTGCACATCGAAATCACTTAACTGTTTGCTCGAGCTGCTTAGTCCAGTCAACTAGTTGTTTAGCCATGAATATCTCAAGCGGGAGATTCAACCTTACCTTCGGGGGACTACGAGTGCCACCCTACGAAGGAATTTTCAAAGCACCTTGAGGAGCACCAAGGAAGATTCATAGCCAACACACTCAACCCACAAACTAGCAATGCATATTTATGGGGCATAAAAGAAGGGAACATACAATTGTGATCAGAGCTTCATTGGGCCAACACTTTTCAGAGAAAATTGGAGAGTTGAAGGATATTAGGAGGCCAACCTTGGGGAGGAATTTTGGAGCAAGTGGGTGAAGCAATTGGGCAGTTCAAAACTTAGCCCTAAGAGGACTGCGTAGAGGGCTAGACTAGCCATCACATGAGCATTGAGGGAGAGAGACACAACACCGGGAGCACATTAGGGAAGGGAGGAAATTCATAAGGGATCACATCTCGGTGATTTAGGGAAAATTTGGAGAGCTTTCCCAACATCATTGAGACAAGCCGAGTTTGGCAGCTTGAGCAGGAGGAAAAGCTCCTTGGGGGTCAAATTTCAGGAGTCTAAACTAGGCCATACCCTTCTTGGGTTTTGGTGGGTTTTTGATGAGGGTCAGGGAGTTGAAGGTTTCATAATTGTCTGAGCATGGGAAGTAGTGATTCCAACACTTCCTTTCCAGTAGACAACGCAGTTTCTAGGTAGCGTGGATTAGTTCTGGAGCAGCAGTTGGGAAACCCTCAGATCATCATTTTATCATGCAGGTTTTGTCACGCTTGTCCTTGGAGACAAGCATAGGTGCACCATTCGATTCACTATTGTATTTTCCCATGATGAGTTAATAAAATGGCTCAGAAGTTCTCTATTTCCAGCGTTTTCATGGGTGTATGGTGATTTCTTCTCATTTCTGATTGTTGGTTTGTCTGCTTGTTTTTTTTATCACTGAATTTCCTAGTTATGAACGTTACATAGGTTTTGTTACAATACCATGGACAAAGGTCATGGCTTATTGAAATGAGAGGAGCTCTACAAGACCTCTACAACTCAGTATGGGGGGATGTTGTCACTTAACATTACATTTTAAAATAATAAAATAATATTTACATTAACAAATTGAAAAATATTAATAACAAAAAAAAATCTTTCAAAGCTGGCCATAAATAAAATACTTCAATTTACATCTTAATTTTACCTCAAACTTATATAGAGAGATAAAGAAATTTAAAGTTATATATATATATATATATATATATATATTCAAGTACAATTACTTTTTACATTTTAGTACGAAGGAGATTTGTAATTCCTTCATTACTTATATGGGGTAGACACGTGGAATCTAAAATTAATATTGATATTATAATTGTGTAATTCATTTTATGTTCAATTGAAATGTGATATTTAAAAAAATATATATTAATAACAATAAAATTTAGTGTAATATTTGAATGTCCATAGTAAATAACATAATTTTATATCAATTTTATATAGAGAGATATAAAGAAATTGATATTAATTTTGATATGTGTAATTTATTCAATTTTTAATATGGATTTGTTTGTGGTAATTAAATAATGTAATTAAAAAAATCAATATTAATTATATATGTGTGTGTGTGTGTTGCATCGACAGTTATTGACTGGGACATTTTGTTAGCGACAACACATTAACGAGTTGTCATAATAGTCACCTAGTGAATTGCCGCAACAGTGAAGTTTCATTCCCAAAAATCTAATGAGGTGTGAATGTTGATGATACTACATCTACAACTATTGACTGAGACATTTTGTCAGCAATAGCTCAACAATGAGTTTCCACAATAGTAGCACCATGTTATATAATTGTTTGCATTGTTCCAACAATCATCATTGGAAGAAATGCTAATTTTTGTTTGAGGAAATTTTTTTAGCAAACCAAAAGCACTATCCCTGAAAGAAATTTATTCCCAAAATCCAATGAGGTGTGAATCTTGATGATGTTGAATCTACAACTATTGACTAAGACATTTTTTCAACAATGGCACATTAGCGAGTTTCCACAACAGTGGCATGAGGTTATATAGTTGTTTGAATTGTTCGAGCAATCATCATTGTAATCTAGATATAGAATTTTTCATGAAATCTTAATTTTTTTTTTTGCTTAAATGGATTCATAACCCTAAAAAAGTCATAGGACACTCAAATGTTAATGTCTCAAGAATTGAAATCTATAATTCCAATAATTTCTAGCAAGATTTATGGCTTTACAATTGATGGTGAAACTACAATATTTTTTATTTAAATTGCACTTTTGAATTTACAAATCAATTTCTCGCTCTTAAAAACCCTAGAGAAATCAAATTATACCATCTCAGTAACATAAATTTGCATTTCGAAAAACTTTTAACCAAATTTTTGGCAAACCAAAAGCACTAGCCTTGAAAGCAATTTATTCCCAAAATCCAATGAGGTGTGAATCTTGATGATGTTGCATCTGCAAATATGGACAAACATTTTATCAGTGATTTGTCACAACAGTCACTCAACGAGTTGTCATAATAGTCAACCAACGAGTTGTCACAACAGTCACCCAGCGAGTTTTCGCAACGGTGAAGTTTTGTTCCCAAAATTCCAATGAGGTATTAATCTTGATGATGTCACATTTGCAACTATTGAATGAGAAATTTTTCCAACAGTAGTTCATCACCGAGTTTCCACAACAATAGCAACAAGTTATATCAATGTTTGAATTGTTCCAACGATCATCATTAGAAGCAACAATATGTTTTGTTTGAGGAATTGTTTTTAGCAAACCAAAAGCACTAGCCCTGAAAGAAATTTATTCCCAAAATCCAATGAGGTGTGAATCTTGATGATGTTGCATCTGCAACTATTGACAGAGACATTTTTTCAGCAGAAACACATCAATGAGTTGCTGCAACAGTAGCAACAAATTATGATAATTGTTTGTATTGTTCTGAAAATCATCATTGGAATCCAAATATAGAATTGTTGGTGAAATCCCAATTTTTTGTTACTTAAATTGCATTTTTGAATAGATAAATGGATTCAAAACCTTGAAAAACTCTAGGACACTCAAATTATACAATCTTAAGAATTGAAATATGTAATTTCAACAATTTCTGGCTAGATTTCTAGCTTTACAATTGATCGTCAAATCAAAATATCTTGTGATTTAAATTTCACTTTTGAATTTACAAATGACTTCCTAGATCTTAAAAAACCCTATAACACTCATATTATGCCATTTCAATAAATATAATTGCAATTCAAATAAATTTTAACCAAAATTTTAGCAAACCAAAATCACTAGCGTTGAAAGCAATTTATTCCCAAAATCCAATGAAGTGTGAATCTTGATGATGCTGCATCTGCAACTATTGGCTGAGACATTTTGTCAACAATAACAAATTAGTGAGTTTTTGCAACAATGGCATCAAGTTATATCATTGTTTGTATTGTTCCAAAAATCATCATTGAAATCTAGCTGTATAATTGTTGGTGAAATCCCCAATTTTTTGTTACTTAAATTGCATTTTTGAATATATAAATGGATTCAAAACCATGAAAAACCACAGGAAACTCAAATTATAGAGTCTCAAGAACTAAAATCTATAATTCCGACAATTCCTGGCTAGATTTATGGCCTTACAATTGATGATTAAATCACAATATTTTCTTCTTTAAATTGCACTTTTGAAGTTACAAATGAAGTCCTAGATCTTAAAAAACCCTAAAACATTCCTATTATACCATCTCAATAACTTAAATTTTCCATTTGAATAGTTTTGACCAAATTCTTAGCAAAAGGAACTAGCCTTGAAAGCAATTTATACCCAAAATCCAATGATGTGTGAATCTTGATGACGCTGCATCTACAACTATTGATTGAGACATTTTGTCAACAATAGCTCATTAGCAAGTCGCTGCAATAGTGGCATCAAGTTATATAATTATTTTCGTTGTTCCAACAATCATCATTGGAATCCAGCTATAGAATTGTTGGTGAAATCCCATTTTTTGTTATTTAATTGGATTAAGAACCCTGAAAAACCCTGGGACACTCAAATTATATAGTCTCAAGAATTGAAATCTATAATTCTGACAATTTCTGGCCAGATTTTTGGCTTTACAATTGATGGTGAAATCACAATATTTTGTTATTTAAATTGCACTTTTGAATTTACAAATGAATTCTTGGCTCTTAAAAAACCCTAGAACACTCATATTATACCATCTCAATAACATAAATTTGCAATTCAAACAATTTTTTACCATTTTTAGCAAACCAAAAGCACTATCCCTGAAAAGCAATTTATTCCCAAAATCCAATGAGGTGTGAATCTTGATGATGTTGCATCTACAACTATTATTTGGGACACTTTTGTTAGCAATCGCACATCATAAAGTTGCTGCAATAGTTACCCAGTGAGTTGTCGGAACGGTGAACCAACGAGTTTTCACAAGAATGGCCCAGTGAGTTGCCACAACGGATGAAAAACAAAAAATTACCAGTGAATAATTATGAGGTTAGATTAATGTTAAAATTCTGTGAAATGATTTCGTCAAAACCCAAGTCCATAATTTTAACTACAGGATTTTGATTTATGTTTAATGCCTATAATTACAAGTGTAAAAAGTTTTCGTCAAAACCTAAGTCCATAATCACAAGTGTAATTTTTTTCGTCAAAACCTAAGTCTAGAATGTAAAATAACTACATGATTTCAAAGACTTCAAAAATTCACGTATGTTGAAAATATGTGAATATTTGAAGAACAAAACTAATGAAACATAATGTTGAAGTTGTTCATGTAAATTTGTTTTAAACTTAAGTATGAATTGTAAAAATTAGATTGTAATAAAATGAAGCATGAAATGGAAATCCCTTACAAAAGGAGAAAAATAGGGATAACAAACAATTATTCAAACAAAAATTACCATTTCTCGCAGGTGTGTTGACAACTACTCCTCTGTTTGTAGACACCTGTAGTTGTAAACGGTCTGAAAGTCAATGGTGGCAAGGAAGTCTAGAGTTCAAATTTGGAAATTTTTATCCTGTAGTTTGGAGAAATGCACATTAATGAGGGTGGAGAGTAGGAAAACGTTGAATTGTACTGTGAGACAAATGAAGAATGTGGCGGTGATGGAGCCTAGGAGCAGAGATGGAGATAGAGATGGAGCAAGCCCGTTGCGCTGAGACAGAGATGGAGACAGACTGTAACCAATATTTAAACAAGCATAAGTTTAATGATGGGCATATACGGCCCAATCATATTAATGGCTCTATAGACTGGGAAATAATTGTCGCCCAGAGAGACAGAGATAGGGAGAGGGAGTGTGTCAGGCTGACGAGTTGAGTCGGGTGCACCCATGTATGCGACGGGCGCCCGAACTTGGTATATGTGATGATGGGACGACTTACACAGTCAAGTTAAGTTGGGAACGCCCTTGTGCGACGAGCCCTTGTACTACTTGAATCAGACAGTTGTGCGATGCAGAGAGTGAGCACGTCGGTTAAAGGCAATGAGCGAGCAAGACCGACGAGCACCCGGTGAGGATGTGTGATAGTGGAGGGCAACGTAGGCAACTGTGTGACTCGTGGATGGAAAGTGCGATGAGTTGGAAAGTGTGATGAAGAAAAGTTTATAGGCCACCTAAGACATGCGACAAGTAGAGCCCGACTTGAAAAAGGCAGACTGACCTACGTATTAAAGTGGTTGGGCCGACATAAAAATATAGGCAGGTTGACCTACACTTAGGTGGATGACCGTATCACTTGAACATGGAAGCATGGGTATATATTCGACATGGTGGAGAGTGTTCAAGGTAGATATCAAGCAAGAAATAAACGAACAAGAAAGGAAGGTGAACAAGGGGACGCAGAAAAGAGAAGGGAGCAGGGAGATGAGCAAGAGCGAAGGGCCAAAGTTTTTCGCAACATAGATCTTAGGCTTTCTTGGGTGGACGAGCCGAGCTGAAAAGAGTTGCAGGGTGTAGTAGGGCGACCCGACCCAATAGGACGGTCTAACCCGATGGCGCGACAGGGTGACCCGACCCGAGGGCGTGGCAGGACGACCCGACTCGAGGGCTCAGCAGGGCTACCCAACCTGGCAGGGTAGCCCGGCCCGAGGGCATGAGAGGGCGACTTGACCTAAGGGCGCGACAGGGCAACCTAACACGAAGGCGTGGTAGGGTGACCCAACCTAAGGGCGCGGTAGGGCGACCTAGCAGGGCTGAACGATCGAAGGGCACGGCAGGGTGACCCGTGTGCTAAACGGTGCAAGCAGGTTTCCATGTGCAAACAAGAAACCAAAGTGAAGTGTTGGGAATGGGGAAGTGTCGAAAGAGCATGTAGTAGTGTAGGGAGCAAGTGAACTGTTACGATGGCGAAAAGCACAACAGTGATGGGTAGACCGAAGTTGGGTGAACCATGCATGACATATTTGGTAAACTGCAGACACTTGAAAATTGAAGTATGTTGACCGTGTTGGTAGCACCATTGTTGTAAACATATTGTAAATTATACTTGTATATTATTTGGGCAGACTTCATTATTGGGAGTTGCCCCTCCCGTTGAATATTGTATTTTATCCGTTGTGCATATATAATGATGAAATGATGAAGTATGAATGAATGTTTTATTTCCGCTGTGATATAACACTTGAAGAATTGGAAAATTAACTAAGTGTTGAAGAGTTAGGCATAGTCCGTACATTCAAGTATTGGTGAAAAGAAAGAGTGTAGCAGTGTCACACCCACCTATGTGTGGTTGAAAGACTACCACCAGGATAAGGGCATGATAGATGGTGTCAGAGCTCGATTCAAGGCGAGTTGAGCTTTTTTGAAGAAGTTCTACAGGGACAAGTTATAGGGTCAAAGTTGAACGAAGAAGTGTATGGTTTTTACAAGATCACAAGAAAAAATGATGGTTGAACAGGTGGAAGAACCTCAGGTGACAGGTGAATCTAGCAAGGATGCCGAGACATTTTTCATGGACAAAGTATTGGACAAGATGGAGGGTTTTGCTTCGAAGGTGGCTTCGTTGGAGACCGAGAATGTTGAAATTCGGGATGAGTTCACAAAGATGAAAGCAGAGCATGAGAACCTCAAAGTTCGATACAAGTATACGGAAAGGTTGTATAAAAAAACAGAGAAGGAAGTCAAGAACATTGGTGTTGCAAGAGACTAGGGTTTGGAGGAAATATTGAAGTTTCATAAATATCTTGATGACACTCGAAATGAGATAGTTGTTTTGAAAAAAGCAATTGGGTAGGGACCAATTGGAGGAGTTTCTCATGTGAAAGTCAAGGAACCTGATTCTGATGATGGAATGAGGAGTTCCAAAGCACTTGGAAATTTCTTATGGGATATGTAGAAATACTTAGAACGCTCGGGCATACTTGATGATGAAGCCAAGGTCAAAGTAGTTTCTTAATTCCTTACTAAGGATGCTAAGATGTGGTGGATATGGAAGTTGGATCAGATTTCCAATGGTGATGCTGATGACATCTCTACTTGGGATGATATGAAGAAATCTTTGTAGACTCATTTTAGCCCACAAGATGAGACTTGGGATGCAAGGATGAATATTAAGTACATTAAGAAAACAAGGAGTCTACAGGCATATCAATGGGAATTCTCGAGTGAGATCTTGGAGCTACCTGATATGGCGGAAAAGGACAAGGTGTCCAATTTCATCATAGGATTGAAACCTTGGGCACACAATGAGGTGAAGAGGCATAATATTAAGACACTAGAAGAAGCATTTGATGCAGTTGATCGCTTGGTAGAACATTATGACAAAGGGACCGAAAAGAGAAAGAAGAAGTCCGATAAACTGAAAGAGAGGTATACAAAGGAGGATCATTCGAAATCGAATGACAAGTTGAAGACGAAGAAGCCTATGAAATGTTGGTTGTGCGAAGAGAACTACATAGTAAAGAATTGTCCTTCAAGACTGATGGTGGCTACAGCAGCACAAGCTGATGTGAAGAAGAAGAAAGAAGAACCATTCGTTGGGGTGATGCAGATTCTAGGAGCTGCAGTAGATACAAAAGCTATCCCATGATGGGATCTTGAGAGTAACAAATTAGAGTATGTGAATATGAAGATTGAGAAAAGCACTTTACTCATGATGGTGGACATTGGTGTGACTCATAACTTCATTAGAGAGGAAGATGCAAGGAATATTGGACTGAATTTTACACCAACTCAAGCTCTATTGAAAGTAATGAATTCTCCACCAGATTCAGTTATTGGTACAATAGAGAATGTGGATATGAACATTGGTGAGTGGTCTGGAAAGATCGATCGACTTCACGATTTTGCAACTAGATGATTATGAATCAATATTAGGTATGGAATTTATGAAGCAACATGTGGCTGTGATGGTGCCACATATGAAGAAGTTGCATAGCTACAATGGACCGGATGATGATCCTATAGGGGTATCAACCGTGGAAACTATGACAGTTGGGTGTAAGTTGATAGCGATGAATGTAGAGGACATCAAGTAGGATGAAGAACTCTATAAGCGGGTGTCTTCTGTAGAGAAAAAACTTATGGAGCAGTCACAGGTTATTAGAGCATTGTCTGATAGTATCCTGGACTTAATAGGCACGCTGCAGGTAGTGGAAGGGAATGGAGATGCTAGACCCGAGACTTAGAAGGAGAGTCGGGAAGCATACATTAAGATATTGGAGGAGTAAGATCCAGACAGGTGGATTGAGTTATTAGTTGAGGAGGAGGGAGAGCCTTTGGCCCCCACTTCCTCCCTCTCTTCTTAGACTGACATGGAGATGAGGATCATTGTTAGCTTCTCATGGAAGTGAGTCCTCTATACTGATGAGCAGACACTTGGGGCGAGATGGATACAATTGACAGAAGGGTGTGAATATTAGTCATGATGATGTAGCAAGCATGCATTCTTGTGGAGGCGATGTTACGGTTGGATTAGATACCCAACTAGTCACCATCATAGGGGGATCCAGCACATGATTTTCTTGCAGAGTTTGGTAGATTAGGAGCATGGATCAGTTCATAGGTGGAGATATCTGGGTGCCCATACTTATGGATATTTCTTGGCGATGGATGTTGTTGGGATGGTGTTTTTCAGGACGACAACATATAGGGAGAGGGAGCGGGAGATGGAGATGGACAGGGAGCGAGAGTCGAAGTTGTAGGAAAGAGGGAGGGAAATCATCTGCAAAGGGAGGACCTAAAAAACAAAGTCGAAATCATTGACTCATTCGACTACTCCTAACAATGTGCCTTGTCTTACCAACATGTCACGTCAAAGAAAGAAAGAAAGAAAGAAAATTATTTTAACATCCACAAGACTAAAGATAGCCTATGGAACAGATTTCTTTTTCATCTGGTTGATGTATTCGACCCTTTTCCTGTGAAGCCTCATAATAAACCTTCCCAGCTTCTCGACAAACTCTTCGCTAAATAGATTATCCAAAGAGCTAGTTGCCAAAATATTTGGATAACTTTCCCTGTTGTATTTGAAGGCCTCACATTCTAAAATGAAGTGTTTTTTTGTTTCCACTTTTCTGGAAGAACAAAAAATACATACTCTTTCCACTTTCCAGTGCAAGAATCCGGCGGAAAATTTGGAGGTGAAATCGTGATTTGTGTTATTTGAATTGGTTTTTTGGTTGTATATATAGATTCAACACCCTGAAAAACCCTTAGGGCACTTCGTTTGTGCAGGGGTTACTCATCAAGCTTTTGATTTCAATAAATTCCTACCAGATTTTAGAGGAATTAAACCAGAAAAACCCAGCGGAAAAGCTTCCAAAAAATGTCACTAAACAACTTGAAATTCAAAATATAACTCTGAATTTCTGCAATTTTGATATCACTATGTCCCCACTCAATAGCCTTACAAACTAGAATCTTCCCATATTCATCTACTTTATGGCTAAGGAACTAGAGGATTGACTAAATTTCTATCCACAGGAATTCCAAATACAACAAAATTTGTTCACCTCCATGTCCCAGTCAATACAACAATTTGTATGACTTTCCTTAAATTACAATGCTTGTTGTTCGTTAGTGGCATCATGATGTATTGACACCTACGACAAAACCTTTTGGTTATTATGAATTTTAAGGTTATTTTTACAATACTATAAATAAAAAGAGTGAAAATCAAAGCATTGATTTCATTACAAAATATTTTTTAAATTTAAAATATTTTTGTTGCCTTTATTTGAAATAGAAGTGAAATAATTGATTTCATTACCATTTATCATATTCTAAAATTTCCATAGAATTAAAATCTTATTTTCAAATTAAATTCAAAAAATCTGACCTTTACCTTTATTTTCGGCTCCATAATGAGGGCTTCTTCCTTCTCCCCTATCAAACTTGTGGTGCACTCAATCATGCCCGACTCCCTACAATACAACGTAAAATAGATAGTGGAGTTGAGTGAATTGCTCCCACGAAAATTCCAAATATTGTTAATGATTTTCCACTAGTTTGTTGCATGGCATTCTTTGAGAGGCGTTTTTCTTAAAACTCTCTTCATAGCATTATCGAGTTATCCCGTCAATACGGAGTGATTTTTATTTGGAATTTCCCATGATTTTTGGTTTTTTAATTAGTATATATTTGATCGCGTTAAATATATTATAGACTTATCTTAAACATGTATTTAATATGCGCTAAATATATTATAGATTCATCTTAAATATGTATTTAATATGAGACAAGAGAATCATATTTTTTCACATGCAAATTTTTTAGAATGAGTAAAATACAATGCGTAATTTTTCATTATTTAAATTTTATTTCTAAATTTTATATAGAGTATATAGAGAACCAAACACTAAAATATTTAGACCATTTAAAACGTTTTATCCATAAAAACTTATTTTTTACTTCTAATTACTTTACATCATATTCATTTTTTTATAGTCAGCATTGTATTTTTATTTAAAGTGTATTTTATTTTTATTTTAAAATGGCACATGTCAACTCCACATTGAGCACGAACATACTTACATATACTTTATACTGGTTGTAAAATGAGCTTCTCTACTCAATAACTTCTAGTTTTTCAATTACTATACTCTTCAACATGTTAAATTCGTCAAGTATTTACTTATATTTTTATTATTTAATTATTAAATATTGATCACTTTAAAATCCAGTGTAAAGGTGATATTTAATTTTTAAAACATCAATTATATATATAATTTTAATATTTCGTATAAAAATAAATTTCAATAATAAAAATTGTAGAAAATAAAAGAAGTCGCTAATTAAAAAAAACATACACTTATTCATAATGAGTCTTCGAACGTAATAGAATAACCGGTTTTCATTTAATCATGCAAATCTTGCATTGCGTATACCTCTACCTAAACCTTAAACACTAAAGCCCATCATTTAAAGGATGAGATTCATGATGTAGGTCCACCCCCACGGCCCATCAATATGCTCTATAAAACACCAATTTACGAAGAAAGAGTGTTCAAATTGAAGGACATGTTTTTGTCCAACAGAAATAATAGAGCCAACTTTTCTTGTTTGTTTGCATGAAACATTTATCTTCTTCTTCATTTCATTTATTATTTTGATTAGGAAACCAGAGATATTTGATTAGGAAACCAGAGATATTTTGTGGTTGCACATGTATTCAATACGTTAATACTCGAATTAACTTAGTTTGATTAGGAAACCAGAGATATTTTGTGGCTTGATATGCATTCAATACGTTAATACTTGGGTTTTCTGGTTTTTTTGGTTAGTAAGATAACTTCATTCTTCCTTTTTGTTTTTCTGGTTTTTTTGGTTAGTAAGATAACTTCATCCTTCCTTTTTGTTTTTATTAGAGGAATTGGCATTGAGCTTTATCTTTCCTTTTTGTCTTTTCTGACTAAAGGAATTTCTATTGAGTTGGGTTTTTTGTTAGTGGGAGAGCTTTATCTTTCTTTGTTTTTTACTAGAGAATTGGCACTGAGTTTCATTTTTCCCTTTTGTCTTTTCTGATTAGAGGAATTGCCATAGAGGAAGCACTGATGTGACACAGGGTCAATTCTAACTAATATCACTATAACCTCTAGTTAAGGGTTGTGTTGATGGGACACCCACAGGGTTTCGAACTAGTGACCATTAGGTAGGGACTATCTTAACAATGCAACCACTCAACGACTTTTCTATGCATTGTGGGCATAAAAATTTATCTTTCTTACTTGTCAAAAGATTATGAATATCTTCAAAATGCACACACGATATATTATATTTCTTGAAATCTTACAATCCACCCAAATTTCAATTTAAAAGTGGGTTCAAACTTGTTTTATTATTTATAAGGTCCTCCTTTACTCCATGCCATCAAGTTGAAAGTTGAGATCAATTGGTCCCTCTTCAAAATACATTATAGTTAATTGGTTTGATGAAGGTGCTTCAATTTTTTTTTAGAATGGTTTGGGATGATTTGTAAAATATTTGAATTTACATAAATATTGACTATACATAACTGCACTAAATCATTGGCTGTCTTAGTAGTAGGAAGGAACATAATTGAATGGATATGTTTGATCTTTTTGAAGTAATATAAAACTTGATTTAACTATATTTTATATTCAAGCTACAACAAAAATAATTCCTACACAACAAAACTTACATTAACTAAAATTTTGGTCTTATAGTCACAACAAAAAAATTAATAGACATATAACGCATGATATTCAATGACGGGTAAAAATAAATATCATACATCGTGTGAAGGGAAGTTTTAAATGAAAACTCATCACAAAACATTACTTGACGGATATGAGTTCCTATCAAATTTATACCCTACTCTGCATACTTCAATGACTTTCCTCCATTATGGAAAGATATCATGAGGGTTGGGGTGAGGGGCAGGGAAAATTTTAAGGATGGAAAATTATCTTAAAGATTAGAAACCTTGGCGAATCTTACTAATCCATAATATGAAAACTATAAAATTCTCGGTAACATTTTAGTAAAAATATACAAAGTTCTAATGATTTTATGTAGTCTCTCTAAAATTTTGGCAATTTTTAACATAAAATATTTTTTTCTTATAAAATTTGGGCGAATGGTTTTTAGGAAAAAAGGGGAATTGGCGAATCCTTTTTTTGGAAAAAGCATGGAAAATTAGCCCATCTGCGAATATTAACCCCTAAAATTTTCCATGGTGAGGGGAGATAATATGCGGGTGAGGGTGGTGGTGGGGGTGATAATATGTAAATCATATTAATAATATGGTTTTCATATAGTGATGGTGGGAGTGGGGGAAGTAATATATTTGCATATTACCATCCCCACCCTCTTTATATTTACCCCCACTCCCATACATGTGCATTTACTCAGTGGTGAGGAAAATATTAAACTCTATCAACCTGTCATGTTGGATTAGGTAGAGGAGTATGTCTTATCTTCCATAGGGGATTTAGCATCAGATGCTTATGAAAGTTGACAAAGTTAAAATTTTGTAGATGTATAGAACTACAAGACAAAAGTAGAACAAACATTGGAAGATTGGATTGAAAGGACGAATTATAGGAAAGGATAAATGGTACTCCAAGAAGAAGGGAGATGAGAAAATCCCTCACATCATTCAATAAAATATTTTGGGGACCAAGAGCCTTCGAAAATGGGGAGATATAATTTGGATGGATCATCATATTATTTATCTTCCATCTTGATTCTTTTAGGGTAGAAAACTGGAGGAATCAACTTATAGGGCCATTTTTCCCAATAGGTCCTAATTTGGCAAATTGGGGTTTGGGGTATTCCAAAGGTAGTTTCAAGCATTGAAAAAAGTTTTTGTTGGAATTTAGAATTATGTTGAAGGGGGGGGGGGCTGGGGGGATATTAGTATAATGGAAAATTTTACTTATTTATATCCATTCAAACATCATAAACCATCAAACTCATAATTTGAACATGTAACAAAAGATATATGTGGAAGCCTTTGAAGGAAAAAACTACAAATTTTTTTATATGAAAGATCTTGTAGGCACCAACCTATAGGATACATGAATCCCCTTTATTGCAAGGTTTGTAATTGCTTTGCTATAATCTTCACAATTTTGCACAAATTGTATTTTCTTTCTTCTACACAACTGTGTACACTATCCTTTCTCTATTTTCTATGTTTTCATTTCCCTATTATGTAAACTACATTGGTTCCAGATTGAATGTTGCTTCCATTTACTTGCTGCAATACTCTTTTCACTATTCACCACAAACTAGTTCATGCTTCCAAACTTGGACTTGTTTGTACTCTGTTTTTTAGACATGTTGCCTGTACTCTTCGCGTCCTCTTCAAATTTCATCCTCAAACTTCTTTGTGCCTTTCCCTCCTAATCTATTTTAGATAGTTCATCGTATCATCATCACTTCCTCCATACATTTCCAGTTTGAGTTATTTATAAAACATTTCCAAATCTTGGACAACATAGACTCAATAAAGGTTGACATAACATTAGAGTAACTTGATCAGAGTTGAAAAAATACCTTGGAGCATTTCTAGGGATAATACTATGAGCCAGTCAAAAACCATTGGCTAGAATTATGGGCTTGATCAAACATTTGCACCCCAATTCAAACATTGTAAGGAATATATATATAGATTACCCATATTCACTTTACCTTTCATGACCCTTTAGCCTCAAGGGATAAATTGTTGGGAACTCATCACCACATGCCATGATAAATTGCTAATCCATATTGGATACTGAATATTAGGTTTTCCTTCCTTCTACACCAAGAGGTCGCTATGGTGATATCTAAATAGACATAACCCTTGGAGCTGAGTCTTTTAGTATTTCATGACCATGTGATGTGACCTCAACCTTCATACCAAAATTTTGCATACTATAGGTGTACATAAGGTTATCCATCTTAGCACCCCAATCACTTTTCTTATCAACTGACGGACTCTATAATTTGTAATTAATGGAATTTTCCCTATCATACAAGGGAAATGCATACCAAAGTGTTCAAGTATTGATATTTGTTCCTTGTACCTGATACTCTAGTATACTGGACCATAAAAAAATGCATCCCCAATGACAAACCATGACAAGTTGGAACCATGATCATCCATGTTGGATACCAGGCTTCTCCTCCATATTGGAAGGATTCCAATATTACATGGCCTCGTACGATATATCTGATACCCAGAGGACCGATAGAGGTGAGCCCTTGGCTCTTTGACCATGGCGTTGCAACCACAACCTTTTGGCCTTTTGGCAAAAAATAATAGCGTGAGAAAACCTTATCAAGCTCGATCCTAACAAGAATCCTAATACATCTAGGTCTACCACATCAAACCACCATGGAACAATCATTTTCGGCCACGTAGTCCATTTGTTGTGTCATCTAGCATATCATATGCCATGTGTCACTTTCCAAAACCCCATTGGTTGACCGAAAAGTTCATTTTTTCCCACCACATTACACTCGCCGCTACAAACATGTCATCAAACTGATCATCTATCATACATGTGGGAGTGTCATGAAATATCTTTGCCACATAATCTTTCTACTGTTTCATACTAGATACAAACCAATCCCTTTCAACGTTTTTACAATATAACATCTGGTGCATAGTACCTCTATATCATCCCATCTGGTACCAAAATGATTTAATGTTTCTAAACCTATCGAGTACCTCCTTTTCATTAAATGATGAAAAAATGGAAGGATTCTATAATCAAAGTGAATTGATGATTTGACTTATTGCACATTCCACCTCATGAAGTTGTGTGGACTTTAAAAAATTTGAGGTTTGCACCAAATTTCCTCCTTTACACCTTGCTTTGTGTTTGATCCTCTTCTACTTGATATTGGGAAAACATCCACCTAAAATCAATGACAACATATTGTTCTTCTTTCTTCTTAGCTTTAACATCAATGACAATACATTGTTCAACAATCTCCCCCTTTTTCATTGATGGTGACACTAGACATAGTCTAGTCATTAATATACCAATGTTGAGAACTCTCAAACTGCCACTATCTATTGGCTCTTCTCATGTATGTGTAAGTCTTCTCATTTGACATCAATGGAAAAGGATTGGATTTGGCTACGATTGAATGCTTCTTGGGGTCGAGGACTCCCCTTGTCAATGATCTTTCTTTATGTCTACATATTCTCCGTTGTTGATGAAGATATATGGATTTTACTTTTAGTTGTGACTACATATAGGCTCCTCCTATCAAGGTTATGCCCTTTTGCATGCAACAATTTTTCTTATGCAGTTCTTATTTTGAGACTTCTCCCTTTGTGCTTAAGCTTCCTTTTACTTCTTCCATTTGGGACTATTATCTCCTAGGCTTATGCTTCCCTTTGTCTACAACCTAACTCTTTTAACATTAATTATTTGCTCCTTTTATTGAGAACAAGGAGGAGATGTCATTCCTAATCTCTCTCTACGATATTCAAAAGCTTTTTTGGGTGGTGGTTTGGTAAATATATCTGCAATGTGATCTTTTGAAGAAATGTATTCTAACTTGACATTCTTATTAGCTACCTATTCGTTGAGAAAGTGATATTTTATGGCAATATGCTTAGTATTTGAGTGCAAAACAAGATTTTTTAACATATTTATAGCACTTGTGTTATCACAAAGAATGGGAATAGGTTGATCATGATTTACCTTCATATCTTACAAAGTTTGTTTCATCTAGATTACTTGAGTCCAACAAGTGGCTCCTCCAATGTGTTATTGTTTAGTTGTGGATAGGGAGATAGAAGTCTAGTTCTTACTCAGCCAAGAACCCTATATTTTTCTTAAGAAAAATGCTCCTGCACTTGTGCTTTTCTTATCATCCACACTACCTTCCTAATCGACATCTGTATATGTTGTTAAAGTGAAGTCTTTTCTCTTGCATACCATAGGTAAAATTCTAAGGCTCCCTTCAAATATTTGAAGAATCTTTTTACATCTAGAAAATGACTCTTTTTTGCAGCAAATTGGAACCTTCCAACCAAACAACAACTTGTGTGGTGTGTGGTATTGATACTATTAAATAGTGCAAGTTTCCAATAATTGAATTATACATAGTTTGATTTGCATCACAAGATTCATCCTATTTTCTCAACTTGCATCCAATGGTCATAGGAGTGCTAATAGATGCACATTTTCCATGCCAAATTTCTTTAATATTTCTTGTAGATACTTTGTTTGGGAAATGAATATAACTTTGTCTAGTTGATTCATTTGCAATCCTAAGAAGAATGATAGTTCTCCAATTATGGACATCTCAAACTTGTTTTGAACTTCTACTGCAAACAATATGATTCAGAAATTTAATTAATATCACTTTAAAAAATGATATAATCTACATATACCACAATATGATTCAACAAATTTTCATTATATGTTTTGCTATAAATATTGTTGTCTATTGTTCCTCTTTTGAATCCTTGTTGTTGTAAGTATTTTTCAAGCCTTGACTACTAAGCCCTAAGAGGTTGTTTTAGACCATACAATCCTTTCCTCAATATGCATACAACATTTTCATTTCTTGACAGTTGAAATCCTTCTATTTGTTCAACATATACTTCTTCCTCTAAATCATCATTTAGGATGGTTGATTTGGCATCCATTTGATAGAATTTAAACTTTTTGAAATAGAAAATACCAAAAAAAAATGATGGATTCAATTCTACCTACAAGAGAAATTGTTTCTTCAAAATAAATACCTTCCACTTGTGCATAGAATTTGCAGACTAATCTAGCCCTAGTCCTCACTACTTGTCCAACCTCATTCAGTTTGTTCGTAAAGACCGATTTAGTGTGAATTGCATTCTTATCCTTTGGTCTAGGAACAATTTCTCATGTATGTTTTTTCTTAATCTATTCTATCTCTTCCTCCATAACATTACCCCAATGCTCATCTTCATAGGATTCAACAAAGTTCTTGGGTTCTATCTTGGAAAATAAGGAAAATTTGGCATGCCTTGGTGTGCTTATCGATTTATTTCTAGTTTGAACCACTGACTCCTTATAGTAAGGATTTGGTTTTCTATATGAATTTTCTGAAGATACCTTAAGGGAGTCTTTGGATGTGAAGTTTTTAGCTCTTCTTCCTATTTTTCTTCTTGTGCTTCATGTTCTTGTTTCTCTTCTATGTCTTCCTATTAAGGCTCATGGAAGATTGGATCTTGTGCTCTATCATGTTGTTGTTGTCTTCCTGTCTGAAGAGTAGAATCTAATTATTAGCGTTTTTCAGTTTTTTATGCGAAAAGGGATTGGTTCAAAGCTACAAAATTCAACGTGAATTTTAGTTTTGAGATTACGTATTTGGTTTTTTTATTACTAATATGAATTTCAGATTTCTTGGCTAGCCCAATGTTTATAATTTTATTGCAACGATTGCACTAAGAGGTGCTATATATCCCAGTATATGAGGGAGATGTTGTCACATAACCTTATCAACTGATGGGCTCTATAATTTGTAATTAATGAAATTTTCCCTATCATACCAGGGAACTACATACCAAAGTGTTCAAATATTGATATCCGTTCCTTGTACCTGATACTCTGGTATACTGGACCATTAAAAAACACGCCCCCCATGACAAACCATGACAAGTTGGAACCATGGCCATCCATGTTGGATACTAGGCTTCTCCTCCATATTGGAAGGAGTCCAATATTACATGGCCTAGTATGATATACCTGATACCCAGAGGACCCTTAGGGGCGAGACCTTGACTCTTTGACCATGGTGTTGCAACCACAACCTTTTGGCCTTTTGGCCAAAAATAATAATGTGAGAAAACTTTATCGAGCTTGGTCCTAACATGAGTCCTAAGATCTATGGGTCTACCACATCAAACCACCATGGACCAATCATTTTCTGCCACTTGGTCCATCTATTGTGTCATCTGGCATATCATATGCCATGTGTCACTTTCCAAAACCCCGTTGGTTGACCAAAAACTTCATTTTTCCTACCACATTTCACTCATCTCTACCAACATGACATCAAATTGATCAATACCATCCATGTGGGAGTGTCATGAAATCTCTTTGCCACATAATCTTTTTACCATTTCATACTAGATACAAACTAATCCATTTAAATGTTTTTACAATATAACATCTAGTGCATAGTACCTCTATATCATCCCATCTAGTACCAATATGATTTAATGTTGCTAAACCTATCAAGTACTTTCTTTTCATTAAACGATGAAAAAATGGAAGGAGTATGTAGTCAATGTGAATCAACGATTTGACTTGTTGCACGATCCACCTCATGAAGTTGTGTGGACTTTAAAAAACTGGAGGTTTGCACCAAATTTCCTCCTTTACACCTTGCTTTGTGTTTGGTCCTTTGCTACTTGATTTTGGGAAAACATCCACCTAAAATCAGTGACAACATATTTTTCTTATTGCTTCTTAGCTTTGACATCAATGATAATACATTGTTCAACAATCTCCCAATTTTTCATTGATGGTGACACTAGACATAGTCTAGTCATTGATGTACCAATGTTGAGAACTTTGAAACTACCCCTATCTATTTTATCTTCTCATGTATGTGTAAGTCTCATCGTTTGACATCAATGGAAAAGGATTAAATCTGGCTACAATTGACTACTTCTTCTTTGGTTCGAGGACTCCCCTTGTCAATTATATTTCTTTATGTATGCATATTCTCCGTTATTGATGAAGATATATGGATTTTACTTTTGCTGTGACTACATATATGCTCCCCCTATCACGGTTGTGTCCTTTTGCATGCAAGAATTTTTCTTATGTAGTTCTTCTTTTGAGATTGCTCCCTTTGCGCTTAAGCCCCCTTTTACTTCTTCCTTTTGGGACTATTATCCCCTAGGCTTATGCTTCCCTTTGTATACAACCTAACTCTTTTGACATTAATTAGTTGCTCCTTTTATTGAGAAAAAGGAGGAAATGTAATTCTTAATCTCTCTCGAAGATATTCAAAAGCTTCTTTGGGTAGTGGTTTGGTAAATATATCTGCAATGTGTTTTTTTGAAGAAATGTATTCTAACTTGACATTCTGATTAGCTACCTATTCTTTCAGAAAGTGATATTTGATGGAAATATGCTTGGTATTTGAATGCAAAACGAGATTTTTTGACCTATTGATAACACTTGTATATCACAAAGAATGGGAATAGGTTGATCATGATTTACCTTCATATCTTGCAAATTTTATTTCATCTAAAGTTACTTGATTCCAACAAGTGCCTGCTCCAATGTGTTCTTCTTTAGTTGTGTATAGGGAGATAGAAGTCTATTTCTTACTCAGCCAAGAAACCTAGATTTTTCTTAAGAAAAATGCTCCTGCACTAGTGCTTTTCTTATCATCCACACTACCTTCCTAATCGACATGTGCATATGTTGTTAAAGTGAAGAATTTTCTCTTGCGTACCATAGGTTAAAGTCTAAGGTTCCCTTCAAATATTTGAAGAATCTGTTTACATCTAGAAAATGACTCTTTTTTGGAGGAGATTGGAACCTTCCAACCAAACCAACAACTTGTGTGGTGTGTGGCCTTGATACTATTAAATAGTTCAAGTTTCCAATAATTGAACTATACATAGTTTGATTTGCATCACAAGATTCATCCTCTTTTCTGAACTTGCATCTTATGGCCATAGGAGTGCTAATATATGCACATTTTCCATGCCAAATTTCTTTAATATTTCTCGTAGATACTTTATTTGGGAAATGAATATAACTTTGTCTGATTGAATCACTCACAATTCTAAGAAGAATGATATTTCTCGTAACATGGGCATCTCAAACTCGTTTTCAACTTCCACTGCAAACATTTGACTCATTTAGTTAATAACACTTTAAAAAATGATATAATCTACATATACCACAATAAGATTCAACAAATTTTCATTATATGTTTTTCTATAAATATTGTTGTCTATTGTTCCCTTTTGAATCCTTGTTGTTGTAAGTATTTTTCAAGCCTTGAGTACTAAGCCCTTGGAGCTTGTTTTAGACCATACAATCCTTTCTTCAATATGCATACATCATTCACATTTCTTGACGGTGAAATCCTTCTGGTTGTTCAACATATACTTCTTTCTCTAAATCATCATTTAGGACCATTGATTTTGCATCCATAGACTTTGAATTTTTTGAAAAAGAAAATACCAACAAAAAAATTACGCCTTCCATTCTACCTACAGAACAAAGGTATGACTTGCGTTACCAATGTGTCCCATCAATACGAAGTAAAACCAAATTCAAAAAGATAGCGCCGAGTTTCCGCACCTTTCATAGCAGACTGTCCCACACTCAGCGCCACTGACAAAGTAGAATGACTAAAGAAGTGGAGGATTGATTGAATTTCTGCTAACAGGAAATTGAAAGTAGAACCAGGGAGGTTTTGCAATTTTTTCACCTCCGAGTCCCGGTCAATACGGTGATTTGTATGACTTTCTGCAATTTGTTGAATGGTGTCCCTCTCAATGGCATTATGATGTATTGACAAGTATCACACAACTGAGTTTCTGCAATTTGTTGAATGGTGTTCCTCTCAATGGCATTATGACGTATTGACAAGTATCACACAACCTTTTGGTTATTAACATTATTTTTGAAGTAGATTCTAAAATATTCCTAAATCTACAATTAAATTAAGTTTAAAAACCCTTCCAATGGAATACGTTACCTCTGTTTTCCACTGCATTAAGGAATTCCACCTCTCCGATATGTTGTCAGACAAGGAATGCACTCGGTAATGACCGACTCGCTACAATATAATGAGTTTTTACTAGTTTGTTGAATGGTTGTGTATACAGTGATTTCAATGGCATTCTCTGAGTTTAAATTAAAATGGCTAGAATTTTAGTTAATTTTTAAATTTTCAAAAATTATTTATAGAGTTATTTTAAAATTAAATATTAATTTATTTATTTTTTTTACAAATTGAAAATTATTTTTTGAATTTTTAAAATTTAACTATTTTTAATGAGTGGATGTTTAATTTTAAAATTAATTTGTCAAAATAAAAAATTGTTGAAAAAAAGTAATTGTCAAATATCTTCTTAAATTAAAAATATTTAAAATTTTATTGAACATTATGAAATACAATTAATTATGTAAGAGATTTTTTCTATAATTAAGGTTTTCTTTCCATTCATTATCATGCTTATTTTCAACAATAAATATCTATTAACCTATAATTATTCCTTGTTTGTTTTCTAATAACAATGTCTTTTCATAGGCAGAATCGGGAGCCATGGTGACTTCTCGACTTCGACACAGCGCAAGCAAGGGTTTCACAATGGCAGGAACTGTAGCCGCACATGAGCTTGACCTCCTGGGCACGATCTCAGCTAACAGATCGCAAATCTTTCTGAGAAACCCAACCAAGGACCCTGGGTACTAAGGAAACCCTCATTGCCGCTGAAATGGAAGCTCACAATCCGGCCAGAGCATGGATCTCTCTTCTAACAGCCATTATACCCGATCCGGAGACTGGAAAGGCGAGATCTACACAATTGCAGGCCTCATTAAGGCCATCCACAAAGCTGCACATCCGATTGATCATCGGCAAACCGTCTTTTCCCTCTGCATGTATATCAATGACCACTGGATGGTAGCTGTAAAGAAGGCCGCGGAGGATTTCAGTTCAGATCCGAAACCATTGAACTTTGAGGCGGTCGGGTTGCAGGAGGGACACCTATGCGCTGGAAAGACCGGATCAAGCAGATCTCAACTGGGACAAGGAACGAAAGATCGCTCTGTCATACATAAGTAAAATGACAAAGGAACGACAATCAGGCAAGATTTGGAAGCACGTGAAAGGTTGAAGGCTTTAAGGCACACTGTATCTCTGTACATTTTTAGACTAGCGAGGGTTAAGGCCATCAAGGGGGAAACGAGACTCAGGGTCGGGGATTTTCTCACCAAAACCACCAGGCAAAGCGAGATCTAGGCTTTCTCGATAAATGAGGGTATTAGGCCTCTGGACGATGACCTCGACGAGGCTGAACAGGGGATAATAAAGCATGAACAGAATCCCAAGTTGTGCGGTGCTCTTGGACAGACAGAGAAGACAGATCCAACAGATCGAGACCTAGACAAGGTCGATGCCCCATGTATGGAGGAAGATCTGAGGCAAATTTTTATCAGATCGATAGAAGGAAGACATTACTACCTCCAGATCAGCAAAGGGACGAGCATTCAGGATTTAAAAGAGGTGATACAAAAAAAATTAGGAACCCCAATAGAATTCCAAAATCTGATATATATATGACATATCCTACAGGGCAATCACACGCTTCAAGACTATGGCATCATCAAAGATTCAACTATCATACTAAATCTGAGACTGCGGGGCGATTGCAAGGGAGCCAGTTCTAAAACCTCAGGCTCCTTTCATGATGCAGTCAAGGGGAAGGAACAAATGCAGAACAAACTAGCAACAACACCAGAGCTACCAGGCCCCTACATCGTGGAATAGAAGCCTAAATCTCCAATGCTTACAGTATACCTGCCGGAGGTAACTGATCTATACACAGATTTAGCCCATAACGTTGTCATCTATAGATTTAATGGTAACTGGCCAAAATCAGATGCACTGCATCAATGGATCTTTACCAACTGGTCATCAAACTATGAAATTTACCAATGCCCAAAGGGGTTTTTTATAGTTAGATTTAGCACAGAACAAGAATGAGAAAACATCATAAATCAAGGGCCTTGGTTTTGGGGCAATGCCGGTCTCTTCATCACCCCCTGGTTTCCGGACTTCGATGCCAATACCATGGTAGTTTCAACAATGCAAGTGTGGGTAAGGCTACATAACCTCCCACTACATTTTTGGCATTGCAAAGTCTTGATAGCCATTGGGAACTCCTTGGGGAAGTTCCTAAAATCGGATGAAGACAGAGCTATTTGGGGAATCTTCACATTTGCCAGAATATGTGTAGAAGTGGATCTGAGTCAGGGGCTACCAGATCACATCACACTGAATTTCAATAATTCGTTGTGGACACAACCGCTTGACTATGAAAACACAGCTTTCAGATGCCGCAGATGCTTGCAAATAGGGCACCTCCAATACACCTATCCACTAGCTAGGAAGGAGCCCAAAGGGAACAAGGAACAACAGGAAAAGCCCAAAGGTTGGTAGTATACCGAACCGCTGGAAGAAGAGGATTTTAAGGCAGAACCTATAGACACACAAATGGAACAGAAAAACACACAGGAAGAGAATACCCGGGAGGCTAACTTGGGGCAATACAATATGAAGTAGTAACAAGTATCTCAATTGGAAGAAGGTGACATCAAAAGACCACATGGTTCCGAAGGATCGGAATCTGATAAGGAACAACCAATGAATACAATGGAAAACTAGCTTGCCATTATTGCTCCCACTCACAACACTGGTGGTTGGCGAAGAGTGGAGAAGAAGAAGGGCAGGAAAGCATAGGCCAGCTGGATCATTACTTTTTCTCTTTTCTTTGTTTTGTATTCTTTTGTTTCCTGGTTTGAGGAACATCGCATATGCATATGCTTTAAGCATCTACAAAATGTAATTTTCTTCATATGAATAAAATTACGACTTTTTTCTACGGGAAAAAAACAATGTTTTTTCACCTTTTTCCATTATATTTTATTGATCATATTATTTTTTTGATAGTTTAATTATTTAATTGTTGCTAACCTTTTTTTCATACAACTATGTTATCATGTACCAATAGATTATTAGTAATTTGATTCCCCCTCCACCAAGGCTGTGGTGCTTAAAGCATGCACTTAATATAACTGAAGTTATATGATCATATTCACCCCATTGTTTTTAATTTTGGTTAAAAAAATCTTTGACTTTAAATTAGTTTTGAAATTTTTAAATAGATTTTATGAAGTTATTAAAGTTTTTAAGTCATAAATAAAACTATTTCACTCTACCTTAATATAAATACGATAAAATTAAAATCAATAATTCAAATAACAAAAGTCAAAAACATAAAAAAGATATAAATTAATCACTATATTACTCCATAAAAAAATGGAGAGCTTAAAACTTATCATGATTCAAATCCAACTTTGGTTCTCTCACATAGTTTCAATCACTGGAATTATGATATTTGGATAATGATCGTATATAACTAATTTTAAATAAGATTGCATAAAATGAAAGAAGTCAGGGGTCCCAAACCAAAAAACATATACTCATATGTAGTGAGTTCTTTGACTTCTTAGAAAAAAACCCATGTTTACTTGAAAATCTTTTAGTGTGCACACCTAAGCCTATATCTTGAACACTTAAGCTTGCATTTTAAAATTTGAGGTTCACATGGCGTGACCACACCCATGTGCCATTGGTATGCTATGTAAAACACTAATTTATAGGGATAAAGTACTCAAATTCAAGGGAAATTTTGTTGTCCAATAGAAATAATAGAACTAACCTTACCTGTTTGTTTGGGGGAAACAACGATTCTTTTTTTCTTATTTTAAGAGTTTTTATACAGTGTTATCGGTGGGTATGGTAGTGACAAATCAAGATTTTATAAAATGGGTCTACTTATTAGTTTGATTAGAAAATGGATCTATTTGTTAGGTTTGATATGCGTTCAATAAATTCATACTTGAATCGACAATTGGGTTTGGGCCTTTTAGGTGTTAGGGTTCCAATGGGAGAGCTTAATCCCTTTTTTTCTTTTGTAACTAGAGAAATTGACAACTAGGCCAACCTTGTACAAACGTGACATAGGGTTAATTCCAACAACTACCACTATAGCCTTTGGCTAAGGGTTATACTAGCAAGACACCCATAGGGTTTCAAATTGGTGACCTTTAAGCAAGGAGTGTCTTAACAACACACCCATTAATCAATTGTTCTATGCCCCTTGTGTGGACAACGTCATCCTTCTTACTTATCCAAATATTATGAATTTATTCAAAATACATGCACTATATGTTATATTGCTTGAAATGTTAGAATCCTCCCTCATTCTTATTTTAAAGTGAGTTCAAACTTGTTTAATTATTTATAAGGTCCTCCTTTAGTCCAACTCATCATGTTGAAAGTTGAGATCGATTATACCTCTTCAAAATACATTATAGTTAATTTGATTTACCAAACCACTTTAAAAAAAATTGAGAATGATTTAGCATCATTTGTATAATATTTGAAATTACATAAATAGTGACTATACATAATTATATCAAATCATTGACCATTTTGGCATTGGGAATGAATACTATTGAATGAATATGTTTGATCTTTTTGAAGTAATATAAAACATGTACATCTATGATATTACTTGATTAAACGATATTTTATGGTCAAGTTAGAATTAATAAATTTCATACAAAACAAAACTTATATTAACTAAAAATTTAGTTTTATATTCACAACCAAAAATTTATAAAGACACGTGTGATGCATGATGTTTAAATTATGGGTAAAAATAAATAGCAAATGTTATGTGAAGGGAAATTTTAGATGAAAAATCATCATAAAAAAATTACATGACAAATAGGAGTTCCCATAAAATTTATACTTTGCTTTGCATCCTTCAATGACTTTCCTCCATTTATATAAAGATATCATGAGAGTTGGGGTAAGGGGAGATAATATGATGGTGTGGGTGGGGATGATGATATGATTTGTATAGGGTGATGGTGGTGGTGGTAGGAGATAATATGAAAATAATATTAATAATATGATTTGTATATTATCACCCATACCCTCACCTGCATATTATCCCCCCTACCTCCACCCTCATGATATGTAGAAATTTGATAGAAATTGCAACTTCTCAAGATTTCAAACTGAAAAACAAGAGACACAATTCTACTCTACGGATCCACGGAATGGAAAGCATAATCTAGAACAACATGCATAGACATGTAATAAGAAAAACCAAAATTACATATTTGATTCTAGGGGAATCCAACTGGGAAAAAACCCTCAAGCCTCTTTGCATTAATCGGTTGAATAGAAAAACTATTACAATTGCTCGCTTCAACTCTAATCACAACCTACAAAAGAATAATTGTTCTCTCTGCTGAATGAGAAACTTTAGCCAACACTTAGCCAATTATTTGCTCATCTATCCTCCTATTTCCTTGCACAATCCTTGAGGAAATTAGCTCCTAAAAGATAGGAATTTCCTCCTATTTTCTTGCACAATTCCCAAGGATTGATCTCCTGACCTCATGCAACAACTATACACTCAAACTAGTATACAACTCATGTTACATTGCCTTGTCATCTCCACTTCAACTAAGGAATTTGAATTCCATGCATGCATTAGCTATTTTGGGTTGATTGATCAGTTAACTAATAAATATCTGAGTTAGATTGTTGTCCCACTACACAACTGACCTTCAACTGACTCTATCAATAGTTAGAGGTCAGTTAATTGAATACAAATGAAAATAATTGAACTATATTGCTAAAATTTAGAAATCGCACATGCATAATTGAACTCCAAGACCTCTAACTTGATTTTACTGAGTTAACTAAGTGACAAGAGCTATGCCACACTAGCTAACTGCCTCCAAGTAGTCCCGATGATGTGAAAATTTAATTTATTCAATTTGACTACAGATAAAGTCAAATTGGGCCTTTCTTGCTACATTTTTTAACACTCCCTCTTAGCAAGAAAGGGATTTTTCACTACCTATATTCTACACCAATGGAATTCAAATTTACCTCTTGATAATTCCTTTGTCAAGATTTCAACATCTTGCTCCATAGTTGTAATTTTCCATAGCAACATAATTCTCCTTTTCACACAGTCCCACAAATGATGATACCGAATATCAATGTGCTTGGACATGTCATGAAATACTGGATTCTCAAAGAGCTTAATGCAACTTTGATTATCATAATATATCATCATTCGATCCATCTCCTAACTGAAAAGGCCCACAAGTATTTTCCTCATCTAGATGGCCTCACATGTTTCTTGACTTGCAGCCATGTATTCATCCTCTATTGAGCTGAGTGCCACACACCTCTACTTCTCGATGTACCAAGAAATAACTCTAGACCCAACATCGAATTTAGCACCTAAAGTACTTTCCTTATCTAATGGACTCCCTACCCAATCTGCATCAGTGAGGCCTTGGAGCTTCACTTCCTCTATCTCCTATAACATAATCCATACTCGGTAGTAACTCTAAGGTATCGTAACATATAATTTGTTTCCTTCCAATACAACTTGATAGGACTCAACTTGTTTACTGCATAGCACATGCAGTGTCTTATTTTCACAAGATACATCAAATACCCTACAAGCTTCTCACAAATGGTAGCATCAACCTCTGTACCTGAAGTGGCATTCTCCTTCCTCTATTTTGTAGCTAGAGGTGTTTCCATGGGCTTACAACTCTCCACATGAAATATGTGAAGTATTTTAGAGGCATACTTCCCTTGAGACACAAATAATTCACCATCACCTTGCCATACTTGCAGCCCGAGGAAGTGTTGCATTAATCCCATGTATTTCATCTCAAATTCTATTGCAAGATCCTCTTTGCAAGAGAGGATCAACTACTCTCACCTGTCAATATTAAATCATTGACATACAAAACAAGAATAAGAAACTTATCATCTACCACAATGTGATAGAGGTCTACATCTGCTTCACTTTTGATGAAGTCCAATCCAGTGAGATAACTGTCAATTTGAGTGTATCATGCTCAGGGTGCTTGTTTGAGACCATACAATGCTTTCCTTAGTCCACACACATGTGACTCCCAATCATATGTCTCAAATCCTTTTGGCTACTCTATATAAATTTCCTCCTCAACAACATCATTGAGAAAGGCAGTCTTCACATCCATCAAGTGGATTTTCCACCCCATCTATGTAGCCAATTCTAGAACCTATAAGAACTTTTTAACCTATAAAAAGCCTCACTTTCTAGTGTTCTTCAGTCACATAGTTATACAAAAATGTGATGAGGCAAATTGAGCCTAATTCCCCGAATTCCGAAAATATTAAACAACTTTCTATCTCATTTTCATGGATCTGGATTATAAAGATAGCTCCAAATCTTATTACAAGTTATGTTCTCAGTCATACAATCATATATTTGCATATACATTCAATTTCCTTCATGGTGGGGTGCTCAATTTGGGTTGTGCATTTGTAAATTGGTTGTAATTAGAAAATAGATGTTATGTCCCACATCGTGCGTTTTCTGAGAAATTTGATCGTAAGGTACCTAAATCAGGACCTTATGGAAAAAACCCATGTCTTATATTTCTCAAACTCATCTTCATATTCCTGGAAATCATGCCCAAATTCTATTATCTGGTACTTGCCAATTTTGAGTTGAAACTTGGTCGTCCGTGTGACCTAGTTTCATTATGAATCATTTAGAAGCATATTGATACTACTGTTGAAAACCCCATGTTTTGGTTTTCCTCCAAATTGTTTTTTGATGTGTTAACCATTGATGTTTCATCTATAGATAGTGTAGGGTTTGAACTAGGCAAAACCATTGCTAGCAATAAAACAAATATCAAACTCTCTAATTCATAAAAAAACAATGAAATTAGGAATTAAATGAGAAAAATGATTACCTTATCCTATGATGACATCAAATAATATAACAAAAGGATGATGGGGGTGTAAAAAGACAAGATAAGACTATATATCAAATGTGACAAGGGTTTGTGAAATTAACATCATTTTAGAGGCCCAATAATTCTTACAAAGGTTTCATACTTCCACATCATGGGGAAACTCAAGGGTGAATGTCCCCACACTCTACAAATTTCACACCATAATCATCTTCCTTGTGCTAGTGGGTTGGATACACCAGTCGCCATATAATTTTTCATCACTGGGAATTCATTTATATAGTGCCCCTCCTTTCTACAAATTTTACACCAAACCTCCAAGCATTTTTCTTTCCATTTTGTTAAATCCTATAATTGGATTGTGAGAAACCATCTACGATTGAAGTTGTACTATGATAGAACTCTCTCCACCAGTTTTTAGAGATGCCTCCAACTTCAATGCAATATCCAATGCTTTTGACTGAGTTTTAAGATTCTAATATGTCAAAGGCACTTGAATATTCAACAACAATTTGACAATAAACCACTCCTTATGCTTCTCATAAGGGATTCCAAATTTCCAACTAACCTAACAAAAATTTGAATCTCTTATCATAGTCCCAAATAGATTTTTTTTGTCCCTGCTTGATCTCCTTCAACTATACGATACACTGAAATGTAGAATTAAGCCTACAAAATTCATTCAACATTACCTGCTTAATGTCTTATGGGGTTATCAACTCTACAACTAGAGAATTATTCCTATACTTCATATACTAGGTTAATGCCTGATCTCTGAAAGAAGTTACCAACTATATAATCTTTGTGCAATCATCTTCAACGTTATCTGTAGCCCGTACTGCCTCACACACAAGTAGATGTTGTTCAAGATCTTCAGTCCCTGAACCATCTAACATGAGAATCTTGGAAGTATCTTCCATTTTCTTCTACCTACTCATCCCTGATGATGGTATGTTAGGTATAATCACTATCTACTACATCGCACTTTATGCAATGTGCTTCAACAAAGGACTTGATGGTTTTCTTCCCTTCAAGTGACTAGACTCACTCCTACTACTATCTTGACTATACTCACTCTTTTTGTTGACTAAAATATGTAAAACTTTTCTTGGGGTACTTACCTTCTAATCAACTAGTGCATGTGAGGTCATGGGTTTGATGTAAGGCGTATTTTGAGTAGGGTTGTCAAAATGCATGTATTCTATTGTCCTCAAGTTGTGCTAGAAAGGTCCTCCATCCCCAGCTTCTATGCACGGTATGCCAATGTTCTCTCTCTTAGGGCTTCTCTAGTCTCTGCTACTTTTCCTTGTCCTATGGCCTCTCTCCTTATCCTTTATTAGACTTAAATATAGATGCTGACACCAACCTCTTCTTTGTCGTTGCTGCCTTGGAACCTTCTTCCACTACACAAGACACCACTTTCGAAATATTTCATACATTTTCGTCCATGTACTATCTCTCTTGAATTATGTGGCATACCTCCTAACAATCTCATTTGGAGTTCTCAGCAACTTGTACATTATCTTCATCCTTTTACCCCTACATCCTAGCCCTATTACTTCATATTATTTCCTATCCATCCCCTAGCTCGCCCTTTGCACGAGGGGTTTAGTTGCTTATGGTGTCACACTTCATATTCAAAACACCCTTATCACACAACAACATCTCAATGAGATTAAACAATGATCGAATATATCTTCCACATGGGCGGTTTAAAAACTTTCTCTCAACAATGTTATAAGAGATTATAGCTTCAATAGAAAACATTATAATATATCCTTATAATATACTCTCAAACCAGTAATCTATGGTAAGGGATATCTTATAGTCCAAAAATAGTAAATGTTGAACTAACTGAGAAGTCCACCTTCTAGGTTCAATAAGGTGTCATTTTCTATTTTGATCATTGAACTTCTAAATCCATTATGCTAGAAAATGCAGAAACTTAGAAAAGAAAATTTCATAGTAGACCTTGAAAGCATACCATTGTAGCCATTCATCCACGCTAATCAATTAATCTTTGATTTCACTAGAAACAAACCGATGCTCCTTTTCTTCAATCCAATGTTTGATTTCCTCCCTTGTGGGATTCTACATTCCCTTCAATCACAAACCCTAGTCCCAACAACAAAACCATTTGTTGGTGTGTTTTATAGTTCAACCTAGGTTATGCACGAAGTGCGGCCAAGAGAGGTGAATTCTCACCTAAGGCATTGAGGGAGACTATAGGAATCAGACTTCTATAGTTGTGAAGGGAATAGGAATTGAACCAATACAACCATTCTAAAACATATTAACCATTATTTAATGCGAACCCCATATGTAAATATATAGGACATACATTGAAATATTAAGAAATCAAAATAAAATTTTAGAAAAGGGTGTCTTAATTAGCTATAATGTTGTAAGAATCTTAGTGAGGAAGCACAACCATTATGCAAAAATGCATGATAAAATAATCTCACAAACACAAGAAATGAGAAAAAACTAAGCTTCAACCATCTTTCATTAATAATCAAAAGGACGCTTGACACAACACTTACAATACTACAACAATAGTCACTTCGGCTCACCAACCTAAATCTCATAACTTTAAAGCAACAATAAAGAACTAATATGGAATCAATCATGAACCAACCAAACAACCCAAATCCCTTTGGCATCTGCCTATTTATAGATAGTTCATACTTATGAATCAACCATGATACCAACGACAATGCCAAGGAAAACAATTACCATGGGAAGACACACTACACTTGCTAATATAGATCAAATCAAAACTTAACCATTTCACCCATTCGCTTCACACACTACTCATTTATGCATGGTTCTCCTTTTTTCTCAAGTTCTGCATACATCTCCTTCTATGACATATATGTGCGTCATTTCTCTACATTGTTTCTGTTCCACCTTTCTATGAACAACTCCCAAAAATGCCTCAAAAATTTGACATTTCTTCAACTTTTCTTCTTCTCAAAACTAACCCCAACACTCCTTGAGAATCTCAATAGATATGAATGGCATGGACATTTTTGAGATGTCTAAAAGGATTATTGTTTAAAGTGCAAAATTCCCATCCATGTTATTTGAGGTTGGGACAATATTTGCAAAAAATGAGAGAGAATGGGAGGGTGAGAGATGAAGAACACCCCAACTCCACCAATAGAAGGGGGGCCCTGGGCAGCATCATAAAAAAGATCACATGGACAACCAGTTTTGATTTCAATATAGATGGGTGGAGAAGGGTACATGAATATTGGGGGGGATTGGGGGGGTGTGGGGGGGACATGGATAAGATCGCAAGGCTTTGAGAGGATTCTTTAAGAGAAATTGGAGGTTAATTTTTAAATATAGCCACATTACATTTGAGCCTAGAACCCCAACCAGCACACAATAGTAGGATCTCTAATTTATCAAGAAAAGAACTAGTAATCCAAGGATATAGGAAACTTGATATATTTTCCGCATGTCAATCCTTTGCTTGTGGGCAAAAGCATTTGACTTCCATCCAAACCTTTTTTTAAGGGACAACTGATAAATAGATGGGGGGTAGATTATGCTTCTAATTGGCAGAGCATACATATACTAGGGCCTTGAAAGGAGTGTCCTTGTAGAGTGTCCCAAGTTGGAACATTTCCTTTTAGCATGATCCACATGAAAATTATTAATTTATGGGAGCAACTAAGTTTCCAAAGAATTTCCGCCCACCATGGAGGATATACCATTTATAGAATTTGGGATAAATAACCAATTTTTGGTGCATGTCTCCCATGGAGGCTTATGGTCCATATAACTTTATATTCATTATTTGAAAGGAAAATATTGGATAATTTGAGGGTCCTAACGTAATATTCCCAAGAAACCACATCCTTCCCTTCTACCTCAAGATCAACAATAAACAACCATGAAAGTCCTGTTGAAGCTTGCTTTAAAGTGAATTCCCCCCCTCACCACCCTAGAACATGTATTATAGGATCAAGAAGATGGCACCAATGAATATTTCCTATCCATGAATCCTTCCCGATAAGTATGTTTTATCCATTTCTAACTTTTTGTTAGATCCCTATACTACTAGTCTAACCCGTTATTGTTATTAGTACAACCCCCTTATTATATTGTTGTGCCCATGTAGTCCCCATATTGTTATTATTGTGCCCCATAGAAGCCCACTATTGTTATTATTGTGACCTTACATTATTATTGTTATGTCGGCATTGATTATATTATGACCCCTTAGACTCTTATATATAGAAAGGAGGTATTTTCAATTGTATCATCCAAGAATTGATCATTTATGTAATATAAAGGAGGTTTCCCCCTCGAAGAGGCTGAATTCTAAGGCATTGATCTATCTTTTCTATCTTTTTGTGAGTTGGTTTCATAACATTTGGTATCAGAGCTTTGGATTCTAGGGTTTTGCTACTCCAAACAACTCATCATGGAATTTTCGCTATAACGTTTTTGTTAAGAAGTTTTAGAAGCTGAAAAAAACCCATCTGAGAAGGAATCGGTCTGAACCTCGGGTTTGAATTTCAAATCTTTTTTCACTACATTTTTGGAGATATCATCCGAGGATGTTAGGGTTTTTGCAGACTCCCGAATTACATTCTACATAGGTGACCTTGGGAAAATCATCATAATTTTTTTCTGAGTAACAAAGTGAAATTTCGTAAGAAGTTACAGAAAGAGGACGAACTTTATTTTTCTGTGTATATTTTTCAGATCCGAAAGTCAAAACAATGACATGTGGCATGTCATACAAGTTCACTCTACTGAAACATTATATAATCAGGTCATATTAGGAGGTTGGGCATAACTCTTTCTTGGAGAATCAAATTCTGATCAAACTTGTAGGGTTAGGAAGAGGACTCAGAGGGGTACTGCAGAAGACAATTTCAGAACTTGGAGATCTGAAAGGACAGAGTTACAGTTGTTTCAAGATCAAACTCCTAAAATCAAGAAAAGGCGATATGGGGAAGTTTGATGGAAAAGATCTGGTAAATTGGATACTACAGATGAAGCAATATTTTGATCTACATGAAGTGAAACTGTTACAAAAGGTACATATTGCATCTTCATATTTAGAACCAGATCAATTTTTATGGTATAAAGGGCTTTGTTCTCATAAATCACTTGTTACATGGTCAATTTTCACAGAGGAAATGATAGCACAGTATGAGGATACAAAGAGAAACACCTTCTTTAGCCAATTGATAAATATCAAACAAAGGGGTTCAATGGAAGAGCACATTGAGGACTTTCAAAAATTGAATATAAGGGTGAATGATATTCCAAAGAAGCAAAGGATTGATGTCTTCATAGAGAATTTAAAGGATAACATTCAACATGAGGTTTGTCTTTGGGAACCAGATTCATTTGAGAAGGCATTCAAGTGGGCAAGAAAAATTGAAAGCGAAATTATGGAAACAAGGAATCCCACCACTCATGACTATAATTATGGAAGTGTTTTTTCTCCTAGCCTTCCACAACCTACAAGGTTTACACAACAACAATTGGAAGAAAAAAGAGAAAAAGGGCTTTGTTATAGTTGTGATAGCAAATACACTTAAGGTCATAAGTGTGCTAAGAAGAAATTATTTTACATAGATTATGAAGAGGAATAAAATGATCAAGAAACATCAAAATAAGAGGATATACACCATGAAATAACCCCAGAGAAAGAAGAAATGAACCCGACCATTTCTTGTAAAGCATTGGCAAGAATTACCACTCCTCAAACTCGCAAGATAGAAGGACATATCAAGAAGGAAAAGGTTCAAGAAATGAAATATCACATCGAGAACAAAGAAATGAATCTGAAAATATCTTGTAATGCATTGGACGGAATTACCACTCCTCAAAATATCAATATAGAAGGACATATCAAGAAGAAAAATGTTCAAGAAGTGAAAGATCACATCGAGCATCAAGAAATGAATCCAACCATATCTTGTAATGCATTAGAAGAAATTACGACCCCTCAAACTCTCAAGATAGAAGGAAATATCAAGAAGAAAAATATTCAAGCATTGAAAGATCACATCGAGCATCAACAACAAGTTCTCCAACATTTAAAGGATAACACCACCTTGGTGCAGAATCGAATGAAACAACAGGCAGATCAACATCGCAGTGAAAGAAGTTTTGATGTGGGTGATTGGGTATTTTTACGGCTATATCTCAAGCAAGCTAATTATGAGAAGGAAATGTTGGCAATACTACATGCACTTAAGAAATGGCGACCTTACCTAATGGGAAGACACTTCAAGGTAAAAATGGATCATGATATTCTTAAATACTTTTAAAACAAAGTTTATCTTTAGAAGAATAGAAAAATGGGTCATAAATATGTTGGGTTATGACTTTGAAATCATATACAAAAAAGGGAAGCAAAATGTTGTTGTAGATGCACTCTCAAGAAAGGATGAGGATGTGGAAGCATTGTTTTGTGTTATTTCTATTATCCAACCAGATTGGATAAACGAAGCAAGGGATGAATGGAATAAGGATGAAGAAGTGTGGTCACTCATTTATAAGTTGCAAAAGATACCAATTCAAACAATATTTCCAGAACTTGACGAGGAAGGAAAAATCATATTGGAGCCTGGAGCAGTCATAGAAACAAGAACCCGACAACTATGAAATCGATCAATTTCAGAGTATCTCATTAAGTGGAAGAACCTACCCACTGAATATTCCACATGAGAGGACAAGAACTTTCTATAGAAGCATCAAGAACTACTCAAGCATTAAGGACAACACTTTTTGAAGGAAAGGGGCATGTTAGGTCCCTATACTACTAGTGTAACCCATTATTGTTATTAGTACAACCCGTTATTATATTGTTGTGCCCATGTAGTCCCCATATTGTTATGAAACCAGCTCAAGAAAAGATAGAAAAGATAGATCAACGCCTTAGAATTCAGCCTCTTCGAGGGGGCAACCTCCTTTACATTACATAAATGAACAATTCTTGGATGATTCAAATGACAAAACCTCCTTTCTATATATAGGAGTCTAAGGAGTCACAATATAATCCAGCCGACCTAACAATAATAATATAAAGCCACAAAAATAACAATAGAGGGATTCTATGGGGCACAGTAATAACAATATGGGGGCAATAGGGGCACAACAATATTAATAAGGGGTATAACTACAATAGTAATGGGGTAATCACTAGTATTATAGGGACCCAACATGCCCCTCTCCTTCAAAAAAGTGTTGTCCTCAACGCTTGAGTAGTTCTGGATACTTCTGCATAAAATTCTCATCCTCCCATGTGGAATCTTCAGCGGATAAGTTCTTCCACTTGATAAGATACTCTGAAATTGATCGATTTCGTAGCTGTCGAGTTCTTGTTTCTGTGACTGCTTCCGGTTCCAATATAATTTTTCCTTCCTCGTCAAGTTCTGGCAATATTGTTTGAACTGGGAGCTTGTCACCTATAACCTTCTTTAAACATGAAACATGGAAAACTGGGTGCAATCGAGAAGCTGCAGGAAGCTCCAATTTGTATGCCATAGTACCAATCTTTTGCAACACCTTGTACGGACCATAATACTTTGGTGATAATTTATTATCCTTCTTAGCTTGCTTGAGGGACATTTGCTTATATGGTTGTAGCCGTAGGAATACCCAATCACCTACATCAAAACTTCTTTCACTGCGATGTTGATCTGCCTGTTGTTTCATTCTATTCTGTGCCAACACGAGGTTATCCTTTAAGAGTTGGAGGACTTGTTGTTGATGTTCGATGTGATGTTCCACTGCCTGAACCTTAGAATTTTCTCTTAAATATGATGTGATGGATGGTGGTTGATACCCATAAAGTGCCATAAATGGGGTCATTTTTGTTGCTGTATGGAAGGAAGTGTTATACCACCATTCAGCCAGAGGCAACCATTTGACCCATTGTGTCTGTTTATCAGATACAAAGCAACGAAGATATCCTTCCAAACATTTGTTTACTATCTCAGTTTTCCCATCAGATTGAGGATGATAAGATGAGCTATGAGCTAACTGAGTACCAAGACAAGAAAATAATTCTGTCCAAAAATTTCCAGTGAAAATGGGATCTCTGTCACTTACAATAATCTTTGGGTTTCCATGTAGCTTTTGAATTGTTTCCATAAATGCAGTAGAAACTGTACTGGCTTTAAATGGATGTGATAATGCACAAAAGTGTGCATACTTGGTAAGTCTGTCAACTACCACCATGATGACACTCTTTCCCTCAGACTTGGGTAAACCTGTGATAAAATCCATTGAAACCTCCTCCCAACGTTGGCTTGGAATGGATAAAGGTTGTAATAGACCCGGTGTCTTAATTGTTTCAACTTTATTTTGTTGGCAAACCAAACATTCCGCCACAAACTTTTGAATATCTGATTTAAGGCCATCCCAAAAAAATTCCTTCTTAACCCTGTGGTAAGTTTTTAAAAATCCTGAGTGCCCTCCTAAGGGAGAAGTGTGCAATTCCATAAGAATCTTTTGTTTTAGCTGGGAATTCTTACAGAGGTATAAGCGATCTTTGTACCATAACGAATCATTTTGCCAGCTAAATGTATCAGATGTACTGGAATCTTGTTGTAACTTTCGAATAAGTGCCCACACTTCTTCGTCATTCTTCCATTCCTCCCTTGCTTCGTTTATCCAATCTGGTTGGATAATAGAAATGGCGCACAACAATGCTTCCACATCCTCATCCTTTCTTGAGAGTGCATCTGCCACCACATTTTGCTTCCCTTTTTTGTAGATGATTTCAAAGTCATAACCCAACATCTTTGTGACCCACTTTTGTTGCTCTTCAGAGGATAATCTTTGTTCTAAAAAGTATTTAAGGCTATCATGATCCGTTTTTACCTTGAAGTGTCTTCCCATTAGGTAGGGTCGCCATTTCTTAAGTGCATGGAGTATTGCCAACATTTCCTTCTCATAAATAGCTTTGCTTAAAAACTTTCCCTTGATTGGACGACTTTCAAAAGCAATGGGTCTTTCATCTTGCATTAGAACAGCACCAATTCCATTTCCTGAAGCATCACATTCCACAATAAAGGTTTTTGTGAAGTCCGGTGTAGCTAAGACCGGTGCTTGGCACATTGCCTCTTTAAGATGTTCAAAGGCCTTTGTTGCTTCCGGAGTCCATGAAAATGCATCTTTCTTCAATAATGTTGTTAGAGGTGCTGCTATTCTCCCATAATTCTTAACAAACTTGCGATAATACCCTGTCAACCCAAGAAATCCTCGCAGATGCTTTATGGATGTGGGGATTTTCCATTCCTTAATGGCTTTAATTTTGCTAGGGTCTACCTTAACTCCTTCATGAGATACAATATGACCCAAATATTCCACCTCCTGGACTCCAAAGAAACATTTGGATCTTTTTGCATATAATTGTTTCTCCTCCAATAGTTGTAGCACCCTGTCAACATGTTCAACATGATCCTTCCAAGACTTGCTGTAGATTAGTATATCATCAAAAAATACTAACACAAATTTTCTAAGGAATGGTTTGAAAATTGAATTCATCAAACCTTGAAATGTTGAAGGTGCATTGGTAAGGCCAAAAGGCATGACCAAAAATTCATAATGACCCTCATGAGTTCTAAATGTTGTTTTCGGAATGTCTTCAATCTTCATTCTGATTTGATGATATCCTGAACGAAGATCCAACTTGGTGAAGTAAATTGATCCATGCAATTCATCCAGTAATTCATCAATGACAGGAATGGGGAACTTATCTTTAATAGTGAGCTTGTTGAGCTCCCTATAATCCGGACACATGCGCCATGATCCATCCTTCTTGTGCACCAATACTACTGGAGCAGAGAAAGAACTTTGACTCGGTTGAATTATACCAGCCTCTAGCATTTCTGCAACCATACGTTCAATTTCACTCTTTTGGACATAGGGATATCTGTACGGCCTGATGTTTGGAGGAACACTTCCTGGAATCAGATGAATAGCATGATCATGATCACGCATAGGTGGGAGACCTTTGGGAGTCTCAAATACCTTGGAATGATTGTCCAAGACTTTTTGGAGATCTGGAGAAATAGATGATTCTGATGTGGAAACATCTAGCGAACATAATTGTGCAATTACACCTCTTTGCTCCTTTTTTAGAAGCTTTGTCATACCATTAGAGCTGATTATCTTTCCTGGTTTCCCTGCAATACCCCTTAATTCAACTTCCTTTCCTTCCGTAGAAAATTTGATGAAAAGTTCTTGAAAATTAAAAGCTATTGTACCCAAGGATTGTAGCCATTGGACTCCTAGTACAACATCAGCACCTCCCATTGGAATGGAAAGCATTGGGCTAGTCAATACATATTCTCCCATGGATAGCTTGATATTATGGCACTTTCCAGAGCAATTTATTGTTCCTCCATTTGCAATCATCACTTGACACTCTGGTGCTGGATATAGGAAGCAATTCAATTCTTTTGCTACCTTACAATGAATAAAATTGTGGGTGCTTCCTGAATCAATCAACACTATTACCTTTTTCTTCTTGATTTGTCCTTCTATCTTGATGGTTTGAGGAGTGGTAATTCCCGCCAATGCATTACAAGATATGGTCGGATTTATTTGTTCTTCATCTAGGCTTTGTTCCTGGAGTATATCCTCTTCTTTTGACCTTTCTTGCTCCTTTTCTTCTTCCTCTTCACAATCTATGTAGAATAATTTCTTCTCAGCACACTTATGACCTTTAGTGTGTATTTGCTATCACAACTGTAACAAAGCCCTTTTGCTCTTTTTTCTTCCAATTGTTGTGGTGTCAACCTTATAGGTTGTGGAAGACTAGGGGCAACAACACTTCCGTCTTTATAGTTGTGAGTGGTATGCTTCCTGGTTGCCATAATTTTGCTTTCCATTTTTCTTGCTAACCTGAATGCCTTCTCTAATGAATCAGGTTCCCAAAGGCGAACATCATGTTGGATATTATCCTTTAAAGACCCTATGAACACATCAATCCTATGCTCCTCTGGAATATCTTTTACCCTTATGTTCAATTTTTGGAACTCCTCAATGTGCTCCATTATTGAACCCTTTTGTTTGAGACTTATCAATTGGCTAAAAAAAGTGTTGCTTTTTGTATCCTCATAATGTGCTATCAATTCTTCCGTAAAAATTGCCCAAGTGATAAATTGTTTACGAGAGCAAAGCCATTGATACCATACAAACTGATTTGGTTCCAAATATAAAGTTGCCATACGTACCTTTTGTGTGTTTTGCACATTATTGAGATCGAAGAATTGCTCCATCTGTAATATCCATGTTGCGGGATCCTTGCCATCAAACTTCCTCATATCGATTTTTGGAATATGGTGGGTCTTCGATCCAACATTAGAGTCTATGGAATCATGATTAACATTTCTTTTGTTCTCATCATGAGTTTCCTTTACTACCCTTTCACCATTAGTGACCCTTTCTTGTAGCAACTTCTTCAATTCTTCCATGTCTGTCTTCAAATCTATCTTCAAATCATCCATATTAGCTTCTACGTCTTTCTTTAAACCATCCATCTTAGCTTCTACATCTTTCTTTAACCATCCATCTTAGATTCTGTTCCTTTTTGTGCAAGTGACACTTGTTGCACTTGGTCTCGTAATTTTGATATATCATGTTGCATTTCTTCCTCTTCTTCATGAGTCATGCTAGAGCTTTCAGGTTGCTTACTAGGTGTTTGCATTTTCTTTCCTCGGGGCATCAATTACCGATAATAATGCTTTACTATGCCCTTTGAATTCCTTCAAACCAAGCTTACGCAAAAATTTGAAAAAAAACTACACAACTTTTTTCACTTTGTAGAAGCCTAATATTGAATCTGATGTATCTCTGTAATTTTGAATCATCCAGTTCTGAAATTGTGACATGTAGTAGCCTTTTGTGTCCTCTTTCCAATGCCACTAGTCTGATCCAAATTGGATTCTCCAAGAAAGATTTATGCACAATCTCCTGCAGTGACCTGATTGTAGACTAGTTCAGTAGAGAGAACTTGTATGAAGTGCCGCGTGTCACTGTTTTGACCTTTGACTCTGAAAAATATATACAAGAAAACTACAGTCTGTCCTCTTTCTGTACCTTCTTGCGAAATTTCAATCCGATGCTCAGAAAGAAAGTTATGAAGATTTTCCCTAGGTCACCTGTTTGGAATGTAATTCAGGAGTCTGCAAAAAGACCAACTTCCTCAGATCATATCTCCGCAAATATAGCGCGAAAAGCTCTAAAATTCGGACCCGAGGTTCAGCGCGATTTCTTCTCAAATGGATTTTTTTTGCAACTTCTGAAACGTCGCAAAAAAAAGTTATAGCGAAAATTCCACGATGACCTGTTTGGAGCAGCGAAACCCTAGAATCCAAAGCTTTGATACCGAATATTATGAAACCAGCTCAAGAAAAGATAGAAAAGATAGATCAACGCCTTAGAATTCAGCCTCTTTGAGGGGGCAAGCTCCTTTACATTACATAAATGAACAATTCTTGGATGATTCAAATGACAAAACCTCCTTTCTATATATAGGAGTCTAAGGAGTCACAATATAATCCAGCCGACCTAACAATAATAATATAAAGCCACAAAAATAACAATAGAGGGATTCTATGGGGCACAGTAATAACAATATGGGGGCAATAGGGGCACAACAATATTAATAAGGGGTATAACTACAATAGTAATGGGGTAATCACTAGTATTACGGGGACCCAACACATATTGTCATTATTGTGCCCCAGAGAAGTCCACTATAATTATTATTGTGCCCTTACATTATCATTGTTATGTCGACTTTGATTATATTATGACCCTTTAGACTCCTATATATAGAAAGGAGGTATTGTCATTTGTATCATCCAAGAATTGATCATTTATGTAATGTGAAGGAGGTTTCCCCCTCAAAGAGGCTGAATTCTAAAGCGTTGATCTATCTTTTCTGTCTTTTTGTGAGTTGGTTTCATAACACTTTCCAACAGAGATGGTTTACACTTATGACAAATACCTTGGGTATTGCCTTCCAGGTTGTGGAGGCATTCTAAGATTTTATGGGAGCGCGAATGCAATCCATTATGGATAAGGGCTGAACATATTTTTGAGCCAATGTATTCACCCACAAGCCATTTCCCTGAGAGAGACAACAGACCCCTTTGGCTACCAAAGATTGGACGAATTTAGGAAGCCATTTTATTCCCCAACCACCAAAAGGTTTATGATGGGAGATGGAGTTCCAGGTTGTGAGTGCAAAGGTAAACTTTTCCTACAATCTATACCAAAGGAATCTGGTAGAAAATTGTTATATCTTTCTTCATATCCCCTCATATGTCCATGATAGGGAGGCCCAAAAAGCAGGAAATGCTTCAATGACAAATTTGGAAAGAACTAGGCAACCAACCTGAGATAGCCAACAATTACTCCAAATTTTATTTTTATTTTTAATTTTCTCTAAAGTCCATCCCTAATCACGAACATGATCATTGCCTGGTTTAAGAATGAAGCCCAGATATTTGACACATGTTTGATATTCTTTATGGGAACAGAGCGAATATTTTAAATTGAAGACATATCATTTTTTGGGATTTCCCAGTAATATAAAGAGGACTTTTATCTATATATTTTCATGTTTGTGTCCTAGATGAGCAACTCTAGGAGGGATTGAAGGTGGTTTGTATGAAAAAGATCCCCATTTCATAAGATGAGGATGTTGTCAACAAAAAGTAGATGTGTTAGAAAGCAGTTTTGAGATAGGGTGATTATTTTGAAGCTACTAGAGTGAATGACATATGGGATCATCCTTTTCAGCCCCTTCACAATAAGGAGAAAAGGAAGGGGTGAGAGGGGACATCCTTGGTGAAGACCTCACTCAACATTTAAAAAGGGGAGGCAACCCCATTGATCAGAACTACAAAGGAGGGGGAAGAGATAGAGTTTAGAACCCAAGTCACAAAGGAGAAGGAAAAACTAAAGTGAAGTAAGAGGAGGTGGATATATAGCTAATTGACCCTATTGAAAGCCTTTGAGAGGTCAACTTTGAGAACAAGGGATTTTTGTCTAAAGGTATGGATGGAGTGAAGAACCTCTTGAGCCATACCAATGGCCTCATGTATATGCCTATTTGAAAGAAAACCAAATTGCTCAAAGGAGATATGGTGGGAGAGGATGAGCTTTAGGTGAAACACAATGATTTTTGTGATGATATTTTAAATTGAGTTGTAGAGGGAAATAGACCTCGATTGGTCAAAAGAAACATGGTTATCAGAATGACGGATAAGAGCAGGGAAAGTAGAGTTGAAAGGTCCCAACGTCTAGCATAAAGAGCGAGATTACTCGATAATAAAGAGAAGATTATCACTCATGAAGTCCCAACATTTGATATAAAACTCAATAGGAAGTTTGTTTGGACCAAGACTTTTGTCCTTTTGGAAGCTATAGAGCACATTTGATTTTATTATTACACTACCTATTTTTTATGTTTTATGTTTTATTTTGTTTTATAATTATTTATATTAATATTGATAATACATAACTTCTTAGTTCTATTCATTTTTGAGATCTATTTTGATTTCCACTATGAATCATTAAATATAAATATTTCCTTAAGAGAATTTAATCAAACTATCAATAAAATTCAAATTCAAATGAATTGGGTTTCAATTTCTTCACGTTCATTTCTTATTTCATTTTTCCCATACAAGTCAACTTCTAAATAGAATTAGTAAATTTGCACAACTTTCTTAACCAATATCTCATTCAATACAACCTGCTTGCTAGTTTTCATATAGATTAAGTTTCAACAATTTTTTTACTTTCATATAGATTAAGTTTCAACAATTATTTTACCAATATCTCATTCAATACAACATGCTTGCTAAATTTCATCTAGAATAAGTTTCAACAACTTTTTTTTACCAATATCTCATTCAATACAACGTGTTTGCTAAATTATTCAACATCTTTCTTTGATAATATGTCTCAAAAAATTAACCCACCAACTAAATTCAAACTAAAAACAAATAGTTCCTATAACGTGTTCACTTTTGTGTCCTAGTCAATATGAGTGCCAACCAATTTCCACATAAAATCGTGAGTTTGCACAACTTTATTCACAAATATATATAATTTAATATGACTTCCCCAATAAATATGATGTAACAAATAAGTTTCCACATTTTTCTTCAATAATACCATGGGACCGATGCACCAAATTCAATTTAAGACAACTTCTTCACAGTTATGTCCCAATCAATATTAATACCAACAAATTTTCATATAAAAATCATGAATTTACACAACTTTCTTCGCACATACATCTCATTCCATTTACCTTCCCATTAAATGTCATAGGAAATAAATGAGTATCCACACTTTTCTTTGATAACTTCTCCACCTTTATTTCCTAAATAATTAGGAGCATCAGCGATTTCTTTTGAAAAAGATAATAAATTTATACCATTTTCCTTTGAGATATGTCACATTCCATATACTTTCCAATTAACTTGCATATAAGAAAATAAATTCCCACAATTTTCTTTCGATAATCTATTAACAACATAAACAATTAGTACGACAGCATATTTTCATCTCTATGATCATGGTGTGGAAATTTCCTGGAGTGCTTACGACGGTTATTTTCATCCCTATGCTCATGGTGTGGAAATTTCCTGGAGTGCTTATGACGGCATATTTTCATCTCTATTTTCTAATGGTGCGGAAATTTCTTTGAAGAGCCGTAACGCCGCCGAGGATTTGGTGGATGACAATTGTTAGCTGCGAAACGTGTCGTGCAGCAGTTACAACGAGGAAAGTTCGGTTTCGTATGTTCGACGGCATTTAAAAAGCAAAGAAAGAGTGTTTGCGCTTTAGCTTTCCGTCACTTTCCGCAAGTTGCGTTACACCTGGGACCAGTCCATATTTTGCATTTAGATTTTTCAACTCATCTGACACCTTCAACGGCTCGATGTGAGAACTGCAATATTTATATGTGTGATTGCACGCAAGGGAACTCACAGGCAACCCATTCAAGTCCTTAGGATTGGGAAAGAGAGAAATGGAGAAAGGTACTATGGCGATGACGATGCTTATCTGCTTTGTGAGCCTCGCATTAACTACTGTCCCTGCAGCGACTCTTACTTATTCCTCACATATTCACAGGCAACATGGTTTATTCCATGATCAGCCGTATATGGGTGGAAGTGCTTCTTTTCGGCCCCATGATTTTGTTTTAAAGGAAGACGAAGGCAATCTGGAGCAGGGTGAATTCAGATCTTCATCCATGGATACTGGCGATCAAAGGGACGTAGAGGCCCTTTTGTCTTTCAGAAAGGCACTCACATCGGATCCGGATGCATCGCTGCTCAACTGGACGGCAGAAAACTCCCATAACGTGTGCTCCTGGAATGGCATTTTCTGCAGAAAGCGCACAAAGCGAGTGACTGCCATAATACTGCCTGGATTAAGATTGCAAGGTAGCATTTCACCATCTCTTTCCAGTCTCTCGTTATTAAGAGTTTTGAATCTTTCCCAGAATAATTTGACAGGAATAATTCCACCGGAGTTGGGGCAGCTAAAGGCGCTGGGATTGCTGGACCTCAGCTTTAATTTGCTCCACGGTTCTATTCCAAAGGCATTGTGTAATTGTACACGACTTCAATGGATCCGACTCTCAGTAAACAGCTTGAATTCGGTCGCCTAGTCAAGTTGGAACATGTTCGCTTGGCCAACAATAGTCTGACTGGAATTATTCCAACTTCTGTTGGCAACTGCACTGCTCTCCGAGGGTTGTCCCTTCAATACAACAATCTCACTGGTCCAATTCCTCCGGTATTCGGTTTGATGAAAAGCCTATCAATTCTTTACTTGAGTAACAACTGGCTCACTGGCCATATCCCTCCCCCTTTGAGCAACTGCACCTCTGTCCAGGTGTTGTCTATCCAATACAACAATCTCACTGGTCCAATCCCCCCAGCTTTCGGTTTGATTAAAAGTCTATCATATCTTTACTTGGATGGCAACTTCCTCACCGGTCACATCCCTCCCCCTTTGAGCAACTGCACCTCCCTCCAAGAGTTGTTCATCGGATTCAACAATCTCACTGGTCCAATCCCCCCGGTATTCGGTTTGATGAAAAGCCTATCTAATCTTTACTTGGAAGTCAACAACCTCACTGGACACATCCCTGCTTCTTTGAGCAACTGCTCGTCTCTCCAATATTTGTATTTAGGATTCAACAATCTCACTGGTCCAATTCCTTCTGCTTTGGGTTTAATGAAAAACCTAGTATATCTTTACTTGGATGTCAATTCACTCACTGGTCCTATCCCTCCCATTTTGAGAAACTGCACCTCTCTCCAAATATTGTCTATTGGTTATAACAATTTTATTGGGCCAATCCCTGCAGTTTTAGGTCTCATGAAAAATTTATCTTATTTGACCCTTGAAAGCAACTCACTTAATGGTGAAATTCCTGAATCCATTGGTAATTTGACTCAGATTACTTACCTTAATCTTGGTATGAATAGCTTGACTGGTGGTATACGTGAGTTGACCTTCCTTAATCTTGGCACAAATTGGTTGAATGGAAGAATACCGGAAGGAATTTCCGCTTTGAAGAAGCTTGAACAGCTTTATCTAGATACCAACAATTTTACAAATGCAATTCCAAATAGTATAGGAAAGCTTCAATCTCTTACAAGATTCTACTTGCATTTAAATCAAATTTCTGGTAGCATTCCAGAAAGTATTTGTGCTTTGGTTTCACTTCAACAATTATCTATATCTGATAACAATCTTGATGGACCAATCCCTCATCACATTGGTCAATGTGCAGGACTAGAAGTGTTAGACTTATCCAAAAACAAGTTGAATGGAAAGATTCCTATATCTCTAGGCAATTGCAAATCTTTGAAGAGTTTGTTGTTGCAAAGCAATTTCTTGTCAGGGACAATACCACCAACTTTAAGTAAATGCACCATGTTACAGAGGTTGAAGGTGTCTGAGAACAAATTGAGTGGAAATCTAGACATAGGATTTCGTGTTTCTTTGGAGGTTCTCTCAGTTTATTCTAATAACTTCTTTCAAACTCTCCCTAATTCTTTGGCTCAATGCACCCGACTTCAACTACTAGATTTAAGTAGAAATGAATTCACAGGTCAATTACCTGGGTACCTTGGATCCTTTCATGAGTTGAGAGTTTTAAGTGTCAGTTATAATAAACTTCATGGGGATATTCCTTCAAACATCACAAGTCTGACCCAATTGCAAGTGTTGGATTTATCCAACAACAGAATTAGTGGAAGGATACCATCCAATCTTCAAAGACTCCAAGGATTCAAAATTGTCGGGTCTTCCAAACTCAGTGGTAATACACTCTATGAGGATCTAGATATCGTCATCAAGGGATTTGAGTACACTCTAACATATGTGTTGTCCACAAACACAATATTGGACTTGTCCAACAATAATCTTGTGGGAGAAATACCTCCAAGCATAGGAAATCTCAGTAGCCTACGGTTGTTAAATTTATCAAGGAACCGGCTAGAAGGGAAAATCCCTGCATCTCTTGGTGAAATATCTACTTTGGAACAATTGGACTTGGCCAATAATGATTTGAGTGGCAAGATCCCTCAAGCGCTCTCTAATTTAACTAAGCTTGCATCATTGGATATTTCATCCAACAAACTTTGTGGGAGGATCCCGGAAGGAACACAATTTGACACTTTCAATTCTACTTCATTTCAAAGTAACAAGTGTTTATGTGGTTTTCCTTTACCGGCATGCCAGGAAAAAGAAAAACAACCTCAAAAAAGCACAATGAAAGGTGTTAGTGAGACAGGGATTGGATTTGGGGTGCTTGTAAGCATAATAATGTTATGTAAAAAAACTAGAGATTGGATCATACCTCCAAAAATACAACCATTTTATGGAGTGTATAGATTCCCAAAATAATATGTAAATGATTCACTATGTGACAAAAATATATGTCATATATTTGATAATAAATAAAATAATTATTCATATTACTGCACCATATTTCTAGTAAAATAAATAAATAAATAATATTTCATCATTACTTTTATATATTCAACACGTTGCATACCATTTTATAGCTGTTTATAATTGTAATTCATTACATTCGTAACCGTTTGTAACGGACCTTTTTGTAATCACGTAAATATTCACGAAACTAAATCCGTTGATGAGTCAAATTAGTTAAACACGTAAGTTAAATAAAAAGTTGCCCTGTATGGATGTTGTAAAGAATGTAGCTGGCTCTTATAAACTAATATTTTACAAAGATTGTGATATTTATTTTCAACTTTACTTCTGTCTTGTGTTTTTGTTATATAAATATGTTTTGTTTAGTGTAGTTTAGAATAGTATTTTTAAAATATAAAATATTACGGATGATTTAGACTTTAATAATGCGGAATTTTTTTTGGTTATTTATATTAAAAATATAAAAAAAAAAAAAGATAAAATCAAATTTAGTTTATTTAAAAATAGAGCATGTGGAATATTATTTTTGAAAAAAATTATGAAATATTTAGATTTAATAACGTGTATATATTTCTAGTATAATAGTATGAATGAAATTATAAGTTTTCAAGTCTGAATTCTTATTTTGATATTAAAAATTAACTTATTTTTTTTTATGGAAAAATATATTTTTATATTAATATAAAAATACATATGTCAGGGATCTTGTTTATAGTTTGTTTTTCCAACATACAACGCTTCTAAAAAAAATAGTGATAATTGTGTCATTTCCGCTAACTATCTTCTAATTTTAGGTACTTTGTTCTGTAGTTCATTGTCAATCCTACTTAGTATATATTCATCTTCTTACACTCTTTTGCGTTACACCTGAGACCAGGCCATATTTTTGTTGAAATCGTAATTTCAACAGCGGGCTGAGTTGACCCGTGGAGCAGCCGTACCAACGCCCAAAAACCACCGAACGAAACCACAAAACCGCCCAGACCATATCACACCGCCATCCAAGGAAAAGCAGTTTCCGTATGTTTGGCTCCGATGCGATTTGGTGAAGACGCGTGGCTCTCACCTGACATCAACATCTTTGACATATCGGGAGGTAAAGCTCAGCATTAAACTGCCTTCCGATATCCACTCCAACCGTCCGATCTGCCTCATCATCCACAGTCGTCGATCTTTGAAGGTGCACGGGCCTGCAGCAAATTAATCACATTGCGTGGAGTGTTTGTCCTTTTGGTTGACCGCCGAGAATGGAGGAGTTAATGTTTTTAATGCTTCACGTAATTTTTGGTGGCTCTCTTAAATGGTTATGGGAACATACATCATATGCGTCATATCTTTTAAAGAAGTGTTGAGCATTATAAAAAAAAACATATCGAATGAAACAAAAAAAAGGTGTGTGGTTGTATTTTTTTTAACACATGGAACGAGTAAAAAAATGCTCGATGTTGTAGTAATCGCACATGGGAGGAACCAGAGAACTTGGAGGGCAGCAAAAGAGGAATGAGAAGATTTGCACAGCAGTGCATGAACAAAAATGAGGGGAGCGCACATGAAGCAGGTGAAAACATTGCACAGTAGTGCATAGATTTTATTAATGAAATTGGATTTGCATTGAGATGCAAAAAGAAAAAGAACGCATAAGTTTTTTATGTAATGTGAAAATCCAGGAATGAAAAAAAAAGGATTTCACTCAGATGTAAATGTAAAAATATTTTACAGCAGTATGTGTAAAATAGTTTTACACCAGTAAATGTAAAAATGGGTTTTACTGCAGTAAACCCAGCACAGTAATTTCTCAGGTGAAAACAGAGTTTTGATGGGTGAATGTAAGTTTTGGTAAATCCCTCTCAGCAAAGAGGATGAATGTTGTTTGAGGCTTTATATTTTAATCAATAGAAATGTTTTTATGGCTGTGTAATACTCTGTTATGAGTCATTTTGTTTTAAGAGGTTCCCTGTGCAAAAGATCCTGGAACAGTGGAAATAGAGCATTGGCTCTGTGGTGTTTGCTTGTATGGTTTTGGTATTTTCCCACTGAAAAATATCCAACAGTGGTATCAGAGCTGGTCCAGGCTCTTTGATGGTGACAGAGCTGGTTCAGGCTCTTGAAAAGTGTCAAAGAAGCTGAAGGAAAGATTCTTGTTGCAGCAGAAAAAGCTTCTCCAGCAGTGTGAAGATTCAGCCAAAGGGATTCAGGTATTTCTTAAGTTTTTGTGTTACTGTTAAAGGAACAGTCAGTGATTTAAAAGAAAACACAGTCAAGTATTTAAAGCCTAGATAAGAATGGCAAGGTCAAAGAAGAAAGCCTCCAAGCCTGCTAAAAATGTGTCTCCCTCCTCTACTAAACTAGAAGGCAGTCCATTTGAATACATTATATTTGATGTTCCAAAGTTTGATGGAAACTTTGATGTATGGGAAATAAAGATGAGGGCTTCCCTAATGTTTGAGGGGATTGAAGTCTGGGAGTCAGTGATTGATGACAGCAAGATGGATAAAGAATCCATGGAGTATGATGCACAAGCAGCAAAGACTATCTTGGATAGACTGCCTGATTCTGTGAAGAGGAATCTAGGAAAATATACATCAGCAAAGGATATATGGGACAGACTGCATGACCTTCATGCAAAGGGAGCACTGACCATGACAATGAGTCAAGAAGAACCCATCATAGAAGCTGAGAATGAAAAGCTTGACCTCATCAAGCTTCAAGTAAAAGAAAGGGATGAAGAGCTTACCAAGCTGAAGAAGGAGCTTGACCAATGCAAGAAGAAACATCATGAAGAAGTCATATCCATGACAAATCAGCTGAATGAAGCAAAGAAGCAGGCAGATGCCTTGACAAGTCAACTTGAACAAAGGCACATGAGGGTGAACAAACTTGTAGAAGAGATTGGACAGTACAAGGTAGAGGTCTCCTCCCTTAAGTCTGAACTACAAGAAGCCAGGAAGCAGGCACAAGGAGTTGAAAAGAAAATGAAGAGCAGTCAAGCAAAAGATGAAGAAATCTCCAAAATGAAGACAGACATCATCTCTCTTAAAGTAGCAGCAGCTGAAGCTACTTGTAGCAAGGAAGAAACTGAGGGACAACTAGCAAAGAAAAATAATGAATGTGAAAAGTTAGAAGAAGAGATTGTCCTCCTCGGGAAGAAGGTTGAAGGGATGAACAAGATCATGAAGAGCTCTCAAGCTTTGGATGATATGCTTAGCTATCACAGATCTCCATATGATAAATCAGGACTTGGGTATGTAGGTGAACACTCAAACAAGGATGAGGATGCTTTAAGCAAAGGAGATGTGAAGAAGCCAGAAAGAGATGGTGATGCTCCTAGTTCCAGCAAAGGCAAGGAGAAAAATGAAGGCAGCAATAGAAGAAATCCTGCTCCAAGTAGAAAACCAGCTCCAAGAAGAAATGTAGCTGATGGCAAGAAGGCAAGAGGCAATGGTGATCATCAAAGGATCTCAAGGCAGCAAGGCTTCAGAAGTGCATCAAGAAAACCTCCATCTCCCAGGTACCAAAGTTCATTTTATGGTTATTGTTATGCTTGTTCAAACTTTGGTCATATGGCAAAAGATTGTAGAGCATTTCATGGAGATAGATGTTGTGGTCTACGACAACCTCCAAGAAACAATTTTAGAAGAAATCATGAAATGTCATTCATGAAAAATGTAGAATGCTTCAAGTGTCATAACATTGGGCATATGGCACGAGATTGTAACTTGACATGGGCTCTTACACAAGCTAGACCCATGCAAAAGAAGAAAGTTACACAAGTATGGAGAAGGAAGGAAAGGCAATCTGAAAACCCCTTGAACTCCCCAGTCGATCTAAATTTGTTTTGAGAAGAGTCTGCCAAAAGAAGACAAGCACACATTAAAGGGGAGCTTGTAATTTTTTGTTTGCTGAACTGTATTAACAGTCATTTGTTGATGGAGGATGTATTGCAGCGCAGCAGTTGCAAATGAAATCTTTGTTAATCCCTCTGAAAGGTAATATGCAGCAGTGATGAAATCAGCAATGTTTTTGCTTTGTGTTTATGCAATATGCACAGAAATGCATAAAGAAGAAAAGATGGCAGCGCTGAAATGTAAAGAGCAGCAGCGAGATAAGAGAAAAATGCAAAGCTTGGAAACCCTCACAGCAGTGGGAAGACAGAACATAAAACAGCAGTTTGAAATTTTTTTGTGGTGCACATGCATTGAAATGCATAGCAATGGAAGGTAGTTTCCTTCTATGTAATGTGAGAGAATATACTCACAGCAGAATGAGTGTAATACACAACAGATGAAATGTTTTGTATTGGGAATGAAAGTGCAAAGCAGTGAGAAGAAAATGAGAAGAAGGTAAAACGCAGCAGAGCGTAAATGCCCAATGGCTAAGAATGCAATGAAATTTTTCACACAGCAGTGAAAAATGTAATGTTTTTTTTCGTATGCAATGCAACATGCAAAGAAACGCATAAAGAAAAACAGGGACAGCAGATTTTTAATGCACATTGGATGTATAAGAATGTGTGTGGCATCAGAAAGCCAAAGGAATTGCACAGTAGTGCATTGTGTAATTAAAAAAAATGAAGACTAAGATTGTGTGAAGCAAGGGTGCATAAGAAAAGGCAGCAGCCTGTGTTATTTTTTTGTGGAGAATGAAGTGCCAAGAGTATGGGCACACAGCAGTATGATGAAACAAAAGGCAGCGACAGTGCAAATTGCAAAGGCAATGCAGCAGCAAGAAGTTATGGACAGCAACATGATGGCAAGAAGGAGAAGCACACAGCAATGCAAATAAAAAAAATGCAGTAGCAAGAAGTTTTGAACAGCAGCACATGCAAAAGAAATTTTCCTTACAGCAGTAAAGGTAAATGTAATGAATTTGTTGTTCATTGAATTGAAATGCAATATATGCAACAACAGTGAGTGTAAGAAATGTTTATACACAACAGTGTAAATTTATAAATTGGGACAGTGTAATTGTTCCAAGAAAGACAGAGTATTTTGTCTTTGAAAAGTGCAGAAGCAGTGCAAGTGTAGACACAGCAGTGTGGGATAGACACAGTAAAGAAGATGGCACAACAGTGCAGTAGAGAATATGCAGCAGCATAAAAGAACAGTGTAATGAGTTTGCACACACAGCAGTACAATGATTGTTTGTTTTTGAAACTGCATCTAAAGCAATGTCTGTTTGTAATCTCTCTGTTAATGAGGAAGGTGCTTTTCAGCACAGTCATTTGGTGAAACCCTCTATTAAAGAGGAAGGTGCTTTTCAGCACAGTGTCGTGGTGAATCCCTCTATCAAGAGGATGATGCTTTTCAGCATAGTCACAGGTGAATCCCTCTGTCAAGAGGAAGGTGCTCTTCAGCACATTGTTATGGTGAATCCCTCTGTCATGAGGAAGGTGCTCTTAAGCACAGTTTCAGGTTAATCCCTCTATTAAGAGGAAGACAACTTTGTTTGTTTGTGGAACTACATCAGAAGCAGTTGGTGAATCCCTCTATGTGAGGAAGATATTTTTGTAACAGCAGTGTTGGGGAATCCCTCCATGAGAGGAAGTGCTTGGGTAAGATTGAATGCCCAGCAGTTGAAATTAAAGGGGAGTGTTGAAATCGTAATTTCAACAGCGGGCTGAGTTGACCCGTGGAGCAGCCGTACCAACGCCCAAAAACCACCGAACGAAACCACAAAACCGCCCAGACCATATCGCACCGCCATCCAAGGAAAAGCAGTTTCCGTATGTTTGGCTCCGATGCGATTTGGTGAAGACGCGTGGCTCTCACCTGACATCAGCATCTCTGACATATCGGGAGGTAAAGCTCAGCATTAAACTGCCTTCCGATATCCACTCCAGCCGTCCGATCTGCCTCATCGTCCTCAGTCGTCGATCTTTGAAGGTGCACGGGCCTGCAGCAAATTAATCACATTGCGTGGAGTGTTTGTCCTATTGGTTGACCGCCGAGAATGGAGGAGTTAATGTTTTTAATGCTTCACGTAATTTTTGGTGGCCCCTTTAAATGGTTATGGGCACATACATCATATGTGTCATATCTTTTAAAGAAGTGTTGACCATTATAAAAAAAACATATCGAATGAAACAAGAAAAAGGTGTGTGGTTGTATTATTTTTTTAACACATGGAACGAGTAAAAGAAATGCTCGATGTTGTAGTAATCGCACATGGGAGGAACCAGAGAACTTGGAGGGCAGCAAAAGAGGAATGAGAAAGATTTGCACAGCAGTGCATGAACAAAAATGAGGGGAGCGCACATGAAGCAGGTGAAAACATTGCACAGTAGTGCAAAGATTTTATTAATGAAATTGGATTTGCATTGAGATGCAAAAAGAAAAAGATCGCATAAGTTTTTTATGTAATGTGAAAATCCAGGAATGAAAAAAAAAGGATTTCACTCAGATGTAAATGTAAAAATATTTTACAGCAGTATGTGTAAAATAGTTTTACACTAGCAAATGTAAAAATGGGTTTTATTGCAGTAAACCTAGCACAGTAATTTCTCAGGTGAAAACAGAGTTTTGATGGGTGAATGTAAGTTTTGGTAAATCCCTCTCAGCAAAGAGGATGAATGTTGTTTGAGGCTTTATATTTTAATCAATAGAAATGCTTTTATGGCTGTGTAATACTCTGTTATGAGTCATTTTGTTTTAAGAGGTTCCCTGTGCAAAAGATCCTGGAACAGTGGAAACAGAGCATTGGCTCTGTGGTGTTTGCTTGTATGGTTTTGGTATTTTCCCACTAAAAAATATCCAACAATTTTGCATTTAAATTTTTCAACTGATTGGGCACCTCTAGCGACTCGATATGAGAACTGCAATATTTATATGTGTGTTTGCACACAAGGGATCTCACAGGCAACCCATTGAAACCGTTAGGATTGGGAAAGAGAAATGGAGAAAGGTACTATGACGATGACGATGCTTATGTGATTTGTGAGCCTTGCATTAACTACTGTCTCTGCAGCCACTGTTACTTATTCCTCACAGATTCACAGGCAACATGGTTTATTCCATGATCAGCTGTAAATGGGTGGAAGTGCTTCTTTTCGGCCCCATGATTTTGTTTTAAAGGAAGACGGAGGTAATCTGGAGCAGGGTGAATTCAGATCTTCATCCATGGATATTGGCCATCAAAGGGACATAGAGGCCCTTTTTCTTTTAGAAAGGCACTCACATCGGATCCGGATTCATCGCTGCTCAACTGACGGCAGAAAACTCCCATAACGTGTGCTCCTGGAATGGCAATTTCTGTAGAAGGCGTACAAAACGAGTTAACACTGGCTGGATTAAGATTGCAAGGTAGCATTTCACCATCTCTTTTTAGTCTCTCGTTATTAAGAGTTTTGAATCTTTCCCAGAATAATTTAACAGGAATAATTCCACCAGAGTTTGGGCGGTTAAAGGCGCTGCGATTGCTGGACATCATCTTTAATCTGCTCCACGGTTCTATTCCAAAGACACGGCTTCAATGGATCTGACTCTCAGTAAACAGCTTGACTCCCTATACCAATAGAATTCGGTCGTCTAGTCAAGTTGGAACATATTCGCTTGACCAACAATGGTCTAAGTGGAAATATTCATCTAATATTCCAACTTCTCCGATCAACTGCACTTCTCTCCAAGAGTTGTCCGTCGGATTCAACAATCTCACTGGTCCAATCCGTCCTGTAGTTGGTTTCATGAAAAGCCTATCCACTCTTTACTTGGAAGTCAACAACCTCACTAGCCATATACCTGCTTCTTTGAGCAACTGTTCCTCTCTGCAACATTTGTATATACGATTCAACAATTTCACTGGTCCAATTCCTTCTGCTTTGGGTTTAATGAAAAACCTATCATATCTTTATTTGATGTCAATTCACTCACTGGTCCGGTCCCTCCCATTTTGAGCAAATGCACCTCTATCTAAATATTGCCTATTAGTTATAACAATTTTATTGAGCCAATCCCTGCCGTTTAAGTCTGATAAGAAATTTATCTTATTTTTCCCTTGAAAAAGCAACTCATTTAATGGTTAAATTCCTGAATCTATTGGTAATTTGAGTCAGGTTACTTATCTCAATCTAGGTATCAATAGCTTGATTGGTGGTATTACTAAAGCCATTACACAATTGAGTGAGTTGAATTTCTTTAATCTGGCACAAACTGGTTGAATGGAAGAATACTGGAAGGAATTGCCACTTTGGGGAAGCTTGAATAACTTTATCTAGATACCAACAATTTTACAAATGCAATTCCAAATAGGATAGGAAAGCTTCAATCTTTTACGAGATTCTACTTGAATTTAAATCAATTTTTTGGTAGCATTCTGGAAAGTATTAGTGTTTTGGTTTCACGTCAACAATTATATATATCCAATAACAATCTTGATAGACCAATGCCTCATCATATTGGTCAATGTGTATGACTAGAAGTGTTAGACTTATCCAAAAACAAGTTAAATGGAAAAATTCTTACATCTCTTTCCGATTAATCACATCATTAAGATTGGGTTGACGTTTCAAACCAACTAATATAGTTCATCTTCTTCAACTAATATAATTCATCATCAATTTAATTAAATAAATAACACTTGCAATTACCTCCAATACTCTTCCTCTAATATAATATCCTTCTCATTTCTCTAAAACAAAAACTACATACTAACATAACCACTAACAATCTATATATTAACTGCAATAATTAATTTTTTTCTGTTTGCGATATTTTTGATTTGGTGTTTGTTATATTTTTGTGGGTTCGATTGAACGTTGGAAGTAAAGTAATTTTTTTATTTCATATGTAATTGTTATTGTGAGTGTACTGATTCCTATGTTGTGAGTTGGAATCATGACCCAGAAATATCAATCAATCTGTGTATTATATCTTATATCTTCTATATTTGTAAATCTTATGATCAATAAAACATTGAAAAAAATTATTTGTGTCGTGTAAAATTGCACTTTAGATTTTAATTTCTAATTCTGAAAGCTTTTAGTTTTCTTTTTGTTATCTTATCTGTTTTTGATAACCCTTCTATGTGGAATTTTTGTAACCCGCTCAATTCAGTAACTGACCAATTCAGTTAATTTTGAAATTTGCTTTCTACAGTAACAGGTTAATCGAGTTATAACTGTAAAATTTGTAACATCTTTTGTTTTAATAATAGAAAGACGTTGTTTTTTCTGTTGAATTAAGTTCCAATGTGTAGTACAAGTGAATTTAAATTTCAAGATATAATACAAACCATATCGAATCTCTTCATCCTCTTCATTGAAGAATCTTGAGCATATTAATTGATGATTAACAAAATAGAGTGGTGATTACCGTAGACATTGCTTCGTCTCTTTGGAATTCACCTACATGATCTTCTTCGATCCCTTTTATCCGAAAATATTTTCACAATTGCTCTGCCACATTACCAGTACGTCTTATAATTAATAGATAAATTATTTTCACAATTGCTCTGCCACCGGTACGTCTTATAATTAATACAGAGTTTCCACAATTAATACAGTTTCCAGTAGCAAGGTTAATGATGTTTAGAACATCAACAGAATTTCCAAAAATCACCTGGGACGTAGCTGTAATTGCATAGAAATGGATCGATTCATTAATGTGTGGATTAATCCGAGGAGCAAAGGCACACAAACCTGGCGACAAAACCTTGACCAACGCACCCGAGTGAACATTTGCGATTATTATTTTTCCACCCTGTAATCAAGGTCTAAAGTAAGTCATTGTGGCGGATAATAGATTTCAAATATGTTCTAAAATGGCATTCTGCCACAGTTATGTACATTTTGTATATTTAGTGTGAAAATTATTTTTCATTTATATATATATTAATGTTTGTGAGGATAAAGATTGTTTTTTCATCTGGTTGATGTATTCAATTATTTTTCTGTGAAGCCTCACAATAAACACTTTCATTTTCTCCACAAACCCTTAGCTAAATAGATCATCCTAAGAGCTAACTACAATATCTGCATAACTTTCCATGTTGTCTTTGAAGGCCTCACATTCTAAAATGAAGTGCTTTTATGTTTCCACTTTTGCCGAAAAACAAAAAATACATACTCTTTCCTCCCACACTTCTTTTGGCAGATTATCCTACGAGCTAGCTACAAAAATATCTGCAAACTTTCCCTGTTGTCTTTGAAGGCCTCACATTCTAAAATGAAGTGCTTTTATGTTTCCACTCTTCCCGAAAAACAAAAAACCATACTCTTTCCTCCCACACTTCTTTTATCAGAGTATCCTAAGAGCTACCTACGAGAATATTTGCATAACTTTCCCTGTTGTCTTTGAAGGCCTCACATTCTAAAATGAAGTGCTTTTATGTTTCCACTTTTCTGAAAAAACAAAAAATACATACTCTTTCCTCCCACACTTCTTTGGGCATTTTCCAGCACCCAGTTTCACAACGTTGTTAATGACAATTAGTCATTAAGTGAGGAATAAGAATTTTGGCTTTCCAAAAAATATCGGTCTCTATGTATGCTTTTTGTTGATGATTATTAATGACAATTAGTCATTAAGTGAGGAATAAGAATTTTGGCTTTCCAAAAAATATCGGTCTCTATGTATGCTTTTTGTTGATGATTATGAGAGGGATTAAACACTTTTATATAGTATTTTTTTTTCTCCCTAGGTCCTTATCCCAAATACGCTTGTGGAACTTATCAATAACAAAAACTTTTCTCTTTACTGTTTATGGGACACATGTTCAAACAAATACCCCATTTTACTAAACCATTTGTTATTTTGATGCATCCAAGTCTTCTTTCTTTGGCACAATATGTCATTAAAGACAACCTTAGGCCATCTGCCCTCTTCCATTTGTTCAATTTTTTAAAAATACCTTATGACTCGCACCATAGCAATTGCTTCAATAAGAACGATCCATGTTTCACTTAACAAGATAATATAAAGCATTGCACTTTTAATTTTGAATTTGTTTGCACTCTTAATTTTGAATTTGTTTGTAATTAAACACTTCTAATTTTTCTCAATTTTCTTGATCAACATACGATAATCAATCATCAAAATGCAAAACAACAAATACTAAACCGAAAATTACACAGTATAAAGTGAAAATATACCCAATTAAACACGAAATCAAAAAAATATTTAAACAAAAAAAAGTTCAAAAAAAATTCACATCAAAATTTTATACCGTAATTAAGAAATGTTAAAAAAAAATTCAAAAGAAATTCACATCAAAATTTTATAAAATAATAATTAGATAACATTTCTTAAGTAGATAACAAAGAAATTATACGTAAATTATAGTAATTAAAGAAAATCTGGAATATGTGTAAACAAAAGGAAAATCTCAAAATTCTTATACTCTTTTCACCATGAAGAAATCTCCATTAAAATATTAATATACATTCCACATACCATGGGATTTTGATATACATTCAGTATTACATTGGGTATACATTGTGATTGCAATACTAATCTATGGAACACACTGAGAATTAAAGGTCAATTTGTGTAGCACAACTCAATTTGAATTTCAAGATATAATACAAACCAATCTAGATACCTTCATTACATAATTTTTTAACATATTAATTAATGATCAACATATTAATAGAACTGGGAAGACTTTCTAATGAGAGCTTGATCATTTCATTTACAAATATGAAAATTCATACATCTTGGTTGTTGTAGAAATTATATCAACTATCATTATTTCTTTAACTAACCTGCTGACTACATTCGCCATCACATGAACAGGCATAGAAGTAACATGAACAGGTAGTCGGGATTATTCTAACAAACCTCCCCTTAATCACAACGACCTAAATTTTAAAGTGCCTGTTGGTCTTAGTCTCAGCTAGGCCTTACAATAGTACAAAAAAAAAATTGATAAGGGGGCTTTCATATTTTGCTATTTATTTCACACAACAGAACTCTCTTCAGTGGACACGGTGTTGCAGACACTCCTATCTGCCAACAATTCCACTGGATACTCTTTGCGATCTACGCCACACAGGTGTCACAGTTGACACAATCTTCATCAGCAGACACTCCTACTCCACTGAATCACTCTCTGTGCCATACAATCATCACATGCAACACAACCCTCTTCAGTGGACGCCACTGGAAACAACGCTTTCCAACATCGTCAACAATAGGGCAGACTCCACTTGCCCTTCACAACCGCTGAGCCCTCCTCTGGCTCTTCACACCACAGATCCCACAGCTCTGCACACCATCAAGCTTAAACACTCATAGGCTCACCCTTATGCCCTCTTCCGTAGAACACTAGATTGCACACAACTCCACAGGGCGGCCTCTCAACAGCTCACCTGAGCTCTGTCTCGAAAGCAAAACCAACAGGATGACAATCTCCACATGTCAATTGATCTGCACAAGCTCTTCGTTGTACAACTTCTTTTAACATGGTGGACAATATTCAAGCCTCTGCATTAGGCAGCCATGAACTGTAACCCTAGGTATAGAATCAAACGCTCACTACCAACTCCCTCATGCTGCTCTATGCACAACAGGACAGCAACACAACTCTTCACTTTGCTTCAAGCTGGCTCGGGTTTACACCTCCTCCTGTCAGGCAAGACTCCAACATCGATCTTCTCCTGTAGTGTTCTTCACTTGACAGCACATCGGTCTACAATGGCTTCTTCAATTGACAACACCATAATAACCTCCACGCAGCGCTCGACTTCTAATAGGTTCAATCTTCTGACTCGGCGTCCTCCAAGTGTGGGCTAGGATAGCTCCTCCACGCGACACCTGGTTTAACCATCGCTCCAAAGATTACTCGAACATTGCTCCTCAGCTCCTCCACGCCCACTTCATGCTCAGATCAACAACGATCTCTACACAACGATCAACATCTCTTCCCTACGCATCCAACTGTCACATCTTCGACGTAGTTCATTGTAGTTCCCAAACAACAAAATGATTTTTAGACTATACAGTCCCACAGCGAAGGGGGGATCGACACGCAGACTTAAGAAATATGAATCATTTCCCAAGTCCATCATAGGCAGCTGTGACGTCCACGATGGCTAGGAAAGATCCATCTCAAAGTAGTCCCTTCCCAAGCAATGCAACTCTCTTTTCTCGTCATAAACTGTAAAGGAAAACCTGTGAACGATTCTTGCCTTAAGCTCCAATTGTCAGTCAATCCCAAGCCAGAGCCCCACAATTTTGGTCGTCGTTACAGCGTGGTAGGGTTTCATGTCGTTCTCCACCAGCCTGCGCAAAAGCGTCTCTGTCTCCTTTTCTTGATCCGACTATCGAATCCACTCTGATATGCAGCGAACTTCTCTATGTTCCCGTCCTAATGGTCTTTAGCGGCTTCGCCTTCAACAAATTCGTAGCACACTACTCCGCAACTTTCAACAGGTCTCCAACTATACGACAGAGGCTCTACAGTACGACTCCTCTCGGATCAGTGCACTGGACTAACACTCCTGCCATGAGAAACATATCTCTGACTCAGTTCTCACTCCACGATTTTGTGCAGGTGATTCTATTTTTCGACCAATCTCTGACTTAGCCACCGAAACACTCTTTGTCCCTTCTCTTTCGCCAGTAAATAAACAATGCTCACAATGTATTATGACGTGGATTGTGACCTGGTCGATTACAGGGTCAGCCCACGCACTCTTTGATTTTCCACTCTACGCAGAGCAATGAAACCCATGACTAGATCTCAACATAGCCTTTGCTTGCTACATCTCAAGGCGGTTCCTCCATGCCTCTTCCATGGCTCTGATACCAGTTGATAGAACTAGGAAGACTCTCCACTGAGAGCTTGATCATTTCATTCACAAACATGAAAATTTGTACATCCTGGCTATCGTAGAAACTACAACAACTGTCATTATTTCTTCAACTACACCTGTCGACTACCACTGCTTGCTTCTTACTAATACTGAATTCGTCGTCACATGAACAGGCATAGACATCACATGAACAGAGATAGACAACGTTGGGATTATTCTAACACATATGGTGGGGAATACCGCAAAATCTTTGGAATTCACTTAGAAGAGACGATGAAATTTAGTGATCCCTTTGAACCCAAATCGACGCACATTGTTCTATTGTCGGGCGCCGACTCCCCGGCACTCCGTCATCTTCAGCCATCACCGCCACACCTGCGCAGAACCTACCACACCGCCATTAATTTCTAGATCTTCATTTGAATCACATGCAGGATTCTAGATCCTCCTTCACCCCCTATAAATTTGTATTTTCTCAGCCTGAACAAAGCAATCCAAGGCCCAGACATGTTGTGTAATACAAATGTGATTTATATTTCTCCATTATCTGTTATCTGCATTGTGAATAAAATTCTGTTGGGGCCTTTGTTTACATTTTGAAAATGTTTTGAGCAATTCTGACTGACCAAGGGACGAGAGGGAAACGGGTGGCAGCAACGGCTGGTTGGCGGAACAAGAAGTTGTGCAAGAGTTGCGGCAAGGTAGCAGCGGGAGGCAAAGGCAACCAAGGGGGCAGGAAGGTGTAGAAGCAAGCAAGGGGAAGAACTGGTAGTCCAAGTAACAGAGAAGGGATATAAAAAGAGAAGACTAGGAAAGGAGCGGGGTTAGATTGGGCAAGGTTAAGGGAAGGTGAAAAGGATTCTTGTTGTGGCCGATGGAAGGGAAGATCGCAGGAGCTGAGAGGACATGGTCCGTGAAGTTGCACAATACCCGCAGAACTAACCCGGGTATTTTATGTAGTTGTTTACGGTGGAAGCTGGGTGATGTTGTAATGGTTAATTGTCATGATTAATATAAAGATCTGCTAAGATCAGTTGCGGTTTATTATGTATTTGGGCCCTGTGTATGAGGGATATTTAAACTTTTTTTTAATGACTTAACAATTGCATGTAATCGGTAGTTCGTGTGACATCATGAGTATGTTGTTATCTCTGTGTTTTATATAATGCATTCATGTATTTGATTGAATGCAACTCGGTTAAGACTTTCACGACTCCATGCTGAACCCTTCTCTCTTTTGGTTGTGGCGCGCCTCGAGTGAGACTCCTTGGCCCTTTGGGGTAAGATGAAAATGCCGGCGTTGTCCTAGACTACAGTGGACCATTGTCGGCCTCCTGTGCCCGAACCCAGGGTCTCCCCCCTGATGAATCTCACAAGCCAACAAATGGTTCCGTTGTCAGGACCTGAAGGTACGATAACTGGTTCAGACTATGGTGTCAAGGATATTTAAAAGAGAGATAAGGGATTGGTGGAACCATAGAGTAGATCAGTTTCTAGTGGAGCAGGCTACCCGTAGGAGTCAAATGATCAGCAAGGTAAGCGAGGAAATTCTATATGCTGACGGCTCTAATGATCAGTATGAAATTTTTTCGTGTAAGTTCCCAGAGGATCTATACAATTGGTTAAGAAGGCTAAAGAGATAGACTCAGCCAAGTGGATTGGTGATAGCTTGCCGAAGCTAGACCCTGTCAGATGTCGCCCTGTTGCAACAGTTGGATAATGATCTGACCAAAGCAGTCGAATTTTGGGTAAGGACTACGGTGGAGGGATACATAGTTGAGTTTTCTGCGGAGAGTTATCAGCCTTTTTCAAAAGCAGAAGTTGTATTCGGCTCGGGACTGAGAGGTGAGTTGATGAGGGAAGTCCTGACATGGATCAATATGTTTATGGTGGAAGAAGGACTATTGTCTTCTCCTGTTGCGGGAATGGTAGCATAAATCCCCGGTACCGAGGGGAGATGTAAAGGGGGGAATGCTACCGGTTGAGGGATAGAGATGATGCTGAAGGGATGGATGTTGAAGAACTGAAGAAAGCAAGATATGTTAGGGCGTAAAGAAGGGCACTGCTAGCGGATAAGTAGCAAGCGAGGGTGATTCACTCTAGGGGAGAAAAGGATGGGGCCCCACCAAGTAGGAGCGGTGAGGGGAAAACACCAAGTCGAAGAGGAAGGAGAAGATGGTAATGGGCAAAGCGAGAGCAGTGAAGGAATATGGAAAAGTCGGGGAAATGGGGACATACCTTCCCTACAGGTTGTGGAATCTGTATCGCAAGTGCAGGTTGCGAGGGACGTATCACAAGGGAAGAGGCCACATGGGCATGAAGAAGGAAGCAAGGAGGATACAGGTGAGGTGATGAGGAGGTTATTCAATGAAGAGGAAGCATCCATTAAGAGTTAGCAGCAATACCCCGGAGACGTAGGTATTGTTTCCCCTGATCTTCCCCTAGTACTTTATCACAATCTGGAGGAATTTATTATCAGCTTAGCTAAGGCAGTGCAGGTATATAGCACGCGGGATAAATACCGAGTCCAGTTCAACATTGGGACCAGCACAAGAACCATTAATATTTGTAACATAGGATCAAAGGGATCCCAACAACTGGGTAGAAAGGGGTTCGTGCTGATAGCACCTACCCAGATAAATATGGCAAGATCTTTTACCAGATACCCCGAATTTGCGGGAAGAGGAAACGAGGATGTAAAGCAGCACCAGTATCTCTGCAAAGCTATTTGGAGGGCCTGTCAAACTCCAGACAATGTAAGGGTGGTAGAATTCCAAACCACGCTAAGAGAAAGTGATCTATGCTGGTTTATAAAGTAGGCGGAGCAAAATCAGAACCCCACAGTAGATGACATCAAGAGAGGATTTGTGCAGGAGTTCAAGGTAACACAGACGGATCAGCAAGGGCTATCGGAACTTTGGGAGATTAAGCAGAGGGAAGGAGAGATGGCTTGGGAGCTTATGTAAAGGTTTAAGGATGCCATTTCCAAGTTGAGTTACACTCTGGACCCAAACCACTAGCGGGACTGGTTCATTAAGGCACTATTGCCTTTGACCAGAATGCCACTAACACAACAAAAGATAGGAACCCTCTAGGATGTGTTGGAACAAGCATCATGCATAGAAGCTATGGTGGGATACCTGCATGAGTACAGGGGAGGGGCGAGCCTGCAAGACCCATCGATTTTAGGCCTGTAGAACCAGATCATGACCTTAATGGAGAAATTAAAAGATCTTTAGCCAGTGCGTCCAGCCAGACCCAATGTTTGGTGCACCCACTACATTGTGGAGGGGCACATCTCGATAGAATGCCCGAGGTTGCGAGGGATTAATCATGCAGGTGGGGTTACAGGGTCATCAGGAACCCAACCAACTACGGGAGTTGCAGTGGTGGGATCGCAAGGAGCCCTCCCAGGGAGGAATACCCAAGACTTTTGTGAAGTCTGTAGGGCATATGGACACCGGCCACAGATGTACCCCATTTTTCAAAAGTACTCTAACGTCCCCAATAATACCTACTGTGATTTTTGTGCATCAACGACGCATCACACTAATCAATGTCGAGCGCTGGATGCCATAGCAGAAAGGATGGATAGGTCCACGTTCAGTGTCAATGAATCAAACCAGGGGGGGGGCGAGGAGGAAATGGACGAGGGGGAAGAATAGGAGGAAGAGGGCTTGTGAGGTGTTACAAGTGTGATCAGGAAGGGCATGTTCCTAGAGAATGTCCACTGCCGAGGAGACCTTGGTGCTCGCAATGTCAAATTAATACCCACGCAACAGAGGGTTGTCCAGAACTCATTGCAAAGTGGGAAGAAAGGACCAGACAAAGAGGGACCAACTTGGTGAAAGTTGAACCATGGATTGATGACGGCCTCCCGGCAACCAATATTAACATAGTCACCAGAGGAGGGAAGAAGATAGCGGAGGATCGCTACACAGAGGAACCCCCCTTAATCCTTAAAGCGATGTCTCCACAAAATGGGTATCAGCCTGAACGCCAAAAGCAATACTATCAGGAGGCGGCTAAGCTGTTCAAAGGGATGACCGCAGAGAAGGATACTAGAAGACCGCAGAACCACATGCCTGATCACACCCAGCCGATTGGAGAATGGTTTAAAATATTCTTGAAAATTGTTGAGGATGAAGACATGCTGAAGGAATTGAGAAAAAGTCTAAAGTTTGTGGTATCCTTGGAGGAAGAGGAAGTGGATCGACCAGGTGTAGGGTTACCAGAGAAAGCTTCAAGAAGAGTGAAACGGAATAAGAGAAGAAGCGACAAGGAGTTCTGAATCAAAGTGCAAGTGGCAGGATTCCAGATAAGAGACACCATGTTAGACTTGGGGTCAGATATAAATATCCTACTTAGGAAAACTTGGGAGGCAATAGGGAAGCCTCAATTAAAATACTCACTAATTCAACTAAGAATGGAAAATCAGTATTGCATACTGCCAATTAGGATATTGGAGAATGTAGAGGTTGATGTGGTGGGGGTGAAGATGCCCACATTTAAATTTGAGGTGATTGACATCATGGTGGATAAGGACCCATACCCAGCACTCCTGGGGATTGATTAGGCATACGAGAACTACATAGTCATAGACCTAAAGAAAGAACTGATGATTTTCGAAGCAGATGGGTTAAGGGTGATCCAACCATTAGACCCCTACCAAAGGCCTAGATTCACAGAACCAGTAGATGACAAGGATGGGCCAAGAGGGTTAGACCAAGAGGGTTGCCAGTTTACTGATCAAAGCATCCAAAGCTCAGAATCCAACACAGAATTTGCATGGGATGCATGGCAGCAGGGGGGATACAAATTGACCACTAGACGGTGTGTGATCACAAGTCGAGAAAACTGGGGAGAAATGGAGATGGCTGACTACCCGAGGTACCATGGCCTTAAGCCCGTGGACTCCTTCTTAGACAGAGTAGACCGGGAAGTAACAGAGGATCAAAGGATCTCCTATCTAAGTATCGACCTCATGGTAACTCTGGTAAGATGGTGGAGAACGCATTAAAATACACTAAAAGAATGTCCGAGTGTCAAACAAACCATGAAGGAAAGGTTTGCCCGTGATGAAGATTAGCCATAGGATAAGGGACAATACAAGGGGGATTCAAGTCCAGAGGAGCACATCAAGGATTGCATGGTCAATTGGAAAAGTAGAGGAATGCCAAGGGATCGATGGGTACATGCATTTATACATACCCTCGGACCTATTCCCCGAGCGTGGTATGTCCAAGAGAAGCTCTGTCGATAGATAGCAGATTGGGATACCGTGGAGGCACAGTTTGTTAGCAACTTCTCATTCATAGGGGACGAGATGCAAATGACAGGGCCACTCCAAGCAATAAAGGGATTTTTGTTCACATCAGAGTTGTTGGTTCAAGGAGGGCCCAACGAAAGTTTTCTGCAGTATTTGTATGAGATAGAGTCGCCAAGATATGCAATGTGCGATAGGGTAGACGCAGGACTAGATGATGATGATGGGATGGAGGGACTGAGACAAGTGGCCTTTGGGGAAATGGAAGGGGAGAGGGATATACAAGAGATCCCCCTAACGAAAGGTGCTCACCTTCTACCAATGAATTTGAGGAAGCAGAACATTGGGTTAGACGATAAGCCTAACATAGCATCGGTGGGAGACTACTGGGACGAACAAACCACCAAGGAAATTTTCGACCTATTGCATGAATATCAAGACCTATTCCTGTCTTCAGTGGCAGAACTGAAGGGAATAAAAGGAAACCTTGGGGAGATGAAAATTGTCTTGAGACCAGATGCTTGACCGGTAGAACATAGACCATACAAATTAAACCCAACAGTGAAAGAGAGAGTTAAGAGGGAAATTGACAAAATGTTGGAGGCAAGGATCATCTTCCTAGTGGATGAAGCTGAATGGATAAGTCCAATAGTTATTTCGAACAAGAAGGACGCAACTAAAACCAGAGTATGTGTCGACTACAGGAGCCTGATTAATGCATGTGTGCATGACCCATTTCCCATGCCCTTTAGCGATGAGGTCCTAGACAATGTTGCGGGGAACAAAGCATATTCGTTCACAGATGGTTTCTCGGGTTACCATCAAGTCAAATCTGAAGAAGATAAGAGGAAAAAAACATTCACTATGGAGTGGGGGTCATATGTCTACAATGTCATGCCATTTGGACTGAAAAATGCACCAGCAGTCTTCTCAAGAATCATCATAGCTGCATTTAGAGATTACATTCATAAGTTCCTAGAAGTTTACATGGATGACTGGATAGTATACAGTCTGTTGAAAAAACACACCAGCCTATTGAGAATAATGTTCAAAATATGTAGACAATTGAAGATCCCCTTAAACCTCAAGAAATGTATCTTCGTAGTCCCCTTTGGAAATTTGTTGGGTGATATCATCTGTAAGGATGGAGTATGTGTAGACCCTGCAAAGGTTGCGGTAATTATCGACATGGAACCACCACACAACATCAAACAACTAAGAGCAACTCTTGGGCATACAGGGTACTATAGGTGATTTATCAAAAATTACACATCCATCATGGCTCCAATGGAGAAATTACTGAAGAAAATAGAAGAGTTCATTTGGACTGCGGAATGCCAAGCAGTCCTGAATAACTTGAAAGAGAGACTAGTAATCGCCCCTATATTGGTGTATCCCGATTGGAACAAAATCTTCCACATGCACATATATGCATAAGGAATAGCACTTGGAGCAGTCTTAGCACATCCAGGGGAGAAAAACATGGACCATCCAGTGTATTATGCTAGCAAGAAGTTGTCTACTGCAGAAACGAACTACACAACAACCAAAAGGGAAGCCCTGGAAATGGTTTACTCTCTCTGAAAGTTCAGACACTACTTACTGGGCATGCCATTCAAATTTTTCATAGACCATTCTGTGCTCAAGTATTTAGTAAACAAGCCAGTGTTATAGGAGAGAATATGCTGATGGTTGTTGTTGTTCCAAGAATTCACGTTTGAAGTAGTGGTAAAGCCTGACAAACTCAATGTGGGACCAGACCACTTGTCGCGGATAGAAACAGTGGAAAATGAAGGAGAAATAGATGATCGGTTGCTCGATGTTGATTTATTTAGAGTAGAGGAAATTCTGGACCACCTGGAACAAATCGCCTCATTCTTGACAACTGGTCACTGCCTAGAAAAATATACAGTAGCGTAGAGATGACCCTTAGTAGTTAGGGCAGCAGATTACCAGTTGATTGCAGGACACCTTTATAAAATGGGCTTAGATCAAATACTGAGGTGTTGTGTCCTTCAGCATGAAAGGAATGATGTCTTATGGGAGTGCCATGCAGGGGTCGTAGGAGGTCATGTAGGAGGGAAGGCCACAACAAGAAAGATACTCCACGCAAGATTGTGGTGGCCAACTATCCATAAGGATTCTAAAGAATTTTCCAGGACATGCGACATCTATCAAAGGTTGGAAAGTCATCGAGACGTGATGAGATGCCTCTACATCTAGTCCACACAATGCAGATATTTGATAAGTGGGCGATAGACTTCATTGGACCCATTTCTCCACCAGTGACACATTAACAAGTGAGGTACATCATAACAACAATAGAATACCTCACAAGGTGGGCAGAGGCGGCACCCGTAAAAAACTGCACAGCAGAAACAGCGCCAAGGTTCATAGTTGAGAACATCATTTCATGGTTCGAATGCCTCAGGAGCCTCACAAGCGACCAAGGCACACATTTCCTTAACAATACCATTGAGTCTCTGCTAAAGATATTCATGGTTCAACACAACAAGAGCAGCCTGTACCACCCACAAGCCAATGGTGCAGTAGAAGCGTGTAATAAGATACTGGAGAAGGGACCCACAAAAGTCGTATCTACCAATAGGGACAACTGGGATGAAAGAATACCTGCGTCCCTATGGGCGTTGTCGCACGGAATAAGTCGATCTTGCGGACAAGATAGACCTTCCTAGAATCTAAAGAAGACCTAATGACAAGCAAACCAACCAGACACTATCTTTCTCTAAATATGCTTTAATAAACAATAGCAAACAAGTGTTTTTAGGGCCTACCTCAGGTCCAACGCTAGCTTGTGGATGCCCTCGCTCCTTCGATCCAAATGAGCTCCTTTTCGCGAATCTGCAAACACAAACAAGGCAAACAAATTAAATAGCACTTGAAAAGCCAATTGCATAAAACATATTTAACATGAAAGTCAAGGAGTCCATGAAACAAATAACATAAGATACTTGTTGAGAAAAATGAGTTTTATTGTATTAATTCAAAAGAAGAAGAACCTTACAACCTTTGCCTTGACGTTGTACAACCTCCTCCCAGGATCCAGCAAGAAGTCTCCTCTACTTTGACAAGTTTCACTCACTCCCCAATGAAGCCAAAAAGATGTGTGATCTCTCCTCTTAAGCTCAACTAGGAAGTCTTGATTTCACCAGCATTTACCCTAAAAAATGTTCAGCTTCTAACCTCCCTAGCAACCAGCCCAATGCCTATATTTATATTGCAATGGAGGGAGGTTACTAGGTCCTCCTTCAAAGGGATAAAGCCCTCCTTCAAAGGGATAGCTCCTCTCATCAAGGGATTAGCTCCTTCTCTTTTGGGATGCATGAACCACCTCAGAGCGAACAATCCACGTCAAAATTCCTTCTAGAAACCTCTAGAATTAACCCAAAGTGAGTTTTTTAAGATAAAACTTGCGCCTTTTGACTTTCACAGGGGTCCGCACCTACATCGTTAGGGACAAAGTGGGCAGGTCCGCAGTTTTTGTACACAGAAGGTGCGGGACCGCAAGTGACCATGAGAGAAAGTGCGGAACCAGAGTTACATTGATTTTTAATGTTTTTCTCTCATTTCCAAAGCTTGATTTGAAGAGCTGAGGTCTGAGACTTGCTTAGGAGGATAGTACAAGTGATGATAGACCCATACTGACTGCAAATAATCATGGTGACGATATTTTTGTGTAACAGATTGCCCCCTAAAGTGCGAAGTCCGTAGTAGATGAGGATTTCTTATCATTTAGGAAGAGTGAAGTACTTTATCATTTCGAGGATTATCTTGTGGAGAACCCGGTTGGAACCTGTAAAAAAATTCAATGCAAGATATATATATGAGATCATATCATCGCTGAGGTAGGCATTCCCATACTCAAATAAAAACTGACTAGAAACTAACTACTGTTCTGATACAAGAATGATCTTGTAAAACATCACAAGTATAGACTCATGTGGACATAATATGGACGCAGCCATCTGTTTATGGATAGTCCATTATATAATGAATACAAAATTCCTCGCAGCCTGGATTGTGGAAACTAGATCCAGGGTCTTCATTTCTACTTCCTGAAACAGTACGATTCTATCCATGCGAATAAATGTGTTGATGTCAAACATGGTAGAAACCACTTGATTACCAGTCAATGATGTAAACTTTTAACAAGTGTGAGAGAAACCACCAGTAATGTCAATGGCTCTCAAAGTACCCAGTACAGTCCATCAGATGCGAATAAATGTGTTGATGTCGAGCATGTCACGGAATCCTTTGATCGAAAGTCAATGATGTAAACTGTCGTCAAAGGCGAGAAACCTGCCATTGATGCATGCAGATCTCAAGGTACTGACGATTCCTAGATCATCTTTCTAGATAATGAGCTGATGTCGATAGAAAGCGATCCGTCGTAGGCAAGCCCACAACACGAAATCATAGATCAAGTTGAAGAAATTTAGTTGCAAGGACTGACTCAGGGATGGTCAAGATGGATGACGAATATTTTGCAAATGAATGGCTTATTGGCAGTGACCTCTTGAACACATAACAACACGACAGAGGGCTTGGTGACAATTGACCCAAAGTTAATACCCAGAAACCGGCTGAAGACTTTCAATGTGGTTTGATCAACTGTTAGGCAAAGGATTTCCCAACCCAGGTGAATAAAAGTGTCGTGTTCAAGAGTGGTTACAAAGTATGACAAACAGGCTCATTTTTCTCTCTTTTCCCCCACCATTTCTTGCAAGTACCTCTTTATTTTTGACAAGCTTGAGGAGGATAACATTTGCTTGATTATAAGCTCATCCTTCGGATGAGTCCAACTTAGTTTAAATTCGAACCCTAAGAAGGAGTGGTTCGTTCCTATTTGTAATTGAACAGGTCCTTTACTGTGAAATTTTAACGAGTCCAGTATAGGAGAAACTCGGCGTTTTTCAATTTTAGAGAGTCTGAAAAAACTTAAGAAGACTCTAGGGTTGACCTTTTTCGTAAATCTGTCTCCCAAGCCCGAAAAAGTATAAAACAATACTTGAGAGAACCGCTTGATCTTTTATGACCAAGGAATACTTTTCGTTATTAGTGGCTTTGACCCAAAAAATTAAAAAAGCGATCAATGACACGTCGTTTTATAACCAATATCGAATTTGAAACGACAAAAATCCGGCAATTTTTTCATGTTTTTACGGTCGGAAAAGAGCTGTAAGTGGACCATCTTTTAATTCCGTTTTAACGAGTTTAAAAGAAACACTCGGCAATCTTTTCATGTTTTAGGAGTCAAAAAAGAGCTTAAAGATGACTCTACATGTTTTTCTGTTGAAAATGATAGATTCCGCTTGAATAATCCTTTATTCTGCACAAAAACACAAACATTACTCATACCTGTTTGAAATGGATAAAAACGTTGCAAAATACCTTTTCAAAGTGAAACATAAACAAATTTGCGATTTATTTACTCAAAAAACTTATAAAAAGGGCCTTTGTCAATTCATTTTTACCGTTTGAGTTTGGGTGAGAAAATAGTGCTTTTGCTCAGAAAACTTCCCGTGAAGATTTCGGAAAATCCAACCGTCGGAATCGAGCACCGTCTTCTCCAGGTAATCCACATCATCCTAATCTTCATTTTTAATCGTTCAATTTTTTTTTTTAGTCCTTTATTTTCATTTTTGGGAGGGTTTTTAGGCGCAAAACCCGCGCGCGGGGGCCCGCAGGTTTACCATTGCGGGCCTGCGGACCCCGACTTTTTCTCCATTGGGAAAAAGCTCGGGGTCCGCACCTTCCGTGTAGACAAAGTGCGGTCCCACGCACTGTGTCTAACCCGGAGGGTGCATACCCCGCCGCAAGGGTTTTGAACCCAAAAATTCTCAAAAATGGACCAATCAAAATATTTTCTAGCAATTTAATTAATCTTTATACTTGATGTAGAGAGTACATCATGCTAGATTGGCGTGAACGAGAGCATGAGGACGTGGATGCTGCCGCATGGAATCATCAACCTTCACTTGATGCTTTGAGGGCGTGCGGATTGTACAAATTCTGGGCCATTCCTGGCATGAGGGCTCAGGTGGATTTCTTACAATGGCTGGTTGACAGATGGAGCATACAGGACCAGTGCTTCTTCATTGGCGGCCACCAGCTCGAAATCGAGCCAGCGGACATATATTTTTTGACTAGTTTGCCTAAGAGAGGCGAAGACTTGACTCTACACGGGACTAGGCCATGTGGCCAGTCTGTCGATAGCCTCCAGCTAGAGTACTACAACAGCCAGGCTAGAGACAAAGGGATAGACATAAAGATGATATCCCGTCCTGAGCTCATGGTGATTGCATTCACTATCACCAGACTTTGTGGAGCTGCCGCATTACATATTGCCACCGGATCCCAGATGCGTATGGCAGTTGATTGCTTTCGAGGCACCATCTTCAACTGGTGCGATGCCGTGTTGGCCAATGTGAAAGGCCAACTAACCAGGGCCAAGAACAGACAACTAAAGACCTTTGGTTATGGGGCTTTGGTTGTGAGTTTTGGCCTGGAGAGGGTTCCTATGCTGATCCCACAGCACCTTACTGTTGGAGCTGGGCTTCCTCGAGAGCCCAAACTGATGCGATGGGTCGCAGTCATGGCCCGTCACCCGGACGAGAGGACAGAGGTTGCTCGATTCAAACCTGAGTATTTCCAATGGCTGGAAAACTAGGTCTTTTCTATTCAGGACTTCCCTTACACTGGGATAGATTTTCGTGGTGACCCAGACATGGTTCTTCCACCAGGAGAGCAGTGGGACGAGTCAGGTAAAATCCTTTTCAACATTTTTCCTATTTTATTTTTTTTTATTTTTCCATCGTCTCAAAACTGATAGTAAAAATTTTAAAATGCAGATGTGGGTCCATAGCGACCAGCCGCTCTCCAGCCTTTCAAGAGGAGGCAACCAGTTGCACCCACGCCAGCCCCACAGGACGAATCAGTGGAGGTTTTGGCCGAGTTGGAGGGTCATCTCGAGCGCTTGACAGGAGATATTCCTGAGACCACTATAGACGACATTCCTCGTCGACTTCAGCGCTATGTGATTGGAGTCCCAGGACCTTTTAGGAGGTTCCTTTGCAAGGTGGCCTGTGCAGTGGTTTCTTATAGAGATCATCACCAGTGATAGGATGATCACCTATTGTGGGCACATGTGACATTTTTGTTTTTTGTACTTATCATTTTTGCCGATCATAAGGTGTTTTTCAACCTATGATCGAAGACGATGTATTTTTTGACACACTCCTATATATATATATATCACTATTACCGGCTTATCTTGTAAATCATGTTATGGAATGGTTTTAAATTTACATGTATGATTATTGCAAATGTCTATTTAACATTCGAGAAGCGATTGCATCTACTAATGTATTTAAAGATCTCAGAATATGCTGATATTCAATGTAATCAAATTCACGTTCCAAGAGACGCACTCTCAAAAATAATCTTAATAACACTGGATTTCTAATGGCATACACTCTATTAAGCTGTAATACAACGAGTTCAGAATCTAACCTCACTATCAAACTCTGAATCCCAAATGAAATAGATTCAGACAATAACTCAATCACTGCACTATACTCGGCAGTGTTGTTCGTTGTTTGACCGAGGCTTACCCCATGCATAGATACTAACTCGTCAGAGGGCGAATAGATAACCCAAGCTGCGGAAGAGATATTCCATGTATTACGACAAGCACCATCAGCGAAACCAATGTATGTTTGGAGAGGCATCGACATCTGCAATATCAAGAGTAAAACCAAGATAAGCAGGAATAATGACGAAAAAACACTCTCTAAGCTAAGCACACTGTTAAACTAAAACACACCAGCTAGAAAGAAAAACTATCCTAACTAAAAATCTCCATAACCGTTCTTTTAAGCATAATACCTCTTCAAGTAAAGGCCATTTATGGGTTTACCCAAAGATTCCCCGTCAAATTCTACCAATTCATAAGCCCCTTTGGCTAGCTTTCGCTTGACAACATAGGGACCATGCCACATAGGAACGAATTTTCCAGCGCCTAATTTATCATTAGCTTGATCATTAACTAAGACTAGATCTTCTTTCGAAAAATTTCGAGGGGTCACATTTCGATCATACAGAGCTTTCATGCGTTTTGTGTGAGTCTCGATCGCCAATGCAGCATCACGTCGATGGGATAACAAACGCTTTTCCTATTCGGAAGTGGCTGGAAGTAATTCGATGGCCATTTGCAGTGACAGAATTTCGCATTCAATGGGTAACACAGCTTCCAAACCATAGACTAGTTGGAAAGGAGTGAACCCTATTGATGTTTTTACTGAAGTTTGGTACGCCCAAAGCGCTGAAAATAACATGTTGTGCCAATTCAACCGATGAATCCCAATGGTTCGTCAGATCATGATAACTAAAACTTTGTTGATGGACTCAACCAGACCATTCGCTTGTGGATAATAAGGGGTTGAACTATCGTGACGTAAACCAAGCTGGCCTGTAAGTTCGGTCATCATAACGTTTCGAAAATGACACCCATGATCAGTGATTACCGCTTGTGGGACACCAAACCTAGCAATTATATGATTGAAAATGAAAATTGCAGCTGTCTTGCCGTCTGCCTCAAATGTAGGCGTCGCCTCGGCCCACTTAGTAAAATAATCTACCGCAAGGATAATATACGCATGCCCCCCGGCTGAGTGAGGGTTACATGTAATAAAATCGATACCCCATTTGGCAAAAGGACCAACGGCAATTATAGGGTGGAGAGGAGCAGGTGGAGCGCGCATCTTACGATCAAAAATCTGGCAGTTGTGGCATTTTCGGACCGCCGTAATACAATCTTTAAATAAAGACGGCCAGAAGTAGCCAGCGTGCAATATCTTTTAGGCTGTGGCATACCCAGACATATGACCGCCACACGCTCCAGAGTGACAGTCATTTAGAACCCTTTCAGCTTCCTCGTGAGTTAAGCAACGTCGAAAAACAGAGTCCGCCCCACGGCGATAAAGAGTATCTCCAATAATTCTGAATTGTTGGGACTGGAATCGAATTTTCCGACATTCTGACCTTGAAATTTCTGGTCGAAAGGATTGGGTCTGGAGATAAACAATGATATCCCCATACCAAGGATCTAAAGTGCTGATTAGAAACAAGAATTCGTCCGCAATGGGCTCCTCTGCCACAGTTTCCGTGTCAGCACGCGGGAAGTCACACATTAACTCCGCAAAAACTAAAGATTTCTTAGACTTAGACTTTTAAAATTCCAAGTCGAACTCTTGCAGGATGACGATCCATTTAGAGTACTTACCCCCTAGCAATTGCTTGGTCAAAATGTAGATCATAGGGTTGCAATCCGAAATTACCGTAGTTTTACGTAGTAAAATGTAGTGACAAAAACGTTGGACAGCTTGAACGGCTGCCAATGTCAATTTCTCCACATGTGAGTATTTTAGCTCAGTTGCATTTAACGTTCGACTAAGGTAATATATCACATGTTCAGTTCCTGATTCATCTTCCTGAACTAAGACCATTCCAATGGTGGAATGAGAGGCGGCGAGATACAAGAAGTAATCCTGGTTGTAATTGGGAGGATGCAATAACGGTGCATGGGTCAACGCGTGTTTGAGTGCATCAAAAGATTTCTGAGCTATCTCATCTCAATAGAATTGAGTGTTTTGCTTCAACAACCGGGTAAAACACTTTGTAACCTCAGCGTAGTTAGGAATGAATTGTCGTAAAAAGTTTGCTTTCCCCTGCAAACTTTGGAGTTGGCGAAGACTCGAAGGAGGAGGCAATTTGATGATAGATTCGACCTTCGAGGGATCAACGCGAATGTCGGCTTTCGAAACTACAAATCCCAGCAATCGACCCGTTTCTATACAAAAAACACATTTGTGTGGGTTCAACCGAATCCGATAATGCCTACACCTCATAAAGATTGCTCGTAAATGGACGAGGTGATCAGCTCGACGTAAGGAATGAGCAGGCAAATCATCGAGGTATGGTTGCACAATGTGCTTGATGTCATGAAACGCATAAGACATCGCCCTTTGAAAAGTTGCTCCGACATTCTTAAGCCCAAAAGGTAATTTGCAATAAGCAAATGTCCCCCATGGACAAATGAAAGCCGTTTTTGGTTGATCGGCAGGTAGAATGTTGATTTGATTGTATCCAGAAAAACCGTCCATAAAGGAAAATATTTCACTGTCGGCACAATCATCAATGATTTGATCGATATAGGGGGTTGGGTAATTGTCCTTTGGACAGGCTCGATTAATGTCCCTATAGTCGATGCATATTCTTATTGTTCCCTGCTTTTTGTTAACCGGAACAATATTTGATACCCAATCCGTTAACGGGATCGGATAAATGAAACCTGCTTTCAACAATTTTTCAACTTCTGCTTTAATTGCAGCAGCTTTTCGTGGGTGAATCTGACGCAAATGTTGCCGGACAGGTTTAGCGTCCGGGTAAGTCTTGATCTCATGAACAACAATCGCGGGATCAATTCTTGGCATTTCTCATAGGACCAGGCAAACACGTCGCGGAATTCTTGAAATAGGACCTTATATATTTGAATTTCGTCATTTGTACACGAGGCACCTATATGAATGTTCTCAAAAATTCTGGGCTTAACCGAAATGTCAATAGGAATAGTTTGAGAGATGTTCCCCAAATTTAACTCTGAATCGGAATGTTTCATTGGATTATGAGGTTCCTTGACATATTCAGTTGTAAAAATTGATGAGAAATCAGTTTCAAAACGATCATCCTCAGGTAAAAACGAAGATCTGTGATGGAGATCTTCCCATGGTAAATCATCTACACATAGGATTTCACGAATTTGCTCATCAGAGTGAACAAGTTCAGAAAACGTGGTTAAATCCGAGGTTGATGTGAAAAGTGATTCCTCACAGACCACATTCATTAAGTCATTTTTGGTTGAACATGGGTCAGCAAAAGACTGCATGGCTTCATAGGCAATTTCATATGGACTCAAAGGCATGGAATTGCCAAATGAGTCTATCTCAGATTCAGAAGGGACGATCCAAGGATCATCATAAACAATGGTGTCTGATGTAATCATATGAATGGTTGCGAATGACAATGATGCGTTGATTGGAGGAAAAGGAAAAGTTCCCAGTAAACTAGCATCTTTAACTAGTCCTACTCCAACATCCTTATATGGGATAGTCCTTTTACCAACATGCTGTATACTCTCCGAAGAGGCTAGGTCAGATGAAAAGTAAGCCAGCTAGTCTATTGTTACGATCTTTCCATTATCTGGAAACTTTATTACTCGAAAGACCGATGAAACAACCGCTGTCATAGCGTAAGACCAACTTCGACCCAAGAGAAGGTTGTAATCTAGAGGGGCATCAACCACCTCCACATCTAGACTAACGGTTTTTCCTTCAGCCCCTATAGGCAAATCCTGTAGAATGCCAAAAGGATGAAACCCACGGCCATCAAAGGCCTTTAGAATCATCGGGGATTGATTTAGTGAAGGAGAACCAAGTGATCTCCAACACTGTATTGACATAATACACGTTGAGGCTCCCTCATCAATTACAGTCCGATGAATAGGCCTATTTTTGACTATCACTGGAATCTGAAAAGCCATTTGATCAGGCAAACACGGTGTACTATTTTCTAGGTCGAAAATTATTAGGTTCGGGTCCTGAACATCAACAGATCCTATAGTCGACAAAAGTAATTTACGTTGTGCTGGGCATGATTGCAGCACTTCCCAAGACAACATTGCCGAGGGTGAAACAGCTAAATCCTCAACAATGTTATAATTCTGAGCCGCTCTCGCATGTGGATTGAAATCTGACTTCCGAAGTATACCCTTGGTGGGCGGTTTGATTACCAAGTCTGGATTAGGTTTCTCGATCTGTAGTGGATCGGAACTGGGAGCTGAGGTTAATGGATTAGAATGAGAAGATTCTGCTTCTTTACCATCAACAGGACTCTTACTACCATAATATTGCGATCGAGTCGCAATCCTAACATGGGACATCATCAGTATGGGTTCTTCATTGGCACTCGAGGATGAACCTATCATCTTACTGTCTTGAGCCGGAAAAGGATCCTTCAAAACAGTAGGATTTTGGGAACTCTTGACTATTTTCGCAACCTCTACACAATGAGGGCAGTCTCTTGTAAAATTTTCATCGTCACAAATGAGACAAGGATAATGAGGTTTGCGCTTTTCGTCATTGGATTCCGCCTTTCCAGGTTTCTCCTTTGAACTTTTGTCCGTTTTATTCTTCTTCTTTCCTTTCTTCTTCCCACCGGATTTTGATTTGGCTGTAGATGACTCTACAACGTGAATATCAGCGGAAATCTCTACAGAAGAATCTCCTGTTGGGGAATCAGGCAAGGTTATGATAGGGGAAGAATTCTTGGAAGACTTCTTCCTACTTTTAGTGTTAACCGTGCCAATCATACCATTGGTGGCATGAGATCCCGAAGGAGCTGCAACCATTTCATTTTGCTTGGGAAGATCGGGGATTTTTTCGTGTAACGTACCCGACTGAGTATACACCAAGTCAAGGTACTGTGCTTGAGCAATGACTTGCTCCTCAGTAACCACTCCGGCTTTAGCAACATCTTCAGTGATCTTTGGCAACAAAGATTTTACAAACCACTCAGCCAAGATCTGATCCGGAATAAATACCTTCACTAAACGACGTCGACGTCTCCACTCATGAATATGATCTGAAATGTACGTGGATGTCGATTGTTTTAGCGAAGTTAACAATTCCGTGCCATTGTCATATCGGATTGGCAACTGAAAATGAGTTAAAAACGAGGTAGCTAACTGACTAAAATTATAAAAAGTGCCTCGCGGTAACTCAATGTACCACTTGGCCGCGAGACCAATTAGAGTGCGCTGGAAAAGTCTAAGACGGATTGAATCATCTGTGATGGAGTTAGATGCACACCAGAGGTGGTAAGTCATCACATGGTTCAACGGGTCCTCTCCTAATTTACCTTCGAACTTGGGAATGTCACTGGGCAACTTATTCGGCATTGGCGGCCAAAACGGAAGATAATTAATGGGATCGTTCGTTAGGCGCGACAAGTCAGGCAAGTCCAAAGTTGCGATAAATGGTAACTGCCGATTAGGATCCCTAAAACTCTGGGTCATGAGACCAGCCCCAGGAGGAGGATATCCAGGATAACTAGGAATAAGAATCGCGTTCGGGATATTGTATCCTCCCAGAAAACCAGGATTAACCAGACCGTACTGGGGTTGTTGAGGTTGTTGATAAGTGTACCCAGGATACGGTTGATACTGATAAACTGGCTGCTGGACAACAGGACCGAATTGGTATTGTCCCTGGTACGGTTGATAGGTGAATTGTGGTTGACTTGTGACAACCGTACTTAAACCAGGTTGTCCTATAGGCGTCTGAACCGAAGTTTGAATCGTAAATCCAGATGGTGGTAAAGATGTCTGAGGAGTAGATACAGGAACAGTAGAAACCGGAGCTATCGATACTCCAGAAGTAGGTGGGGTAGATTGAACAGATGTAGCGGCAGTTGTAGCAGTCGTTTGAGGCGGAGTACGAGGTGTACTGGGCCCAGGCTGAGAAACTACCGAAGGTACAGAAGTTTGAATGTTAGACTGGACTGGTTGCTGGGGTGTACCAGAAACTAGGGGTTGTCCAGTTTGAGATGACAACTGTACACTTGGCTGCAACATCTGTTGGGTTTGCGATGGATCCCACACTATATTCATTCCGGGGTACTGACCCATAACAGGTTGAGAATACTAAGGACCATAACCGGGTTGAGGGTAGGATTGATAATTGAAAGGTACATTTCCCGTTCCTTGAACATACGTTTGACCTTGGGGTGGTTGGAAACCTTGGTTCGAGTATTGACCTTGGGGTTGATACCCTTGAGGCACATACTGATACTAGGGTTGACCTTGAGGTATAAATTGATACTGGGGTTGACCTTGGGGTACATATTGAGTCTGGGGTTGACCTTGAGGAACGTACTGTCCCGTAGGTATGTACTGTCCTTGAGGTTGCCATCCAGATGCAAATTGTGTACCTTGAGGTTGCCCCCCAAGCGTTAATTGAGGCTGCCCCCCAGGCGGTAACTGGCCACCTTGAGGTTGAGGATTGGGAATAGAACCTGACATCATAAGAATGTCTTCTACGCTCAACGACTTTGTACCATTGTTTCCAGTTAATAACCCTTGCTCAATGGGTTGAGGAGATGCTCCCAAAAAAGTACCAGAAAGAAACTGATACCCGGAGGGAACAGAAGGACTGTCATACAAAAAGGATTCGAGCGATTGAGTAAGCATGGACGACTGTCCTGCCATATTGACGGGAGTATAAAAACCTCTAGGTGTTGAGTGATAAGGAGCACGAGGTGGTGAAAAACTTAACCCTGAGTTTTCTAAATAATTAGTCAAAAAAAGATACCAAGAACTACTCCTAGGTGGACTGTAAAAAATTGATTCACGCTCCCTTAGTTCAAAGACAAGTTGATTTTCAGGGATAGGGATGCCTACTTCTTCTTCTTCTGGAGCAAGTTCTTCAATAGAAATAAGTCCAGAAGGAAGATCTTGAGTGATTACTCTTTCTACCCTAGGTGAACCAGTACCACTAAAAGTTGGAGAAAGAAACCCCGATGTCGGAGTAGCAGCAAATTCACTTTCAGGCTCAGATATTTCAGGTTCTTCACCTATATCAGTAGTAGATTAAAAGCTACCAGCGATTTCGGAGACAGAAACTGACTGTGGATTATATTATGCTACTAGCGTTTGAAAATCAGGATGTACTATCAAAGAAGATTCTCCTTCTTCCGGTGACCCTACTCTATTGTCTCTAGGAGTTACGAGGACTTTTAAGCCTTCAAGTTGGCTTGGTACTTCCTCAAGAGGTTGGCCCCGAAGTCTACGAGACTTCCTCAATAACTCAGCCACGTTTATAATCTCAGGATACTGGCCCCGAAGTCTACGGGACTGTCTTGGTAATTCAGCCACAGTTAAAGACTTATAACTATTTCACACACAAACAAAGTAAAATCTCAATAAAAAGCACCTAAAGTCTCTAAAGAACCAAACAAATTTGAATCACACGCCTAAAGAATCTAGGAGATCAAACACACACAAACAGTAACTTTCCGGACCGAAAACACTAGTTGGTGATGAAATCCAACGTCGCAGAGTTCAGTACAGAAATGGCGGTTGGAACAGTTACCCCGGCAACCTGCTTAATGAATAGATTGGCACAAGTTCCTCCACTTAACCGTCTCAAGTGAAGTGAACCCTCCAGAAAATCCAAGTGAGTCTAGCCGACGTCTGCTCCAGGTACAGTGGGATCTTCCCACCACTGTCACCTCAGGAAGAGTCCTAAAGAATATGGCCACTAAGGTTACCAACTGAGACAAATACACCTGGGGGAATAGTCTACGATCCGATATGCACGCAAGGGCAGAGTAGCAAGCTCAATCCCCTTGAAGGCTCCTTGACATAATCCAAGGTTTACCAACAAGTGACCCCAGGCTCCTCGTCAATGGTTAATCCTAGGTTTACCGTTTTTAATACGTGAATATCTGGCGTTGTTCCCAATGAGGAAGGATTGATTCCCACACTGGTTCGGACACGAACTCGTGCTTCTCCTTTAAGAGTAGCTTTCCCAGAGCATAAATGCAACAATTGGATTTCTTCCCTACCACAAGATACAGCTACTTGTTTGTTTTTACTGTCTTGGAGAGTTAATTACTCTCCTACTCCAAGACACTAGCCTAAGCTAAGTTGGTGTATCAGATCCCTAGAAATAAAAATGTTACTAGGTGAATTTTACTTTAAGCGTTAATTTTAGTGGTTTTTGTTTAAGTCCAAATGTGCGGAGATGAAACTCGTAGTATGAAGACTCGACTCAAAATCACTAAAAATGCACCTAAGATGATCTAAACAATCTTTTTCTCTTCGATGAACTTCTAAACTAAGAAAGAGTTTGAGAATGCAAATACTTTGTAAATACAAATCTTTCTCAATTAAACAAATTAAAAGAAGAGCTTTTCCTTTCCAAAGCACTCAAAACGAGACAACTAATTATTTCACAAAAATTTCCCTTTTTCGTTTCAAAGCATTCAAACACTACAAAAAACAAACTTTTTTCAAAAGAGATTTTTATTTTATTTTTTTGTAAATAGAACACTCAAAACTAATGAAAATAACTAACCTTGAGAGCTACAAACTATAAAAACCTATTTGAAGTCAAAGCCTACTAAAAGTCCTTTTTAAGGATGTTTTACTCAGCTAGATGCAAGCTAAGGACTAATTTATGCAAAATCACAAATCAGTCAAGAACAACCAATTTCGTTTTCTTTTTAAAAATGAAAATCCAAACTCTCAAACACAAGCTTTTCGAAATTTTGTAAAGAGAAAACTCAAAGCGGATTCCTCAAACAAGGGGAGATTTCATTAATGGTCAGACTCATAAGAAAGCTGGTAGACACTAAGGTGATCTGAAGTCCCTACAGCCTCTAAGCTTAGAGCCACTACACAACCAAAATGAAAAACAAACCCAACAAGCAAAACTCCTAGGAATTTCACCTAAAACCCTAACACTAACGAAATCAATCCAAGGAAAGCTTCTGACAAGTTATATGCAGGTCTAGGCAGTGGATAACAATTTCTAAAGACAAACTAAGCTGACTGACAGAGGAAATTTTAGGGTTTTCAAAATTTTGAGAGGGTCCGCAAGCCCACAGTTGGCACAGGTGCGGTCCCGCTCTGTGCTAAAAGCCAAGCTGCAGGTAAGTACGCACTATGTCAAACGGCTAGGGTGCGGTCCTCTCCCAAAGCTATGAAAAACGAAAAATAACCCTGAATCTACAAACTCTACCCAATTTTACACACAACAAGCCAAAAACAGAAACAAAAATAGAGCTTCTCAGGTCAAAGTAAAAATAAGGAAAACAATCAAGTCCCCAGCAGAGTTGCCATTTTGTCACATGGAATAAGTCGATCTTGCGGACAAGATAGACCTTCCTAGAATCTAAAGAAGACCTAATGACAAGCAAACCAACCAGACACTATCTTTCTCTAAATATGCTTTAATAAACAATAGCAAACAAGTGTTTTTAGGGCCTACCTTAGGTCCAACGCTAGCTTGTGGATGCCCTCGCTCCTTCGATCCAAATGAGCTCCTTTTTGCGAATCTGCAAACACAAACAAGGCAAAAAAATCAAATATCACCTGAAAAGCCAATTGCATAAAACATATTTAACATGAAAGTCAAGGAGTCCATGAAACAAATAACATAAGATACTTGTTGAGAAAAATGAGTTTGATTGTATTAATTCAAAAGAAGAAGAACCTTACAACCTTTGCCTTGACGCTGTACAAGCTCCTCCCAGGGTCCAGCAAGAAGTCTCCTCTACTTTGACAAGTTTCACTCACTCCCCAATGAAGTCAAAAAGATGTGTGATCTCTCCTCTTAAGCTCAACTAGGAAGTCTTGATTTCACCAGCATTTACCCAAAAAAATGTTCAGCTTCTAACCTCCCTAGCAACCAGCCCAATGCCTGTAATTATAGTGCAATGGAGGGAGGTTACTAGGTCCTCCTTCAAAGGGATAAAGCCCTCCTTCAAAGGGATAGCTCCTCTCATCAAGGGATTAGCTCCTTCTCTTTTGGGATGCATGAACCACCTCAGAGTGAACAATCCACGTCAAAATTCCTTCTAGAAACCTCTAGAATTAACCCAAAGTGAGTTTTTTAAGATAAAACTTGCGCCTTTTGACTTTCACAGGGGTCCGCACCTACACCGTTAGGGACAGAGCGGGCAGGTCCGCAGTTTTTGTACACAGAAGGTGCGGGACCGCAGGTGACCATGAGAGAAAGTGCGGAACCAGAGTTACATTGATTTTTAATGTTTTTCTCTCATTTCCAAAGCTTGATTTGAAGAGCTGAGGTCTGAGACTTGCTTAGGAGGATAGTACAAGTGATGATAGACCCATACTGACTGCAAATAATCATGGTGACGATATTTTTGTGTAACAGGCGTATAGGACGACAATAAAAAGACTCCATAAGCAAACTCTATTTCAACTTGTATATGGAAGGGAAGCGGTAGTATCAACAGAATCTATACTACCCAGCATGTTCATCTCAAAGGCAACGGGAATGACAGACAATAATGCCTTAAGAGAGTGATTAAACCAGCTGATGGAACTTGACAAAACTCGGTTTTTAGCATAATTCCATCAATCAGTAGAGCAGCGAAGGCAGAAATCTTGGCACAATATGCATATCAAGAGGAAGTCGTTTGGAGTAGGGGAACAAGTTCTCCTTTATGACAACAAGTTCCAGAAGTTCCCATGGAAATTGAAGATGCACTGGCTAGGTCCATTCATAGTAAAAAAAAAATAAAAAAATTAATAATAATAACAATAATAATAACTAAATAAGTAAATAAACAAATAAATAAATAAATAAATTTAAAAAAAATTAAAAAAATATAATAAATAAATAAAATAAAAATAAAAATATGGGTGGCAGAGACTAATAAGGTTGCGGCACAGTTTTCTCTTACCGCAACTCATTTATGGTCGGGGGGAGAAGTAGCGTCAATAGGCACACATGTAGTGCCCGTCAACAAAGTCAGTGGTGGGGGGAGGGGGTAGCGTCAGTGGATACACATAAAATCCCATTTAGTAGAGTCAGTGGCCACATACATAATCCTAATCAACAGAATACACCTAGGCATGCACTTTTTCCAACATTCAGGAAGTACCCACAATTTTATTCATTGTAAGGTAGCAAAAGAATTGAATTGCTTCCTATATCCAGCACCAGAGTGTCAAGTGATGGTTGCAAATGGAGGAACAATAAATTGCTCTGGAAAGTGCCATAATATCAAGCTACCCATGGGAGAATATGTATTGACTAGCCCAATGCTTTCCATTCCAATGGGAGGTGATGATGTTGTACTAGGAGTCCAATGGCTACAATCCTTGGGTGCAATAGCTTTTAATTTTCAAGAACTTTTCATGAAATTTTCTGTGGAAGGAAAGGAAGTTGAATTAAGGGGTATTGCAAGGAAACCAGGAAAGATAATCAGCTCTAACGGTATGACAAAGCTTCTAAAAAAGGAACAAAGAGGTGTAATTGCACAATTATGTTCTCTAGATGTTTCCACATCGAAATCATATATTTCTCAAGATCTCCAAAAAGTCTTGGACAATCATTCCAAGGTATTTGAGACTCCCAAAGGTCTCCCACCTATTCGTGATCATGATCATGCTATTCATCTGATTCCAGGAAGTGTTCCTCCAAACATCAGACCGTACAAATATCCCTATGCCCAAAAGAGTGAAATTGAACGTATTATTGCAGAAATTCTAGAAGCTAGGATAATTCAACCAAGTCAAAGTTCTTTCTCTGCTCCAGTAGTATTGGTGCACAAGAAGGATGGATCATGGCGCATGTGTCCAGATTATAGGGAGCTCAACAAGCTCACTATTAAAGATAAGTTTCCCATTCCTGTCATTGATGAATTACTAGATGAATTGCATGGATCAATTTACTTCACCAAGTTGGATCTTCGTTATGGATATCAACAAATCAAAATGAAGGCTGAAGACATTCTGAAAACAGCATTTAGAACTCATGAGGGTCATTATGACTTTTTGGTCATGCCTTTTGGCCTTACCAATGCACCTTCTACATTTCAAGGTTTGATGAATTCCATTTTCAAACCCTTAGAAAATTTGTGTTAGTATTTTTTGATGATATACTAATCTACAGCAAGTCTTGGAAGGATCATGTTGAACATGTTGAAAGGGTGCTACAACTATTGGAGGAGAAACAATCATATGCAAAAAGATCCAAATGTTTCTTTGGAGTACAAGAGGTGGAATATCTGGGTCATATTGTATCTCATGAAGGAGTTAAGGTAGACCCTAGTAAAATTAAAGCCATTAAGGAATGGAAAATCCCCACATCCATAAAGCATCTGCGAGGATTTCTCGGGTTGACAGGGTATTATCACAAGTTTGTTAAGAATTATGGCAGAATAACAGCACCTCTAACCACATTATTGAAGAAAGATGCACTTTCATGGACTCAAAAGCAACAAAGGCCTTCGAACGTCTTAAAGAGGCAATGTGCCAAGCACCGGTCTTAGCTACACTGGACTTCACAAAAACCTTTATTGTGGAATGTGATGCTTCAGGAAATGGAATTGGTGTTGTTTCAATGCAAGATGAAAGACCCATTGCTTTTGAAAGTCGTCCAATCAAGGGAAAGTTTTTACACAAAGCTATTTATGAAAGGAAATGTTGGCAATACTACATGCAATTAAGAAATGGCGACCCTACCTAATGGGAAGACACTTCAAGGTAAAAACCGATCATGATAGCCTTAAATACTTTTTAGAACAAAGATTATCCTCTAAAGAGAAACAAAAGTGGGTCACAAAGATGTTGGGTTATGACTTTGAAATCATCTACAAAAAAGGAAAGAAAAATGTGGTGGCAGATGCACTCTTAAGAAAGGATGAGGATGTGGAAGCATTGTTGTGCGCCATTTCTATTATCCAACGAGATTGGATAAACGAAGCAAGGGAGGAATGGAAGAATGATGAAGAAGTGTGGATGCTTATTCAAAAGTTACAAGAAGATTCTAGTACATCTGATACATTTAGTTGGAAAAGTGATTCGTTATGGTACAAAGATCGCTTATACCTCTGTAAGAATTCCCAACTCAAACAAAAGATTCTTATGGAATTGCACACTTCTCCCTTAGATGGGCACTCGGGATTTTTAAAAACTTACCACAGGGTTAAGAAAGAATTTTTTTTGGGATGGCCTTAAATCGAATATTCAAAAGTTTGTGGCAGAATGTTTGGTTTGCCAACAAAATAAAGTTGAAACAATTAAGACTCCGGGTCTATTACAACCTTTATCCATTCCAAGCCAACTTTGGGAGGAGGTTTCAATGGATTTTATCACAGGTTTACCCAAGTCTAAGGGAAGAGTGTCATCATGGTGGTAGTTGACAGACTTACCAAGTATGCACACTTTTGTGCATTATCACATCCATTTAAAGCTAGTACAGTTTCTACTACATTTATGGAAACAATTCAAAAGCTACATGGAAACCCAAAGATTATTGTAAGTGACAGAGATCCCATTTTCAGTGGAAATTTTTGGTCAGAATTATTTTCTTGTCTTGGTACTCAGTTAGCTCATAACTCATCTTATTATCCTCAATCTGATGGGCAAACTGAGATAGTAAACAAATGTTTGGAAGGATATCTTCGTTGCTTTGTATCTAATAAACAAACACAATGGGTCAAATGGTTGCCTCTGACTGAATGGTGGTATAACACTTCCTTCCATACAACAACAAAAATGACCCCATTTATGGCACTTTATGGATATCAGCCACCATCCATCTCATCATATTTAAGAGAAAATTCTAAGGTTCAAGCAGTGGAACATCACATTGAGAATCAACAACAAGTCCTCCAACTCTTAAAGGACAACCTCGTGTTGGCGCATAATAGAATGAAACAACATGCAGATCAACATTGCAGCGAAAGAAGTTTTTATGTAGGTGATTGGGTATTCCTACGACTACAACCATATAAACAAATGTCCCTCAAGCAAGCTAAGAAGGATAATAAATTATCACCAAAGTATTATGGTTCGTACAAGATGTTGCAAGAGATTGGTACTATGGCATACAAATTGGAGCTTCCTGTAGCTTCTCGAGTGCACCCAGTTTTCCATGTTTCATGTTTAAAGAAGGTTATAGGCGACAAGCTCCCAGTTCAAACAATATTGCCAGAACTTGACGAGGAAGGAAACATTATATTGGAACTGGAAGCAGTCACAGAAACAAGAACTTGACAGCTATGAAATCGATCAATTTCAGAGTATCTCATCAAGTGGAAGAACTTATCCGCTAAAGATTCCACATGGGAGGATGAGAATTTTATCAGAAGCATCCAGAACTACTCAAGCGTTGAGGACAACACTTTTTTGAAGGAGAGGGGCATGTTAGGTCCCTCTAATACTAGTGATTACCCCATTACTATTGTAGTTATATCCCTTATTAATATTGTTGTGCCCCTGTTGTCCCCATATTGTTATTACTGTGCCCCATAGAATCCATCTATTGTTATTTTTGTGCCTTTATATTATTATTGTTCGGTCGGCTAGGTTATATTGAGACTCCTTAGACTCCTATATATAGAAAGGAGGTTTTTTCATTTGAATCATCCAAGAATCATTCATTTTTGTAATGTAAAGGAGTTTGCCCCCTCGAAGAGGCTGAATTCTAAGGCGTTGATATATCTTTTCTATCTTTTTGTGAGCTGGTTTCATAACAACTTATTCTATTCTAGCCTCCTATCACACCTCCTATAGTTGCTTCTATTTCTCCAGAATGAGATACTTCTCCTACTTCATTATTTCATAACTCTAGGCTAGTCATTCCTTCCTTCTATGCACAACCTTGGACTACCCAAAGCTTCACATATATATTACAACTCTCTCCTCCTCCTATTCTCTTGCAAATTATTTTCCTACAACATGTCAATTATCCATGCCCTTTTTAGTGCCCTAAAATATCAAGCTCTCCACAACATGTATGCATCCATCACAACTTCCCCTCATCTTCCGCAACTGAGTAATATCTCTCCCCTAAACCCTACCGCGAGTACCTAGGGTTTTAAACTGCCATGTTGGTTTCTTGAAACGGTAACAATCTCTCTTCAACCATAAGGACCTTGATCCACATGGGGATTTATTTTAACAATCTTCCCCATAAATTGTACTTGAATAATCCTTTAGCTTTGGAAAAGGACTGATGGTTTTCTATAGTGAATTCAATAATATAACCTTCAAATCTTGCTTGGAACCAAAAGTCAACAACTATGGTTAACTCAATGTCTAAAAATTCAATTTGACCAAGTCAATTGTGGTCCAATTTCTAATTATGCAACCACAACATCCAATTCTAGCTTTATGCTACCATCTACTCATCCAATTGTACAAATTTTGAGGAAACTTACACCAGAAAATTTCGTATTGGTTGTTGGCGGGTTCTGCAAACAAGATATCTTCCTTAATCTGCTCTAAGTTCTTATGTCTTAGCTAATCTTTTTGTAGGATAAACGAATCAAGATTCTTGTACCACAACTCTTGAATATCACCTTTGAGAATCCTCAACACCGTGATCTAGATCCCCTCAAAATGCTTAGGTCTCAGTAACAAAAGCATTTGTTGGAAACAATTTTTACTTTATAGACCCTAGCTTTTACCTCAATTTTCCAACAAAGATCCCATTGTAGTCTAGTGCAACGTTGGCATTTTGATTCCTTCGCAAGGGAGAAATGTCTCACCCAAGGCGTGCCGATATTTCTAAAGATAATGGGAAATGCTAAATAGTGGAAAAGTTTGAATTATCACATACATTGATCATTATTAACTTATGTATATAGGGAATTGAATAGATTGTGCACAATAAACAAAACCATAATATATGCAGAGAAGAGTATCATAAAAATATTTAAAAGTTAGCATAACAAATCAACATACATTCCATGGAACACAAAATAATACCCCATAACACCTTCTTCATATTATCAGCAATGGGTCATTACATTACATATCTGTGTATTGAAAAATGTAGCAAGAAAGTCACAATTTGATTTTTCCTTACTCAAGTTGAGGAAATTTAAAATTCCACATCAACAGACAACATGGAGGAGTTAACAGAGGTGAGATGCCTCTTGTCACTCAGTTAAGAACACTCAATTCGAGTTAATGAGTTGAAGTTTAGCTTTCATGTGATGGTTCTTGTTTTATAGGATTATAGCTCAGTTAATTAGAGTTAGGGGCATGAAGTTCAGTTGTATGTAGTGATTCCTAAATTTTAGGAGTTTGGGTTGAGTTGATTTCAGTTGTAATCAGTTAAACTAGTTTTAACTATTAATAGAACTAGTTGGTGGTCAGTTAAGTAGTGGGACATCATTCTAACTTAGAGATCATCTAGTTAACTAACCAAGCACCTAATAATTATCTCATGCATGAAAATAATATGATTGCCAAGTTTCGGTGGAGTTTCCAAGGTAGTGAACTAGCAATTGTAAACTAGTTGAGTGTATAAGTGTTGCATGAGTTGAGATGGACCATCCTAAGGAATTATGCAATGAATTAGAAGAATTTCCTATTTAATAGGGGCTCAAGTAGAGGTAGAAATTGCCTAAGTCTGGATCAGAGGCCTTCAGTGAGTAAAGAGATAGATTATGCACTTGCAGGGTGTGCTCAGTTGAGAAAATAAATTGTAATACATCTCTATTCATCAGATTAATGCAAGTAGGCATTAGGGTTTTTAGCAGTTTTCTTTCCCCGGGAAAAATACTATTTTCATGTGTGTGATTTATTATTGCATGTCTGACATTTTTGTTCCAAATTGTGAATTACTGTCTGCAGAGTAGTAGAGTAGGTTTGTGTGTTGTGATTTTGATTAAACTTCATGAGTAGTTGCAAATATACAACCTAATTTCTACACTGCAAAGATACACAACATCTTTTATGAGAAGATTAGGTTAAATCACGACATAACCAAATTACAATCAAAATACAAGCATGAAGCTTCAAGCTTCATTCTAGCAGTATCTCGGCATAGTCTTTATCTCTCTCTTTCTGGACTCAATCCATGGGGATTTTATAGATTCACTCCACTACTTTGATCTTGCTTGCTTTATTTGGTCTACTTTGAACCCATGAAATCCAGGTGCTTTGGCCCATATCCTCTTGATCCTTTCAAAACTAACACTTAGTTCTTTCTTCTACGACTTTAGCAAGTCCCAAGATAACTACATTAGATTTGTGCCTGCCTCTTTCTCTTTTCTATTCTTGACTTTTGACCTTGTTTACCGTTTTCCTTCCCTACTTCTTTGATCACTCTCACAAGTCTTTTTTTTTGGCCAGAATTGATAAAAAATTGTCCAAAAAAAAAACAAAAAAAAACAAAAAACCCCATAATCATAATCAAACCCAAAATAATTATTTTTCCTAACTTTTTTACCTCTAATATTTCTTCAATATTTACACCTATATATATATATATATCCCAAACCATTCAAATGAATTCACCCTAAATTTCAATAAAGTTTTCATAACTTTCTTCTAAAATAACCCAACAACCACTTAGTTTTCACTAACTAAAACAACTAATAAATTTCACACTAAAGTTCTTTACTATGTCAACCTCATTAAAAAATGAAGCAGGTCCTAGAGCATAGTTCATTGCCTTGTGTCAAGCTCGTTAAAAAATGAAACAAGTAATCCGAGCAAAGTTCCTTGTCTTGTGTCAAGCTCATTTACAAGTGAAACAAAGTCCCCTAGAGCAAAGTTCCAATTCGAGTCTTTGATTAGATCTCGTAAAATCACAATCGAGTCTTTCACTTGATCTCATAAATTAACCTTTATTCCATCCACCTAATAACCATGAGTAATCTACTTAGGTGAATGTAATGAAGCTTGAGGGGCATGCACCTAGAATCGATTCATGATGTTGGGGGCATGTAAACCAATCTCAAGCATAGTTTTTTGTTTCAAGCTTGTGTAAATATGAAACTGAATCCAAGCATATTTCCCTATGGTTCAAGCTTGTGTAAAAATGAACCCATCTCCATTTTAACCCTCGTAATTGCCATTCTATCAACCTTTTTTGTCAGATAAAATTCACCTTAAATTTCAATAAAATTTCCATAACTTTTTTCTAAAATAACCCAACACCCCGTTAGTTTCCACTAACTGAAACAAGTAATAAATTTCACACTAAAATCTTAATCCACCATCATTAATAACATAATTGAATAACTGAAGTAAGCATTATAACTTAAATATTGTATAGGGTGCTATACAGCTTGCCAAATCCACCATCTATTCAAACCCAATCGTTTATACACAGCGGACTACAATTAATATCTTATAATTGGGTAAATAGTGTTCATCAACCTTTGGTAATTCGGGATTGTGAATGTGTTGTGTAGTCATAATGAATAAAGTCAAATGGGCCGCTTACATTTCTCGATTGGTATTTCAGAAACAAACAACACATTGTCTGTTAGCACCAATATTTGGACTAGATTCGTGTAACCCAAAAACGAAAGAGATTATTTGTCTGATTCATGATCCGTATTAACCACAGTTCTGAGTTCATTCTGCCAACGTTTCAAACCCCAAAGGGGGTCCATCATCAGGACAATTTTGAAAGAATAAGAATGAGAGATAATTGAGAGAGAAGAGAATGCGACCTGGAAATAAATACAAGAACCCTAAATTCATAAATAAAGGCCGACATATAATTTATTATTTTCCAATTTATTAGAACAGTTTTTTATTATTTAAATTAGGGACACAAATTAAATTAAATTTTTTATTATAATTAATATACCAATATAAATTGTATTTAATTTATATAATTTTCTTAATTCATATTAATTTATAAAATCCTTGTGATTTATATTAAAAGATATACTATAATTCATCTATATAAATTATATTTATTATCATATATAATATAATATAATTAATATAAACACATTATAATTAATTTATATAATTATTCTAATTTATATAATTAATAAAATTAATATAATTAATATAATTTAATTAAAACATTAATATAGTTTGATTATAAATTAATATCATTATAAGATTTTTATAAAATGATATAATTACTGTAAATTAATTAATAAGATTTATATAATTAATATAATTAATTAATATGAATTAATTTATATTAATATTAATATAATAAATATAATTATAAACTTATGAAATAATATAATTTAATAAAGGTTAATTAATAAATTAAAATAATTTAATAAAGGTTAATTAATATAGTAATATAATTTAAAAAATTTTAAAATTTTTTCAATTAATTAATATAATTTATAGGATTTAATAAGATTTTAATATAATTAATAATATAATTAATAAAATTATTTAAAATTAATTAGAATGATTAATAGAATTAATTAATATAAATTAATTTTTACTAATTAATATTAATATAATTATTATATACTTATATAAATTTTTGCTTACCAATTTTTGCTTACCAGTTTTAAGTGAACTCCCGGTATGCAAAACCCTTTATTTCCGATCCTGAGCTTCCAAGGTTTCGGGGGGGGTTTTTATTTGCTTTATCAGGGGAAGCCAATTTCCACTGATTTCATTCCCATTGTCCCTGTTGAGGTTCCGAGGGTGTTTCATAATTTCAATGGCCTCCCTGATTTTTCTTTTATGATAGTTGTCTTCTCTTGCAATAACCCTGGCGCTTTCCAAGCACACCTGATGTTTGGTTTTGGACGAGTGCTCAGCAAGGGCTGATGTGCGGGATCTTTCATTCTTTATGTCAGCGGCATGTTCTTTAAGCCTTATTTTCAGAGATCGCCCTGTTTCCCCGATATAACTCTTGCCACAGGAGCAATCGATCTTGTACACACCCTTGAGCTGTTGACGATCAATGTTATCCTTAACCGACCTCATTATTTGCCTTATTGTTCCACATGTTGTAAATTGAGTGTGAATGTTCCTCCTCCTTAAAATTTTTGCAATCTTGTCTGTAATCCCTTGGATGTATGGGAGGTAAACCTTCCCTTGATTATCTTTTTTGTCTCCAGGGGGATGCTCAGAGAGGGCCCTATCCCGTGCCTTTCTTATAGCTTTCGTGATACTCCCCTCTTTGTATCCAATGTTTTTGAAGACAGAGGTCAAGTGATGAATCTCATCCTTTATGTGATCAGGGTCAGAGATCCTAAAAGCCCTCACAGCAAGGGTGTTTAAGACGCCGGATTTTTGGGAGGGATGATGATAAGAATCAGCGTGAAGATAGCTATCAGTATGAGTTTTCTTCCTGTAGACCTGGTGTCCCAAAGTACCATCCTCCTTTCTACTGATCAGGACGTCCAGAAAGGGGATCTTACCATTCTCCTCAAGCTCCATCGTAAATTTGATTTCGGAAGAGATAGAGTTAAGATGATTGAAGAACTTCTCAAGCTCTGCCCTACCATGAGTCCAATTGAGGTTGGTGTCATCAACGAATCTTTTCCACCATGCTGGCTTCAAGTGGAAGGAGTCAAGGGCTTTTCTTTCAAAGTACTCCATGTATAGGTTGGCGACAATAGGTGAGAGCGGGGAACCCATGGCAACTCCAGAAATTTGCTCATAATAGTGATCTTGAAAACTGAAGAATGTGGACCGTAAACAGATCTCTGCAAGCTTTGCTGTTTGAGGATCGGTGGCCATCTTTATGACATGAACAGCTTCATCAAGAGGAATCTTTGTAAACAATGATACGACATCGAAGCTTACAAGAATATCATCCTTATGCACCCTTTTATTCTTAATAAGCTTTACAAAATCACTTGAGTCTTTTATAAAAGAGTCTGTGTTACCAACCAGAGGCTTTAGGATTTTAGCCACATATTTCGCTAATTCATAGGTAGGGGAACCAATGGTGTTAACAATTGGTCTGAGGGGAACCCCTTCCTTATGGATTTTTGGTAACCCATAGATTCTAGGAACAACCTCACATGAGGGATCATGAATCAAAAAACTCCCACAGAAGTCTAAAATCTAACATTATTTGTCGGTTTACGATCTATAAAAATGGATAAACATATAAAAGATTTTTGATGTGTTATAATCTATTTTCTAATTTTAAGAGAATTATTTAAACTTGTTGAGTTGAGAGGTTTATTTAACAATCCAGTATAAGAGACATGTGTAAGTATGTCATGTTCTCAAAAAATAATAAAAATAAATTTGGAAAAATCAAAATTTAAATAACCATATAAATAAACAATTAAAAATGGCCACAAGGTCGATTCTACAATCTATTATGAGAGACACATGTAAATTTCCTAAAAAAAAAATAAAAACAATTTTCGCAAAAAACAAAAATTAAATAACCATATAAATAAACAATTAAAAATGGATTAACAAAATAATTAAATGAGTTGTTGATATTTCACTTTCATTTTACTTAGTTCTTTGATAATTCTCTTTCACTCTTCTAGAAATAAATAAAATATTTAGATGCCTATCTTAAATAATATAATTTTATGGATATAAAGTAATTAAAAAAAATCTATTTCTCTTATAAATATCTCAATATAGAATTTAAATAAATGGTTTGAATATCCATATTAATTAATATATTTCAATATAATATATATGTGTGTTTTAATGTTTACCTTAGTAAAATATACTTAACATATTTCAGTATACAATATATGTGTGTTAATGTTTACATTAGTAAAATATTTCAATGCTTGAAAAAAAAAATTAACTAAAAATAAAATAAATATTTATTTTTTAATAAGAGGAAAATATGTAGCTTATTTAATTTTTAATATAAAATACTGAAAATGATAAAATATTTAAAAATACAATTTAAACAATGACAATTTAATCCATCTTAATCACATATTTGCACTAAAAGAGAATAAATCTCTTGACTTGTGATTTTTATTTTAAGTTTGAGATTTGATCTCTCTCAACTCTTAGCAAATTCATCGTTTAAATAGATCTATACTAATAATCAAAGATCTGAAAATAACAATTTCATTGTCCATCAATCTATTCTCAAAACTGAATCAACTAGATTTCTATAATGAAACTGAAAAAGATTATTTGTACATTATGATCCACTGTCAAATACAACGCGACAAATTTGTGTCTTTATGTGCTGGACTAAATCAGCACCTTATGAATTTCCAAAGAGAAAACTTCTTTCCGCAGATATTTGTCTTTAAGTGCTGGACTAAATCAGTACCTTATGAATTTCCAAAAAGAAGACTTCTTTGCCCACATATTTGTCTTTAAGTGCTGTACTAAAACAAGTCTTCTCTTTAGAAATTTATGAATTTCGAAAGAGAAGACATCTTTGCCCACATATTTGTCTTTAAGTGCTGGACTAAAACAAGTCTTCCTTTTAGAAATTTATGAATTTCGAAAGAGAAGACTTCTTTGCCCACATATTTGTCTTTAAGTGCTGGACTAAAACAAGTCTTCTCTTTAGAAATTTATGAATTTCCAAAGAGAAGACTTCTTTGCCAACATATTAATATTTGTCTTTAAGTGCTGGACTAAAACAAGTCTTCTCTTTAGAAATTTATGAATTTCCAAAGAGAAGACTTCTTTGCCAACATATTTGTCTTTAAGTGCTGGACTAAAACAAGTTTCGAAAGAGAAGACTTCTTTGCCCACATATTTGTCTTTAAGTGCTGGACTAAAACAAGTCTTCCTTTTAGAAATTTATGAATTTCGAAAGAGAAGACTTCTTTGCCCACATATTTGTCTTTAAGTGCTGGACTAAAACAAGTCTTCTCTTTAGAAATTTATGAATTTCGAAAGAGAAGACTTCTTTGCCCACATATTTGTTTTTAAGTGCTGGACTAAAACAAGTCTTCCTTTTAGAAATTTATGAATTTCGAAAGAGAAGACTTTTTTGCCCACATATTTGTCTTTAAGTGCTGAACTAAAGCAAGTCTTCTCTTTAAAAATTCATAAGATACTGTTTTAGTCCAGCACTTAAAGACAAATATCTGGGGAAAGAAGTTTTCACTTTGGAAATTCATGAGGTACTGATTTAGTCCAGCCCATAAAGACACAAATATCTGTCGCTGTATTTGACAGTGAATCATAATGGACAAATAATCTCTGTCAGTTTCATTACAGGAATCTAGCCACAAGTCTTCTCTTTAGAAATTCATAAGATATTGTTTTAGTCCAGCACTTAATGACAAATATCTGGGGAAAGAAGTTTTCTCTTTGGAAATTCATAATTAAGGTACTGATTTAGTCCAGCACATAAAGACACAAATATCTGTCGTGTTGTATTTGACAGTGGATCATAATGGACAAATAATCTCTTGCAGTTTCATTACAGGAATCTAGCCGATTCAGTTTTGAGAATGGATTGATGGACAACGAAATTGTTATTCCTGTTTATTAGTCTAATCCTATTAGAAAATGGATTATAACATATCAAGAATCTTTTATATGTTGTTTGACAATGGATCTTAAACAGACAAATAAGCTCTTTCGTTTTTGGGTTACACGAATTTAGTCCAAATATTGGTGCTAAGAGACAGAATCTGTTGTTTGTTTCTGAAATACCAATCCAGAAATGTAAGTGGCTCATTTGACTTTATTCATTATGACTACTTTACAGCACATTCACAAGCCCCATTCACCAAAGGTTGATGAACACTATTTACCCAGTTATATGGTATAGGATGGTATTAATTGTTGATTTTCAAAGGTATATGCTATTAAGTTTGAATAAATGGTAGATTTGGCAACATTCAATATTATAATGTTTACTTGTTTATTTTATAGTAGTTATTCAATTACATTATTAATGATGGTAGATTAAGATTTTAGTAGGAAACATTGTCCAAGCTGGCAAACTTATTAGTTGTTGTTAGTTAGTGGAAATTAAGTGGCTGTTGAGATATTATAGAAGAATTAGTTATTAGTTATTCGATTACATTATTAATTATGATAGATTAAGACTTTAGTATGAAACATTGTCTATATTAATACACGCTGGCAAACTTATTAGTTGCTGCTAGTTAGTGGAAACTAAGTGGTTGTTGGGATATTATAGAAGAAAGTTAAGAAAACTTTATTGAAATTTAGGGTGAAGTCATTTGAATAGTTTGAAATGAAAGTTCTGTAAATTTATTATTATTTTTAATTAAATGGTGTAAAAAATAAGAAAAAAGAGGTAAAAAATTTGGAAAAAAATAATAATTTGGGTTTGATTATGATTGTTAGGTCTTGCAAGATAGAGTTAACAAAATCTATGATAAAAGATGAAATATTTATATTGTAATATAATTATTAGGTCATTGTATTTACGTTATTTCATTGAGATGCAATTCTAATACTATCTTTCTATTGTTAATTTGAAGTGCAAATAATTGTTATTAGTTAATATTTTTATATTTACTTTTAAAGTTGTATCATTATTTTAAAAGTACAATTATTTGCCATGATTTGCCTAAATAAAAATGTGTAAGTGTAATTTTATTACAATATTTTACTTAGAGTTGGTTTTTGTTTCATCTCCCCAATTTAGACAAAATATATAAATTTCAAGATATAAAATATTGTTTTTTATAAATATCAAATTATAAAATATTATTTTTTAAATTTATTTCGAATAATATTATTTAAATTTATTTGTTTGAATTAAAATATAATAATCACTAAATTATGTTGATACAGTATTTTATATTAAATTTATATAATTGAAATTTCATAATTTATGTGTAGATTTATTATCAGAACTTCACTCCTACACACTAATAATATGTTAATCATTATTATCTAACTTTGATGAAACTTCATACCATACAAAATGAATTAGATAGATACATATTACAATTAGCTACAATCAATATGAAATTAACATGACCCCATAAACCATCAACATTTATGTGAAGAATCAATAGTAGGTATTAGTAATGATTAACTGAGAAAAAAGATAGAACTCTAAGGTTGTGCATTGACTTTAAATGAGTGTGCAAAGTTACAATAAAAGAACAAGTACCCTTTACCAAAAATCTTTGACCTTATTGATTGGTTGAAAAGAAAAATTATTTTCCAATATTTATTGCAGGTTACCATCAAGTGAGAATTAGAGAAGAAGGTATTAGCAACATTGCCTCACAAACAATGTAGGGTCATTATGAATTTTTGGTAGTTCCTTTTCGATCGACAAATGTGCCAACTCATTTTATGTGTATAATGAATGGATAATGTCACAATGGTCTAAAATATGTTTTTGAGTAGTCCACACTAAATTCTAGACAAACAAGAAGGCTAGAATTCCATAGTGAATATGATTTTGCATGAAGAACGTTAAGGGAAAAGAGAATAAAGTGGTTGATTCATTTAGTAGAAGGGTGTATGAGAAGCATGCTACAACCATTAGCATGTATAATTCAAATTTAAGAAGTAAAATTTTGGAGGTTGTAATAGTAGACTAGTATTATGTGTAGGTTAAAGAAGGTTTATAATAGGATAGTGTATGGACAAAATTTAAATATTACAAGATGGAAGAGGATGGAGTCCTCCTATACAAAAAAAAAAATCCTATTTTCTTAATTCTCTAGGATTAATAAAATTACCACCAAAGGAGATGCATAATATACCTTATGCTAGACATCTAGCATATCATAAAATAGTTACAACCATAAGAGGCTAATGCTTTTAGCTAGCAATGAAAGATGATGTGGCTAATTACATAGCAAAATATATGTAATGTTAAAATTTGAAGGGTCAACACAAACATCTTATAGGTTTGCTATAGCCATTTTTCTTTCTTAAATGAAAATGAGAAGATTTATTATAGATTTCATTACCAAGTTTCCAAGGAGAATAAGGCAACATGATTCCATCATGGTAGTGGTGGATAAGCTTACATAGCTTATTCATTTTTTTCTAGTTAAGATGGCTACTAAGGAATCCAACATTATAGAAATTTATATGAGGAAAATTGCAAGGCTACATGATATGTATAAGGAAATAATGTCAGATAGAGAACCCATGTTCAATTCCAATTTTTGGAGGGGTTTTTTTAGAGGACTTGGGACCAAATTGAATTTCAAAATGAGGTATCATCCAAAATCAAATGGGAAAGTACAGAGGATTAACCAAATAATTGAGGATGTGCTAAGAATATTTGTTATGGACAAGCCTTCCAAGTGGGAAGATTATCATCAATTGGTTGATTTTTCCTACAATAATGGGCATTAGACATCATTCAAGATGAGTGTGTTTGAATCCTTGTATGGGGAAAATGTAACACACGAGTGAGTTGAGATAACTTAGTACACATAAACATTACTAGGTGAGAAATATTAAGAGAAATGAAAGAGAAAATGGTAAAGATAAAATAGAATTTAAAGGCTGTAGAGGGTGGGAAAAATAACAATGTGAATAAAGGCAGGGCACATAGAGAATTTAAAGTGGGTGAGCATTTTTTATAAAAGTAAAGGTAAAATGGAACTCATCAACACTAGGAACTACCTAAATTTGGAAATAAGATATTACGGGTCATTCAAAGTTCTACAAAGATTAGGCATATTTGCATACATGTTTGCATTGCCTACATCCATGATAATTCATAATGTATTCTATCTGTCTCTATTGAAAAAGTATGTTCTTAATCCTAACCATCTCATTGATTTGACTATGATCTAAGTTTAACATGAAGGGGATTTTTTATTTGAGCCAATGTGCATCGTGGACAAGAAATTCAAAGTTCTCAAGAGTAGATTTGTTAACCTAGTAAGCAACTAGTGGAGTTCCTATGATCCCAAAAATTCCATGTGGGAGCATGAGGAGGCCACACATGAAGAGTACCTCCATATTTTTGAAAATTTTGGAGAAATATGAGTGCAACTTTGTACATAAATGCATAAGGACTCCATTTTGGGTGCAATTGAATTTCTTAGAATGATAAATTGAGACTTCTTGTCTAGCCTATGCTAGAGCCCTAGAAGGGAATTGGGACAACCCAAGGAACTATGATGTAGAGAAGGGAGTACAAGTCCTTAGGTTGTGCAAGCTGAAGGTGGATGATAGAAAATTGGATGGAATTTCTATAGGATTCATTAAACTAAGACATTGCTGATTTTTGTGATGTAAAATTTTGTATATGTATACATGTACACATATATAGTAAGGTGCATTAGGGATAGTAAAAAATCAAGGGGGAGAGGAATGTAACACCTTAGATTTGGGCATGAGATTAGCAATGTATAATTGTCTATATATTGAATGATTTAGGGCCTAGTGATGTAATATGTAAACATTTTACATGGAAAACAGTAAAAGAAAATACATCACTAGCTGCAAGAAAGATAAAGACAGGTAGTCATAGTGGGGCTATGATTCCACAAGAGAGGGGGATTAAATGGGGGTCCAAAGGGAAATCCATAGGCCTATAATACCATGTCATTTTCCTAATAAATTACCCTTTACAATTTAATCCTCTTTGGCTTATTAAAACACAATCGTTGAATGCATATGTAAGGTTTATAGAAAAGTACCCTTAGAGAGTTGTTAAAGAATGGGACTAAGTAAAATCATTTAACAAATGGGTGAGGGAGTCATCTCACATAGTTATGACAACATGGGGTGAGTACAATACTCCTTGGGAAGAGTTAGAGTCAATTAATCATGGGAGGAAATTCAAGTAGAGGGAATTCAAGTATAGGGGTATGTCTATATATATATATATATATATATATATATATATATATATACACACACACACACACACACATATATAAAGAAGAGAATAATTATAGAGTTTATGGGAGTGTTGCAAGAGGTTGTAGCTTTATATTATGTTGAAAACTAGTTTTTATAGCTAGATTTTATGTTGAGGACTATGTTGGTATGCTTTTGAGGAGTCCTTGTGGACAATTACTTAAGTCTTTGTATAAAGGTTGATATGAGCACTTCTATAATAGTTGGATTTCCTAGAGCTCCCGGGTGAGAAACTATTGGCTGATTTTGTATTGTAGTCTTAGAGGTGATGGAGGTTGTTTGATGGATTGGGATGTAGGAAATGCAATGTCATTCCTTGGGTTGCATAGATTTATGGGAATAGAGTTGGGTGCATGGAATTGTTGCAGGAATCATGTCACTATGTTTTTATTGGTTTTTGGACTATGTGAGTGGACAATAGACATGTATGGGAGATATTAATATTTGTGGACTTGTAGCCCTCGCTCAAGGGTGGCTTCTTATAGAGAACTTTGATGCAAAAATGCATATGGTTGGGTGGAGCATCTAACATTTGCAACCAATTTTGTAAACATTTTAAAGATAAGAATTTATTCATTGTTTCAATTAAATATATTTATAATTATATGTTATTTATTGTTTGCTAGTGTTTTTGTAACTTATGAGACTAACCAAGGGCATATAAGTTGTGAAAATTACCTAAGGATTGCACCTGGCTTGGGCCACCCCAACCTTTAACATGGATGGATTTGGGGTGTCTCCTCCCAGCGATTGTGGATTTTTGGACATATTTTTCCTTACGAAATTAAGCCCTTCGAAACTAATCTCACTAGTAAGATTTGATAGTTTTAATTCTATGTTGAAATGCTTGAATATTGTGTGTAACTCATGAAGTGATATCCATGTATTTAAATTATGATATGCACATTTAAATCAGTTGCATTCATGCTTTTAAGAATTATGTTAGTTGCATGACTTTATGCACATTTTCACTTTTAAACTAATACCATAGTCACTTTTGGTAGTAATATGGCCTAATATGAGGTTTTCATAAGTGACAATTGGAAAAATCTCAATCAATAATCTAAATTATAGAAATAGGAACTTCCTTAGTAAAGAATTGATATCAAAGCTTGTCATTTGTTAACCAAAATGAAATTTAAATTTTTCTTTACCCCAACTAATGAAACAAATTTTACTATTAAAATAGGGGCTATAACCCTATGACTTCAACTTTACACTAAGTACCAAATCAAATGATAATTGATATAGCAATCAATTTAATATAAATGCAACAAACAATTAAAAAAAAACATTTAAAACTAGAAACAATGTCTTCTCATTCAAAAAATAAAAATATTACAATAATGTCTACAGTAGACTACATTAACTTCTCATAAGCCTTATATATTTCTTACATGTTTAGTACTCACACATGTACTAATAAAACCCTAACTAGTGTGTCCTTCTTCACTTAGTCAAACATAACAAGAAGAGAATAAAAAGTAATTTAATAAACTTAATTTCTAATAATAACCCTAAAAGGAGAATCCATGTACGAGAGAATTTCACCAAGGCACTACCTATTCCGAAATAGGTCCTACACAATTGGTACATAAAAAGAAGAATATTGGATATGTACAAGAAATCACTCCTTAAGAAATGTAAGCTATTCATACATATTAAGGAATGTATCATAAATGCATCATACTCATATTACTTTACATTAACCAAAAATAGAACTCAAATTTTAGAGTGATGTATTCACCATTCATGATCAGCTCGCCCTCTTAGAAAAGAAAAGAGGAAAGCAAAAGAAACAAGATGAGCTGCAAGGCAGCAAGTCCCTGCGTTAAGTTCATCCTAAGAATGCAAGAGTGGGCATGTCATGAAAACCGTACTAGATGCTGAGAAGAAGCTAGAGCAAGGGAACTTTGTTTTTAAGCATTTGCCAGCTACAGTTAAGAAATGTTGCTGCCAATACTGCTGAAATAATAGAGAGACCCAAAGGCAATGCTGCTGCCAATACTGCTGAAATAATACAGAGACCTACAAGCGGCCTTCAAGACCAGCATGGCTTATAGAATGAAGTTAAACAGTAGATACTCTGCAAAAAACGCCATTGCTGCAATGATCTCCAGCACTCCATGTGGAAGAGGTAAGTACCTATTACGAAACATGGCCATCTCGATTAGAACACAACAGCAGAAAAACAAAAGCACTAGTAACTGCAATCTAATCTGACTAGCATAACAGAAACAAACAATACTGAGAATAGCAAAAGAATAACACTGAGTCAAGAATTATTCAACTGAAGGTAAATAATTTAAGTTCGTAAAAGGCTTTAAGCCAACATGTACATTTTTTGCTCCAAAGTTAAAATCCAATAAACAAAAAGATTATTTCAAGGCTTTCTTGAATCTTACAAATTCATCCCACACATTTCCAACCTAGAGATCATGAGGGATTGATCTCCACAGATTCGAAGGCATTTCTGGGTTGATAGAACAGAGGAACGTAAATATGAACAGAAACAGAGTAGCATGAACAAGAACAGAATAGCCTGAACAAAATAAAGCTTACAAGCAAGAACACAAATCAGTATTTATGAAAAAGGGAAGAACAGTAACATAACCTAGAAGAGAACTCAGAATAGCAAAAGAATAACACTGAGTCAAGAATTATTCAACAGATCAATGCACATTGCACATGCAAACAGAAGCTCAGGGAGACAAAGACTCAACTGACAGTGTCAAAAAGGAATTAAAATGCAAGGAATGAAATAGAATATATAAGAGATATAGAAGCCAAAATGGGTAGTTCACACATGGGACGTTGATCTACATACTCACACAAACAGATCAATGCATTCATGATAATCGACCATATGGGCAATTCATCCCCAACAATCTATGGGGCAAAACTCCCAATCTATTAAAAATGTTGTCTTTGGCATTGAATAGTTGTAATCAACTTGCAATTTGTAAGTTTTCTAGAAAGCCCTGTATAACACCCTGCTTATAGATACAGCCGCAGAAGTTTGGAAATTCTTTTATTTCAATATATAAAAAAAAAAAAACTTTTCTTTAAAATAAGGGAATTCACTGATGGTAACTTTAATTTGTATTTCTGACGTGTTAAATAACCAACAACATATGCACCTAAAATTGAAGTACTAGGCTTGGGAGCAAGCCAGAAATATTACAATAATAATACTAACAGATGTAGGTGGCTGCTAGCAAAAACACTGAAACACTTAATAGAATGGAAGCAACAGCTTCAGAGTTGTCCCCTCATTTCAAATTCTCTGGACTCACATGCTATTTCATGATCCTTGATGCCGCAACCAGTTGGCATCATAGGGCGATACAAGGCAAATGCAACCTGATAAAACCAAATACCCTGCAATGTAATGTAATGCCACCTAATAAAACTACCACAAAGCTCTTGGGAAATGTTGCTGCCAATACTGCTGAAATAATACAGAGACCCACAAGCAGCACTAGAAGTTGGTGATAGCGGCCTTCAAGACCAGCATGGCTTGTAGAATGAAAGTTAAACAGCAGATACTCTGCAAAAAACGCCACTGCTGCAATGATCTCCAGCACTCCATGTGGAAGAGGCAAGTACCTGTTACGAAACATGGCCATCTCGATTAAAACACAACAGCAGAAAAACAAAAGCACTAGTAACTGCAATCTAATCTGACAAGCATAATAGAAACAAACAATACTGAGAATAGCAAAAGAATAACACTGAGTCAAGAATTATTCAACTGAAGGTGAATAATTTAAGTTCGTAAAAGGCTTTAAGCCAACATATACATTTTTTGCTCCAAAGTTAAAATCCAATAAACAAAAAGATTATTTCAAGGCTTTCTTGAATCTTACAAATTCATCCCACACATTGCCAAAACTCACTGTACTATTGAAGTAAAAAACAAAAAAACTGGCTGGTGTTCCTAGAGATCATGAGGGATTGATCTCCATAGATTAGAAGGCATTTCTGGGTTGATAAAACAGAAGAACGTAAATATGAACAGAAACAGAGCAGCATGAACAGAAAAAGAATAGCCTGAACAAAATAAAGCTTACAAGCAAGAACACAAATCGGTATTTATGAACAAGGGAAGAACAGTAACATAACCTAGAAGAGAACTCAGAATAGCAAAAGAATAACACTGAGTCAAGAATTATTCAACAGATCAATGCACATTGCACATGCAAACAGAAGCTCAAGGAGACAAAGACTCAATTGACAGTGTAAAAAAGGAATTAAAATGCAAGGAATAAAATAGAATATCTAAGAGATACAGAAGCCAAATGGGTAGTTCACACATGGGACGCTGATCAGCATACTCACACACACAGATCAATGCATTCATGATAATCGACCATATGGGCAATTCATCCCCAACAATCTATGGGGCAAAACTCCCAATATATTAAAAACGCTGTCTTTGACATTGAATAGTTGTAATCAGCTTGCAATTTGTAAGTTTTCTAGAAAGCCATGTATAACACCCTGCTTACAGATACAACCGCGGCAGTTTGGAAATTCTTTTATTTCAATATAAAAAAAAAAAAAAAAATCTTTAAAATAACGGATTTCACTGATGGTAACTTTAATTTCTATTCTCTTATTTCTAGATACACACTAGTAGATAGGGGAAACTTAACCACCTATATAAATGAGACAAATTAGAAAACCTGATTTACTATCATATATTTAATCTACAATATCAAAAATTAATATTAAAAGCAATACCTTATCAATAAAAGAAGTCGGATAACATCTATAAGTCTGCTTGAATGATGTAGCAGGATATCCATAACCCCCAAAAAACTGCAACCATTTCCTAATATTATCAGATCTTAGTGCACACATTGTTTGAGACTAGTTTTTTATTTTATGTGAAATCGAAACATGAAAAAAGGAGGAGATCAGATGTTCCTTTTAAGTCAATATTCTATTAGGCTGAAATAAGGCAACTAAATTCCAATAAAAAATCCATATTTGGAAAAGTATATGAGTGGAAATAAAATGCACATTGCATACCATTGTGAGAACAGTTGAATTTTTCAATCAGTTTGAATTTCCAATGAATGAACCTGCAAAGAACAATCCACAGATTCCTTCACTTCCCAAGTAAGGGCGACGTAAACTGTCTATTTAACATAATGCTAGATAAATCAAATATTAGCATAAAACTTTTTAAATTACAATTTGAATTCTTAATTCAACAACGTTACAACTTACATTTCTACATGACAACAGTGTAATGACCTGAAACAGATCTCAATGTACAACCCATGGATTACTGACTTAAATGACCAATGAGAAAGAGCTCCCTGAACAAAGATGCCTCTAATTTTGAATTTTTAATTCAGCATTATATTTTTGCATGGCTCCTCTTTTGATGTGAATTGTGCCAATTAATAGCTTGCTCGCTCCGTATATGAATATGGAACCTCGCTTCGGAAACCATTATTGAACACCTTTCGATTTCTGTTAATCCCCTTCGGTTATGCATTCACGTTCCCTACTCACTCTCATAGCTATCTACCCCTCTGCAGCATTGAAATTGAGGCCATCTGTCCTGGCACTTAAGAGTGGATCTGGATATTGTGCATTTGGTCATGTTGCCCAACAATCAATAAGGGACAGGAGCTGGAGTTTATGTTTCCGAAGTAACCGGTGGGGAGAGCAATTCAAGTCATTTAGAAACGAAGAAAGCTCCAAAACCGGAAGAGGGTCGTTAAGTCGTATCCGTTGACAGAGGCGAAGAGTGAATCAATGGGGCAGAACCCTGGTAAGCTCTCAACTAAGAAACGACAATGCACCATGAAATTTCAAATTTAAATAAAAATAAGAAAATCAATCGATTTCAATAAAAATAAAAATGAAAATCGAAACTTTTATCCACCTTGTGGGCCCTACATGAGGGCCATGTTCCTAACACCTCTCTCTCCATAGCATAACACATGCAAGCTCTACATCAGGCCACCTAAGGTTGCATCAGGCTAACATCTGTGATCAGGCAGATTGAAACCTGAAACCCGAGCAGCAAGATTGAAACCCGAGAAGGGTCTCTAAAGCAGGCCACCTAAGGTTGCATTAGGCTAACTTCTATGATCAGGCATATTGAAACCTGAAACCCGAGCAGGAAGAACCTGTAATGTAATGTAACACCACCTAATAAATCTACCACAAAGCTCTTGGGAAATGCTGCTACCAATACTACTGAAATAATACAGAGACCCACAAGCAGCACTAGAATTTGGTGATAGCGGCCTTCAAGACCAGCATGACTTGTAGAATGAAAGTTAAACAGGAGATACTCTGCAAAAAATGTCATTGCTGCAATGATCTCCAGCACTCCATGTGGAAGAGGCAAGTACCTGTTACGAAACATGGCCATCTCAGAGCATAACAGAGCCCAGAGAGCATTTGTTCTTTGTTTTGCTCTGTCATAACAAACCCCATTTCAACTTCAGAGAAGACAATGGGCTCCAGAGCTCTGAAGAAGAGGTGCAGCTGAACAGGCATATGTCGACGATGTTCATGGTGACCATCTCTAGAAGCCCTTCAGGTGCGCGGTTGCATTTGGTGAAAACAACCAAAGTTCGTTCGCCGCGCTCGTCCACATACTTGGACCTTTTGACTGAATCACAGGTGAACAAGTTTAGAAATCCTTTGTTTATAAATTGTTTTGGAAATAGGCTCAAGCCCTGCAACGTTTATATGTTTATTAGTCATTCAGAAAATTGCTTTGGCCCTCGAATATTTTCAAAGATCTCTAATCCTAATTTCTGTCGTTACGAACATTTTTCCTACGTTTATAAATTGTTTTGGAAGAAGTTTCAAGCCCTTCTCTATTTATAAATCAATCGTTTAAATTGTTGTATCTACCAGCTAACAAATCATGATTTCTCATCTAATTTTTAATAACTAAGGACTAACAACTCATGATTTCTCATCTGGTTCTTACGGAAGAAGTACTTTAGCCTGGTTCTTACAAACAGAGAACATAAGTAGTATCTAGTTCTTACAAACAGAGAACATAAGGAAAAGAAATTTGGAAAGCAGGTACAGGCATACCAAGCAGGCCTTGTCCACTTCCAAACAAGAAATGGTTGAGAAGAGTTTAGTCCTACCCAAAAGAAAAAGAAATTTGGAAAGCAGGTACAGGCATACCAAGCAATGCATACGCAGGTAACAAATTTCACGCCTGGTAAGCTATTAATAATGCATTCAATTGCAATACTGATTACTGATAATATCTGGAAGAAATGCAAAACTAATTACTGATTACTACTAATATCTGAAAAACACAAAAAATTCTAACAATATGAACAGCAGCTGGGTGTGGGCATCACAACAACTTGATGTGGGCAGGGTTCAGTGAGTGATCGGACCCAGACCAATATCAGTTCAGTGATCGCACTGAGATCACCGTGATCACTTCAATGAGTGATCTAGCTTCACTGAATGATCGGGCAGGCTTCATCGTTCCGCAAAAATTCCAATAATTCACAAAATTCCATTGAACCGATATAAAATTTTCTGACCCACACAGATTTTTCTGAATTTTCTCAAGCGGTCAGGGAAATGTGTCAAGCGTATAAGCGGTCAGGAAACATGTCAAGCGTATAATAGAAGAGAAGATGCGTGGACCAGCCTTCAGAATATTGTGACCAAAGTCCATAAAGCCGCGTGTACAGAAAACTTTGGTTAATTTTTTTGTTGGGTGTACATACGCCTCAGATCTCAATGCAATTCGATTGTAATAGTCCTTTAATGCTAGCATTAATCTCCACTTCCCAAATAATGAAAACAACGCAAGTCGAAAATAACATATGCTTTTAGCGTCTTCTCCTCGGGAAGAGGCCAAATAAGATGATGAAACAAACTACCATATAGTTAACTTACGGAACGGGTTGCATAAGCCGCACACTCAGGGTTTTTCAGTGTATAAACCGCGTGAATTAATGCTAAAAATCGTGAATCTAATTACTATAGTCCCTGGCCATTGCCAGATGGCAAGGACTAATAAAAGACAAATATTCCACATAATGCTAATGGCCATTATTTTATTTGAAAAGAAATTTATACATGTGTATGATTTGCATTCATATTTTAGCCCATATAAATATATTTCCTATGAAAGTGAAATTATATTATTTTTCGAAGTAATGGAGATGTAGAACCATATTTCATTCTAAAAAGATAATATGGTTCTAATATTACATAACTATATATCTAATATCTAATAGTATATAATTTATAGGTCCCTTATATTTCAACATTTTATACATTAATGAAGTGACTTGGGTTTGTGACATTGTTACAACCACCATATAGGTTTCAATGCTTCTGTAAGTGATAAGTTTTCCGTCCATGTCAGTGCTCCTTAACGAGGAATTATAAAGGAGTTGGGCTAGATTCATGTCCCTAGGTTACAATTAAGACTCTTAAAAGAATATTTTAAAGGTTATATTTGCATTTTTAAATATTTATTTTTATATTAAAATATTAACTTATAAATATATATAATTTTTTAATATTTTTTTCAAACATTTAGTTTTATTTATAATTTTTTAATAATTTTTTTAAACATTTAGTTTTATTATTATATTATTTATTTTTATAATTTTATTTTATTATTTATTATTATATTATTTATTTTTATAATTTTATTTTTTATTAAAATACACTATCAATGATGGTGATGATACTAGAACTATTATATTATTTATTTTTTATTACAATACACCATCAACAATGGACAATCATTCATTAAAACACATAGTCATTCATATCACTAGAAATCCTGTCTTATTTAGAAAACATCTACGAGTTAAGTTTTTGGCACGTGAATTTAAATACAATTCGTTCAATCATGTTCCTAGAGCCCACAATCACTATGTAGATACCATTGCTAATAACATTCTAAATTGATATTTATCACATGTAAGAAGACATCCATAAACAAATGGCAAACCATAATCATCACAAAAAAACGCATAATCATAAATATGTATCGTCATACAATGTTTTCAGTCCACTACTCTAAATACATATGACATGCTCATTCGCATGTTATCATAAAAAAAATGGGGACCCACTTATCCCTATGCCTAATCACTATCATCTGGAGGGTCCCAAGCCAATGGCTCCATCCCCCCAGTCTATAGATCTCATAATGCTTGATCGGCCATCATAATGCGCTGCATGATTCCTCGTCGCTCTGAGAGAAGGCATGTTCAGTCATTTATATATCGATCTTCTAGCTCATTCCACCCGCACTCTATCACCCCAGTCAATAGTACATCACATCTGCGTAACAGATCCTCCATTGGAGCATCACCACCTAGTCTTTGTTGTGATGAGGTACCACCCTGATCTACAATCCTCGACACTACAGCTCATCCCATGTATCCTGCCGGCCTCACCAGTGCTATATTTGCATACCACAAAGTTTAGAAATTAGTACCACATACATATATTTATTAAACTATAAATGCATCAAATATATAGCAACTTTCACTTACCATCTGGGCCCCATGCTCGTCCTGGTGGAAGTGGTAAGTTAGGATCCTCTTGATATTTCATGCCACTGTATGGATAAGCATCTATATATAGTGGCATATGCTCCCAATGAGTGAAAAACTTGGGTCATAACACTCATCTGACTCCCCCTCCTCCACCTCATCTTAGTAGTTGTCCCAAGCGGTGCATCCTGGGCTCCTGTGGGCCCCCATCACGGATCTGAACATGAGGTCAAATAGTGGGGATATTCTCAAAGAAAAGTGAGAATAAAATTGTCCCAAACGAACAGTTATCATTGGTCCCACATCTACATAATATCAACTATCGTTTCAATGACGACAACATCATATGGCCTCTAGTGATGTGGTGGACGACATGACTCCCACAAATCCGCAGCACCGCTGCAATTGTAGCTCATGTCTCAAGCCTCTCCAAGTCAGTGATCTGTATGGTCATGCCCTTTGCATGACTCCCTGGTACATAGTGGCGATCAAGAAACTCACCAATATGCCTCCCACGAGACAACAATAGATGTATCTCCCCTACCACTCCCAAGGGGGTCAATCCTATCAGAAAATATATGTCTTGGATCGTGATATTGATCCTGTGCCATTTTACTACAAAGGCCTCCTAATCTGGGTCCCAATAACTCACTATCCTCGACAGAAAGGGCTCTCCAACCCTCATCATAGTGTTCTCCAAGAACTTCAACATGCCATATCGTGCCAGCACCCCTCTCACTGCTTGATTCCCCTAAACATTAGCACGGAGGGGCTCCAAATGTCGTTCTCGCCATGATACCTTCAACTCCGCCATACCTGTAAAATACCATTATGTTTTTTCAGTCTGTTAATGGTGTTATACCTGCCAACATGCCAAAGTATCTCCTCAGTAAGAAGTCCCAACTAAACCTCAGACCATTTGGAGTAGGAGTCCCAGCAGTGGGTAGTACAGTATTGCCTTGACTGCGGTTGCGTAGAGGTAAGTAAGATGTCCTTGTTGGAAGCAAGGGTGAGGCCTTGAAGCAAGTCACGGAAGACGCATGGAAAGGCTCTAACACATGGAAGGGGAGAAGAGTGTGCCCCTTACAAGACAGTAATAGTACGCAACTTGAAAGGGAACACACGATCTGAAAGACATCACAAGATGGAAAGTAGAATAGTCGACAATCCAAAGTGATGAGTTAAATAAACAACATGCTTCAATAAGATTCATACAAACACGTATGGAATAGTCCATACATACATGCATAAGTTACAACTATATACATTATTAGAGTAACTAGAATAGTCAAATTACAATAACAATACATGCATGAAATGTGTTGGCTCTGTTATATTAAAAGAGTGAAAGATCCAATCATACATACAACCATGACAACCACTAGCCCCAATAGTGGAATGTTACAGTCATTGTTGTCTGCTCCTCCAAAGATATGTACTCACTCTACACTGTGGAGAATCCAAGGCTCATTACAATACACTCCAAGCTTTCTCTAAGTTATACCTATCAGAAGCTTGGCTCCCAAAAGCCTGTACAATGAGTTATGAGGTTCTATATATAACAAAGGGTGGGGTGACCCTTGACATTCCCCTTTGTGACTCTTGAGCTACCCTCATGACTCTTCAACTTACACATGACTGTTTACATTCTACTATTGACACTTGGTCTTTCACTTTACAACATTTTTACAATACAATCTTCACATGTACCCATGTGAGACAAAAATGGGCTTGAGTAAGCCATGCAAGACATCAATGATAATCGGACAACTGTGGAAAGACTAACTCATCGACATCCTCTTAGTGATCGATGGTGGAAAATTGATGCCAAGCTTGGTATTCTGTTATGGTGTCTGTGTACTCCGTAGTGACATCCTTCTGAAAGCAAACTCTTGCCTCCGTTGCATCTGGGTACACTGATTTGGCACCTCTGTCCAACTCCTCATATAACATGCACATCATGGTCTTGAGTAAAACCAGACTAGTGACATACTAGTGCAGAGTGTCTATGCTCATCTGCAAATCTATGTTCGTGGCTATTCACATCAGTTGTTCGAAGTACATGTCTAGCTCCAGTCGGACTTGGTTCTTTGCTTTCGCCTCAGTGAGTGTGGAAATGGATGGGATCGCTTGCGTGTACACAATGATATCCACGCTCCTAAACACTCATGCATGTGAAGCCTAAAAGTTGGTGATGAGTTGTAGGAGCTCCTCATAATTCTAAATCTAACTCTAGATGCATGCTTTCAACTCCACTAACTTTGGCTTCATCATCTTTGGCAAGTACAACGGGGCTACTTTGTACCTCATTGTCTATATCTACATGTGATCGACAATAGTTTGTATATATGTCAAGATGTGTGCTCTCCTAGCATAGTTCTGCTGATAAGCATTAAGATGGGCAACTGACTTATGCACAATGACGAACTTGAAGTACAGCTTCCACATGACTGTCTCGAGAGATGAAGCTTCATTAAGTATCACTTTCCTCAACTCTGCTCTAGTGGATGTTGTAGCTTGCTCTTCTCCCTGCTTAGCCACTTGCAACTCCTTAGTCATGCACTCGTTCTCAACTATCAAGAATCTCACACTTGAGCTGGTGGCTTTGGCATATGCCTTTTTAGCATCAGCCAATGCAGCTATATGTCTATGCACATCGGACACGATCACTCATTCTTGAATCTACGTAGGAGATACAAGGATATCTGAAGTGGACGCTCTGCATGACTATACAACTCTTTGTTGTGACTTGTCATAGGATATGTTGTGCACATCTTCTTTCGGATTGTCCTCAAGGATTTGAGTGTCTCCTTGATCACTTTGGACTTGCTCTGCTCCTAGATCTGAGTTCGTACTACTGTTGGGGTGGGTGAAGAGTGCATCCATTTTTTCCACTGGCTGCGGCAAGTAATACATCTGCTAAAAGTTCTCTACCCTAAAGGTAGCAAGTTTTGTTCCACTGACACTGCTCAATACCATTGTCTCTAGATCAGTATGTGAGAAAATCCAATGGATCATGTCCGCGCATGGAAATGCGGGATACCTGCATGCAACCTGGTACAAGCCAGACTTGTGTATGTTGACATAGACTCTGTGGTCCTCCAGATTCTCCTCAAAGGTGCCTGAAAAGATGTCATTGATGTCCTGCCATGTGATCTTGATCTCCTTGTCTATGAACAACTTAGTATCTTCATAGATGGGAAAGCTCATAGACACTTGCTTGACCACATCCCTAATTATGATCTCAATGGTGTCGTTTGACCCTGCTCTCTTGAAAGCCATTGTACCTGTACTGCTGAGAGAATGATGAACACCTGTGATACCTGGAGCTAGAGAAACAACCATGGAAAAAAAAATATCAGTTGAATACCAAAAGCAACTTGAGGATTTACATGCAACACACCTGATTGATTGACTAGAAAATTGCGCAGATTTCTTCGCGAGAGGTTGGGATATTAACTGCTGAAACTACACAGAGCATAGTCCAGGCTGCTAGTGAGCTGACTGACTGCTAAAACTGCGTAGAGCACAGTCCAACTTGGCCTATTGAGGACTGAAACTACGAATGCATAGTTTCAGTCAGCATCACTATAACCCGGGAAATTTCACTACGCAATACTGAGGGCCAATTGAGGCACTGTCTCTCAGAATTGTGCAGAGAACAACCTAGGAGGCCAGTGTGAGGTAGGCTTTGCATAATTCCTGGGAGAAAGGCAAGGTATTCCATCCCATAAATGGGCAGTGCAAGCCAGGTAAGGCAAGGTTCGGACTAGGCAGCTTAGACCTTTCGACGAGTGACTGAAAAGATGTAAGGAGTGAATGCATATGCAAAGATGGGTGCAAATATGAGTGAATGAACATGCATGCAATCATTAGGTGCAGGATTGAATAATATGGGAAAACAATGAAGTGTGTGAAACAAGTCGCCGCAACGACGAACGTAGTGTCATGCATGCGACAAAAAGGAAATGCAATGCAAAACTCAAAATATTACTTCTACAAGCTAATATGCATTGAAATGACAACAAGAATTTAATAAAACCGAGCAAACAACACTCGCACAAACCGAAATATGAAAAGCAACAAAAAGACATCAAAAGACATGAAAAAAAGATTTACCTGGAAAAAGTTGTGATGAGTGTGCTGAAAGTTCATATATGCGTAGGTAATTCTAGAGCTCCAAGATTGAAATGAGGAATGAGCTCTGAGGCGTCGAATAAATAGTTTTGGCAAGATCGAGGCTTATGACATGCATGCCATGATTCTAGGAAAAAGCGACACTTGGCGGGAGGTTTCTAAAATGGCTTTTGCATGTAACCCCCAGCTGCTAAAAATAGATCCCTAAGATCTAGGTATGCTTTTTTCTTTTTTCTTTTTTTTATTTTTCGGGAAAAACTGCTCGTGCATGCGAGGCAAGATTGCACAGTCCTCGAGGGAACCGGTCAATCTATGAGCACATGCCATGGACATCAAGCCTTGGGATGACTTCTGTAAAGTTTTTGCGCTGATTGGCTTTGGATACCCCTCAAGCTCTGCGCAATTTCTGGACTGAAGCCGAGGCTGCTAGCCAGAACTGTGCAAATTCTAAGAGTAAGCCCAGTGATGGGCTTCTCTGCGCAATTTTTGTGGGGAAGGCAACCTACCTACTCTACACAATTTTGGGGAGCAGTGTTGGCTGCCAGGATGCAATGCACAGTTCTGGAGAGCAAGGTTGGTTGCCCTCCAGTGTTGTGCAGTTTTCCAATTCAGCACAAGAACTAGTTTGAGACCAAGTCATGGGAAGTCAGCTTGCGGGTGGAAGACAAACAAGTTAGCGAACACAAGCTAATAAGCCAAAGAAACTCAATTGAAAGTATAAGTACCTGGGTGGTGTGAGACATGCTATTAAGAATGGTTGGTAGGGAGGCTCCAAAACGATGCGAAGGAAAAATTTTGGAGGATAGTTGTAGCCACTACAACACAATCAAGAGTCAAAGGCATGCATGTCCAGTACTTAGCTTCAACTTCTAACAAGCCACCAGTCCTTACCATCCCATCAGCCCAGAACATATTTTTTTTCCCTAAAAATTGCGTTGGACGGACTTGTAGGCCTCATTCCTGCTGCGCAGAAGTAGGTCCCTTGTCCCACAAACAAGGAAGTCTTATACACTAATTTAATGTTTTAATATTTAATTAATATCACATTTAGATATATGTCACTAAATACTTTTCTAATAAGATCAATGTTTACTAATAACACTTATTATTGATTTATGTAAAAACAATAAAATCCTTATAAACGCCATTGGAGATATAATTTTGGATTTACATTTCGCAATTGGTTGCAAACGTAAGTATCTCGATTAAAAAAAAAACACACACACATTTGACAATTTTTTTAATAATAAATTATTTAAAAATCTTGTAACATGAATTATTTTCTTAAATTTACTTTTATTTTTCATTATCTTAAAATGAAAAACCATCAACATTCATGATGTAAAGCGAATTGGTAAAATTCGTGAATGGATAAAATTCATAGATTTCCCGTAAAGATGTTCTGAGCACAATAAGATAGCTTAATACGCCAGAGGTAATTTTGATTCAAGTATTACGTAATATTTAAGTATTTTGAAATTTTGCTTAAAGATAGCTTAAAAAAAGGTAAATTATAGCTTCTAAGCTTAATACACCACAGGTAATTTTGATTTGAGTATTACGTAATATTTAAAATAAATTAAATACATTGATATTTAATAGGGTGTGTTCCAACCAGATGTCCATATTTCCATAACAAAATCAATAATGCTATTTTCCGTTTTGGAAAGAGGAATGGATGAATGAGTGTTTATAATTTTTGAAAATTTTATTTAGAACACCAACCAAATTCAAATTAAAGAAAAATAATTCTTATAACTTTTTTTAATGGTTTAATTGATAAGAGTATCAAACAATTTTTTATTTTTTTTTAGAGTAATCATGAATTTACGAATAAATTTTCGAAGTTTTCTTTAATAGCATCCCAAGTTGCATTAGGGAAAGGCTTTCCGAGTTGCATATCGTTTTCGGTAGATGCATTGATATGCATGGCGTGGTGTGGAAATTTCCAGGAGAGAGCCTCAACGACGACGATTTGGTGGATGAGAATCGTATCTTGACGGGTTATTCAGAAACAAACAAGAGCCCTTGCCCTTTAGCTTTTAGTCAGTTTCCGCCATTTGTGTTACACCTGTCACTACTGCATACTTTGGGCGCAAGAGCCTTTGGCCTTTAGCTTTTTCATCACTTTCCGCAACTTGCGTCACACCTGTCATGACTGCATACTTTCGGCTTTGGCTTCAAAGACTCGATATGAGAACTGCGATATTTATATGTGTGATTGCACACCAGGGAATTCACAGGCAACCCTTTCAAGTCGTTAGGATTGGGAAAGAGAGAAATGGAGAAAGGTATTATGGCGATGACGATTCTTATGTGCTTTGTGAGCCTCGCATTAACTACTGTCCCTGCAGCCACTGTTACTTATTCCTCACATATTCACAGGCAACATGGTTTATTCCATGATCAGCCGTATATGGGTGGAAGTGCTTCTTTTCCGCCCCATGATTTCGTTTTAAAGGAAGACGAAGGCAATCTGGAGCAGTCTGAATTCAGATCTTCATCCGTGGATACTGGCGATCAAAGGGACTTAGAGGCCCTTTTGTCTTTCAGAAAGGCGCTCACATCGGATCCGAATGCATCGCTGCTCAACTGGACGGCAGAAAACTCCCATAACGTGTGCTCCTGGAATGGCATTTTCTGCCGAAGGCGCACAAAACGGGTGACTGCCATAATACTGCCTGGATTAGGATTGCAAGGTAGGATATCACCCTCTCTCGGCAGTCTCTCTTTATTAAGAATTCTGAATCTTTCCCAGAATAATTTGACAGGAATAGTTCCACCGGAGTTTGGGCAACTAAAGGCGCTGGGATTGCTGGACCTCAGCTTTAATTTGCTTCACGGTTCTATTCCAAAGGCACTGTGTAATTGCACACGGCTTCAATGCATCCAACTTTCAGCAAACAGTTTGACAGGGACTATACCAACAGGATTCGGTCACCTACTCAGATTGGAACATGTTCGCTTGGACCGTAATAGCCTCAGTGGAAGTATTCCAACTTCTCTGGCAACTGCACTTCTCTCCGATTGTTGTCCCTTCAATTCAACAATCTCACGGGTCCAATCCCTTTCTTTTTGGGTTTGATGAAAAGTCTATCATATCTTTCCTTGGATGGCAACTCACTCACCGGTCACATCCCTCCCATTTTGAGCAACTGCACCTCTCTCCAAAAATTGTCCATCGGTTATAACAAGTTTATTGGGCCAATCCCTGAAGTTTTAGGTCTGATCAAAAACTTATCTTATTTATCCCTAGAAGGCATCTTACTAAGTGGTCACATTCCCGAATCCATTGGTAATTTGAGTCAGCTTACTCGCTTAAATTTAGGTGTAAATAACTTCACTAGTGGTATACCTAAAGCCATTACACAATTAAGTGAGTTGACCTACCTTAATCTTGGCACAAACAAGTTGAGTGGGAAAATACCCAAAGGAGTTGTCAATTTGACGAAGGTTAAACAACTTTATTTAGATAGAAACAATTTTACAAATACAATTCCAACTAGTATAGGAAAGCTTCACTCTCTTAGAATCTTCTACTTGAATTCAAATAATATTTCTGGTAGCATTCCTGAATCCATTGGCAATTTGAGTCAGCTTACTAAACTGAATCTAGGTACAAATAGGTTGACTGGTCCCATCCCTTCCTTCATTGGCAATTTGAGTCAGCTTACTACACTGAATCTAGGTACAAATAGGTTGACTGGTCCCATCCCTTCCTCCATTGGCAATTTGAGTCAGCTTACTAAACTGAATCTAGGTACAAATAGGTTGACTGGTCCCATCCCTTCCATTTTGAGCAACTGCACCTCTCTCCAAAGATTGTCTATTAGTTATAACAATTTTATTGGGCCAATTCCTGAATCCATTGGTAATTTGACAAAGATTACTTTCCTCAATCTTGGTGCCAATAGCTTGACTGGAGGTATACCTAAAGCCATTACACAATTGAGTGAGTTGACCTTCCTTAGTCTTGGCACAAACAAGTTGAGTGGAAAAATACATGGAGGAATTACCAATTTGAAGAAGCTTGAACAACTTTATTTAGATAGAAACAATTTTACAAATACAATTCCAACTAGTATAGGAAAGCTTCACTCTCTTAGAATCTTCTACTTACATTCAAATAATATTTCCGGCAACATTCCTGAAAGTATTAGTGCTTTGGTTTCACTTCAACAATTAGTTATATATGAAAACAATCTTGATGGACCAATCCCACATCATATTGGCCAATGTGTGGGACTAAAAGTGTTAGAATTATCCAAAAACAAGTTGAATGGAAAGATTCCTGCATCTCTAGGCAACTGCAAGTCTTTGAAGAATTTAGTGTTGACTAACAACTTCTTGTCAGGGACAATACCACCAACTTTAAGTAAATGCACCATGTTACAAAGGTTGAAGGTGTCTGAGAACAAATGAGTGGAAATCTAGACATAAGATTTACTGTTTCCTTGAAGGTTCTTTCAATTTATTCTAATAACTTCTTTCAAACTCTCCCTAATTCTTTGGCTCAATGCACCCAACTTCAACTACTAGATTTAAGTAGAAATGAATTCATATGTCAACTACTTGGGTGCCTTGCATCCTTTCATGAGTTGAGAGTTTTAAGTGTCAGTTATAATAAACTTCATGGGGATATTCCTTCAAACATCACAAGTCTGACCCAATTGCAAGTGTTGGATTTATCCAACAACAAAATTAGTGGAAGGATACCACCCAATCTTCAAAGACTCCAAGGATTCAAAATTGCCGGTTCTTCCAAACTCAGTGGTAATACACTCTATGAGGATCTAGAAATCGTCATCAAGGGATATCAGTACACTCTAACATATGTGTTGTCCACAAACACAATATTGGACTTGTCCAACAATAATCTTGTGGGAGAAATACCTCCAAGCATAGGAAATCTCAGTAGCCTACGGTTGTTAAATTTATCAAGGAACCGGCTAGAAGGGAAAATACCTGCATCTATTGGTGAAATATCTTCTTTGGAACAATTGGACTTGGCCAATAATGATTTGAGTGGCAAGATCCCTCAAGAGCTCTCTACTTTAACTAAGCTTACATCTTTGGATATTTCATCCAACAAACTTTGTGGGAGGATCCCAAAAGGAACACAATTTGACACTTTCAATTCTACTTCATTTCAAAGTAACAAGTGTTTATGTGGTTTTCCTCTACAAGCATGCAAGGAAAAAGAAAAACAATCTCAAAAAAGCACAATGAAAGGTGTTAGTGAGACATGGTTGAGTCGTGTCAATAAACATGTATCATTGATTGCAGTGGGGTTGGGCATAGGGATTGGATTTGGAGTACTTGTAAGCATAATGATGTTATGTAAGGAAGTTAGAGATTGGGTCATACCTCCAAAAATACAACCATTTTATGGAGTGTATAGATTCCCAAAATAATATGTAAATGGTTCACAGTGTATCCCAATAAGACAAATATATGTTATATATTTGATAATAAATAATATAATTATTCATATTACTACATATTTCTTATATTTTAATTTAAATTTAAAAAAAGTACTATTTCATCATTACTTTTATATATTTAACATGTTGCATACCAAATTTTATAGCTCGTTTATAATTAGGCCGATAGACCTTCCTATGAATCAACAATCGTCTATAGTTTTACCCTGCTCCGTTTGATCAGGTGAGACACTTTCAACTGTTGATTTGAAGTGTTTGATTCATTATCCCTCGCTGCGCATCGCATCTAGCAAGCATGCAGTGCACTTTGACTGCTTTTTCCAAATATCGGTTGAGTTGCCTTCTTTTCACCTCCGAGTTCTACTGTGCATTGAAAGAAAATCGGTTGAGTTGCCTTCTTTTCACCTCCAAGTTCTTGGCTCCGTGGCATGGCTGCATGGAAAGAAAATCAATTATCTTCGAACTTCTTGCACCATATGCTGTATGTCTTGTATCTTCGAATATCTATATGAAAAGTATATCAATGTGTTAGTTTTTAACATTGTATCTTAACATTTCTCTCTGCATTTTGTGCTCCAAGTACTCTCGTTTTTACCTCATGTGGGTTTCTATGCTGTGACAAGTCACTTGTGAAATAGTGGTACCTTGCCCGAGACTACAGATTTATCGTTTGATATTCAATAAATGTGAATGGTTTTTTGGCATTTCACAGAAGTTACGTGTTAAAAAAAAGGAATAATCTCACAAAAAGGTGAACCTGCAATGGATTCTCTGAAATGGAAATGGCTTTTCTTGCACCATATGCTGTGTATTTTCAAATTGTATCTTTGCATTTTGATCTGTACTCGAATATCTATCTCAAAAGCATACGAATATGTTAGTTTTTTCCATTGTATCTTAACATTTCTCTGTAGTCTGAGTACTTTGGTTTTTACCTCTATGAGATTCGATTCTGTATCAAGTCTGTTATGCAATAGTGGGTGCCTGCCTGAAACTCCAGTTTTATCATTTAGTTAGATACATATCTTAGGAGGTCTGGAATATTGCATAAATTTTAATGGGTGTTTTGTCATTTCACCTGGAATGGCTTTACTGAAATGGAAATGGCTTTGTGAACCTGCAATGGATTTTCTGAAATGGAAATGGCTTTTCTTGCATCATATGCTGTGTATTTTTAAATTGTATCTTTGCATTTTGATCTGTACTCGAATATCTATCTCAAAAGCATACGAATATGTTAGTTTTTTCCATTGTATCTTAACATTTCTCTTTAGTCTGAGTACTTTGGTTTTTACCTCTGTGAGATTCGATTCTGTATCAAGTCTGTTATGCAATAGTTGGTGCCTGCCTGAAACTCCAGTTTTATCATTTAGTTAGATACATATCTTAGAAGGTCTAGAATATGTCTAGAATATTGCATAAATTTTAATGGGTGTTTTGTCATTTCACCTGGAATGGCTTTACTGAAATGGAAATGGCTTTTCTTGCACCATATGTTGTGTATCTTTAAATTGTATCTTTGCACATTGATTTGTACTCTGAATATCTATATGAAGAGCATATCAATGTGTTAGGGTTTTACATTGTATCTAAATACTCTGATCTGTAGGTTTTTAAATTGTATTTTAACACTCTAATCTGTACTCTGAGAGGATCCCAAAAGGAACACAATTTGACACTTTCAATTTTACTTCATTTCAAAGTAACAAGTGTTTATGTGGTTTTCCTCTACAAGCATGCAAGGAAAAAGAAAAACAATCTCAAAAAAGCACAATGAAAGGTGTTAGTGAGACATGGTTGAGTAGTGTCAATAAACATGTATCATGTATCATTGATTGCAGTGGGGTTGGGCATAGGGATTGGATTTGGAGTACTTGTAAGCATAATGATGTTATGTAAGAAAGTTAGAGATTGGGTCATATCAATGTGTTAGGGTTTTACATTGTATCTAAATACTCTGATCTGTAGGTTTTTAAATTGTATTTTAACACTCTCATCTGTACTCTGAGAAGTTCATAATTCTCTGGTTTTTGACTCGTGGGGTTCTATGCAATAGTGGGTATCTTGCCTGATACTCCGGTTTCATCTTTTGCTTAGATCCGTATCCTATCTAGGGAGGTCTGGAATATTCAATAAACATTAACAATGGGTGTTTTTATTTCACAGAAATTTTCGTTCAGAAAAGTAGTTCTCACAACAAGGTGGATTTCCAATGGTTTTTCTGAAATGGAAAGGCTTTCCCCATATGCTGTGTGTGTTTACGGTGTATCTTTGCACTTTGCTCTGTACTTTGAATATCTATACCAAGAGCATATCAATGGGTTTCACATTATTATATCTAAACACTCTGCTCTGTATCTGTACTCTCAGAACTTGGGTTTTTACCTCGTGTGGATTTCTACGCTGTATCAAATCAATTATGCAATGTGGGTTCTTTGCCTGAGACTCTGGTTTGGTCTTTTGGTCAGATCCACATACATGTGCAGAAGGTCCAGATAATAAAATTAATTGGTTTGATATCGCACATAAGTTTTTGTTTTCTGAAATGGGAATGGTTTTCCTTGCACCATATGCTTTTAGTTTTTACATTGGATCTTTGCAGTAGTCTGCTCTGCAAAAGGGTAGGGCTTGTCCTGCACCATATGCTTCGTGTTTTTATATTGCAAATTTGTTCTCTGCCCTACTCTGAATATCTTATAACAGCATATCGATGTGTTGTTGATTTATAGGACTTTTCTTGGACTCACATGCTTTGGGTTTTTACATTGTGCATCTTTGGCTCTCTGCTCTGTACATCGCGTATCAGTGTTATTGAAATGAAGGGCCTTTTCTGGCACATTATTGTTCTTGTTTTTACATTGCATCTTGCAGTCTGCTCTGTACTCTCGATATCAATATCAAGCGCATATCAATGTTTTAGATTGTATCTTTAACACTCTGATCTGTACTCTGTACTCTGAGAAGTTCATAATTCTCTGGTTTTTGACTCGTGGGGTTCTATGCTGTATTAAGTCTATTATGCAATAGTGGGTATCTTGCCTGATACTCAGGTCGCACCATATGCTTCGTGTTTTTATATTGCAAATTTGTTCTCTGCCCTACTCTGAATATCTTATAACAGCGTATCGATGTGTTGTTGATTTAAAGGACTTTTCTTGGACTCACATGCTTTGGGTTTTTACATTGTGCATCTTTGGCTCTCTGCTCTGTACATCGCGTATCAGTGCTATTGAAATGAAGGGCCTTTTCTGGCACATTATTGTTCTTGTTTTTACATTGCATCTTGCAGTCTGCTCTGTACTCTCGATATCAAAATCAAGCGCATATCAATGTTTTAGATTGTATCTTTAACACTCCGATCTGTACTCTGTACTCTGAGAAGTTCATAATTCTCTGGTTTTTGACTCGTGGGGTTCTATGCTGTCTCAAGTCTATTAGGCAATAGTGGGTATCTTGCCTGATACTCCGGTCGCATCTTTTGCTTAGATCCGTATCAGGGCTTTTTCTGGCACATTATTCTTCTTGTTTTTACATTGCATCTTGCAGTCTATTCTGTACTCTCGATATCAATATCAAGGGCATTTCAATGTTTTCGATTGTATCTTTTTCTCCAGAGACATTGGACAATTTGTATTAATATTAATGTTGTCGTGAATGCTGCATAGTTACGAAAGGCTTCACACCAAAAGACTGCAGTTCAAGAAATGCCATCTGAGTCTGCCTAAGGCTGCCAATTACTAGTAGCTTCCAGTACAATATTAAACGAAAATACTAAACGGTAGATATGTAGTAAACGATATCTAAGGATTTTAATAATGGAAAAAGAAAACATAAAAGATAAGATAAGATAAGATAAGATAATGATATTTATGTGATGAAAATTTGACTAAAGTGAGAGGGGCGAATCTGTTTAGTATATTCATAGACATTAAAATTATATTCATTAATTTCATTAACTGAACCATTATGTGAGCAACTTAACAAATGATGACCATTAGATTGAATATGTGAACAACAATTAATATGAAAACCAAAACATCAGATAATAATAACACATATTGACACCAGATATATGTGGAAAATCCATAAAAGGAGAAAACCACAATTTTATTATTGTTCTGATGCAAAGACGAGCTCCTACTCTTCCTTATTGTTTCTGTAGACTCCAACCTACAAGAGGTTGCTACCTCAATTTTCTACAAGCTGCAGAGAAATGTACAAAGCAGAGAGCCAAGATGCACAATGTAGAGTAAATGTGTTCCTGATATGCGATGTACATTGAACACATTGAATGTGTTCCTTGTAATATAGATATAAACAAAACATGTAAAGAAAAGTAATTGCACAATGATCAAGTCCAAGAAAACAAGGTTTTCCACAAACCAATTTAACTCTTCTACAAAAATTCAACAATTCCAATTTAATAATCCTATCGGCCTCTCTTTGTACCTTTTGGGACAGTTGCTAGTTATAATTCATTACATTCGAAACCATTTGTAACGGACCTTTTTTTAATCATGTAAATATTCACAAAACTAAATATGTTGATAAGTCAAATTAGTTAAACACGTAAGTTAAATAAAAAGTTGCGCTATATGGATGTTGTAAAGAATATATCTAGCTCTTATAAACTAATTTTTTATAAATATTGTGATATTTATTTTCAATTTTATTGTTATTTTGGTTATATAACTAGCCATTATACCAGATGTTGTAAAGAAAACGTTGTAATGTATAAATTCGAGAAGTATTGTGACATATAAAGAATCATTGAAGATAAAAATTAGTAAACAAAATGTTTCCTACTGTAACACCGCCCCTCACGTTGCAGCTATGAACAAAGGGCTTGTACTTCTGAGGTTGGTCAAATGTTCTCACTATCGACCAAACTTGCAGATAACACACAACTTGAGTGTTTGGTATCAGGATGAACACATGACCATTACAAAGAAAAATAAACTACTAAGATGCGGAATTGCTAGATATACTTCTGAGGTTGGTCAAATGTTCTCACTATCGACCAAACTTGCAGATAACACACAACTTGAGTGTTTGGTATCAGGATGAACACATGACCATTACAAAGAAAAATAAACTACTAAGATGCAGAATTGCTAGATATAAACAGTGTTTGTTGAGTCAAAATAAAATGAGTAGACACCAAATTGGTGGATGAGACCTAAATGTGTCATTTGGTACCTTTTTGTAACTTTGTTCTGTGTATGACCATTACAAAGAAAAATAAACTACTAAGATTCAAAATTGCTAGATATAAACTTGAGTTAAAATAAAATGAGCAGACACCAAATTGGTATATGAGACCTAAATGTGTCATCAAATTGGTATATGAGACCTAAATGTGTCATTTGGTACCTTTTTGTAACTTTGTTCTGTGCTTTAGCGATATTTTTTTTGAAAATTACTATAATAATTTTTCAATATCATATATTTAAATATAAAATTATATCATTTTAATTTTACACTTTATTTATAAAATTATATCATTTTTATTTTTAATTTATTTATTTTTTTTTTTTTTTTTTTTTTTTCTGAATTAGACTAATTCTATTAATAAAAAATATGGTACAAGAAGATACATTCAAGAGAGACAGAAAACCAGCAACCGAAAATGATAGGACTATCAACCTCGGTTCCGAAGAGGAAGTGAAACAAGCAAGAAGCTACAACATATGGCTGGATGCAAAAGAAGACTGACTTCTACCCAGAATGGGTAGAAGCCTCAACACGAAGCTTTTTCTCTTTCCTTTTTTTGACTTCGACCCAACCGTCGTGGGGTGAATGAGCAATAACCACTTGAAGATTGGGGTTCTCCACAGGGGAGCCCTCCTTTTCTGAATCAGAGGAGGAGGTCAAATGGACGCGTTTCTGAGCGGTGGCTGTGTCGGAGGACTGCGCCGGACCATCGGTGGAAGGGACCACAGGATGAGGGGCTTGATCCATTTCTGCATCGCTACTTTCATCTTCAGAGCTGGAGGAATCAGAATCCACGACTGGAGGTGGAGAGCAAGGAGCCCATCGTTTGGACTTGGGCTTGGAGAGGTTATCCTTATTCTTTTTTGTCGGGCGTGATGGGCAAGTGTTCTACAAATGCCCTGATTGGTGGCAATGGCAGCAACGGAATGTAGTATTTTCGTAATCTAGTGTCTGGGACCAGAAAAAGTCGTTTATCTTGAGATTGATTTGGTCTAGAATTCCTTTGCTCAAATCTAACTCCACACATATTCTAGCATATGAGTAGAGACCTTTGGATTCCCGCCAATAGTCTCCCATCATGAAACTGCCCAAGGTGTTGCCTATAGCTCTATAGACACGAGTATGCCATAAGTGGGCAGGAAAGTTTGGAAGCCTAATCCATACAGGTGTCCTAGTAATGACTGCAGTTGTTGGATCAAAATCTGGGAACAAGGAGTCAAGAAGAGCCCCACAGTTCCCATGAACCAAGGGCATTCTTCTAAGGCCTTTTCATAATGCTTACTATTAGCAAATAGAACAATGAAGTAACCTTTTGAACAAAAACTGACCTTACAATGATGAGTCCAGTTTGCATGGATCCATGCATAGAGATCCTGAGTTCGCGGCCACAGTCCGTTAAATTTGCAAATGACAGCTCTTTCTGCAAATTCTTGAAGTTGGGTTGCAAGCTCTTCATGGGTGATTTCAACAAAGGGAACTTCTTCTATCTTATCCACCAAAAAGGTTTTAGGTTTAAGGGCCACCGGGGGTTTGGGGTTCTCAGAGTGTACTGCATCTTTGTATGAGAATGGACAAGTAGAGGATGACTGTCCCACTGCATCTCCTCTCAGACGAAGGGTTACCACCAAAGAGCTGTTCCTGGTAATGCTGTAAGAAGGGAGGGGAATAAGTTCTTCAAGTTGTTTAGCTTGAAAGAGAAGTCTCTGAAGGCCTAAAGGGATCCCAATCCGTCGTTCTAGATCCAGTTTGAGATCCAGCACCAGATCTGAAGAACTGACCCATTGCAGGATGGTTCTGCCTGTAGGCTGAGAAATTTGGATCTGAAAGGAGTCAAAGAAGTGCCTAGACCCAGTGCCAGGGCTTCTTGTGCTTCCTAGAGCAGATCTGCCATGGCGATTTTCCATCCGGGGTGTCAGACCTGCAAGATCTTGGCCGATCTGTCTATTGAGAGCCCAATCTGAATGATTCATGGCGGATCTGGGGTTTTTCAGTGACCGCAGATCCCCTGCCTTTTGCCTGACCTCCGGCGAGCAATTACTTTGCATTAACAACAAGATTTTGGTCATTCTGATGGATTCTTGAACGGCATTGCGGGCCCTCTGATCGGGCAACAGGTAGCAGACGGCCCACAGAATCATAACGCAGTGCTCCGTCGCGGAATCAGACACTTTGAGCATTTTCTGCACGATCGTCTGGACGCACTGGGGATGGTCCCTGATCAAAACCCTACCCTCCGCACAGGCCGAAATGAGCTCCAGAAAACGCAATACGCGCTCGGCTGTGGCTTTGTCTGCGCGGCGGAGGGGCTTAGTCATGTGACCAACCGCGCCGAGGCAGATGAGCTTGAGCCAGTTACGCTTGGGCGTCGAGAGGCTTAGAAGACCAAGCAAGGCCATATCATTTGCTTTCAAATCCGTTGCTACTATCATTTCTCCCCAGAAAATTCAGAACTCTCTCTTTAGCTTATCTTATTTGCCTAGGGAATTCAAAATTAATCAACTTAAATGCATCTTAATTTTGAATTTTTTAATGAAAATATTTTTTCAAATTTTAAACTTAAAAAAACACATTAACTATTAATTATACACCTAAATTTTCATATAAATAATAAATATTTAATTTTAAAAAAAATACACATCAACTATTAATTATACACCTAAATTTTAATATAATTAATAAAAATTTAATTTAAAAAAAGTACAAAAACTTTAGGGTGCTCTCCGGACCAACAATCCCATAAAAAAGGAGAGCCTTCTAACTACTTCAAACTTTCACGGAAGTAATAATATAGGTTTTCCCAAAACACTTGAACTCTAAAGGGTTATGTTATGGGTATGCTTATAATTAATTAATTATATGTTATAAAAAAATTAAAAATGACAAAATGGATATTATTATTTTTAGAGGGGATAATTTTTCTAGATATATGTAATAGATAGGAAGTCACATATTCATACTTCAATTGAGGATGGAGACTTTGGGAGACTATTAAAAATTGAATAGGAATTTAAAATTGGAACTGGAGTTTAGACTCCAACGGGGCCCTTATTTTTGTAGTCACCCCTATTCTTTTAGTCTTATTATGATAAGGCATTAAATTTGGGTGAATGAAATGACCAACTCCAATGTCAACCATTCAAATCAAAAACCATTGACACACGAGACAAGTGTTCTTTTAATCTAAATAAAACCACAAATAACATATATATTTGGTCTCCTCTCTTCACATTCACATACTTCCACTGTCGTTTTGCCCATAATCAACGTAAGTAGAACCACTCCAAAGTTATATACACCCGTCTTCTTGTCCAACTTCAGAGTGTAAGCATAACTGTATAAATTTAATAATTACAAACACCAAGATGAATGTCAAATAAAATGGCAGTATAGCAATGTTTTAACACACAAGATTTTATTTATATAATGCAAGTTGTTTGATAAAAAATATTTATGGGTTAAAATATAATACACTGAATGTGGGTAGACTATTGTACAGTCACAGTAAAATACTTATCATCAAAATGGTGTGAGGTTTGACATTTAATTTAGTTAACGACCAATTTTTTAATTCCCACAAAGTGATTTTCTATCTTCAATCACTGCACCTAGTAAATTTTAAAGAGCTAATAACAAACCATAAATCTTCTGAAAACGCAGGCATTAAGAATCAGGTAATGCATGAAATACCAGACTAATAGAATGCTAAATGCTACGCCATCGGGTGGATAGCGCTCGCCCTCAATCTACCCAATGTCCACTCAGGGAGAAGAAGAAAGCAAAAATTTGTAAGGTTACAGCTGGCATGTGCCAGTTGAGGAGGCACGCACATTTGGGCAAAATTGCATGGGCCAGTGGAAGACCAACGCAGCTGTTGGCAGGATTGCATGAAAGACATGTGGTTTTCGAGGGAAACGTTTTACCACGTAAATATGTTTAGTTTAGTTTAAAATTGTATTTTTTAGATTTTTTATTTTCAAAATATAAAATATTACGGATGATTTATATTTTAATAATGTGGAATTTATTATTATTATTATTATTTTGTTATTTACCTATAAAAAGATAAAATTAAATTTAGTTTATTTTAAAATTAAATTTAGTTTATTTAAAAATAGAGTATGTGGAATATCTATTTTTTGAAATATAAAAAATTTAGATTTAATGATGTGTAAATATTTCTAGTATAATAGTATGAATGAAATTAAAGGTTTTCAAGTCTGAATTCTTATTTTGATATTAAAAGTAACATTTTTTTAAGAAAAAAAAAACGCTTCTGTATTAATATAAAAACAGATAGTACATATGTCATGGATCTTGTTTACAGCCTGTCTCTTCAGCATACAACACTTCCAAAAAGACAGTGATAATTGTGTCATTTTCGCTAACCATCTTCTAGTTCTAGGTACTTAAGTTTTGTAGTTCACTATCAATCCTACTTAGTCCATATACCACTTAATGATAAAAAAGAAAACACAAAATGTATTCATCTTCTTATAATAAAAAAGTCTCGTGCATCCAATATTACTCAGCATTGTCTTCTAACTCTTCGAGAAGTTAATGCTTCCCGCATTTGTCTTAACCCCATGATCAAAAACTGTAAAAAAAACCTTACCAGGTTCTTTCCCAATGCCTCTTTTGGATAGTAAATCTATTGTCCAGTTCTGTTCTCTATAAATGTGATCAATGTTGATGTGTTGGTATGTGCTTACCATCGTCTTGATGCGCTTCATCCAATTTTTTAAAATCGGAGGGTTGAATTTATTTTGTCCCTTAGCCCAGTTGATAATTCCTTTTGCATCCCCAAAGACCTGTAGGCTCTCCAATCCCAACCATTTCCCTGCTATCAACACTCCCCATAGCGCCACTATCTCTGCCTTATTGTTCGTGCCCTATCCCCCTTCCCACCAAAAGTGATAGCATTTTCCCGGCTTAGTGACTATGTATACCCCACATCCACATTTCCTCCTACAACATGCTCCATCGAAGAAACCCACAGGGAGTTTATGCCATATATTTTTCCAAATGATACTTCTATGCTTGTTTGCAATATGAGTTGGTCCAAGCTCCAAGAAGTAGGCAACAATTTTGATTACGTCCTCCCTTACTATCGGGTTCCTGTTCTAAAAAATGAGTGCATTTCTGCTCCTCCATATGATCCATATGAGATATAGTGGGAGAAAATGAAATCTATCATGAGACTTGATCCACTTCCATAAGAAGCTTCTTAATGTATAGAAATGCTTCATTGGCATGATACCAAAAGTGTCCAATACCCCCTCCAAAAAGTTGTAACGTATGGGCAATGCAGAAATAAATGGACATTATCCTCACAACTTTTCTTACAAAGGAGGCATATCCCTGGCCCTATGTGTCCTTTGTTAAGTAAATTATTCCATGTCAATACTCTGTCCTTTATAGCCAACCAGCTGAAACACTTGATCTTGTTGGGGATATTCCCTTTCCAAATTTTCTGTATCCAGGAATTCCCCTGATGCCCCAATTCCTCCCTAGGGATTCCATTGTATATTTCTTTTACCAAAGGGTGCCCCTTTTTCATGTGCCCCCACCCCCCATGACATGGATCCTACTGATCATTTAGAGAGATGCCCATGTTTCTCAGGTTGGTAATATAATCTTCCCATTCACAGACATCCCCCTCTGATAGTTGAATATCCCTGGCACTTTTCCATGATTGGTGATCAATGCACATTGCATCATGCATGAAAATCTGATTTAGATAGATTAGCTCTTTGTTATGCAGGAAATTAAGAATTCCATATGATAGAGTGTGGTTTCCTCCCATACCTTTAATTGCATCCAGTCCAATCTTGATGATTGTCCCATCCCCTACCTCCCACCAAACTGATCCCATCATCCACTAGATGTTTTTCATCATACTCCTCCAAATGTATGATGAATTAGTCTTCCTCTTAGCCCCTCCCAAAATCCAAGCAGTGAAAGACTGTCCATACATGTACTTTTTAGTGATGATCTTTGACCAAATGCCTGATCCTGAAACTGCCCTCCACATGTTCTTTATGATTAGGGCACTATTGAAGGTAGTTGGATCAATAATACCCCATCCCCCTTCCTCAATGGATCTAGAAATATGTGACCATTTAACAATATGATACTTCCCCTGGGATAATTTCCCATTCCAAATGAATTGATGCATAGTAGATTGGATCTTTTTAATGATCTTTCTTAGCAGATGGAAAAGGTGCATCCAGTATACCGCAAGGTTTTGAAGAACAACTTTTAACATTATCATCCTACCTCCCATAGACAACCATCGATAAGTCTAGCCATCAAGCTTCTTTTGGAACCTATTTACTAACCACTCCCAGTCCTTGATGCAATAATTGTTGGGCTTCAAGATGAAACCCAGATATGTGCACCCCTCATCCAAATGTCTCAGCCCCACACCCAAGTGAAATCTAATGTCCTCTATCACTGGATCAGTGTTCCCATTGTGGATGAGAAGTGATTTCGGACCATTCATGCACAATCCTGAAGCCCTACCAAATGAAGAGATGATGTGATGGATAAAAGTCCATTTAGCCAAGGTCATAGGGCCTCCGAATAGGAGGTCATCGACGAACATTAAGTGTGAAATGGTAATCTTTTTTTATACTCTAATACCTACGATTTCCCTTGTTATCACCCCAAGAAACTCTCCTAGGTTGTATGTCGGAGATGCTCGGGAACATTACAAACTCAACAAAAAGTTGGAAAAAAAGGTGGATGAATGAAACAAATGCTGCATATTCAAGCCAGATAACCACTCCTACTATTCTTAACCCCAGACATGGGTTAATACCCCCAGACTACAAGGCTTTAAACCACCAATTACTCACAGTTTGAGGAATAAGTGATGATGGAGAAGACTGACCACACCAGCAGATGCACAGGACTTTGTGATGGCCGACTGCAACCAGTTAAAAGGTCTGTAAATCTGTTTTCTAATACACAGATAGGATGACAGCTCTTTGGCATTAAAACAACACAAACCTGCATACAAATTCAATAATACATGCTAAATCCTAACACAGAGGCGGGATGACAACCTCTCTAATGCTAAACATTAACAACACATGAATAAGTGTATAACAGGCAAAGCCTGGAACAAGAAGAAGAAGTGCATAGTGAGAAATTAACATCAAAAGAAGATTGCATTAGCTAGAAATAAAGACCAGACATTGCAGGTCTCACAGTAGTTACAGTCTCAAGAAGTTGAAGCTTACAACAGAATAACACTTATCAACCATTCATCAACCTATTACATCTTGTTTTTCAGTATATATAGAATCTGTTTACAAAAATCTCTGCTAGGCTATACGTGGAGGTGTCTTAATGGATCACCAACCACATTTACAATTAGATATGGGTCTTCTGATACAATCTGAATGTTTTTAAATGAACAAAATGGCTCTTTCTGTACTCTGGTGTACTCCTTGAATAGGTGGAATGTTTCATGAATAAATGTCCATAACTGTTGCAATCATTTATCTGCTCAAGGTGGTCCTTCTTGTCCTTCGAAGGTACACTGTGTTGAATGCAGTAGCTGAGAGATTTAATGCGCAGGTTGCTGGATCGTCTCTTCCTTCTTCGCGCACACAAAATAGGCTCAAATCATGAAAAATGCCCGAAAATGGACGATAACCTGCGAATGAATATTGATCATTGAATAGCTCAGATGGACGGCCAAGATCATTTGGCGAGCAGCGCTGGGAGCAATCAGGAGTGCGATTGAATATTAGCTGTGGATCTGACAAAACAGACGGCAGAGATTGACGAATGGAAGCCATCGGGAGCGAACAGGAATGGTGGGACAAGGATCATTTGATCGCAGGATTGACGATCGGACGGTTGACGGGCAGCAAAGATAATCAGCAGTTAACGCGCAGGGAGATGTACCAAAAGGGCGGTAAGCGGTTTCCCCGCACCGCTTTATGGCCAAGGGTGATTTACATACAGGCGGGTGCGATATAATAGTATGATGACGCGTGGAAGATGCGATGGCAGGGACACCACTTTCCCCGCGGCCTAATGGACGAGCGGTTTGTGGGAGCGGAGAAAGCGTATACTATCGGATGATAAGGCGGGCGTGATCAAATGGTCATGGATTACATCAGGTGCTCAGGGTTGATATGATAGGTACGGGCCCGCCGGACTATAAATTTTATTATATGCGCGCTTATAAAAGGTTAGGGCTTTAACGCCGAGGTTTAAAAATAAAAATAGGTTAACATAGTTTTATAAAGGTCATCGAGGGTTTATAAAGGTTTTAAACAAAAGAAGCCCGGGAGCAAAGGGAAATAGAATTATAATGGGGTTTATAAGGATAATAGAGGAAAGTGGAGATAACGGGGTTAAGGAAAGTAGGGAAAATGATAGGGAAGGAGGAAAGATCAAATAAACTACCACGAGCATGAAACAACACTGCCACAGTAGTAATTTGGTTCTCCAAATGCATAAGTTCATAGCAGAGCTAACACTGGCTCCATCTGGGGATGAGATCCTCCCTGCGAGGTCTCAAGAACCTGCAGACCACTGCCTTTCCAGCTGAAAACAAACTAACCAAAATTCCTAGTATTCCATTAGGTATGGAGTCTACTTTGCCTGCACAAAACTGATAAAAACAAACTATTTATAGCCTTTAAGGCCAAAAGAGCTTAAACAACATAAAATTTCAAAAACCGCCCATTAATTGGGCCATCAAAAACTGTCTCTCCTCCCATACTTTTTAGTATGAAGGTGTTGTTCCCTTGAACTTGTGAAATGATGAAAGGCCCTGTCCAGAAAGCATCAAATTTCCCATGATTGCCTTTCTTCTCCTTCAGTGCATCCCATTTCAAAACCAAGTCACCAATTTGAAAATTATTTGTTTTTTCCTTCTTGTCAAAGGCTTCCTTAACCTTTCTCTGATGTGCTGCAGCCTTCTCAACCAGCTGCTCTCTAATCTGATGTATTTATGATAAATCAGTGATTCTCTTTGTTATATCTTCTTCTTCACCTTGCTCTTCTTGAATGAATTTTGCCACAGGGAGAGTTAGCTGAATTGGAAATACAGCCTCAGTGCCATATACTAGCTTGAAAGGAGAATTGCCTATGGATTTTTTGATGGTCACTCTGTCAGCCCACAGTGCATACTTGAGCTTTGAGTCCCAATTCTTTTTATTGTCCTCTAACAACTTTTTAATTATCCTGATCAGACTTTTATTAGAAGATTCTGCTAGACCATTTCCTTGAGGATAATATGAGGTGGAATGAATCAATTTGATGCCCATTGAATCACACATTTCCACCAACTCTTTGGCCCTGAAGGCTGCGGCATTATCTGTGACTAATATCTATGGATAACCAAATCTGGTGAAGATATTGTCTGTTAAAAACTTGATGACCACATTATGATCAGCCTTCCTGATAGGGACTGCTTCAATCCACTTAGTGAAATAATCAGTGGCTACTAATATCCACCTATGCTGGCCACTAGAATGTGGATTGATTTCTCCAATGAAATCCAAACCCCACTGCTGAAATGGTCCTTTTGCAATTATTGGTTTTAGGGGCAGGGATTTCAACTATTGCTTCCCTTCAAATCTTTGGCACTTGTCACAAGATTTTACAAAAACAAATACATCAGAAAATAAAGTGGGCCAATAATACCCAGCCCTGAGAATCTTATGGGTTTTGGTTTTCCAATAATGGTGCCCTCCACACATGCTGTTATGAAACTGCTGCATAATTTCTTTTGATTGTTCTTTGTCCAGGCACCTTAAAAATATTCCAAATGGATCCCTCCAGTAGAGCAGATTATTATTGATACAATATTTTGCTGCTCTAAGTTTTAAAGTTCTAGCTTGACTTTGAGTAAATCCTGAAGGGATCTCTAGCTTCCTCAAGAAATTAGTTATTTCAGCATACCAATTACAAGAAGCTAGATTCTCGGCCACTGATTGCTTTCCCTTTGTTTCAGCTGCTTGTTCTTCTATATCTGTCTGTCCATTTTCTGCAATTTTGCATAGGAAATCAATATCCAAAGACCTGTAATTTTCTTTAGCCAATAATTTGGCAAGCCCCTGACCTCTGACCAACTTGGTGGGCTTCAGCTCTATATTAAATTCTATCATCTTTGCAATCCATTTTTCCCTTCTTCTATCAACATCAGGTTGTGTTAAGACATCCTTTATTGCAGCAGAGGGCACATATGCAACTATCTTTGAATGCAAGATATAAAATCCGAAAGCCTTTAAGGATTTAATAAGAGCATATGCCTGTGTTTCAATAATATCATACCTCAGTTCAACATCCCTCAAATTCTTGCTGAAAAATGCTATTGGATGTTCTGAACCTTCTTCATCTGCCTGCAATAAAACTGCTGCAATGGTGTCTTCAGAGGCAAAAGAAATATATGAAACTCCTTATGTAGTTTGGACTTATTAATGTGGAAGCCTCCATAATAGCTTTTTTGACGGAATCAAATGATTTTCTTGTTGCATCAGTCCATCTTACCTCTGATCCTTTCTTCAACATGGAGGTCACGTGCTTAACCAATTCTGCAAAATTTGGAATAAACCTCCTGACAAAATTTATTTTGCCCAAAAAAGACTGAATATCCTTCTTTGATCTAGGGAAAGAAAAAGTCTGTATTGCTTTGACTCTTTCTGGGTCAATCTGAACACCTATAGCAGACACAATATGTCCTAGCAGCTTGCCTTCATTCAAAGCAAATTGAGATTTTTTAGGATTGACTGAAATTCCAAACCTTCTGTACTTCAAGAACACTTTTTTCAAATGCTGTAAATGATTTTGATGGCTGCTGGAGTAAACTGTTATATCATCAAGGTAGATAAGGATAAATTTATCCTTCTCTCCCACAAACGCTATATCTATAGCTCTCTGAAAGGTGGCTCCAGCATTCATCAATCAAAATGACATTTTGGCATACATAAAGGTGCCCCAAGGAGTGGTGAATGCAGTATTTTCCTGATCATCTGGGTGCACAGCAATCTGATTAAAGCCTGAAAATCCATCCAAAATTGACATCACTTTGGCTCCTGAGACCTTTTGCAACAAGTGCTCCATCTTTGGCAAAGGATAGTTGTCTTTCTTCGAGCATTTGTTCAAATTTATGAAATCAACACACAGTATGATTTCACCACTCTTCTTCCTCACCACCACTAGATTGGATTCCCATTTAGAATATCTAAGAGGAACAATGATTTTGGCAGCCAACAACTTTTTAATTTCTTTTTCAATTAGTGGAAGAAGCATAGGATTTATTGGTCTCAGCTTCTGTTTGAAAGGAACAGTATCTTTTTCCAGAGGGATTTTGCGTTGAATTATGTTCTTGTCATATGTTTTCATATCACTATACTCCCAGGCAAACACATCAGCAAACTGGCTCATTAAATTGCAGTATTCAACACTTTGATCAGCCGACAAATGAGTGGACAGATTTACATATTTAGGCTAACCTGGACTTCCTATATCATGCTTACAAACTGTAGATTGGTCTTCTTTTTGGGTAGCTTTGTAAGGCACATCATTCTGGTCAAACAATCTTTCAAGAGGAATTAGGCCCTTAGGAATATGATTACTAGGAAGCTGGACAATGCTGTCTTTACCAATTTTATTTCTAAGCTGGGACTGGGGGATTTCTAACAAGGCTTCATTCTCTTGGTCAATTTGCATCTCAGAAAATTCATCAATGACTTGCAAGAACCTATTCAGCTCATTATCATCTTCAAATTCTTTGCAATGGTGGACATTGTCAGGCAAGGATGGTCTATACTTCATTTGCACTTCATAAACCAGTTTGGGAGGCATGGGGGGTATAAATAGACTAGCAGAAACAGCAAGGGAATCAACAAGCTGATTTTGGGCTCTAGGAATGTATGAAATATAGAAATAATAAAAAAAGTCTCTGATTCTCCATACCTCATCTCTATATGCTTTCAGCCTTGGGTGCTTTGCTTGAAATGTTTTATTCACTTGCTGGATAATTAAATCAGTATCTCCAAACACCTTCATATTCTCGACTCCTCTATCTTTTGCTGCATTAAGGCCCAACAGCAGAGCCTCATACTTTATTATATTGTTTGTCACTTGAAAAACCAGCGTAAAAGACAGTTGAATGCTTTCTTTTTCTGGAGATACTAGCACCACCCCTACTCCTACAGTCTCCTTGGAACATGCTCCATCAAAAAAAAACTCCCAAATCTGACTTCTTTGCTCTTCCTCGACCTGAACTGTTGGTTTCATGATCTGCAATGAGGCCTTTTGAGATTCTTCTATTTGGAGAATACATGCTCCAAAATCAGTGTCCACTACATATATGGGATGATTTGTAGGATTCTTCTCATCGTTGATGATGTATGCCAACTGTGCTTCTCTGTACAATCTCTTGCTTTCTCCTCCAAACACTGGGACACTAGCATAAGATAGATCATTTTGTAATGTCCCACCTAGTATCTTAATCTATCCTCTGGACAGCAGCATGCCAAACTTAGGAGGGACATCTACTACCATAATATCCATCATCATACTCTTCATGGGCAGCTGAGTTAAGGTAATGGCCAGATCTTTAATCAATCCAAGACATTTCACCTTCCTTGAATCAAAAGAAAAAAAATCATGATAGGGTCTAGTGATATCAAGGCCTAACTCTTCCATGACAGCTTTAGGCATTAGATTGTGGCTGGCCCCTGTGTCTAGCAGGCAATTGTGGAAGATTTTGTCATGAATGGTCAATGATACATAAAAACATGAAGAATTATTATCAGTAGGCTCAACCATGGGGCTAAGCACAATGGCAGGCTTGTCATCTTGCAAATTGACAGATTCATTGGAGGTTTGTTTGGTTTCTAGCTCAAGGGCTTCAAGGATATGCTTCCTAAACATTTCACTCTTGACCAACTCTACTAAAGGTACAGATATTTTCAATTTCTGAACTTCTGACTCAAAGCAAAAAGAAGAAGATGACTTATCAAACTCTTTTACCTCTTGAACTGGAGCTTTGAGGATGACTGGATCAGCTACTGGTCTTCTCTGCTTGCTATTCTATGGTTCTGTTTGGACAACAGCTCTTTGTGCAGGATTTTCTTTGACATTCTTTGCATTGGACCTCAGGTTATATCTCTATTGTTCACCAGTTTGTAGAACAGCACCTCTGTCCCACTCCTGACTGTTTTGTTCTTGCAACAAAGATTCTTCATAAGCAGCCAACGTCAAAAAAGCAACGCTGCCTTTATCTTCCATGTAGTGAATTTCATCCTCATCTCCTTCAAATTGTTCCTCCTCCATGACTACATTTTGGAAGGGAGCTTTTACTTTCTGATCTTCTTTTGATTCTTCACCCCTCTGCATTATTTGTAACTGCTCATTTGCTCTTTTGAAAGGATTTTGATTTCTTGGAGCAAATGTGTTTTGTTGCCTTGTTTTCCCTGAATTCTGTTCAACTTTCAGCTTAGAAATTTCAACAGTCAATGACTCTATCATCTTGGTCATTTTATCTAATTTAGGCTCTGAGGACGATGTAGAAGAAGTAGATGCTTTATTTCTCTGTCTCCTTCTATCAGCTTGGCTTTTAAGCTTCTCTGCAGCCATTATATTAGATTCTACTTCTAAGGCTGCATCCTGCATGTTTGCCAGTGTAGCACATCTCCTTTCTCTCAATAACAGGCAGAAATCAGAGTCAAAAGCATTGGCATAAGTGAGTTTGGTAGAGGTAGGAGTAGGCTTTACCTCAGCTGGTATCTTACTATACATTCGATTGAATCTTTTATTAAAATCAGGTATTGATTCACCATTTTCCCTCTTCAGATTACCAAAATCAGTATGATAATACAGCGAGTCCTTCTTATCTCCCCATTGCTTCAACAATGCATCATATAATGCTTCTATATCTGTAATAGATCTTTGGGGTAATTCTCTAAACCACTTCCTAGCCTCTCCATCAAGTATCTGGACAAAAACTCGCATCCACACATCATTTTCACTTATATCTAAATTATCAACATAACTGTAAAAAGCTTCAAGGTGTTCTTCTGTTGTTACTCCCTTTGTACCTGTGAATTTAGGCATATATTTCTGATATTCTCCCACAGGCATAGGATTTAAAGGCACAGGCAACACCAATGGTCCATATCTGGCAGCTACAATTCTTTCTATTGTTGTGGGTGCTTGCTGGCCTGCCATGATTGGAATATTTGGAAGAATACTAATAGATTGAATGGTAGGGAGTAATGTGATGGATGACAGAGATAAAGAGATGTTTTGGACTAAATGGGATACTTTCTTTGGACTAAGATTCAAAGGGGAACTAACTGCACCAGGGGCTAAACTAATCTTTGAAGCAATTTCTTTATTTACAGTGTTGATTTCTAAATCTTCAAACTGTAAATCTTCAGCTACAATTTTATCTTTCAGAGATGAATTAGATTTCTTAGGCTTACCTGATCCTAATGCCCCTTTCTATGAAGATTTCTTTGATTTAACAATCCTCTCAGGTTCAGGCACTGGTTCAGCTGGTGATTTCTGGGGATTTCTTCGAGTATGTCTCACAAATTGAGCCAGAACTTCAATGTGGAGTCGCCAAAGGATGGTTTTCCACCAATGGAGTCGCAAGAGAGATGATTAAAACCAGAAACTGTGTTGAAACCTTGTTTGTCATCAAAGCTTGAAGCTGTGTCATTCTCCTAGGGAAGCTGAGCTTCAATTCTCCTCTCTCCGGCAACGACGCCAATTAATGTTATCACCCCAAGAAACTCTCCTAGGTTGTATGTCGGAGATGCTCAGGAACATTACAAACTCAACAAAAAGTTGGAAAAAATGGTGGATGAATGAAACAAATGCTGCATATTCAGGCCAGATAACCACTCCTACTATGCTTAACCCCAGACATGGGTGAATACCCCCAGACTACAAGGCTTTAAACCACCAATTACTCACAGTTTGAGGAATAAGTGATGATGGAGAAGACTGACCACACCAGCAGATGCACAGGACCTTGTGATGGCCGGCTGCAACCAGTTAAAAGGTCTTTAAATATGTTTTCTAATACACAGACAGGATGACAGCTCTCTGGCATTAAAACAACAGAAACCTGCATACAAATTCAATAATACATGCTAAATCCTAACACAGAGGTGGGATGACAGCCCCTCTAATGCTAAACATTAACAACACATGAATAAATGTATAACAGGCACAACCTGGAACAAGAAGAAGAAGTGGACAGTGAGCAATTAACAGCAAAAGAAGCTTGCATTAGCTAGAAATAAAGACCAGACGCTGCAGGTCTCACAGTAGTTACAGTCTCTAGAAGTTGAAGCTTACAACAGAATAACACTCATCAACCTATTACATCTTGTTTTCCAGTATATATAGAATCTGTTTACAAAAATCTCTGCTAAGCTATGCGTGGAGGTGTCTTAATGGATCACCAACCACATTTACAATTAGATATGGGTCTTTTGATACAATCTGAATGTTTTTAAATGAACAAAATGGCTCTTTCTGTAATCTGGTGTACTCCTTGAACAGGTGGAATGTTTCATGAATAAATGTCCATAACTGTTGCAGTCATTTATCTACTCAAGGTGGTCCTTCTTGTCCTTCGGAGGTACACTGCGTTGAATCCAGTAGCTGAGAGCTTTAATGCGTAGGTCGCTGGATCGTCTCTTCCCTCTTCGTGCACACAAAACAGGCTCAAATCATGAAAAATGCCTGAAAATGGACGATAACCTGTGAATGAATATTGATCGTTGAATAGCTCAGATGGACGGCCAAGATCATTTGGCGAGAAGCGCTGGGAGCAAACAGGAGTGCGATTGAATATTAGCCATGGATCTGGCAAAACAGATGGTGGAGATCGGCGAATGGAAGCCATCGAGAGCGAACATGAATGGCGGGACGAGATCCGTTCGATCACAGGATTGACGATCGGATGGTTGATGGGCGGCAAAGATAATCAGTAGTTAACACGTGGGGATCCATACCAGAAGGGCGGTAAGCGGTTTCCCTGCATCGCTTTATTGCCAAGGGTGGTTTACGTACAGGCGGGTGTGATACAATAGTATGATGACGCGTGGTAGATGCGATGGCGGGGAAACCACTTTCCCCATGGCCTAATGGATGAGCGGTTTGTGGGAGCGAGGAAAGAGTATACCGTCGGATGATAAGGCGAGCGTGATCAGACGGTCATGGATTACATCACGTGCTCAGGGTTGATATGACAGGTAAGGGCCTGCCGGGTTATAAATTTTATTATATGCACGCTTATAAAAGGTTAGGGCTTTAATGCCGAGGTTTAAAAATAAAAATAGGTTAACATAGTTTTATAAAGGTCATCGAGGGTTTATAAAGGTTTTAAACAAAAGAAGCCCGGGAGCAAAGGGAAATAGAATTATAACGGGGTTTATAAGGATAATAGAGGAAAGTGGAGATAACGGGGTTAAGGAAAGTAGGGAAAATGATAGGGAAGGAGGAAAGATCAAATAAACTGCCACGAACATGAAACAACACTGCTACAATAGTAATTTGGTTCTCCAAATGCATAAGTTCATAGTAGAGCTAACATCCCCCACTGCTTTTGCATCATTCACTTTCCTGCTTAGACTGTCAATAACCATGAGGAACAACATAGGCGAGAGGGCACACCCCTGCCTCAAGCCCCTGTGAGCCGAGAAGAATTTGGATGGAATTCCATTTATAATAACTACAAAATTCGTGGTCTTAATGCACACCATAATCCACCCAATGATTGGATTGGATAGTCCCACTTTGATCATAATCAATTTGAGGAATTCCCAGTCTACATAGTCGTACACCTTGGTCAAATCAACCTTAAGAATACAAGACTTCAGGTTCCTAGATTTGATGGTATGCATAACCTCCTGAGCAATACCAATAGCATCATGAATCCGCCTCCCCTCGATGATGAGTATCGGTCCTTGGCTTTTCTCCCTGGCAAATTCTTTCATAGTGTTGACCAGTTCCACCTTCGTGAGCATCTTGCATAGTATGTGGTTATCCTCCCTCGTGAAAAACTCTGGCATATGGGAGATATATTCCGTATGCGCCTGGAAGTCCAATACCTGATCCAATGAAGCTTGTGAGGAGATAATATTCCCATCCTCCTTCTAAATGTTTTTGATGAAATTAATGCTCTTCTTGTGATTAAATTGTCTATGGAAAATTTTCAAGTTCTTATCTCCTGCTTGTACCCAAATCGCCCTGCTCTTCATTCAGATGTCCTTCTCCCTTTTTAGTAGCACCGCTCGTTTTTTACCCTCCATCTCAATAATCTTATTCCTGTATGATGCAGAGAAGTACAAGGGGTCGTTGGGGTCATTCATCATGTTGGGTTGTGTTATATTCTTTCCACGACTAGCCCACGTAGTTAACCGGGGGGTTAGAAGGGGGGCAGAGCCCCCCCTTCATTGCGCCGATTGCGTAGTGGGGGGAGTCACAGGGGGTTTGAGGGGTGTAGGTAACCCCACTCTATGGGGTCTGGGGCAGCGCCTCGGAAAATTTTGTTTTTGGACCCTATATTAGGTTGGACGGACCTACCTATGGTTTTGTGCATGATTTTCGCACATGGTTTTGGACGCGATGGTTTTCGGTCCATGTTTTTGGACGCGATGGTTTTTGGTCCATGGTATTGGATGCTTCGGCATGTATAAATATGTATTGTAACATTGAAAAGAAAATAATGAAAAATCAAGCTGGTAGTCCCGGTTTTGGGATCCTGGGGAAAAATCTCTGTGTATATGTGTTTTATGTGTTATGCTCTCGCATTGTTTATTTTTTGTGTTTTAGAATTCATATGCAGGTAATTTCTGTATGGGGTTAAAACCTACACATCAATCAAATCGATACATCAATGTCCTTGAATGCCTTAACTTCTTCTCTTTTTTTCCTCGCAATCCATTCACGGGATTCCCATTTCAACCAAGTGAGATTGTTTGAAATAACAGTCAAGCAGTCCTTAGGTCTCGAAAGCAATGGTCTCTGCCATACCGAATGAAAAATTTATTCAAAGTCCTTCATATGCAGCCACCTTGGATTAAATTTGAAAGGGTAATCTCTCTTATCAAATTCCCCTCTCTAGGCCAACATAGGTTTATGATACGATATGTTATCTGTGAGAATCGAAGTTTCCAGATGAGGAAGGTGGAGGAACAGTGATTGGCATATTAAGAATTGGTCGATCCTTTTTGCAATGCCATCTCCTCCTCTATGTCCATGCCTCCATGTCGACCCAAAAGGGTCCAGTACTACATCAACTAGAGCATGATCCCTCATCCATACCTCAAAATATGATGACAATCCGTCCACTCACACCTTTTTCCCCCATATCTCTATCGTCCCCATGGAGAAGTTAAGGTTTCTAGAAATAATGATTGAGCTCAACCCAAAAACACCATATTTTGTTACTCTGTCCCAAAATTGTTTGCGTCGAGTATACAGTGCATATATATTCGTGATCATTATCTTCCTGGTCACCCCATTCTTATATCCAGACATAATAATACTTGGACCTATGTCGACAGTGATGGCCTAGGCAACCTTTGATAGTTGTACGTTGTCTGAATCAGGACTATGTGCAGCCATAGCCCCATCACTTCGACCCGACTGTTTGTAATGTGTAAAACCGGAACCCCTCATACTCCCTCCCCTACTAGTCAATCCTGGGCAAGTAGCGATGAGGTGACTGGTCTCATGGCAGTGCAGGCAACGGAAAGGCACGCCCCAGTAATCGATGGCCAAGGTGAAGGTAAAGCTACTCCATCAGATCTCAAGCTCCACCAACAAACCCTGACCCATCTCCACTTCAATAATCACCCAGTAGTAATAACTTCCAATCATGTTTGCAATTTCCTTGATTTCTTCCTCATTCCAAAGCTCTAAAGGGAGCCCAAGAAACTTAGCCCAAATGTAATGACAACATGGTCTCTTAGAAAATGGGTCGAAACCCACCTTCCATCTTTGCATAATCAGAAAACCCCAACCCTTCACCCATGGCTCCTTCAGTATCCACTCAGCATCCTCCGACTTCAGAAAGTGAAACACCACCCATCCATTGAAAAGTATACTAATATTCGGTCTATATTTTAAAACCAGAAGGCAACGATCCTCCGCCCACTTCTCCATCTGTTCCCCCATCATATGGAGATGGTGCCACCTCCCCACCAATGCCTTATGGAGATGGTCTCAGTCGCTCGATACTATCCCAGTATGCCCCAACTCCCAAATTTAATGGTCTCTCTCCCTTCACCACCCACAAAGGATGTTTTTTTTGTTTCGATACATGCTTAGCTCCAAAATTACCTTCTCCCTTTCTCAGACCACCATGCACATTCTTAATGCCCTGCTTAGATGAATATTGGTATTTTGAAATGACAGACATCGCTGCCTACGCAGCCTCTGCGGTTGTTCCTATCAGCACCTTGGGGGATGGAGACTCCTCGTCATGCATGCCTGCCATGTGGCGGACAAAATGACCTGCAGAAGCAACGTATAAAGTGGTCCCCCAGTGACCGCCTCTTGGCACTCTTGTGCCACCCCAAATATTGATCGAGAATGGTCCCCCCCCTCCCACCCATTATAGGTGCCTAATATGTATCCTTTTGTAGAATATTGTTCCACGTCAGATACCTGGTATTGTGAAGGCTGACATGGATCCCCACTCACCTCTAGATAGTAGGAAGGAGAAAAACTAAGGGACCGACACATTTATGGCTAAGTCGTGGGAGGATTGCACATGCTGATTTGCCCGGATCCCCAGTAGTACGAACGATATAGCTTTTAATGCTACATCTCCCAACCAGTACCATCCAGAAAATTCAAACCATTCGTGATCGATCCTCAATACCTGATACAGGCCCAAACATGCAAGTGCACACCTATCCCTGAGCCAAGGTAGTTCAACAATCTCAGTAACTACTGCACCAACCCCACAGGAAGGAACTTCCTGCCATTGCATTGTCTGATCATGCACTCATGCATTAAATCATGTTACGACCTGCACCTCTTACATTCGCAACATCCTTTCATAACTCAGGCCACACCCATTCTATCACACAGTTCCTGATACTGAATTCGAGTTACACAGCAAGCCTCACTGAAACTCTCACAACAACTCTCACTGCACCAACACTAATATGATCTCTCACCCCATCATAAGAACAATACTGCCACTGGAACGATATTATTGTGAGAGCCCTCACAACGCCAACCCTTTCACTGTAAGAACGCATAAAGCTTAAGATGCAAAAAATGACCTGTATTATTCTGTATTCTCATTTTTGGTACCTACCTTTTGCAGTGAACCAAAGCCAAACATGTCACTGATCTCTGCAACAACTTCAGCCCAAATCTTTCAAGAGTTATACAAAACAAACCATCAATCTTGGATTGCTTTCACCAGCACCTCTCGCCAATCCCGATGGCTTTCTCCTCTTCAATACTAAGAACACAGACCAATGCTATTCTCTCCCTACACCTCAACAGTTGGCTCCTCCCATGACTACAAGCTAGTTTCTTGCATGAAGGTTTTATACACTTTGCAATGAACTTTCTTCAAATCTCAAGAAAGAAGATCTATCTACTCGCTCGAGCTTGCAAACTTTTTAGGAAGTTTAATTCCCACTCTCATCTTCAACCCATTTCAGTAAAGTTTGAACTTGTTATCCAACGAAAATAAATGAGAAAAGAGAAATTTGAATATATTAAAAGTAACATATTTTGTCTAAATATTACCATTTCTAATATTAAAAAGAAATAATTTAATTACTATCAACATTTATAAAAAATATAATTTATATAATTATATTAATATATTTATTAGAAATTTAAAATATAAATAGTTATGATTTGCTAACCTCACAACTACTTTACTTTTTCAAATTAAATGTTATGACATTAACTGAATTCCATTAGCTTTTCCATTAATTTTTTTTAACTATATACCATGTAAACTACAATGTACGGAATAAATGAATTAGTTTGAATAAATGAAATTGGCTATAAATAATATGAAAAGGAAAATTGAACAATTTGTACAATTTGTTCCAGAAGAAACTGTGAAGTTCGAAAAAGCAACCTAAGCTATTTTGGATTTGAAACGAGATATAATAAAACTTTAATTAAATTTGGTTTATTTAAATGCATTTTTGAATTAGTTGTTTTTAATTAACATAATATTTCTCAAATTTTAAATCTGCCTGGTTATATAAGTATATGTTTAATTATTACTGGTTATATAAGTATATGTTTAATTATTATTTTTTATGTGAGATATTGTATAATTAATATTATTAATAATTGAAATTAAAAATAACATATATTTCTAATAGTTTTAGAAATGGTTTAACTATACTTGAAATTATAACATTTTTATGAATTGTTTAACCATAATTAATTTGTAAACATAATCGATATGAAGTTGAAATTTAATTAACAATTTCATCAATAAAATTTACGCATCTTAACTCATGGACTAAGAAGTTGAATAGAATTAACAACTTAAAGATAATAATAAATTAAAAAATAAAAATTGGAGGTTTATATAAGTTTTCCAATAAATTAAAGGCATGGTTAAATATGAGTTTGTAATAATATAGGTATGGTATGGTTGAAGGTTTATTTTGGAGGAAGCATACCAGGACCTTAATCGACCTAGATTGAGGAAGATTTATAAAATATTTAGGAATTTTTTACATGTAATAATTTCTCAAGGAAGCCACATTTGTATTTTGGTTCTTTAACTAAGGTGTATTATCAGGAAAGAAATAAATAAATAAAGTGATAAATTAGGGTTTAAGCAAAACCCTTAAATAAATAACAATTTGTTAAAGAGGAAAGAAGCAATGGGATTGCCTCCATACCTCAACTCACCTACGCATGAAGTATCACCCCATGAGGATAATATCTTGATAAATAAGGTTGTTACTCAAACTATAGAAGAGTAGGGACTATTGAACTTTACAATCTGTATTATAGGAGGCAATAAAGTAAACAGTATGAAGGGCACCTCCGTACTAATAAATTCATGTAATGGTGTTATTGTTAGCCTTGAACAATAACGTGGGAGATCATTGCTTATAGAAATAAAAAATCCCAAGACCTTTGATAGAAGAGACAAGTCTTGTATGTTGCACCGAATATAATTTTTGAGGGATTCCTTAAATCACTTTTAAATAATTTCCTGAGACAAGTCTTGTATGTTGCACCGAATATAATTTTTGAGGGATTCTTTAAATCACTTTTAAATAATTTCCTGAATATAAGTGTATAAATTAGTATATTAACTATAATTGGGGGCGGTAATAAGGAATACTCCATTAAATGTAGGAAATCAAACTTTATAGAGTATTTTTGTTATGAAATCAGCTCACAAAATAGAAGAAGAGATAGATCAACAACTTCAAAATTAACCTCTTCTAGGGGGGAACCTCCTTTACATTACACAAATGAACAATTCTTGGATGATTCAAATGACAAAACCTCATTTATATATATAGGAGTCTAAAGGGTCACAATAATCAAAGCTGACATACAAATAATAATGTAAGAGCACAACAATAATAATAGTGGGCTTCTATGGGGCACAATAATAACAATATGGGACTACATGGGCACAACAATAACAATAAGGGGGCTACAATGACAATAACAATGAGGAAATACACTAGTATTATAGGGACTTAACATGCCCCTCTCCTTCAAAAAAGTGTTTTCCTCAACGATTAAGTAGTTCTGGATGCTTCTGTATAAAATTCTCATTCTCCCATGTGGAATCTTCAAAAGTTAAGTTCTTCCACTTTATGAGATACTCCGAAATTGATCGATTCCATAGCTATTGAGTTCTTATTTCCATGACTGCTTCAAATTCCAATAGGATTTTTCCTTCTTCATCAAGTTTTGTCAATATTGTTTGAACTGGGAGCTTGTCACCTATAACCTTCTTTAAGCATGAAACATGGAAAATTTGGTGCACTGGAGAAGATGCAGGAAGCTCCAATTTGTATGCCATAGTACTAATCTTTTGCAACACCTTGTAAGGACCATAAAACTTTGGTGATAATTTATTATCCTTCTTAGCTTGCTTGAGGGACATTTTTTTGTATGGTTATAGTCGTAAAAATACCCAGTCACCTACATCAAAACTTCTTGTAGAATTTCCCACTATAGATCAACAGATTATGCAATATACTAAAGCAAAATACAAGATCTATTTCTACAACAAACTTTGCGGAAGCTAAATCGAATATGAGCAAGATCAATTAGAACACATATAACTGAGAATGAAAAAGCAATCACACATGAACACAGAAGAATAATCTGGGGAAAGCCTCAGCCTAAAACCCCAATCTCTGTAATATCATACAAGTGGAAATATGTTCAGATTACAAAAAGAATCAACTCACAAGCTATCTTGCTCTCTCTACAATACAACAATATAGCTCACAGACTGAATAGACACAAGATAAGCCTTCCTCCAGCCTTCCAAGCCTCCTATTTCCTTGCACAGTTTTTTTTGGGGTCTAGTGATGCCACTTGTGTGACTTGGCCTCATCACACACTCACTAAACTGAAGAAGTAACTACATAATCTCTAAGGAATGAATTCCTTTTGCATGCAAGAGATATCCACCAAGGAATATTCTTGCAACTGATAGTACATTATCCCACCATCTGATATCAACTGGGTCTCTGACTGAACTGACATGCATGAGTTATTTATGAGAGAATATTCAATTATCTGAAGTGCAACAGTTACATGCATGCATGCATTAACTAACTGAACTCACAATTAGCTCAACAAACTATTTGAACTAATCTAACTGGACTTAACTCAGATAACTGAGCTAACTAATTACAACTCAAAGTACAACTCCTCCTGATCTCCTTTAATCAAGGATAACTTCCTCAATCAATGGAGAAACCGTTGCATGTCTTCACATAGACTTCATGTTTGATTTCCTACAACTAACCAATTCTCTAGATAACATCCTTATTTCAATCCCTATCCTTAGCTTGGAGGTTCCCTCCTCCTCCACGTTTCCCAACCAACTATCTATGCCCTCATTTTCGGGTGGACCCCATTATAACCTTCAGCCTAGGGACAAATAATAAATCATGCCTCCATCCATGGGTGGGTTGGGGAGTCCTCAGGAGCCCTCTGTGCCCCAAAAATCTAGAGGTAGAAAATCAAATCTCTCAAAAGCCCAGCTGAAATCCAAGTTGGACATAGCAGATGGGAAACAACTTTCTTTACAAGGGGCGCTTAGAGAAGTGCAGTCCCCTGAGGTGGTTTCTAAATTATCATCCTTTCCTTCAATTGCAGAGGTTTTTCTAGCAGCCATAAAAAGCTAGCCCTTAAGGAATTATTCAAATATCTTTGTTTGGATGTTATTTTTTTACAAGAAACCCTGGGGGATGTGGACGTAATGAAGGAATATTTGTGTAAAATGATGCCTAGATGGTCATTTGTGACCTTGGATTCCAAAGGAAGATCGGGGGGGCTTGTGGTGGGACTAAATAGAAGAAACATAAAACTCATAAATTATTGGGGTTCAGATCAGTTATTGGGGGTCGATATTTACTCATCTAAACTTGGATCAGAGCTAAAAACCCTGAATGTCTATGGTCCATGTTAGGATAGGGTCACATTTTGGAACTCTTTATTTCTTAAATCCTTCATGAAGGCCCCATATTTTGTTAGGGTCCAACCCTAAGCCCTTTATTTATGTAATAGGGACGAGTCATAGTTATAGTTAGTTAAAGAGTCAATAAAACCTGTATTAATAATTATAAGTGGTTGACCCGCATTTAAGAAAGGGACCACAGTTAGAACTCTTCCAACACTTTTTTGAGCTTATGGGGGATGAATTAACTGGGGTGGTGGAGGAATCGAGAGTCATAGGATCAATACATGAACCATTCAACTCAACTTTCATAGCCCTCATCCCCAAAACCAATGATCCAAAGCATTTTGAGGAATTCAGGCCTATTTTGCTTTGTAATTGTATCTATAAAATCATAGAAAAAGTTATAGTTGTATGCCTAAAACCCATCCTCTCCAGGAACATCTCAAGAGAACAATTTAGATTCTTGGATGGAAGAAAGATACATGAAGCCATCAAAGTTGCTCAGGAAGCCATGCACAGTATGAAAAGGAGCAAGAAAAAAGGGTTCATTGTAAAGATAGATCTATCGAAGGCCTATGATAGAATTAGTTGGATATACCTTTGTCTACTATTAACCCATCTTGGGTTCGAAATTGGTTTCATAAATTGCGTCATGAGATGCATTACAAATGTAAGCTTTGTTGTACTTATCAACAAAGTTTCTTCCCCCTTTTTCATAGCCAAAGAGGGTTGAGGCAGGGATGCCCCCTGTCACCCTTGTTGTTCTTACTAGCAGCCGAAGGTCTTAGTCAGCTAATCATTGCAGCAAAGTGCAGAGGGGAGATAAAAGGGATCAAAGTAGCTACAAATTTGTTCATCACCCATCTCCTTTTTGTAGATGATATCCTGTTGTTCAGTAATGGGGCGAGAGAAGACATCCAACAACTGAAAATCACACTTGATATTTTCTTAAAAGCTACGGGAATGAGCATAAACAAGCAGAAATCTTCCATAGCTTACGAAGGTTGCTCAGTGGTGGAGATAAAGAGAGTCACTACAAGCCTCCCTTATCCAACAATGCCTATGACAGACAACTTCAAATACTTAGGCTTTCACCTGAAGCCAGATAACTATAGAAAACATAACTGGCATTGGCTACTGGAAAAAGTTGAAAAGAGGATTAAACAATGGAGCTATAAATGGCTTTCAAGGCATGGGAGGTTGGTACTAATCAAATCAGTTCTAATGGCCATTCTGGTTTATTGGATTTCCCTCACATGGGTACCAAAAGGCATTTTAGCTCAGATTAGGAAACTGTGTGGGCGGTTTCTGTGGGCCAGTTCAAAAGAGGAGGGTGTCCTTCCATAGGTTTCTTGGGACAAAATAGCCATCCCAAAGGCTTTGGGAGGCTGAGGTGTTAAGGATCTTCCCATTTTCACATCCTCACTAGCGGAAAAATTAGAATGGAGGACGATAACAAAGTAAAATTTGTGGACAGTGGTAGTAAAGAGAAAATATATAGACCATGAACCTATGGAGGAGTGGATTCGGAGAGTAAATAAAAAACCAACCAATGCATCATCAATATGGAAGGCTACTCTGGAATCAATAGGCATAATTGAAGAAGGGTTGGCTTGGATGGTTGGGAATGGGGAAAAAGTAAGAATAGGGGACGATCTGTGGGTGGGATGTAGTGAACAATTTTCTCTCCTAAGGGAGATCAAGGAGTTCCTCAACAATCAAGGCATAACCTCCCTCAACCAGATTGCAGCCCCTGAAGAGTCCTCTCTTTGGAAACAAGGTTGGAAAACTACCAAAGCCCTTCAAATTCATTCGCGGTGGAGAGGTATATGGCAGTCCTTCGTCAGAGACTTGATTCGATCAAATGTTAGGTTAAGAGATTGTCTAGATGAGCTTCGGTGGGTACATGCCCCAAATGGCCTGTACTCCCCAAAATATGGCTATGATTACCAGATTGATAGAAGATTTCAGGGAGGCCAACAATGGTGGTGGAGATCCCTCTGGTAGCTGAAGTTCCCAACAAAAGCAAGGTTGTTCTTTTGGTGTCTCCTTAGGAATAAAGTCCCTACTTGGGATAATCTACAAAAAAGGAATAAGAACAAACTTGGAGGTGTACACTTTGAAAAAATGCAGAAGAAACTACAAACCATGTTTTCCTAACCTCTCCTTTCACTTCAAAAGTTTGGGAGCTCGCATTGAATCTCATGGGAATCAAGCAAGGTTGGAGAGGGAAGTCTCTCATGGAGGCTTGGCAACTCTGGTGGCAAGAAAATCAAGAGGAAAATCCAAAAAATATTCCACCCATCATCTCCTGAGGAATTTGGTTGGCTAGAAATAAGGGGATATTTATGGATGTCCCCTCAGCACCATACCTCATTGTAGCCGAATGCACATCAATTTTCTCTCTCCTCCTTTCTAAACCCTCTTATACCCTGGGCCTATTTTGAAGGAGCATCGGATGCTCAAAACAAATGTGGGGCAGGACTAGTCATTTATCATAATGAACATAGGTACTGGAAATCCTCAGTAGGCCTTGGGGAAGGAACAAACAACTTTGCAGAGCTCCAAACACTGAAACTATTGCTATGCTGGATCACGGACTTAGGGATTGATTATGTGCAAATCTTTAAAGATTCATTAAATGTTATTAATTGGTTTAATGCAAGATGGAGATGTCAAAACCACATTTTGTTCCCAATTATTGAAGAAATTTCATAGATTAAAATGATTTTTGATTATATATATATATATATATATATATATATATATATATATATCTGTGTGTGTGTGTGTGTGTTTGTGTGTGTGTTTTTCACGTTTACAGGGAGTGAAACACCGCAGTAGATTTCCTTTCTAAGGAAGGTCTGCAACAGGATCTGGGCACTTGGAGAGTATCAGCATATGAGGATGGTTTAATCTGTGTGTTGGATCAACCACCCTATATCATATGAGATGGTATCTTTTATCTTCTGCAGGGACCTGGCAGTACCATGAAAGCTTTACTTTTATGTTTCTATTTTTATGATTATGGTTACGATATACTTTTTGCATTTTTGTATGGATACTAGATCTATTTCGTCAAACAATGATGTAAAAATTATTTACAAGAGGGTTATTTTCTCCAATGTTGGGGAGGTCCTGCTATGTTATTTCTCTTATGGTTTTTTGATATTGTGATGATGATAGTGAAACAACTTATTCCCTTTGGGGTGGGTGTGTTTTATATGTCCTCATAGAGGTTCTAGCTTTTTGCAGCAATGTGAACAACAAACCTTAGGAATGATTATAGCATGATCTACATATGTAACTTTTTATTTTCTTAATAAAAAGCTCGATTTTTCCTTTGGAAAAAAAACATTTCCTTTATATAATAGTCTGCATAAATTATATAATAGTCTGCTAATAATATAATAGTCTACTAATAAATTATATAATAGTATAAGCATAGAGATATATATTGAGATTTATTTGTGGAATCTAAATTAGTAATGTGGAGGATGAAGGGTTTTACAAATTGGGTTTTAGTAATGTGGAGGATGAAGGGTTTTACAAATTGGGTTTTGACCAGCACCATAAAAAACAACAAAAAAACAAACATTATGCTTATGACAAAGCTGCAACCTTGGCAGGTAAAAATTTGCGTGGGTTTTGACATGCAGAAAAACAACATTATGCTTATAACTAGAGTTGGAATTTGCATAGGTAGGACAGGAAAGGAACTATAGGTTTATGAGCCTGCTTCCATTTTAACTCTGCTAAAGAAATTTAAAGCTAAACAAAAATTTCCTATTTTGAACTTACAATAGGAGTGACGCCAAACTTCGTTGCTTGTTTCGTGCGTACAAAATAAACATTTGTCGCGATTTTTGCATGTTCTTTACAAAATCAGGTACAAAAATCGTGCTGAACATTGGAGTGATTTTTGCAATTCAATCTTAGAAAACAATATCTGCAGTCCGAGGGGTTTCAAAATAGTCAGGGAGTGAATGGAATTCATAATAATGAAGGATTGAAAGGGAGGATCTCCATTAATTCGTTTCAGCATGTGTGGCTGTGTGAGTTAGGCGAGACGTCGTGTCGTAGCTAGCGAGGGTGGCAAACAAAACTCCTTAGATGGTAACACCAACGGTGAGGTGGACGAAGAGGGAGATGGAGAAGTTGGAGATGGAGAAGTTTGGAATTTTTTGTTTGGAGATAGAAGGGATACACATCATGGAGGGGGTCACCAAAGGGGCCTCACTGGCGGCGAGCGGGCGCAAAACCCGAAGGGTGTTTTGTCGACCCATTAACTTACTCCTTTTTGTAATCACTACTAATATGTACTCCTCATATGGATTGTTTAACAAACCAACCTGCACTTAGATTTATGTTATAGATAGTTGTACAACCTAGCCTGCACTTAGATGGGTGGAAGTTGAGATGTCCATAATTTGAATCTCGAGACAATCTTATGTACAATTTCTATTTAAAGATTTGTCCAATGAATATTGCATTGACAGATAGGATTTCTGGAAAGAACATGAAAGTGATATGGTACAACACTATAGATTGTACGGTTGCACCCATCCCAATTCTTTCTTTTAATTAATCAATCCCTGCATTATGTTCATCAATCAATCACTGTATTTAAATCAATCCCTACGTTTAAAAAACAATGAAGGTTACGAGTTCGTGACAAATCATCTTACAATGGCAGTGAAAAGAGTGCATTGGGAAGAGCAAGCTACACATGTAAGTGGAGCTTCATGCATGACCATTACCCATGTGACCCATCCTTTATTGTTGCCTGCACTCATATCCAAGTGGTGAAATTCATGTGTAACTTGATTGTGTTGTATGGTGGACAAATCTGCAAATTTACCACTTATTTGATTTCTCAATTTAGTTTTATTGTGTGCTTGAGTATGAGTACAATTGAGGAACATGAAGTTTGTGAATGATTGATATATTTAAGCGGTGATGATATGTTTTAACTGAACATTGAATGATTGTATTTGAGTTGGTCCACACCCACCTAAAATTGAATTGAGAACTTCTTTGCATTCAATCAATCTTCAATTCCTTTGTATTATGTGCTCTCCATTTACATGGATTTGTATAAGATCTATGTAACTTTGAGCATTGTGTTACAAGAGTCATGAACGAATCCATATTCCTAGTCGACGGATTGCTAAACCAGGACTTTTGAGGCGTAGAATTTTGTTTTACAAGATCCGGACTAGTGGATACACTCTGTGCTATGACGTACCAAATTATATACCATCTATGATGAAGCCCAAATAATTCAACACTTCATTCCTAAACAATGTGTGACCCATCTCAATGCTAATAATGTCCACAAAATTTAAAATTTAAACCATATAATATCTAATCTCTTTTCCATAACTTGCCAAAGTGAAAAATGGTTGGTGGTCATCTCATAACTATTAGAATCAGTACGTTACTAATAGAATTTGTCTCTAACCTAAATTTAAAGAAAATTATATTATGAAAGTCTTCATGACCATGAGTTCAAGCAGTGGGATTAATTAAAAATTTCGTTTTACTTAGTTTTTTTTCCATTAATTTTGAAAATTTGCAGTGTGACTTACTCTTTATGTTAATAAATTTTATTCTATTAATTGTTAAATATATTTATATTATTATTATTATTATTGTTTCGGATTCTACCTTATTGCTTTTCGTTATGGGTTGAAACATGTCATTAAAAGTTATGTTTCTCAATGTGTAATATGTTATAAAAGTTGTTTAATTATTTTAGGTTTTTAAATTTTTTATTTGACTTTTTCAAAAGTTGTTAAAATGTGTTTTTGAATACATATATGAATTTATTGCTTTGAAAAAATTCTTAAACACTTTAGTTATGAAGAGTTCGCACATTAAATTAGTCATTCTAACAAATTGTGTTTAGATCATGAACAAATTTGATAGGAAACTTTGCCAATAAAACCTCCAAAATATAGAACAAGTAGACCATGACATAGATTATTATTATTATTATCCAATTTTAAGGTCACAACCAAGCCAGACACCAAATTGGTGTATGAGACCCCCTTGTTTGTGGGACAAGGGACCCACCTCCGCGTAACTGACTGCTAATTCTACTATGGCATACATACTCTCTACCCCCTCTAGTTTTGAACCTGTGACCTCTTAGAGTTGTCTAACTAACTATTATACCTTTTGATACTTTTGGCTCGAAGCAAAAGATTTTTTTTAGTCTAATCATGTTTTTGTTGTTGTTGTTTAAAATCTATTTCTAAATATATAAATGAATTTAATCCCTAAAATATCTGTAAAACACTTGGATTATGTAAATTTTATATATTCATTTCATCTCCTATAAAAAAAAATCATATTTTTTAGATAATGAATTTAAAAGTACTATTAGGTTCAATTTATTTATTTGATGTTTAGATTTATCTAAATTAAAATAGAGATTTATCATTAATTGATAAATTTCAAATACTTAATTTCAATTTATTTATGTGATGTTTAGATTCATCTAATATATTTTTAAATTGATGAAATTTTTTGATGTACAATTTCATTCTATTATTACTCAAATAATTTAAAAATATTAAATATTAAAAAATAGTTATTTTCTAAGTTAAATTTAAAATGAATAAAAAATTATAAAATAGAAAATTACATTGGGTAAAAATGATAGAATATTAAAATTTATCTTGGGTTATATTCGGTGGTTTTGGGGAATGATTTGGGGAATGATTGTTATTTTCCCCATCCAAATTTAAATTCAAGATAAAATGGTTTCTTCTTATGAGTATTTTTACTTTGTTTTCGAGCTTTGTGAACAAGTGAGTATACATGTACTCTGACCTGATACCAACAACCTTACTCTAATCCTCCAAGAAAGAAGGAACTCTAACCCTTGGAGAAAAAAAGAAGTTGAATAATTTAAAATAATAAAGTTCACATATGTATTTTCTCAATTAAATTATATTGGGTTGTTTAGGAAGAATAAATATCCTCTTTACTCAAGGTTAAATTTGGATTCCATATGAAATAGTTTCGTCAATATTGTAAAAAATATATGTTTTCATTATTTTTTTTTTTTTTTTTAAATTAACTCTATTTGAACTAAACAAAAGTTTCTATAATATACCTTATTCAAATATAACAATTAATTCATACATTTTAAAATTCAGTAATTAAATTAAGTAGCAAAAAATACTAATTATACGAACTTATTATATTTAAACTTTTCAACCTGCTCTACCTTTTCCATGACTTTACATAAAAAGAAATATATATGCTTGCAAAGAAGAGAACTCACTGCAGACCACTAATAAATTAGATCTGTTGTTTGTTATCCCGGCATCGATACTGCAACTGTCACTTGTTCAATGAAGCAACATCATTTCTCACATGTTCATAGGGAAATGGAATATGGTTTATTCTATGATCGTCCGGATGATCGGATAAATAAATTGTGTTCTTTCAAATTTAATTTCAGGCTTCTCATAAATACAAATATCCACTTTTTATTAAAATATTTATTTTGAACGGATTTAAAAAAATTAATTACTAATATGATATATTATTATAGTATTATGATATATTATGATAGTATTATATTATATTATTAATATTGTTACTATCATCTCCTTGACTCTAATATTGCTCATTTAGTAGAGATTTGTCTTACCTCTACTTTTTTCTGCTTTGAAGGGGAATTCTATGAGCAGATTTGTGGGGTGGCCATGGGCTCCCCCTTGTCCCCTGTTGTGGCTAATATTTTTATGGAGGACTTTGAATCCAAGGCTTTGGCATCAGCCCGTCTCCTGCCGAAGCTATGGAAAAGATTTGTGGATGATACTAATGTCATCTGGCCTCATGGCCATGAGGAGTTGGATCTATTTTTTCAACATCTCAACAATCAATCTTCCTCCATAAAGTTTACTATGGAGCAAGAAGTTGATGGGTGCCTACCTTTCCTTGATGTTCTCATTTCAAAGAAGGAAGATGGTTCTTTCTCCCACAAGGTGTTTCGTAAGAAAACTCATACTGAGCAGTATCTTCATGCAAACTCTCACCATTTCCATGCTAAAAAATGGGGTGTTCTCAACACGCTTGCTACTCGTGCGCTGAGAATCTCTGATGAAGGGAACCTTGATAAAGAGAAAGACCATCTTCTTAATGTTTTTGTTAATAATGGTTATAGTAGGCAACAAGGTCTGAAAGCCTTCCTCAGAGCTGGCAAAGGTCCCAAGGTTAAAAAAGACCCCTTAGATCGAGCCGCAGGGGTGCATCTCCCTTTCATTCAGGGGACCACTGATAGGATTGCGAGAATCCTCAGGAGGCATAATGTTCCCTCTACCTTCAGACCCATCAACACCATTCGTAGCTCCCTTAGATCTGTTAAAGACCCAGTTGACCCCAAGGACATGAAAGGTGTTTATGTTATTCCCTGTTCGTGTGGGACCCCCTATGTTGGTGAAATTGGGCGCTCTATTAATCAAAGGATTCATGAGCATGTAGCTGACATCAAGCATGGGAGGACCCGGACTTCAGCCTTGGCTGAACATGTGGAGAAGACTAAGCATCATATATGTATTGAGGAGGCTAAGGTTATTGCTAAGGTTGCTCATTTTCATCATCGGAAGTTTAGGGAGGCCATAGAAATCGAAAGGAGGCCGAGAAATCTCAATAGGGACGACGACTGGAAGATTAGCAGCTGTTGGATCCCTACCCTTTCCTCTTAGCCCCCACGCCCTTCCCTCCCCCCCTTTTTTTTCCTTGTCTTCTTGATCGAGTGGATTTCCTTATTTTTTTTTTTAGATGGATAAAAAAGCCTCCCGTATTATTGAGGTGAAGTTCTATAATTTTAGTAGATGTTTTTCTTAGTAATTTATATATAAATAAATATGTTTAAAATTATAATCATATATTAATTGATTATCATTTAGGTGTATTCCTTATCATATTTGGTTATATAAAAATAAGATTAGTAATAAAAATAAACATAACATACTATATTATGAGTTATTTAATTCGTTTTATTAGTAAAGATAATATGAGCAATCCAAATATTTTTAGTTAGATATATTTAGGTTTATATGAATTAAAAATGATTAATTTTGGAAAACTAATAAATATTTTGATTTAAATTATATTTATTCTATAAATTTATAAATTTATCAATCACCAAACAAAACAAAACAAATCTAGTTAATACCATAGTAACTCATAGGTTGAATGAGCTTATATATTTTTAATAAAAAAAATTCATATTTGGTTATATAAAAATAAGTTTAGTAATAGAATTAACTAATTAGATTAAACATAATATACTATATTATGAGTTATTTTAATGAGGGTAATCAAAATATTTTCATATGAATTAAAAATAATAAATATTTTGATTTAAATTAGATTTATTTAGGTTAATGAATTAAAAATGATTATTTTTGGTAAATTAATAAATATTTCGATTATAGTTCCTAGGTTAGAAATATTTTTAAATTAGATTTATTCAGGTTCATATGAATTAAAAATAATTATATCTAACAAATTAATTAATTAATTAACTCTCTTGGACTAGTCAAATATAGTTGTTACACTGTCCCTGTGGTCAATTATAGTTGTTTCTTGGTCAATTATAGCTGTTTTTTTCTAATTGTTTGAATGATCTCTCTCTATTTAAGCTATGCCTGGATCTGGTTCTTCATCTTGACCTGACGATGAACCACACTTGTTGGTTCGAAATGTGTCGGCAAATGAAATTTGATGTGGTTATTTCCGAAAACCTGTTTGAAAAATGTTGCAACTCCTGGGGCTACCAACTTTACTTTATCAACTCGGGGTTCGTACAAACTTGGAGGTGACAGTGTTGTATACACAAGCAGATGCAATGGGTCGACTCTTGTCACTGTTGAGATGGCGATAGACCACAATGGTTTCTCAAACTAGCCTTCTATTGATTCAAAAGAAGTTTGATTACTAATGAAGAAAGGGGAATTTTACCGTAATTGGAAGAATGGAAATATTGTCTACTGCAGTAATGAAAGATTGAAATAAATGCTTTAAATACCCCACTCATCTAACTATTTGTTAAGAGATCTTGCTTCAGAAGAATTCTAAGCTAACATGTGTGTAATCCTAACTATCCTAGGCATGCAATCTGAAATAACCAAACATTTTATTGATGTGCATATGAATGAACACAATAACTCTTTTTTCCTTTTGTCTTTTTTTGTGAAAATGTGAATGCTAAATCTTCTTGGTGATGTGGCAGGTGGGTCAGAGATGGTGGTGAAAGGTCAAATGGCTTGGGAGGCAAATAGGGGTCTTCTCCTATCTTTCTGGATGTTCTTTTCACAAATTGGCCTCAAAACAGGCCACTACAGGTCGTCCTGCAGGATGTCTTAATGCTTCCTACAGGATGTCTTAATGCTCCTACGGGATCTCCAGTATTCCTACAGGATCTGGCCGAGAGAAATAGGAGTGATTTGGAAGGTGGTATAGGGATTAGAGAAGGTGAATGATCAAAGAAACAAGGCAAGGGAGTGGTTGGACTTCTTCAAAGTTCAAAACAGAGTTTGTAAGATGGTTGGATTTGCTCAATAAACCTGGAAAGTTGTTCTTATGGAATGATGAATTGGTTGAGGGACTTAGCGGTTTTTGGTGATCGTGGATGGATGAGGTTAGGCCGAGGTTGTTGTCATGAGATCTTCTTGTACTATTGAAACTCCTACAATACATACATTACTAGAATTTATCCATGAATCATATCAAACAAGGAATATTTCCAATCAGCTTAAGTAAACATAAGTTCATTATTTAGTTTTCTAGTTCATGCATGGAAATACTTGCAGAATATTGTGAAACACCATGAGATCTAATACAAAGTTGAAGATATTAGAAATGACAACTAAAAGCTATTCTTGAAAACTGAAAAGATGTTGGCCTAAGTAGCAGAAAACCCTAAATTCCATAAGAAATCAGAATTCTGTCTTTTTGGGATGAATAAGAGTTTTTTCTCAAACCATGGTCCCTGAAGGGAGGAGTGAGTCCAAATCCACCTGCTATTAGCATTTTTGGTATTCTTTTAGCTCTATAAATCTACTGCTAAATCTATGCACAAATGGAAGCAAACTAATCAACTTCACTACAACTTGTAATGAAACAATGCTAAAATCAATTCAACAATGAATATATGAAATAACCTAAACATACAAGCACAATAAGAGGATTCTTTGCTGCTAGGGTTGGGCCCTAACCCAAGAGCTTTAGCCCTCTAAGTCAACTCAGTGTTGGATCAAGGAAATGCTCATTCTCATTATCATATCAGAAAAATTACATAACAATGTTTTGCCACAAAACTTGAACTCGAAAATGCTTAGTGCTCTTACATAAAAAATATGAATCCTAATGAGGCTCTAGGCCTCCTTATTTATACAACTAAAGTCTCCAAAAACTTCCTTAAATCTAGGGAGGCTTGGCTCCCAAACTCAAGATGAACTGGCTCTTAACTATCATTGGCTCGGCTGCCCATGATCTCCATGACTTGGCTGCTTGCAACTCCGAGATAGTGTGATTTGATTGAGGAATATTCGAATGAGTGAGGATTTAATGAGGAGGATCTATCTCCTATAATCTCTCCTCCTTGTCTCATTTGAGTTTCTGCCCTTAATTAGCCAAAATTGCCATGATTTTCTCTCAAAAACCTGCAATCAATGCACATTAGACCACTAGACATACATCTTACTTTTACTCATCTCATTAAGAAAAATATAATTAAAACATGTAAGGAATTATGAGAAGAGTTGATTTTAATAAGCTTGGAGGTGTATTAAGGTCCATATAGTTACCCAATGATGAGGCTCATCGTCACCCCCTATTGAAAGTGTTGTTCATCCTCTGACCAACTTAATCTATATCCATGTCCTTCATTGCTCTCGTGGCCTCCCTAACATCCCATGATTCTGTTGTAGTTTCTTCTTATTGTGAAAAGAAGCATGCCTTCCTCTCTATCTCTTCCCACTATTTCCTTTCTCCTTCTTCTTTCCTTCCTTCCAACATTCCTAAAAGCAGTGGTGGACTGAGTCTCAAGCCAATCCAATTGAATTTGAGTCTTTTTAGAGCTTGCTTGTACATGGGTGTTTTGTTTAGTGCCTCTCTCATTCTCTGAGGAGAATGGTATTCTCTGATTTTCAGGCTGTAAGGCAAGGTGTTCCATCTCCTTTGGCAAGCTTGCATGTTGTCATCTCCTAGAAATCTGAACATGTCTTCAAAGTGTGTGACTGCTTGCTCTTGTGCAACAAGGTACCTAGGTGCAAGCTTAGGATCATTTGCAATCAGGTTGTGGGTGCTGATGATAGCCATTGGATTGGATTGTTCAACTCTAATCATAAGTGGTTTTGTCTCTTCTCTTGCCATTACCTTTTTCATCTCTGTAGCTCTTTCCTCCTCATGATTCATCCATGATGCTAAGGCCATCAATTGCAAGTCTCCTAGCTTTGAATTTGGGTCCCACACATTCAAATCTATCAAGGCCAAGTTGTGTAGGTAAAACTCAAACATATTTGCTCTATCTTCCAAGGTTCTTTGATCACAGAGATCAATGAATTGTTTATAGTCTTGGAAGGGCATAGTGCCTCTTTGTGCTAAAGTCTTAATTTGGAATTGTAGCCATTGTTCCTTGAGAAACAAGGCATAAGACTTGGCTGGCATCCTGCACTGGATTGCCTCTAAGGATAAACTTTCCATAACTGCCAACTGGCTTTCCCTTTCTTGTAATTGTCCCCTTAGCCATGCATTCTCTACTTCTAACTGAGCTTTCATCATTGCCTCTCTATCCCTTATGCTGCTCAGTTCTCTGCCCATCTCCTTCAATTTCTCCTCCATGTGGCCTACATCCTCCATTCATTTTGATTTGGCAATTTGCATCCACCTATGTGTCCTTTCCATTTATTTGTCAAGTTCAAATAATAAGGGGATGGAAAACTTCTGTGGGATAACCCTACCCCCTTCAATGAACCTGTAGTAAGAGTCGAGGTTGGTTTGTGGACTAGGTTCTCTGAGTTCTGGGTCTTCCTTCTTCGTTTCTTGCTAAGTGATACCTTCTTGGTCCATTTTCTGAGTTTCCTATAGGTTTAATAGTGTTTCCAGTAGGATGGCCTCTGCTTCCTGTAGGTCTTTCTGTTATTCCTGTAGGAGACCTTTTCCCTTTGATGAGGCAGACCTTGTGAAAGGCCTCCTAACATAAGTGATGGGAGATTTTGGAGAGGCTTGTCCTAATGATCCTTCTCCTTGATTTTTCTCAAGAGGAGCTATCTTTTCTTTATGCTTTGGTGAGTCTTCAATGACAATAGGAGTTTTGGTGGGTGTTTGAGGTCTTCCTTGCCTGATCCTTGTGTTTTTTCTTGTCCTAAAGTACATTGTAGTTTGTCTTTGTATCTTCCCTTTGGACTTGATAGGTGTACTTTGGGAAATAAGAGCATTTGTTGCCTCTTTCTAAATGGGTTTTGGAGATACCCTTGGTGATCCTTCCCCTTCTTTGCCTTGAATTGTAACCCTCTATTCGTATTTCTGTTCTATTTCCTCTTTTCCATTCTCCTTCTCATCCTTGTCTTTCTCTTTCTCTTCTTCCTCTAGTTCCTCACTCTGCTCATATGTCTCTTCTTTTGTTTCTTCTTCTGTCTCTTCTTCATTTTCCTCTTCCTTTTCTTCATCTTTTTCCTCCTATGTTTCCTCTTCATTTTCTCCTTCTATTTCTTCATCTTTCTCACTAGCAGTGGGGCTTTTGTCATATTCAAGAGCTTGAATTTCTCCCTCTGCTGCATGTCTCTGAAAGTTGTCCATGTAATAGGGAGTCTTAGGTTTTGTAGAGCATCTTCTAGGATAAGTTTGATCAACCCATGATGGGCTAATTTTTGATGTTTTCCCTCCTGCACTTTGATGCTCATATCTATCATTGATTGAAGAAGAAAGTAGGGTATACTTAATCTATTTTGAGGAGGTGTGTCTACTCCAAATCTCATTTCTTGGAGGAGTCTGAAATGGTATCCATACACCACACTGTATCTCCCTTCACATGATATATATTTAATGAGGTGGTAACTAACTTCATTCCAAGGGTATGGAATGATTTCTCTTCTAACCCCATTTTTGTCCTCCATTGCCTCCTCCTCCTCCAAAAATAATTTCTTATTTGCAAGGGTGTTGTTACCCTTATCTTCTTTTCTCCAAGGTAACCCTAAAAGGAGTGTGGTGATTTTTCTTATAACTTCAGGGGTGATTACTACTGATAGGCCTTTCACCACAGTAGTGGCATGGGTCCTAGTGAGGGGTATGAGTGAGAGAGAAAAGTCTCTGGCCACCTCATCATCATATCCTCTCATTCTTTCAAAGAACCCCATCCAATTGTGCCTTGTGAAAATTTTAACTATAGGACAATGCTCATGAATTCTTACTATGTTTGTGGGTTCCCTCTTGTTAAAACCCCTTGTCATCTTTCCCTGGTAATTGTGGAGGCTTGTATGGATATAATTCAAGAATTTTGGTGGGTGAGAGAGATTTAAATGTTAACTCTGCAATATAATTCTCCTAGACTGCAACTCCCTTAACCAAATGAGGATTTTTTTCTTCTTTTTAACTGGAAAACATGGGAAGGTATAACTCCTACCTCACTAGTTACATTCCGATGAGGTCAACCTTTGATCTCTCCTCCCTTAGTGCCCACTGATAATCCTGTAAATTGATTTCTCTGTATCCTGTAGCTATTCATGTAGGATCCTGTAGATTTTCCTATATGATCATGTCGGTGCTTCCGCGCTACAAAATGCTCACTGTATCTTGTAGGTGCTACTTCAAGAAGGCCGAGGCAACCTCTTTTCGATGAATTCTCGAGATTGTGAATGCTCTTTTAGTGTGGGAATCAGTGTTTTATTTCCTTATATGGATGATCGTGTGGGATGGTGTGCTGGCTACCTAAGTACGAGAACCTCCTTTTGGACCGTTGGTCCCACTGTCAGTGGACCATCATTCCACTTACCTTGTAATCATATCCCACTTTGTTCCTCTGTAACTTAACCATTTTTGGCATTATCTCCTTTTTATTCTGATTTGACTATTGTCACGTGTGGAGTGGTCTAACTATTTTCTCCTCGTTGACTGGCCTAAGTGGCTATGTTAACTGGCCACCTTTGCTTATAAGACCAACTCTTACATAACCCTACATTTTTTATCATATCGTGCTAACGAGAGAGCATGAGTAAGATGACATACCTATGGGTAAGATCCTTTGGTGATGATGCCTATTGGAGAATGATGCCCTTGTGTTGTGTATTTGTTGCATATTTTTTATTGGACTCTTTTGATGCTTGTTTCCTCAGATGTGTAGGTACTGGAGAGTGATGTTGATGATCTTGCTGCTGCTGCTACTGTTGAGCTCTAGAGGAGCTTCCGTAACCTTGGAATCTTTATGCTGAAGATGGATGCAACCTTGTGAAATTTCCTTTGTGGGATAGGCTACTACAGGATTTCCTACAGGAAGCCTACAGGATTTCCTACAAGAAACCTACAGGATGTCCTGTAGTTGCCTCTCCCCTAAACTTTCATGTTTTTTCAGTTCTGGAGCATGAGGATTGTTGACATGAGTAGAGAAGGGTTCTTGTGAATGGTAGGTGAGAGGTATAGCCTTTAGCTATTGTCCCTCTGCCCTCTGTTCTCACCCTCTTCTATTTGTTTTTTTCTTTTTTCTTTTTTGAAAACTGTATATTTTTAATTGACTTATTGGATGGATCAGGGGTATCATGGTGTTGAAAGGCATGGAGATGATGAGGTGGAGTGAATGTTTTATTTTTTTACACAGGCTTTTCATCCCCTTTTCTCTAGGATCACTTTTCTTTGGATTTCAAAGCCACTATAATTCCTACAGGAAACTCCTGTAGGTTTTTAGGGAATCCTGTAGGATTATAGGGAATCCTGTTGAAAACACAGAGCATGTTTAAACTGAGCTAGAGGAGTTCATCAATGGGAGGGATGAAATAATGAAGAATATGAGATTGAGGAATTAAAATATGGATTGTGTAGGTCCTTCTGTTCTTCTCAAGTTGTGCTGACCCTCCTCCCGCTAACGTACAAACAAAATTTTCAAACTTTTTCTTTTCTCTTTTTTAATTTTTTTTAAATTTTTCTCTTTTTTGAAAACAACTAGTCTACCTCCAAGGAGGTTTTCATCCTATTTGCTTGCCATGAGTGCCTCAAAAGAGGTTTTCACGCAGAGATAATGTTTTTTTTTTTCAACACCATTGGGCCGCCTCAAGAGGTTTTCAACCCCGCAGTGGGACTCAGGTGCCTCATGGAGGTTTTCACTTGAGTCTCTTTATTTTTTTTTATTTTTTTCCTCTTTTTTTTATTTCTTTTCCTTTTTCAAGGACTTGATGAGGTAGAAGCCGAGACTTGCTCCACCACCATCATCGTCTTGCTGATGTCATTGATTAATTCTTTCTTTGACAAGGGCTTCTTGTAGACCTTCAATTTGTACCCATTGACAAGTAAAGGGATAGCCTTTGCATCAATGGTTCTTATCTGTATTGAACCATTATCATGACATTTTTCTATGACATTAGGCCCTAACCATCTAGTCCTTAATTTGCCTTTAAAATCATTGTATCTGGAATCATAAAAAAATTCCCAATCACCTTCTTGAAACTATTTGTCCTTTATGTTCTTTTCATGCCAAATCTTCCTTTGAACTTGAGTCACTTCTGTGTGCAGGAGGGCTTGCATCCTAAATTCACCTAACTCATTCAGCTGGAGCAATCTTTCTTGTTGTGGCCTAGTGAGATCTAGATCCAGTTGTGCTTCCATTCTTAAGGTGTTGTATTCAAATTTAATGGAAAACAGGGCCTTCTTCCCATAGACCAGCTCATAAGGAGTGAATCCAGTGGTGGTCTTCCAGGTGGTATTGTAGGCCAAAGTGGCCTCAAATAATCTTCCTACCCAATCCTTTTTGCTATTGCTAATCACTTTGGTCAAAATGCCTTCCAACGCTCTGTTGGTTACCTCCACTTGCCCATTAGCTTGTGGGTTTTAAGGAGTGGATGTTCTATGCTTGACCTTGTGCTGGCTTAAAAAAATTTCAATCATGTGAGATGTAAATTGACTACCTTGATCAGTGGCCAATTCTCTAGGGTACCCAAACTTATAAAATACATTTTCCCTTAAGAACTCAGCCACTTTCTCTTCTGTTGTTGCTTTGATGGCCATGGCTTGAAACCACTTGGTTATATAGTCAGTGCGCACACTGATGTACTACTTTTGTGTGGATGGAGGGTCAATGGGTCCAATGAAATCCATGCCCTTCTTGTCAAATGGCGTGAAAGTCACTTGAGGTTGCAGAGGCATTTCATCCCTTGGGGTAGATTTCCCCATCCTTTGGCACTGATCACACTAACTAGTATACCCCCTCACATCCTAGTGAAGAGTGAGCCAATAACAACCAACTTGCAGCACCTTGAATGTTGTCCTTTTGGCTGCAAAGTAACCTCCACAAGGCTCATCATGACAGGTCAGAAGGAGGTCAAAGACTTCCTCCTCCCTGACACATCTTCTCATAATTTGATTTGGGCCTAGTTTGAAGAGGTTTCCCCCAATCCAAGTGAATGGGGTGCTCTTCCTCACAATCTTACTCTTTTTCTTTGAGGACAAATTTGGTAGAAATTGCGCAAACACCAAGTAATTTTCTATGTCAGCAAACCATGGAGAGAGAACTGAAATGGCGAATAAGTGTTCATCCGCTAACTGGTCATCAACCATTCCTTCCTCCCCTGCAGGAAAATTCAATATGGATCAAAAAATCTGCAACAACATTCTCCTTTCCAGGATTATCAATAATAGTTAAATCAAATTGTTGCAATAAAAGCAACCATCTATTAATTCGAGCATTTACGTCAGGTTTATTTATCAAGTATTTAATTGTAGCATGGTCAGTATTTAAATTTGTTTGGTAACCTATAATGTAATGCCTAAATTTGTTCAATGAATGCACAACAACTAGGAGCTCCTTTTCAGTCACTGTGTAGTTCAGTTCGGCTTTTGACAGATTCTTACTAATGAAGTAAATGGCATAAGGTAGCTTGTCATCTATCTAGCCTAGAGCTGCTCCTATGGCTTTGTGAGAGGCATCAACATGTATATGGAAAGGAAGAGCCCAATTTGGGCCTCAGAGAATAGGTGTAGTAGTCAACTTGTCCTTTAGGGTGTCCAAGGCCTCTTGATAGCTTTCTGACCATAAAAATTTAGAGTCTTTGGCCAATAACCCAAATAAAGGAGAAGCTAACTTGCTGAAGTCTTTTATAAATCTCCTATAGTATCCATATAAGCCTAGAAAAATTCTGACATCCCTCTGTTTTTGCGGAGGTGGGACCCTTTGGATGATGGCTATCTTATTCAGGTCCACCTGCAGTCCTTTATGGGATATTGAATGACCTAGAACAGTCCCTGCAGTCATCAAGAACTCACATTTTTCAGGGCTAAGGGACAAGTTCATTTCAATGCATTTGTTCAACACCTTACCCAAGTTGGAGAGAGACTCCTATAAATCACACCCATAGGGTGTAAAATCATCCATATAAATTTCCACTAGATCATGGACAAGCTCGGCAAAGATACTCAGGACTGCCCTCTGGAAAGTGGCAAGGGTATTGCATAGGCCAAAAGGAAGGAAAATATAAGCGAAAGTACCCCAAGGACAAGTGAAGGTGGTTTTATCCTGGTCCTCTGGGCTAATTTGGATTTTATTGTACCCACTGAACCCATCTAAGAAAGAGAAAAAAAAAATTCCCTACCAGGCCATCCAACACTTGGTCAATGAAAGCTAGAGGGAAATGGTCCTTCTTTGTTGCTTTGTTTAACTCTTTGTAATTGACAAAAATCCTCCACTTCCCATTTTTCTTTGGAACCAACACCAAAGGAGAAATCCACTCACTGTCCGAGATAGGGTAAATGAATCCCACATCCAACAGCTTTTGCGGTTCTTCCTTGACTATATCCTTGAGAGATGGATTCATTCTCCTTTAGGGCTATCGGACTGGTTTGCAACCTTCTTTGATATAAATTTGGTGAGTACACACCGAGGGGTGCACTCCCCTCATTTATTTGTAACTCCAAGCAAAGGCATCCAGATGTTCCCTTAGAATGTTGCACAACTCTTCTTCTTGGTGTATAAAAAGAGAGGGGTTGATTTTCAAAGTTCTCTCAGGGCTGAATTCTATTGTTTTGACACCAATAGGGTTTGAATCAACTAAGCATAGGTCAATTTGATGGTTTCTATTGGTTTCATCTACTACTTCCTCTAAGGACAAGGTGTTGAGAGTTGGATTTTGGAGCATGTGCTGAATCAAATCATCTTCATCCACTTGTCATCCTCCCATGGCAGTTTCTAGGGTATAGAATTGGGCAGAGTAGACTTCATCTTCTTCCTCCTCTTCTAGCCATAAAGGTAGATCATGTTCTAAGGATGGATGAGCAGGAGGGTACACAACTGCTTGGACAGATGCCCATTTTTGATAGTCATGTTTCCAGCCTACAACTGATGTAGGCATCGATAGTGGCTAACCAAGGCCTCCCAACTATGAGAGGATAACCATTAAGCTTGGACTTAGGATGGAGAACTAGGAAGTCTACCGGGTACTCCCAGTAGTCAATGGAGACCATCACATCTTCAACAATCCCCTCAGGGGCTATTGTGGAACAGTTTGCAAGCCGCAAGACTTTTGCGGTCTTTCTTAATGAACCCTGGAGATTTAGCTTGAGCATGGTGTCCTTAGTCATTATATTAATGGCGGCCCAAAGATCAATCAAGGTGTGTGGGACAATGGTACCATTGATGTGCACATCTACTACAGGGCTTCCAGGGTCTAAATACTTTGGGAAATTACCTGCCCCAGCATTAAGTCGGATAGCTTCCCAATGACATTAATGGTAGGGATGTCTCTTTTTCACCTCCCTAGATGCTTGAAACACTTCTATTTAATCAGCTTGTTGTATATAGGTACATCCTTAATGGCTTGGTGAAGTGGTATTTTGACACCTAGATTTTTCAATTCACCCAGAAGTTCATTCTCTTCTGGGGTAGGCTAGACTGGATGAGTTAATATTTTAGGAAAGGGTGGTGGATTCACTCTAGGCATACTTTCCTCTCTTTCTTCCTCACTCTCCCTAAGTGGATATGGAGGTTGGTTTTTCGGGACTACTCTCCCAGACCTTAATTTGATTTCCTGAATTTCCACAGCATAAGCAGGGTAAGATGTCTCTCCACTGTATACTTACTGTGCTTATCTATTGTTTGAGTTTAGATTTGGTCGGGCAGGCATCTGAGGTTGTTTAGGTGGAGCAGGGTGTAAAATATGTGGTTGAGTAGGAGGTGAAGGAAATAAAGTTGGAGCATTGTTGTATGGGGACCTCCAGCCCTGGGGTGGTGCATTCCATTGAGGCTGTGGAGGAGTATATGGCTGAAATGAGTGGTTGGTCGATTGGGAATGGGACTCAGGTGCAAAAGACCAAGGAGAAGGTGTAGACCAAGAGGGATGAGTAGGGGCCCCCCAAGAAGGAATGGATGTGTTTTGGTTAGGGTTGTAATATGCATAGGATGACCCTTGCATGCCCTTCTGGTATGGTCGAGGCCCATGAGGTCTCCTTCGATTTATGTAGAAGATTTGTTCAGTCACCCCTTCAATTCCTTGATACACAACTTTTAGTCCAGGTAGAGAAGGGTACTTATCTGTGGAGTGGTTTTCTTCACAGACCGAGAAGATTTTTATAAGGTTTAATGGATATTCGCTCCTAGGGTGCCTCCTTATGCATCTAGGGTAGAAGATGGCTAATTCTCTCTCTGCTTCCTCATGATTTCTCTTGATGTGCATAGTGTCCATCTGTAGGGAAAGGGTTTGCAGCATTTCACTCTTGAAATCTTCTAGTATATTTCCAATTTCACCTTTTATGGATGTGTTGGAAGAGGATGAGTTGGCCACTGGTTGAATACCCCTACCCTTTTTCCTAGCTACCCTAGAATGGTTATTAAACAAATTGTTGATATCTTCATAGGGTAGTTGGTAGATTTCCCCTCCTGCTAGCAAGTTTAGGGTATCCAGAAGGTCTTCCCTAACCCCCCTGAGTAGGACTAGCTTTAGTGACTCAGGATCAAGTGTGCACTTGGCCCTTTTATAGCTAAGCTGGAATATTTCCTCATAATCCTCTAAGGATTCATGTCCCAAGGTCATTCTAAAAATTTCCTCTTTAGTGTCTTTGGACCTACAGTAGTCCCGATACTTATTGTTGAAGGCTTGCTGCATCTGAGCCCAAGTTGTGATGCTATCCCCAGGTAAACCCATGAACCAGCGCAAAGTTGCATCCTTGAGAGTGGATGGGAATAATTTCAACTTCTGATCATCAGTGGTGTAATAATAGGTTCTACATATGACAAAAAAATCAAACAAGAAAGTATCTGGATCTTCTGAGGTCAGGCCATGGAAGTGAGGAAGAGCAAAGGGGCTTATGTTTTTCATCTTCGCATCCCCATTGGTTTCTCTAATGGGAAAATCACCCTCAATTATTCCTCTATCTCCTCTGTCATTCCTATTTTTAGCCATTAAGTCATTTAGAATGGGTTCTCCTTCTTCTTCTTCCCCTGTAGGCTCTTCAAAAATATTTGGTTGTTCGCCTAAGGGGTCCTCCAATTCACAGCCACCGAAGAAGAGGGAAGGTTGGTTGTTTGAAGTGGTGGGGGTATTTGGCAGAAATTTTCCTAAGTTATCCCTATTCCTACGAGGCATGAAAGAAGTGTTTTTGTTTTGTTTTGTGTTTTTTCAAGATTTGAGACTAATTGCAGAATTGAAATAACAAACTAAATGGATATTAACTGCTAAATGAAATCTCACTTGCAGAATGGAAAAGAAGGAAAACCAACTTACAATTACTCTTGCGGAAATGAATATAACAGTAGAATGAAAGAGATAAAAAATAGAAGAAAGAAAGCAGAAATCACATCTTACTCAGGCACCTCCCCGACAACGACGCCAAAAAGTGATGAGCAACAGTATTGCAGCAACAATGTTGCAACTCCTAGGGCTACCAACTTCACTTTATCAACCTGGGGTTCGTATAAACTTAGAGGTGGCAGTGCTATATACACAAGAAAATGCAATGGGTCCACTCTTTGTCACTGCTGAGCTGGCGATAGACCACTATGGTTTCTCAAACCAGCCTTCTATTGATTCAGAATAAGTTTGATTACCAATGAAGAAAGGGGAATTTTACCCTAATTGGAAGAATGGAAATATTGTCTACTATAGTAATGAAAGACTGAAATAAATGCTTTAAACACACCACTCATCTAACTATTTGTTAAGAGATATTACTTCAGAAGAATTCTAAGCTAACATGTGTGTAATCCTAACTATCCTAGGCATGCAATCTGAAATAACCAAACATTTTACTGTTGTGCATATGAATGAACACAATAACTCTTTTTTCCTTTTTGTCCTTTTTTGTGAAAATGTGAATGCTAAATCTTCTTGGTGATGTGGCAGGTGGGTTAGAGATGGTGGTGAAAGGTCAGATGGCTTGGGAGGCAAGTAGGGGTCTTCTCTTATCTTCCTGGATGTTCTTTTCACAAATTGGCCTCAAAACAGGCCACTACAGGTCATCCTACAGGATGTCTTAATGCTTCCTACAGGATGTCTTAATGCTTCCTACAGGATGTCTTAATTGCTCCTACAGGATCTGGCCAAGAGAAATAGGAGTGATTTTGAAGGTGGTATAGGGCTTAGGGAAGGTGAATGATGGAAGAAATAAGGCAAGGAAGTGGCTAGAATTCTTCAAAGTTCAGAACAAAGTTTGTTAGATGGTTGGATTTTCTCAACAAACTTGGAAAGTTTTTCTTATGGAATGATGAACTGGTTGAGGGACTTAGCGGTTTTTGGTGATCATGGATGGATGAGGTTAGGTTAGGGTTGTTGTCATGAGATCTTCCTACACTATTGAAACTCCTACAATACATACATTACTGGAATTTATCCATGAATCATATCAAACAAGGAAGATTTCTAATCAACTTAAGAAAACATAATTTCATTATTTAGTTGCCTAGTTCATGCATGGAAATACTTGCATAATATTGTGAAACACCATGAGATCTAATACAAAGCTGAAGATATCATAAATGACAACTAAAATCTATTCTTGAAAACTGAAAAGATGTTGGCCTAAGTAGCAGAAAACCCTAAATTCCATAAGAAATCAGAATTCTATCTTTTTGGGGCTGAATAGGAGTTTTTCCTAAAACCATGGTCCCTGAAGGGAGGAGTGAGGCCAAATCCACCTACTATTAGTTTTTTTGGTATTATTTTATCTCTCTAAAGCTACTACTAAAGCTATGCACAAATGGAAGCAAACTAATCAACTTCACCACTACTTGCAATGAAACAATGCTAAAATCAATTCAACAATTAATCTATGAAATAACCTAAGCATACAAGTACAATAAGAGGAGCCTTTGCTGCTAGGGTTGGGCCCTAATCCAAGAGATTCAACCCTCTAAGTCAACTCAGTGCTAGATCAAGGAAATTCTCATTCTCATTATCATATCAAAAAAATTACATAACAATGTTTTGCCACAAAACTTGAACTTGAAAATGCTTAGTGCTCTTACATAAAAAAATCTGAATCCTAATGAGGCTCTAGGCCTCCTTATTTATACAACTGAAGTCTCCAACAAATTCCTTAAATCTAGGGAGGCTTGGCTCCCAAACTCAAGATGAATTGGCTCTTAACTGTCACTGGCTCGGCTACCCATGATCTCCATGACTCAACTGCTTGCAACTCCGAGCTAGTGTGATTTAATTGAGGAATATTCAAATGACTGAGGATTTAATGAGGAGGATCTAACTCCTATAACCTCTCCTCCTTGTCTCCTCCTTGTCTCATTTGAGTTTCTACCCTTAATTAGCCAAAATTGCGATGATTTTCTCTCAAAAACCTGCAACCAATGCACATTAGACCACTAGACATACATCTTACTTTTACTCATCTCATTAAGCAAAATATAATTAAAACATGTAAGGAATTATGAGAAAAGTTGATTTTAATAAGCTTGGAGGTGTATTAAGGTCCATATAGTTACCCAATGATGAGGCTCATCATCCTAGTGAGTAAAAGTAATGAGTAGCAGATGTCTGTCAATTTGCTCTATCAGATAACAAAGATATGGTTGACATACAAAGTGGTGAAAAAAATCATACTAAAAAATACCAGTTTCCTAGCCACGAGAAGAAAAAATCCATCAATTTAGGAGAGATGTGAAATAGCCTAACAATAAGAACAAAATTTCACGAGGAAAAAGAAGAATGTGAAAACCGACTGCTTACACAAAAAGGGTGCAAGAGATCAAAATTACGCTATCAAAAGTTAGAAAACAATGTATAATCATCTCAATCCAAGAAAATACACCAGATCTAAAAATCAAATTGATAACTAAAATTTGCTCAACAAATTTTTGAGGAACAAACAGAATGAATTCAAGTAAAAATTTTAGAAATTGGGAACTAACTATAAATATTCTCTTTAATGGTTTATTATCATTTTCCTATGACGTTCAAAAAATACTGAAATTTGATTTTCTTTAATACAAGTTTTTGCAACGCAAAATATAAATATGCCAATAAATATGTTAATATCAGTTGCATGGAAAAGGACCTACTTCTCTGACTGATCTGAGGAAGTCCTTCTAGAAATTCGACCAGATTTGCTCCTACTTCTGAATCAACATTTTTGCATGACTGCATAGCCACATGTAAATACTTCATTCAGGAAACCTTGGTCACTCCATTATATGACTCTTTTTCATTGATATAATCCATGAGCAGCTAGAAGGTACAATTTGATGGTTCTATTACCATTACACCAGAGTTGAAGAGTGTTGTGTTATTTCCAGTTGTTATCTCTAGCATACCAAAAATAAAATCTATGTTCCTGAGGATAAGTAAGTTTGCATCAATAAAAATTATCTTGTCATAGTCTGTAAGCTGCCAAAGATAGAACTTACTATAGTGCCATTCATTGGATTCACTGGATGCATCATGCTCAACCTGTGGGTTTCTAATCCTTTCAATTTGCCTTTTGGTTTCCACAATCTAGTTTCTAATCCTTTCAATTTGCCTTTGGGTTAGAACCTGTTAGGCGAATGCTCCAATCAACTGTAATCGTTCCACGGATATAAAATTTTTTCCAGTGCAGAATTGTAGCATATGGTTCACGCTTAGGGTTCCCTGAATATAGCCTAGATGTTTATGTAAATGCAAAAAGGAAATCTTTTTAGAGCTGCCAATGCAGCAACAAGTGGAAACATGGTATGATCATGCCATTAGAGAGGGGAAGGAAAAAGAATTCTAGAATCTAACCTTTACTTTTGAGAGGCACTACAAGCTCACAGGATCCAACTGGGAATCTTATCTTTAACTTCAATGCTTTCAAGTGGGGATCATACAACCATGTGGTATTCTCGTGGGCTATAAGATCCTTACAGGTAAAAAGGTTCGACATCAGCCAACATTATGTTATAAGAATCACATGTACTTTGAACCCCTTCATTGTTGCAACCATATTTGCAACTGCTAGTTGCAAATGGAGATGAACAACATATCTCGACCAATTGTTCTCCCATTTCTAACAAGGCAACTTTGCGGAATCCACGTCGAACCATGTAAAAAATTGCCTACTAAAACCGAGATGTTTGCAGTGCATGACCATCCCTGCCCAAAGCCACATTTAGCACAATCGCTTTTCCAACACAAGGAGCATACATGTTTTCAAAATTGACACAATTATTTCAACTTCGACACACAATTATTTCAATTGTGAAGAAAAGGACCATATCCTACAAAAACAAGATGATTTTTCAAAATTATACTTGCAGTGGATTGTCTAATTCCATGGTCTCCTATTTCTACCTTATTCGCTTCACAATGGTGGATTCAAGAGCTCAAATTTTCCTAGAATCCATAAAATCCCATGCCGGTTGCACCAACCATAAATTTTCAAAGCTCTGTAGTATGTCACAATATAGAGCTTTATGTCAAACATTTATTGTTTTGTCATCTTCACAGGTAATAATACACAATTGTTTGTTGGGATGTGAAAAAAGAAGGTCATTTACACAACATGGGCATCAATATTCCAAAAGAAATAATGTCTTAGATGTGAAAAAGTAGTGAATTCACTCAAGCAAACAATACAAGAAATTCAATACATGGAGAAACGAGAAGCATTTTTTTGTAACTTAGGGCTCAATTATCTTTGTAGATAAGTTCAAGTTTATTATAAGAAGGCTCAATTATCTCTGTAACTAAGTTCAGGTTTATTATAAGAAGACTGAATATGCGGGGCCAAATACCCCCATGTGCTGCAGCAAGCCATTACCAACATGGAAGGAATATTTGTTGATTTGGTGAATGATCGATCATTGAATCCTTCGCTTACTACTCCTAACCTATAACTGATTGATCATGAATCCTTAGCTTACTACTCCTAACCTTGGAAAGAATATTAACAAATGTGGGGTCTTATAGCATGAAGGACACTTGCGCAATAGACGAGCCTACATTTTAGGTTGTCTGGTAAATTATCATCCAAAACTAAATGAATTAAATAATATAAAATTATTAATCAATAAATCAAACAATATAAAACCTCTGATTAATTGTTTTTTTGTTATTACTAACTCACCATGCATCAAGCCAATTGTGCAATATAATCTGCATGTATTAAAAGTGTGGTTTAATACTAGGAAAATGGTTCTATAAGCACACGTTAATCATTGCCATTAAAACCAACCTATTTATCCACCGCTAACATTTTAGCCAACACCTGCATACCCTTCGCCATGGGTAAGAGGTCCAGCATCTCTGCAACACGCCCCATCACTGTTAAAGGTCTAGATTACTAAATTGCATGTAAAGCATATGCAAGCACTAAATCCTTCTGCAAAACATTAAGCAAAGGATCATAAATGTCCTCATAGCCCATATTCCAAAAGCATTCAATTTCAGCCCAATCTTGTTTTAGAAGGCCACGTTCACTCAGTTGATTATAACCACCATTAATCAGTGCCATTAAAACCAACCTATTTCTTTGTCGCTAACATTTTGGCCAGCACCTGTGAACCCATTGCCACCAATAAGAAGTCCGGCACATAGGCAACATTCCCCACAACTAGTTAGAGGTCCAGATAACTTGATTATAGGTAAAGCATACGTAACTGCCAAATGTTTTTTAAAAACATTAAGAAAAAGATCACAGATGTCCTCATATTGCAAAAGCATTCAGTTTCTACCCAAAATTGGGTTGAGCTCTACGGTGAGGAAGGTTGGAGGCAGAACTATCCAAGGAAGGTTCAGGAGTGAGGTGTCAGCAGAACGTCGGAGGAGTAAAGCGGTGACCTTGCTGTTGTGCAAGGGTTCTGCACTGAAGAGGTTGTTGGTAGCGATTGTGGTAGCCTAGGGCGAATGAAGAAATGATATTTGCAAGAGGCAGACTCGCAGTGCGTCAAGGGGATTTACGAGCAAGTGAGGCGACAATAGGCAGAGGTGCCTATCATACTTATTGATTGTAAAAGAGTTGTAGACAGAGGTTGTGATACCCTAAATGAGATTTGCAGGAGGCATACGTCAAAGGGGTTTATGAGCAAGTGATGTGGAAATAGGCAGAGGTGCCTATCATACTTATTGACTGTAAAAGAGCTGCAGACATAGGTTGCAATGTCTTCTGTCTGCGATAAGTGTAGATTTCATTGTTCCAAGTCACGACTCATGGGATATCTCATTGTTAATTGTGGAGCTTCCAGATGAATAAATGTGGACTCAAACATCTTATTGGATATCCATGATACCCGATGTTGTGAAGAGAGGTTTGACATAATCAAGTTTTGAATTTTTTTTACCACTGTGTTTGTATGTATCGCAAGACTCTTTTGAGGACTGGTTGATGATGTCTTCAATCTAATAGGGTTGTAGATGCGCAACCTGTGGGCGTGTAACATAGATGCAAAAACTTTGTTGGTTCGATCCCTATCATTGTCATGTTGTGATGTAGTGTTGCGATGCGGTCAATTCGAGCAACGATTATCAGATCACTTTGTTGTTGTTTGATCCCTGTCATTGTGATGAAATGTTGTGATGCGGTTAATTTGAGTAAGGATTATCAGAGGTCTTTGTTGCAGTTCAGAATCAGTGGGAGCTCTATAATTGTGATGCAATGTTGTGATGTGGTTAATTCGAGCAAGTATTATCAGAGGTCTTTGTTTACGTTCAAAGTTGGTGGGAGCACTATAATTAGGTCCGAAGATAAGATTGCAAACCGATTCTTTCTAGCTTGCGGCACTTGTAAATTTAAATTTTATTTGATAGGTAGCAGCAAGGCAGTGACATGGTGGTAGCTAGTAACCGAGAGAGTTGTGCTGAGCGAAGATAGATTTGAATTGGTAGCCATGGCCGATGGCTAACATGCCATGAGACACGCAACCTAACATGCCATGAGACGCACATCCCAACTTGCCATGAGACACTGGGATTGCAACATGCTATGAGACACTGGGTTACAAGTAAGAGCCTGAGACAGGTATTTGTGACAACATTTTATGTTTTACATTAAGAGCCTGAGACAAATATTTGTGACAACATTTTATGTTTTACATTAATACTAGAAGTAATGGACACACATCCCAACTTGCCATGAGACACTGGGATTGCAACATGCTATGAGACAGTGGGTTACAAGTAAGAGCCTGAGACAGGTATTTGTGACAACATTTTATGTTTTACATTAATACTAGAAGTAATGTTAACATTAGGAAAAATGGTTGGACGGTACTTTCTTTAATACAAAGATGGTATATTTTTCTCTATCTCGGGAAGAGGCTAAATAAGATCTCTAATTTTTCAAACCATTCATTAGATAATACAAATTCGTGTTAGTGTTTAATAGGTGTCAGTGTTTAATACAAAGTTGGTATCTGCCTCTCTGCCTTGGGAAGAGGCTAAATAAGATCTCTAATTTACTATTCATTGGCTAATACAAATTCGTGTCAGTGTTTAATAAGTTCAGCAAAAATTGAATACAACATATACACCGAAACTTTCGTTAAAACATTTTTAATCCCTACATGCCGCACATATTCCAATGCATATCGATTACAAGAGTCCCGGACTAATAATATACAAAAATGAATTATTTACATATTATAACTAAATACAATTAATATAAATTAATATGACACTCTAAACTATCATAATTTATATGAAGAACTCATAGTACTATTAGTAGTGATTAAATGAGAAAAATGATATAACTTAAAGGTCATTTTAAATGAATGGAAAATGTTATCATAAAGAACAATCTTTATTAAGAATTCATGATCTTTTTTATCAGTTGGAAAGAGAAAAATTACTTTTCAAATTAATTTGAGGTTAGGTTACTGTCAAGTGAGAATTAGGGAAGAAGGAAGTAGCAAGTCTGTTTCTCAAACAAGGTATGGTCATTATGAATTTGTAGTGATGTTTTTTGGGTCAAAAAATGTGTCAACTATTTTATGTGTCTAACATTGAATGGATTGTTTAGAAATTATCTATACAAAATTGTTACTATATTATTAGATGATTTATTTATTTATTCCAAGGGAAACAAATAAAATAAACCACATTTTGAGTATGGTTCTATAGGTGTTGAGAGAGCATGAATTATATGCTAAGTTGAGAAAATGCACTTTGTATTAAAGACAAATCCACTATTTGGGCCACATTGTCTCAAAGGAGGGCAAAGTAATGGATCTAGAATAGATTCAGACAAGCAAATAGTGGCCAATGCCAAAGAACATTTCAAAGGTAAAATATTTTCTAGAGTTGTATGGTTACTATAGTAGATTCATTGAAGGTTTCTCCAATATTGAAGGATTAAACTTTCATTTCACTACAAACTACAAAGATAATTTTTAATACTTACAAGATTTACTAATTGGTATACTTGTTTAAAAGATTGTAGACCCAAATGAGGATCTTTTTGTGTGCGTAGATGCATGCAAGGAAGGAATTTGTTGATTCCTTTCCCAAAATGGACATGTTATTTGTTATTAATTAATGAATCTCAAATACCATGAAAATAATTTTACAACCCATGACTTGAAGTTTATAGCCATTGTACATGAAATAAAATGTAGATACATTATCTGATGGGATGAACATTTGAGTTGAGGACAAACCACAAAGGTCTAAAATATTTGTTTGAGTAACCTACACTAAATGATAGAGGGTGTATGAGATGTGTGTGGCAACGATTAGTTTTTATATTTCAAAGAAGTATAGTGTTGGAGGTTGTAATAGTAGACTAACAATATGTGCAGGTTAAAGAAGGTTTACAATAAGATAATGTATGCAAGAAATTTAAATATTACAGGATGGAAGAGGATGGAGTCCTCCTGTGCAAGAACAAAGTCCATGTTCCTAATTCTCCATAATTAGGAAAATTGGTACTAAAGGAGAAGCATAACATACCTTATGTTAGACATCTAGTATATCAGAAAATACTTACAACCATAAGAGGCCAATGTTTTAGCTAGGAATGAAGGAGGATGATCCAGATTGGACCATCATATTGTTTGTCTTCCATCTCAGCGCATTCAGAGTGGAAAAAATGGAAGACTCATCTCATGGGGTCGTTTTTACCAGCGGGACCCAGTTTGGAAAAATGAGGTTTGAAACCTTCCGGGACTGTTTTGAAGCATCAAATGACGTTTTTTCGGGGGTAAAAATTTTCTGCTTTTGCACAACACCTTTTCATGCTATTCTACACATAAATATCTTTCCAACGGCACAAGAAGCGCGTCAACCCCCATTATTCATGGAAAATGGGCTAGCCACATGTTTTTGATGTAAAAAAATCTAGAAGAGTCTATATTGTAACTCTAGTTAAGAGTTGATGTAATCAAACTTAACCACTAGTAGGCTATCAGGTTGTGTTATAGTTGAGCCATTAAGAGGAAGAGGCATTCCATTCTTCCGAGATAATTTTGTTCCATAGTTGAGAAAATATAGTCAGGGTATATAGGAGGTAGAGCACACAGAGAGGATCTATGCACTATATCATCCCACGAGCCACAAACATTACCTTTTTGTACCTGTAGCCATATTTTCAGACAAAGAAAGAGAGCGAAGTGACCTCACCTTGTAGTTGGGTTTTCTCTCGAAAGGGTTTCCCAAAGAGAATATATTGTGTCTTATGTGTGTGTGAGCTCATTTTTCCATTCTCTACTTTTATGCATAATTTTCATTCGCATGCATGCAGTAGTTACAGTTAAATCTACAAATCTAGAATTTTAATAAAACTGTAATGGTGTTAAAAAATAGTATTTTAATATATTATTATCAAATCGTTTGTGACGAAATATCCAGTGGAATATCTGCAATAGTTTACAAATCACGGGATGTGGCTGATTACATAGCCAATTTTATGGAATGTCAAAATGTGAAGGATGAGCACAAATATCCTATAAGATTGTAACACCCTCCTCCCACATTTACCCAAGTTAATCGGCCTATTGGGGTAAACATGTGACGAAGAGTTACTATTATATTATTCAACCTCATAGATCACCTTAAGGAAGTGGAATATGCAAACCAAAACCTTACTGACTTCCCTCAGGTTCTACAGGACCCCCAAGGGCTAAACCAAACTTCTAGGTGTCCAAACCTTGAGTTAACTTGTTTTTTCACTGGTCTGAACCCTGAGTCGCATGCACAAGTCTACAAGGGAGAGACTGTAGGCCTCTAGTTGCATGCAAAATCTTGTAATGGAGAGACTGCAGTCTTTTTCAGTGATTTCTGTGCTTGCAACAATGAGATTTGAGCCACTTTTTCAGGGCTAGGATCCAAACCACTTCCCAAAACTTGATGAGACTTTCCAAAACAATAAATGACACAAACACAAAGCTTCTAAAACAAAACTTGATCAAGGAATTTACCTAACCAAGCCTAAACATGCCATACATTTCGTCGAACACATTATGAACATGTAATCTAGAGGCTATAAATGCATATCTGAACATAAAGGTTTTATACTTATATGAAAATCACGAAGAAGGTCTAATGCATTCTCATAATAGCTACAATAAAATATATTAGGTCATGCATTCAATAGCCATTCATTTACCAATGAAAACATGTTAAGAGCCATAACTAAAATCTATCATGAAACCATGCTTATAACCAGCGTATAACCAAAAACATATCAGTTATAGAACAACCATTAAAGCCACATAATAACAAGTACAAATACTCATGAAATACAAGGGGAAAATATCTCTTATTAATATATGAAAAAGTCAACCAAGTTAGGTACTTCCATATACCGTCTAACCATATATTGGGCTGAACCAAAACTTTCTTTCGACTAATCACCCCCGTGCCATATTCCAAGCATGAATGTGGGAATCGCAACAAAACCGACCATGCTTCTCAGGATTTACCGCATATCCCACCAAAAACAGGTCAAGGATTTCCAGGCTCGAAGAGAGCACCTATACAACCAGGATTTACCATATATCTTGCCATATATTGGTCAAGGACTCCTAGGCCCAAAAAATAAACATACACTACCAGGTGTGATGCAGGCAAGTTCCCTCTGTGGACAGAGGAAACCCCTCTAGCCCTAGAGTGGGTCTAGTCACAGCAAAGACAATACCAAAGAAAATTTCCTTAGAAAGTTGATTCCATGAAGGCTTACCTTCAAACCGTCATTCGATGGAGTTCCTGTTGTGTTGCTCTAGCTTTCGTTCTTCTAATCACTTGTACCTAAAATCAACATACAGAACATAACCACAAACATAATAAAGTATGACAAAAACTATCTACTTAAAGAGTCAAGGAGATTCAAGCTATCATTATGCATTTAGAAATATGATATAGGAAATAAGCTATTGATTTGTATTAATATAAATCAAAGTAGAACTTACAACCAAGCCTTGACGTCATAAGCCTCCTCGAAGGGTCCTGTCAGCATGTCCCCACAAGCATTCACTCGTATATTGTCTCCCAAAAGATGAACAACTCTCTCTCCTACCCAAAGGCTAATACTAGAATACTATTATAATCAAGTTAACTCCACTCAAAACCATCCCAAGATAAGTTACATGAGAGGCTACTTCCACACATTAGCAAAAACTCTCTACTCTCATTATTGAATTCTTGGACTCTAAAGCTAGTTGATCTCAGTCATGGAGGAAGTATTTATAGGAAGAGGAGCTTCCATAAAAGATGGGAGAAAGAGCTTATCTCTTTGAGAGGTTACACAAAAGGTGAAACAACCTTCCCAAAGGAGAGAGGCAAGCTCATTTGATCCAACAACCAACCCTAGGACCATCCATGAAGCTGTTACACTTCGAAGCTTCGACGAGTTGTTTAAAAAACATGCCAAAAGTAGCTCGTTGTTGGTTCAACACAAAGAAAGTGCGAAGACTTCGCTAGGGCTAGTGCAATATTGGCCATCTTCGCGGGAGTAACAACTGTTGGCCGGCGATGACCCAGAAACACAAGTAAAAAAGGGTCTTCTCCAGGAGAAGTAAACTGAGAGATTCTTCTTGAGGTGATAAGGAAAACCTTAACACATAATTTATAACATGACACAAGGCAGATGTCAAGAACACGGACCGTCAGTGTCCAGAATTAGGGAATGCGGAGACAGTGACAAATTACTTTGTAACAGATGCCCCCTAAAGCATGAAGGTCGAGAGAGTGGGAGGGGTGAAATGCTTTACGAATCCATAACCGAAACATAACACCATTGTGGAGAACCTACAACAGAAGTACAACTGATATCTCTGATACATGAATACATAGTGAAAGGAAATATACGTGGATAAGGCATGGGCGCAGCCATCCATAAGATAAACATAAATGATCTGTGGTATGGACGTAGCCATCCAATAAAAAGGACCATATGAAAGACTCAGGTATGGTCATAACCATCTAATCAAAAGAGTCATGTGTACAATCATGAACCAATCCACACAACCTGGGCTCGTGTAATCTGAACCCAGGGTCTTGAATCCCAACCCGATCAATGGTACAAACTCTAATATGCGAATAGATGTGCTGAAGTCGAGCATACTAGAAAATCACTTGATTACCGGTCAATGATGAAAACTGTTAACAAGCGCGAGAGAGACCACTAGTAATGTCAATGGTTCTCAAGGTACCACTAGTACAATCCACGAAGTGTGAAGAATGATCTGAAGTTGAACACCCATGAAATCACTCAATCAAAGGCCAATGATGAAAGCCTGTCATCGAATGTGAAGAACTTGCCATTAGGGCATGAAAGCTCCAAGTTACCAGAAAGGAGTCTCTAGATCAATTTCCTGGATAGTGAGCTAAAGTCGACAGGAAGTGATCGGTCGAAGGAGGGCCATAATGTTTCCCACATCATCGACGCGAGACAAAGGAACAAGATGAATGTGGATGAGACATAGATTCAGAGGAAAATGTGCAAGGGTACAAACTGCAGAAGGATTAAGCTCTTGAACATATCAGCGACATCACTCCTAAGTGTGGCAACATTTTGGTACCAAGGGATCAAAGGTCGTAATGATGCAGCAAGGATTAGATGGAATGAGGCAAAACCCGGAAGGCCAACGATAAAGTGAGGATATCCCAACCTAACATGAAGCAGAAAGAGTGTCGATGTTCAAGAGCGACAAGCTGTCGTAACAATTAATACAACCAACAGATTACTTCCAAATTTCCCCCCACCATTGTTGGCGAGTACCCCAATTATTTTTGAAACACAAGCTTGAAGGGGATATCATATGCTTGTAATGTAAGTTTGTCCTTCGGAAAAATCTGACCTAGTCAGTTTTTAACAAGCCCTAGGAAGGAGAAGCTCGGTCTTGTCATAATGACAAATCCAATGTCGTCAGGGTTTAACGAGTCTGACATAGGGAAAACTCGGAGCCTTTTTCATATTTAGAGAGTTTGAAAAAGACACAGGAAAGAAAACTCCAAAAGTCCCTTTTCGTAAATTTGTCCCTCGAATTCGATAGGTAGAAAACAATACCCAAGGGAACCTATTGATCATGATAGATCAACATATACCTTTTTCGTAAGTAATCTATCACAGTCCGTAAAAGGGGTAAACTTATACTGGGTAGATGACGCTTCACAACTTTTAACGAGTTCAAAGTGACAAGAGCTCGGAAATATTTTCATTTTTAAAGGGTTGGAAAAGAGCTAAAAGTTGACCTCCCATTTTTATTCTCTTTAACGAGTCAAAAAAGGAAAAAATACTCGGCAAGGTTTTCATTTTTTACGAGTCAAAAAAGAGCTTAAATGTGACTTGTCCTAGAGGAATGAGTGGTATAAATGGTAGCAACTGGTTTTGGAAATGGTGGAACTGCTCAAAACACGTAATGGTTAAGAGGCTGGCTAATGAAACCACTCATCACTGCATCCCTCGGGATAGGAAAAACAACCAAGTGAAATCATATGATTGGCTAGAGAGATGATGGTGATGGAATGGAACAACCAAGGCTCATCTAGCAGAAATCAGTTGATAAAAACGGTGATCACGAGATGTAAATCGGGTGTAGGTTCATTGTTACCCAAGCTTGAACCATGGAGAAATCTGCTTTGATTCGGTTTCATGTTTACACAAGCTTGAAACAAAAAAATATGCTTGCTATAAGTTCGCATGCCCCCAATATAATGACTCAAATCGAGGTACATGCCCCCCAAGCTTCATTTCATGCAACTAGGTGGATGGAATGAAGGTTCACTTTTGAGATGTTGGAAAGACTCGATTGGGATTTTACGAGATCTTAATCAAAGACTCGATTTGAAAAAGGGAGTTGTTTCATTTTTTAATGAGGTTGACACAATAAAAGAACTATCCTCATAATCCTTGTTTCATTTTTTAACGAGCTTGACACAAGACAAGGAACTATGCTCCGGACCCTTGTTTCATTTTTTAATGAGGTTGAAACAAGATTAGGAACTCTCCTCAAGACTGCTTATGGACCATATGAGAACATGGCTCCCAAGAGGTCTTCACCAAACGGAAGGACCACGCTCCGGGAGGAATACATGTCATTTGGTACCAACGACAGATCAGGTTCCAATGCCCCCAGTACATACTATACAATACCATCTACATGATCATCAGCAGATGCAGAGACGGAACGGGTAACCACATAATTGACCTATGGTGGGGAAGGGATTGCTTGCAAACAAGAGCCGATAAGGGATGATGGTTGCAAAGGAGGCGCCTGGTGACCAATGAACGACAATTGATCAATAGTCACAATTCTTCCTTTGTGCGGAAAACAAACCACACGAAAAAGAAAAGAAACAAGAGCTCCCATGACATAAACATAGTCACGTCCAAGGAGGAGATTGAAATCTAACGGACCTTGGACTACCATCACGTCTATATAAATGGTCTTTCTTCCCAAAGTAATAGGGAACAACGGAAGGATCCCTAAGGGTTGATTGGTTCCTCCGTTGAAAGGCAACATATTCTAGGTGATAGGCACAAGTTGTGGGGAACCCAAAGCTTGCCAAGTAGTAGAATACATGATGCTAACCCACGCACCTTCATCTAATAGAGTGCCAGGTACTACCATATTATAAGCTTGTACTGTGATCTGGAAAGGCACATAAGATGGGAGACGCAAAGCAATCAAGTGACTCCAATCAAAAGAAACGACAAAACTACTTGGTGTGGGTATCGTATGATTCCCCCCCCTACTCTGTAGGAATACAAGAAGGACTCTCTTGCACAGTCGGGATAGGAGGGTCACTCTTCGATTCATGATAATCCGGGGAGACGAGAAGAACATGAGTAGTATGATCACCACGCTCTTTTGGGACAGAGTGAGCAACTAGTGGTGAAACCAAGTCGACACTCTCTCTGACCAATGGTTGGTCAGGAACAAACACAGAGAGTCAGGCTCAGGAAGAGCAGGATGGGCAAGAGATGAATCCAAGTCAATCTCTTTACCAACCGAGGGAGGGTTAGAAGAAAGCCTCTAATAACCAATAGGAAGTTGGGGTTGAGGAGCTGTAATTTTTTCCAAAACTTTGGAAGCTTTATCCATAGGAGGACAAAGGTGAAGAAGATGCTCTCCTTCACATAACCTACAGGGAAATCTAATATTTCCTTTCTTCTTACCATCACTAGCAAAGAGTGCAGCATCCACATGATCTCCAGAGGTCGATAGGGATGGTCAATCTATATTTTGAGACCATACTTCCAAGATTCTAGGAATGCCAGGGCAATCTCGGAGGAGATGGTCACCCTTACACAACCTGTAAGGGAATTTGACCTTCCACGGAGGATCAGAAGGTTTGCCGATAGGAAGTGCATTTGGAGTAACAGTCACACAGTCGACCCCCCACTTCGCTAACTTCTTCTTCTTCTTCTTCTTCTTCTTCTTCTTCCTCTTCTTCTTCTTCTTCTTCTTAGCTCCTGGTTACTAGATTTGAAACTTTCACCAGGCCAAGTGGAAGAGGAAGGTGAAGAAACATGGGAATAAGGTGAGGGGTCAACCTTAGAATCATCATGACGTGATTCAAATGAAGGAGACGGTGGGGTAGGAGTTGAGACACTCGAGATCACTGAGGTTGAAAATAAGCAGACAGGTAAACCAATGGTTAACCCAGGGAGGGACAATGTTGCCATATAAGGAGTACCAGTGTGTTTCCAAAGGAAGGAAAGGGACCAGGATTCCCTTCTGAGGGGAACCCTTGACTGGTAGACTCTGGAAATGTTTCCATTGGAATCAACTTTAAATAATTACTAAGGAAGTCAACTTTTACTAGGAATATTTCATGGGAAGTTAATTTTAGGACACTGAAACAAAACTTTTCCTTTTCATGTTTTAAGAGTCGAGAAAAGGACAAAAGGTGACTCTATCGCTTTCGATTGGAAACGAACTTGAAAGGACAAGTTCTCGGATGATCCTTTTACTTTTAAAGAGTCGAAAAGGAATGAAATTGACTACTCTGGAATTCTAGGCAAAATGTTTACCAGACAAGCATGAACTACAGAATACCTCCTGGCGAACCAAGAAGTACGAGCATGCTATCTCCCCGAATGTTGTGTTCGATGTATCATGTCTACAAGGCAGCCGACTCAGTTTCCTATGGAAAAAAGGATTGCAACCTAGTGAGATCTCCCATCATATACGCGACGGTACAGGGAGCACAAGTTTGTACCAGCACTTATTGAATCAAAAAAGGAGGAATCACCCAACCTTAGTGAAAACAACAGCCACTAGGTTTAAAGATGCTGGAACACGTCTCTAACCTAGACCTCTAGATATAAGCGTTAAGTTTCAATGCTTCCTTAGATTATTTCAATAAATTTTAACAATTTATCTTGAATTAAATTTCAATTTCAAGGCCCTACCGAATGTATCTTCAAAAACTCCTAGAATGCAACTATATGAGAAAATAAACCATTTCCTTTCAATGAACAACTAACTAAAGAAAAGTGAGAGGTTCATTTCAAAGCAATTGAAGCAACAAGCAAGCAAATGCAAGAATGGTACTTTTCATAATTTTTGAAGCAAACCAATCAAGAGGAAAGAATTATGCTTCTATCTTTCATTAACTTGCAAGCAATCTAATTAAGAAAATGAAAAATACATCCTTTGCTTTTCAACTTCTAAATGTCAAGAATTTACTAATGCAAAAGATTGTTCTCATTTCTTAATGCAAAATGAATGCAATATTTTGATTTTTCAAATAGATGGCAAGCAAACAAATGAAAAACTCAAAATAATGCTAGTTTTAAGTCCTTTCTAAATGAAATTATTCAATAAGAAAAGAGAAACATTCCACTTGGAAACTAATCAAAGACTTAAAACAAAGAATATGTTTCATTTTGCATAACTTGAAAGCTTTCTAACTGACTGGATAACAATGTAATCTATGCGAAAGTGATGGAAGGAAACCAAACAAAAAATACTTGAAAATTTTGATAACCAAACGTTACATACCAATCAGGGAGATGAAAGAACAGTCAAGAAGAAAAAGCCTCAAACAAAATGAGGGATCATTTCAAACACAACTTGAAGCTCCAAACGAACAAGCAAAACTAAGATGAACAGGTTGCACAGTTCAAAAGGAAAAATTTCAAGGGAATGAAACCTGGAATCAGATATTCTAGCAATCAACAATCTAACACACAGTAAAGGGCAGAATAGAAGCTCAAAAAGACAGGACACACTAGCCAATCAACAAGCAAAACCTCAAAATTGAAACCTACAGGAATCGTCACAAGCATAAAACAGAAAACATGCGCCGACAATAAAATGTCGCACCTCCCTAACCAACGCCTTGGCGACATCATCACCGAAGTACACCAATTAACAACGTTGAGCCAATTTTAGATCTCTTCATAACTGTGAGGCGACTTAAACACGCCAAATGGCAGAAGGCGCACCTAAATAGATAACACAGATGCGACTATCTTCATGACTGTCACAAAATAAACTGCGATGACCTTAAAACAAAGGAAAAAGTTCAAAAACTAGTTGAGGGAAGGCCAGACCTATCACTCATGACAAAGGGAAGACTACCAGGAGTAGTCAAAACAACCCAAAACATGAAAAATCCATCCCAAATGTAAAGGAGACAATAAACAAGTAAAACAAACTTAAATCAAGAGACAAAAGACAAAGGTCCCCAATATGGTCGTCAACTTGTGACACAGGCAAGTTCCCTTTGTGGACAGAGGCAACCCCTCTAGCCCTAGAGTGGGTCTAGTCACAACAAAGACAATACCAAAGCAAATTTCCTTAGAAAGTTGATGCCATGAAGGCTTACCTTCAAACCATCGTTCGATGGAGTTCCTGTTGTGTTGCTCTAGCTTTCGTTCTTCTAATCACTTGTACCTGAAATCAACATACAAAACACAACCACGAACATAATAGAGTACGACAAAAACTATCTACTTAAAGAGTCAAGGAGCTTCAAGCTATCATTACACATTTAGACATATGATATAGGAAATAAGTTGTTGATTTGTATTAATATAAATCAAAGTAGAACTTACAACCAAGCCTTTATGTCGTAAGCCTCCTCGAAGGGTCTTGTCAACATCTCCTCGCAAGCATTCACACATATATTCTCTCCCAAAAGATGGACAAATCTCTCTCTTCTACCCAAAGGCTAATACTAGAATACTCTTATAATCAAGTTAACTCCACTCAAAACCATCCCAAGCTAAGTTACATGAGAGGCTACTTCCACACACTAGCAAAAACTCTCTACTCTTATTATTGAATTCTTAGACTCTAAAGCTAGCTAATCTCAGTCATGGAGGAAGTATTTATAGGAAGAGGAGCTTCCATAAAAGATGGGAGAAAGAGCTTATCTCTTTGAGAGGTTACACAAAAGGTGGAACAATCATCCCAAAGGAGAGAGGCGAGCTCATCTGATCCAACAACCAACCCTAGGACCGCCCATGAAGCTGTTACACTTTGAAGCTTCGATGAGTTGTTTAAAAAACTTGCCAAAAGTAACTCGTCGTTGGTTCAACATAGATGTTATCACCTGGATTGAACTTCAGGCTGAAGGAAGGCAATTCCAGGGTAACCACAAACCATACTTAGCCAAGTAGCTAGCCCTACTAGGCTAGGAGAGGGCTCTCTCCGTAAGGATCTCAGCAAAGATGACTGGATCAAGAAAATGATATTAGGCTAGGTATAGTAGCACAGGGTTTGATTTGATTTTTGAAAAGGGTTTTTCTAGATCAGGAGGAGTCGGACAGTTAGGGCTAGGAAATTAGGTCAAAGTTGCAGGGTGTTCAATGGGGCAAGTTAGGTATAAAGCTTAGCACTCTAGGGTTTGATGGGTGAGGTGAGTCAAGACTGGTGAGGAAGCTAGGAAGAGCATGTGATCGCCATGGATCCTTCCTAAACTGTAGAAAACATAAAATGGTGAATATTTTACCAAAGCAGAGCAATAATGTTATGGATTCTGCCTATCAACTTGAAAACATTCACTTGGAAGCAATGAAATGATTAATGAAGTACGCAAAACATTTTAACATATGATCACAAGAGAGGAAACTGAACTAAACTTCATACCACATGGATCCCAAAGAAATGGCTGCAATTTTTCATTAATCTCATGCTAAACTAATACAAAATGATGTACAATCAAGGCATAAGCATCTAGTTGAGTCCAACCCTTTACAATGAGAAAGAAGAAGAAGATATATGCATTGTTTCAACCTCCTCCCTTCCTCAAGGGTTGAATCCCTAAGATGAGGAGATAATCTAACCAACACTGAACAAGAAACAGAAATATAGGCATCCTAACAACTTGCCTCTAAAAGTGAGGAAACTGATTCATTTATGCTCCAAATGACTTTTAATCTAATGAATCTACCATCTACTACTAATTATCCATCATATTTACAGGCCAAACATCATTTAAATTAGTAAAACATCCTCCATGAGAGAAAATCCAAGATCACAGTCAAAACACAGTGAAATGGCAATCCTGTGCAAAATTTGTCCTACGCGCAGTGCCACTGGTCCTATGCGCAGCGCCACTTCAAGGTCCCTTTTGGAGGCCTTTTCGACATCAAAATTGATCTCATGATAGCTCATTGGAAATATATTTAAGTATACTTTCCAAAACACCTAGACTTTATTCATTTGAAGCTCATTTGACCCCTCAAAATTTGATTCTCCCAAGGTTGCTTCTGTGTGTCCAAAAAGTGGCAGAAAGGTCATTTTTGGGATTTTTTTGACTTTTTGGTGGACCAGTTCTGCCCCAAAAAATTAGAAAATGCATAGGGTGCATGTAATCATCACTCTAAATCCAAAAATTCAAGCCATTTTTCCATTGGGTGCCCCTAGGAAAAGTGCAATGCCAGTGTCGCTGCGCGTAGAGCCAAGTTTCTTGTGTTAAAATTTGTCCTACACGCAACGCCACTGGCCCTACGTACAGTGCCAATTTCAAGTCCCATTTGGAGGCCTTCCTAGCATCCAAATTGAGCCCATGATAGCTCATTGGAAAGGCTCTTCCTATCTACTTTCCAGAAGATCTTTAATTTTTCAGTTTGGAGCTCATTTGCCCTATCAAAAGCTCAATCTCCCAAGACTCGTCAAAATGTGCAGAATGAGGATGCCAAAATGCAAAGTGTTGTTGTAGTCAACTTTTTGAGATCTTCCTCATTTCAAAATTGAGCTCATGATAGCTCATTGGAAACCTCTTTGTGTCTAGTTATCATTTGACTTATCAAGCAAGTCTTTTGTACGGTCCATCTAGGACAAAAATTTCTTTTCCCAAGGTAATTTCAAAAGTGCATCAACTCTCCTGAGGCAAATGATGTTTTGGACATTTCTCCCAAACCATGAGACCTGTGTAAAAACTGAAGGAGGTTTTTCTTCTTTGGTCTATTATAGACAACAACCTCTCTCACTTTTGTCAAATTCATATTTTCTTGGTCAGAAACATCATTTGAATAAAAACTATCCCAATATGTGGAACAGGGGATTTGTAGAAATGAAGGGAAATGAAGGGGATGAGGGGCTTCTAAATTCTTGAGAAAATTTTGGGAAGTAGGGAGGGATGTTAGGAAGCAAGGGAAAGTGGAATTTCAAGGATTGAGTGAGGGGAAGGGGTCCAAAAGGGAAAAACACATGCCTAACCTAGAAAAGTGTCAAATTGTAGCAATAGGCTAGGGTTTGTGGGAAAATGATGAATTTGAGGGATATCAGTGATGGGAAGTGTTTAAGAAGGTATATTAAGGATAGGGGAAGGTGTATGAGCATCAAGATACAAGTTTTGTTGATGATTTGACCATCCAAGAAAAATTACCTTCAAAACCCTAGGAGAGGGAAATGAGCCTTACCTAAGCACAACTGAAGCACAAACAAGGCGTAAAATGACCCATTGGAACCTAAAATAATGATGAAAACTCTTTGAATGATGGTACACTCAGCCGAATGGTGACATGGACCAATACTTGGAAAACTTTGGAAGGAGTGAAAACAATCCTAGACCTAATACCTAGTGACCAAATTTTACTTGAAGACTCACTGAAATGACAAAAAATTGACTTTGACACCCCAAGACCACTTTATAAGAGCATATTTGATCACTGGTGGAAGGCTGCAAATACTGACACTAACATTGGCCTTATTGGGGATGGCATCTCCTTGGAGGTGTCAAGAACACCGTAGACCAAGTGCCTAACCATGTGGGCCAATACGGTCAAAAACTCAAACTGAAATGCATGACTGAAAACTAACGACTTGACAACACAAACTGACTAAACCATGCTCACTTCTGTGAGATTATTAATCACACCCTACTCTAAGTGATCCATTCCTCACCTGATCAAGTGAAATGGAACAACCAATGCAACCATGTAATCATTTTGTCCGCTAGTTGAATTCTCCGTGGGTGCTTTCTTATGAGCAACAAGAGAGAACTACTGAAAAGCAACTCCCATGAAAACTTGTAAATAGATCCAAATTTTCCGAGATTGAATAATATGAATGCTCTATCTGACTTCAAAAATATTGCATAAGGATCTTGAAATTCATGTGCACTGGGACTTAGCCCATCCAATGGATTACTTTGCTTCTCCTCATAACATGAATGCAACCTTTCATCTAAGCTTTGTGATGAGACTCCTGCTGAAAATGACAAAGAAACCAACTGCCGGATCAAGTTTGTATCAATAATTTTTTCAAGCTCATATTTAGCTAATGGAGAAGGACTTTAACTGCAGATATCATCCAACACATCAGCTATTGGATCATGAAAAACTTGAAAATACTGTTGCAACCCATTTTCTATTGGTTCCAATGAGATTGCATGATTTTCTATAGGCTGCTCATCCTTTATTAAAGACATACTATGAAAATTTCCCTTCAAAAACTGAAATGATTCAAAACATAATGGAACGAAACCATCTTTCATCATTTGAACATATGTTCCAGCTTCCAAGTCTTCATCTACAACCTGACATTCAATGGCATTCGGGGGTTGCAAATCTAGATATGAGAAGTCTTGAACAAGGATTTCATTGCCCTCTAGATGGTCAAGATCAAAACTTATCGACGGTTGATTTTTGATTGCACGAAAGTTGTCTCTGATGAACTGAAACGAAGTAAAACAAAAAGGCAAATATCCTTCACTTCAAAATTTTCTGCACTTTCCTCCTCACTTCCATAGTTGATATGCATCGGTTGATCATGTATTCGAGCTACTAAAAGTGAACTTCCTCCTTCCACAAACCAGCTGATGATTTGTCTGCAAGATTAGCTTATGTTTGGAGAACATAATCATCATCATATTGTTCAAACTTAGGCAAATGATCAGTATAAAACACATCATCAAGCATACATGTCAGATCAATAGATCTCTCTTCTCCAAGATGATCTCTAAAACAATCATTATCAAATCTATGACAACTAGTATAAGAAAGAAAATGTTTTCGATAAACCACTTTTTTTATTTAATCAGTGAGCCATGGTCTTGACATCATACTCATTCCTTGTGGTGATCTTTTGCATCATCTCTTCCACTGCACTTACCAAAATGTCGAGCTTTACCTCTAAACATGTCGATTCCTCTGGATCTATGTTCTTCATCTCTTCTTCCTTCAACTTTGCCCTTTTGATCAGCAGATTAGCCTCTACATCTACTACATTGTTTTGCATCTCTTCAAGTGTTGTAATGTTCCTTTCCCTCAGCTAAAAATCCATTTCCGGATCAAAGGCTTTTGGGTATTTTAACAGAGTGGATCCAGGAGGAGGCCTTATATTAGCAGGCATCGAAAAATAGACTTGGATTATCCTGGCAGAAAACTGTTGTACTGTCTCCCCTGGCTGTCTTTTCAACTAGTTATACTCTTTTAGAATCAAGAAAGGGTTCTGTCTGACCACCCACTTGTCGAGGAAAACTTTGACAAATTGCTAGAAATCTGAGATGCTCGCATCAGGCAGGGTTTTGAACCAACTCTTGACTTTGCCTTGCAAAGAAAGAGCAAAATGCCTAATACTGACATCCTCTTCATCAACTTCAAAAAGGTCAAGAAAAGACTCAAAATTCAGTACATGTCTCTCAGTAGTGATGTTGTCACATTCACCATGAAATCTTGGTAGATATAGGTAATGATTTTTAGGGAAAGCATGGGATATAGGAGGTAAAATCAGAGGCTTGTATCTATCTAGAATTTTACAAGGTATAGGAGTATATACAAAAGTTATAGAATCACTCTTGGTCTCTTTAGGCTCATCAGTTTGAAGATGGTAATCATAAGGTTCAGAATAGGGGTCTTGATCAAGATCAAAGGCATACGAAGAATTTTTTTTCACAATCTTTAAAGGGAAGGAATCACATGCAGGTCTAGGATATTTTCTCAAATAAAATATACTTTGTGATGCCTTCTTGACATTCTCGGGAAAAGAGAAGAAATAATTTATAACAAAGAACATAATGTCTTAGATGAAATTCCAACTTGAATACCTGATCTTTCCATATTGTCCTTTCATGTTTCTACTGGTCGGGTTCATCCTCCAGTGGAGTCCTTGGATCTGATCTCAAAACTGATTTAGATTCGCCAGGTGAATGATTTCAGCCTTCCGGTGTCTGATCGTTGTCCACCATCAACAATCAGATCTAAAATTGATACATTTTGCTGAGGAACATAAAACTACGTTCCCCAGTGTGGTCGCCACTATGTTATCACCTGGATTGAACCTCAGGCTGAAGGAAGGCAATGCTAGGGTAACCACAAACCATGCTTAGCCAAGTAGCTAGCCCTACTAGGACAGGAGAGGGCTCTCTCCATAAGGATCTCAGCCAAGATGACTGGATCAGGAAAATGATATTAGGCTAGGTATAGTGGCATAGGGTTTGATTTGATTTTTGAAAAGGGTGGAGTTGGACAGTTAGGGCTAGGAAATTAGGTCAAAATTGCAGGGTGTTCAATGCGGCCAGGTAGGTATAAAGCTTATCACTCTAGGGTTTGATGGGTGAGGTGATTCAAGACTAGTGAGAAGCTAGGAAGAGCATGTGATCACCATGGATCCTTCCTAAACTGTAGAAAACATAAAATGGTGAATATTTTCCCAAAGTAGAGTAGTAATGTTATTGATTCTTCTGATCAACTTGAAAACATTCACTTGGAAGCAATGAAATGATTAATGAAGTAGACAAAACATTTTAACATATGATCACAAGAGAGGAAACTGAACTAAACTTCATACCACGTGGATCCCAAAGAAATAGCTGCAATTTTTCATTAATCTCCTGCTAAACAGATACAAAATGATGTACAATCAAGGCATAAGCATCCAGTTGAGTCCAACCCTTTACAATGAGAAAGAAGAAGAAGATATAAGCATTGTTTCAACCTCCTCCCATCCTCAGGGTTCGAATCCCTAATATGAGGAGCTAATCTAACCAGCACTGAACAAGAAATAGGAATATAGGCATCCTAACAACTTGCCTCTAAAAGTGAGGAAACTGATTCATTTATGCTCAAAATGACTTTTAATCTAATGAATCTACCCTCTACTACTAATTATCCATCATATTTACAAGCCAAGTCATAATTTACATTAGTAAAACATCCTCCATGATAGAAAATCCAAGATCACAGTCAAAACACAGTGAAATGGCAATCCTGTGCAAAATTTGTCCTACGCGCAGCACCACTGGTCCTACGCGCAACGCAACTGGTCCTACGTGCAACGCCACTGGTCCTACGCGAAACACCACTTTCAGGTCCCTTTTGGAGGCCTTCCCGGCATCCAAATTGAGCTCATGATAGCTCATTGGAAAGATATTTAAGTATACTTTCCAAAACACCTAGAATTTCTTCATTTGAAGCTCATTTTACCCCTCAAAAGTTGATTCTCCCAAGGTTTCTTCTGTGTGTCCAAAAAGTGGCAGAAATGTCATTTTTGGGATGTTTTTGTAGTTTTTGGTGGACCAGTTTTGCCTCAAAAACTTAGCAAATGCATAGGGTGCATGTACTCATCGCTCTGAATCCAAAAATGCAAGCCATTTGTCCATTGGGTGCCCCTAGGAAAAGCGCAGCGCCAGTGGTGTTGTGCGTAGAGCCAAGTTTCCTGTGTTAAAATTTGTCCTATGGACAGCACCACTGGCCCTACGCATAGCACCACTTTCAGGTCCCATTTGGAGGTTTTCCCAACATCTAAATTGATCCCATGATAGGTCGTTGGAAAGATCTTCCTATCTACTTTCCAGAACATCTTTAATTTTTCAATTTGGAGCTCATTTGCCCTATCAAAAGCTCAATCTCCCAAGACTGTGCAAAATGTGTAAAATGAGGTTGCCAAAATGCAGAGTGTTGTTGCAGTTAACTTTTGGAGGTTTTCCTCAATTCGAAATTGAGCTTGTTATATCTCATCAGAAATCTCTTTGTGTCTAGTTATCGTTTGACTTATCAAGCAAGTCTTTTGGATGTTCCATCTAGGAGAAAAAATTATTTTCCCAAGGTCATTTCAGAAGTGCATCAACTCTCCTGAGGCAAATGATGTTTTGGACATTTCTCCCAAACCATGAGACCTGTGTAAAAACTGAAGGATTTTTTTCTTCTTTGGTCTATTATAGACAAAAAACTCTCTCACTTTTGTCAAATTCATATTTTCTTGGTCAGAAACATCATTTGAATAAAAACTATCCTAATATGTGGAACAGGGGATTTGTAGAAATGGAGGGAAATGAAGGGGAAAGTGGAATTTCAAGGATTCAGTGAGGGAAAGGGGTCCAAAAGGGAAAAACACATGCCTAACCTAGAAAAGTGTCAAATTGTAGTAATAGGCTAGGGTTTGTGGGAAAATGATGAATTTGATGGATATCAGTGATGGGAAGTGTTTAAGAAGGTATATTAAGGATATGAGAAGGTGTATGGACATCAGGATACAAGTTTTGTTGATGATTTGAACATCCAAGAAAAATTACCTTCAAAACCCTAGGAGAGGGAAATGAGCCTTACCTAAGCACAACTAAAGCACAAACAAGGTGTAAAATGACCCATTGGAACTTGAAATAATGATGACAAATCTTTGAATGATGGTACACTCAGTTGAATGGTGACATGGACCAATACTTGGAAAACTTTGGAAGGAGTGAAAACAATCCTAGACCTAATACCTAGTGACCAAATTTTACTTGAAGACTCATTGAAATGACAAAAAATTGACTTTGACACCCCAAGACCACTTTATAAGAGCATATTTGATCACTGGTGGAAGGCTGCAAAGACTGACACTAACAACAGAGACAATGTGAAGACTTCACTAGGGCTAGTGCAATGTTGGCCATCTTCACGGGAGTAACAATTGTTGGCCCGCAACGACCCAAAAACACAAGTAAAAAAGGGTATGCTCCAGGAGAAGTAAACTGAGGGATTCTTCCTGAGGTGATAAGGAAGACCTTAACACATAATTTGTAACATGACACAAGGCAGATGTCAAGAACACGGATCGCCAGCGTTCAGATTCAGGGAATGCGGGGTCGGCGACAAATTACTGTGTAAGACTAGGCTTTACCTCAATCACACCATAACTGGTCCAGGGATCACTTGGCCCTAAACAGGCATGAGTGCCTTCAGATCACTCCACCTAAACCATGAGGAATTTTTCTTGTCTCCACCCTCAGGCTTTACTGCATATCCCACCTTTACTAGTCAAGGGATTTCTAGGCCGTTGGGAATCTTCCTAAGACCACCTCACTTGGTTTCAAAACCATCTAACAATATAGCTCAAAAAAGTAAAATAACCCCATCACACCATGGCTATCCAAAAATGGAAAGGCAAGGTTGAAAACCACTATCACACCTGGAAAACCCATGCCAATGATAACAAGAGAACCAAATACATACATGCATGTACCATGCATGCCACAATTGGAAAGGAAATAATACATGTAACTCGATACCTACAAGTAATCTCGTTGTAGCCACTTGATCCAATTCTTTTTTTCTTGATATTTTCTTCCCTTTTATTTATTATCCTCCCTTTTCCTTCCTTTCTCTAATGCTAAAGTGCTCCAAGAATTCTTTGATTGTGCAAGATTATGAGAGACTTGGAGAATAGAATGAGAACTCCAAAAATGAACTGGCAAAATGTTCTAACTGAGAAAATCCATGAACTGATCAGCAGAAGCCTTTTTATCATTGAGGCATCTATAATCTTCATTTTCTTTTATTTTTCCTTCAATTTCCTTCTTATGTAAATCCTTGACCTTTCACCTTCTTTTTCTCCTAATTTCCTTTTATTTTCACAAATAAAATGACAATTAATACATCTTTGCATTTTTCCATTTTTCTTAGCCATAATAAACCAAAAGTGACACCCACTAGGATGTTTTTCCCAACATTTAGCTTGGAATATGTGTCTCATGACCTTGGTCTTATATTATTTTAAATGGAAATTCAACCAGAGGTTATTACAGAACCCTCCCCTTTGGGGGAACACCGTCCTCGATGTTCTATGATACCTATGACCAGAAAACCGCTGAAAACAAAACATACTCCATATGGAGCTTTATAACACAACTCGTTTCAATATTTATAATGACATCCTACTGAAAACATAATAATCATACCATTTACTAGATATTTATAAGATATCTCATTACGGTATTTACAATGACAAACACATATGAACATTTGCTTCAACCAAAAAATAACCATATTGTCTATGGAGCTTTATAAATCCAGCTCAATACAATATTTACTATAATATACACATATATACATATGCACATTTTCTCTAACCAACAAATAAAAGGATACGATGCCCACATCCACAACAAGGGAATGCAGAGGCTCACACTGTTATGAAACCAGCTCACAAAAAGATAGAAAAGAGAGATCCACGCCTTAGAATTTAGCCTCTTCGAGGGGGCAACCTCCTTTACATTACATAAATGAACAATTCTTGGATGATACAAATGAAAATACCTCCTTTCTATATATAGGAGTCTAAGTGGTCCCAATACAATCAAAGCCTACATAACAATAATATTGTAGGGCACAACAATAACAATAGTGGGCTTCTATGTGGCACAATAGTAACAATATGGACACTACATGGGTACATCAATATAATAAGTGGGTTGTACTAATAACAATAAGGGGTTACACTAGTAGTATAGGGGCCTAACATGCCCCTCTCCTTCAAAAAGCGTTGTCCTCAACGCTTGAGTAGTTCTTGATGCTTCTGTATAAGATTCTTGTCCTCCCATGTGGAATCTTCAGCGGGTAAGTTCTTCCACTTGATGAGATACTCTGAAATTGATCGATTTCGTAGCTGTCGGATTCTTGTTTCTGTGACTGCTCCTGGTTCCAATATGATTTTTCTTTCCTCTTCAATTTCTGGCAACATTGTTTGAATTGGGATCTTTTGCAACTTTTGAATAAGTGGCCATACTTCTTCGTCCTTCTTCCATTCATCCCTTGCTTCGTTTATCCAACCTGGTTGGATAATATAAATAGCACAAAACAATGCTTCCACATCCTCATCCTTGAAGAGTCTTCCCATTCGGTAAGGTCGCCATTTTTTAAGTGCATGTAGTATTGCCAACATTTCCTTCTCATAAATAGCTTGCTTGAGATGTAGTAGTAAAAATACCCAATCACCTACATCAAAACATTTTTCACTACAATGTTGATCTACCTGTTGTTTCGTTTGATTTTGCACTGAAGTGGCGTTATCCTTTAAAAGTTTGAGAACTTGTTGTTGATGCTCGATGTGATCCTTCACTGCTTGAACCTTTTTCTTCTTGATATGTCCTTCTATCTCTAGAGTTTGAGGAGTGGTAATTTCTTCCAATCGTTTACAAGATGTGGTCGGATTCATTTCTTGATGCTCGATGTGATCTTTCACTACTTGAACATTTTTCTTCTTTATATGTCCTTCTATCTTGATAGTTTGAGGAGTGGTAATTTCGAACAATGAATTACAAGATATGGTTGGATTCATTTCTTCTTTCTCGATGTGATCTTTCACTTCTTGCACCTTTTTCTTCTTGATATGTCCTTCTATCTTGAGAGTTTGAGGAGTGGTAATTCTTGCCAATGCTTTACAAGATATCGTCTGATTCATTTCTTCTTTCTCTGGGGTGGGGTCCTGGCTTATATCTTCTTCTTTTGTTGTTTCTTGATCCTTTTCTTCCTCCTCTTCATATTCTATGTAAAATAATTTCTTCTCAGCACACTTATGACCTTTAGTGCATTTTCTATCACAATTGTAACAAAGCCCTTTTTCTCTTTTTTCTTCCAATTGTTGTGGTGTAACCCTTGTAGGTTGTGGAAGGCTAGGAGAAACAACACTTCCATCTTTATAGTTGTGAGGGGTGCACTTCCTGGTTTCCATAATTTTGCTTTCCACTATGTCACAAAGCCCTTTTACTCTTTCCAATTGTTGTGGTGTTGCTCTAAAGAAGGTGTTGCTCTTTGTATCCTCATAATGTGCTATCATTTCCTCCGTGAAAATTGACCACGTAACAAGTTGTTTATGAGAACAAAGCCCTTTGTACCATAAAAATTGATCTGGTTCTAAATATGAAGATGCAATACATACCTTTTGTAACAGTTGTACACCATGTAGATCAAAATATTGCTCCATCTGAAGTATCCAATTTACCGGATCCTTGCCATCAAACTTCCTCATCTTGCTTTTTCTTGATTTTAGGAGCTCGACCTTGAAACGACTGTAACTCTGTACTTTTGGATCTTTAAGTTCTGAAATTGTGACCTGTAGTAGCCCTCTGTGTCCTCTTTCCAATGCCACCAGTCTGATCCAAATTGGATTCTCCAAGAAAAAGTTATGTGAAATCTCCCACAGTGACTTGCTTTTAGACTAGTTCAGTAGAGCGAACTTGTACGACGTGCCACGAGTCACTGCTTCAACCTTTGACTCTAAAAAATACATAAAAGAAAACTACAGTCCGTCCTCTTTCTGTACCTTCTTACGAAATTTCAATCCGATGCTCAGAAAGAAAGTTATGACGATTTTCCCCAGGTCACCTGTTTTGAATGTAATTCAGGAGTCTGCAAAAAGACCAACTTCCTCAGATCATATCTCCGCAAATATCACGCGAAAAGCTCTGAAATTCGGACCCAAGGTTCAGCGCAATTTCTTCTCAAATGGGTTTTTTTTGCGACTTCTGAAACGTCACAGAAAACAAGTTATAGCGAAAATGCCACGATGACCTATTTGGAGCAGTGAAACCCTAGAATCCAAAGCTCTAATACCAAATGTTATGAAACCAGCTCACAAAAAGATAGAAAAGAGAGATCCACGCCTTAGAATTCAGACTCTTCGAGGGGGAAACCTCCTTTACATTACATAAATGAACAATTCTTGGATGATACAAATGAAAATACCTCCTTTCTATATATAGGAGTCTAAGTGGTCCCAATACAATCAAAGCCTACATAACAATAATATTGTAGGGCACAACAATAACAATAGTGGGCTTCTATGTGGCACTAGTAACAATATGGACACTACATGGGTACATCAATATAATAAGTGGGTTGTACTAATAACAATAAGGGGTTACACTAGTAGTATAAGGGCCTAACACACACCTCCACCCTCAAAAGTAGTACCAGGATACGCCTCCTTCCCAAGAAGTAAAAAATCCACTGCCAAAGTCAAAGTCTACATTCAATGTCTAGCACTACAATCCCGTGCCACTTGTCCTCTCAATGAACAGTCACCAAGTCATTGTTCCAGGGCATACTCCCAATGTGTTTTTGATTCTATCTGGAAATGATAATGACCAAAATAAATCCATCCCCAAACTTCCCTTCTCTGCTACATGGTCCCTCAGGCAATCTAGTCACCCCCTTTGGTACAGTCACTCACCTTCCAAGTTCCCCGACATCCCCTTTCCCGGGCGATCCGTCCCTTGGAAAGGTTTTCTTGCATTGGAAGGTCCAAAACCAAGGCATATCCATACCTCAAAACCATCGTACTAGTAATAGCATACTAATGGAAATAAATGGACATTATTAGGTACCAGTGTCCCACAATGGACCTGCTCCTAAATTTCTTTATCAGCATACCGATGCCTATTCCAATTTCTTTTTTGTTGTTGCTACTAATTCCTATAGTCATTTTTAACCAACCAACCAGGCATTTTCATGTTTTCCTGCACCAAGCACATAATTTCCATTAGATTCAAAATAAATTCACATCATACCTCATCAGTGACCCATTAATAAGGTACACTTGCAATTATGTTCACTTCTTGTCACAAGAAGTCAAACTAGCTCTTGCATCAAATCATCATGTATAAACAAATCACATCCGGTTAGCTCAAAAAACAACCATCATAATCAAAATCATATATCACATGTAACCATTATAAACCAAAATCATAGATCACATGTAATCATCATGAATTAGAATCATAGATCACATGCATAATAAAACTGAAGTAAGATACTAATACTTATAATTTAAATGGTTCTGTTTTTTTGCTTTTGTTCTTTGTACATACACACATTGAATCGATTACCACACCTGACAAGCATCCAATAATTCTCTTCAATCACGTACACATACACAATGTACATCACAACACATACATCCACACACAACATACAACACCACACAATACATACACCTACACCCAGTATACATCACAACACATACACCTACACCTGAGGTACAACACAACACAATACATACACCTACATCCGGTGTATCCCACAACATAATATATATACCTACACCCGATGTACAACACCACACAATACATACACCTACACCCGGTGTACAACACAACACTTACACTTACACCCTACATATAACACAACACATACATATGCGTACACAGAGTACAACGCAACAAATACACATGTCGTGATACCATGACTACATAATTCACATACACAGTATCACATGTACACAATAGCTCATGTATGACATGCACACAATACCACATGTACAACAATACCACATGTACAACATGTACATTGTACCACCTATACACAGCACCACCTGCACAACGAGTACACAACACCACCTACACAACATGTACACAACACTACTTTCACAATGTATGCACAACACCACATGTACACAGTGTATGCTTTAACTCGGTACATAAATTATTTGCAAAAGAATTCTTCAAACTAAAAAATAAACAATGGCGAGAACATAATGAAAAAAAATATACACAGAGATTTTCCCCTGGATTAAAAAACAGGGACTACCAGATTGACTTTTCTTATATTCCTTTCAATTTTACAATACATATATATACATGTCGAAGCATTCATAAACCCCAATCCAATAACCTTGGATTAGAACATAATCATAGATCTCTTGACCAGATCTACAAATACCATGGGAAGAAAACCATCATGCCCAAAACCATGTGCAAAACCTATGCACAAAACCATGGGTAGATTCACCCACCATCTTTGGGTTTGGCTCCTATATTTGGGTTTGCATAAAAAAAAAATTATGGACCACTGCCCCGGACCCTTTGCAAGGGGGGCTAATGACCCCTTAAAAACCCCCTAATAGGGGGGCCAATCGCCCCCCCACTACGCTTGGTGCAACATAAAATGCCTGATTCTAGTCCTGGAAATAATATAACACATACCCAAAATTCTCCCACTTGTTGTTTTCTTTCCACACAAAGGAACATAGGAGAGCTTTGTCATTAGTCAAGCCAAAAACACCCATTGCTTCTCTACACCATGAAAACTTCTCAGTGCTCATAGACTTCATCAATGCATCTGTAACATTCTTCAAAGTGTCCACCTTTACCAACAACACCTTCTTTTCCTTAGCCATATCCATCACAAAGTGATACTGAACATCAATGTGCTTTGTCTTCAAATGATAAGAAAGGTTCTTAGCCAAGAAACTTGCACTTTGGCTATCATGGTCTGTCATTTTAGTTCGTTCCACCAACCCCATACTTGAACACAATATCTGCAACTAAACTACTTCCTTAGTCTTGCATGAGTGGTTGTGATGTATTCAAGCTTTGTAGTTGAAAGTGCCACTACAGGCTGCCTCTTACTCATCCAAGTGACTGCTCCTCCAAATAGGTTTAAACACATACCAACTTGTAGATATTCTTTGATCTAGATCTCCAGCCCAATTTACATCAACAAAGCCATGAATGTCCAAAACTATGTCCAATCTTGGTCTCCCTTGATAGCACAAACCATAATCACTAGTGCCACACAAATACCTGAAAACTTGCTTCACTATTGTCCAATTCTCCTTCCTTTGTTTTGACATAAACCTTCTCAATACTCCCACTACATGTGCAATGTCTGGTATGGTGCAAACCATTGCATACATCAAGCTACCAACTGCACTCGCATATGGAACATGGGACATGTCCTCTTCCTCTTCTTGTGTCTTAGGACACTGTTCAACAGATAACTTTACACCAACATGAATAGGAACTTTCACTGGTTTACTATCCTACATATTAAACCTCTGCAATATTGTCTCCACACAGTTCCTCTAGTTTAACCATAGCTTCCCTATTTCTTGTTCTCGTTTAATTTCCATGCCCAAAATACAGTTTGCAGCACAGATATCCTTCATGTCGAATTTGGAGGACAATTGGGTGTTCAAATCATGGATAGTTTCTTTGTCATTTCCAATCAACAACATATAATCCACATACAAGACCAAATAAATAACACAGTCACCAATTAATTTAAAATACACACAATGATCCACTTTGCTTCTGGTGAAGCCAAGTCCCCATATATATGTATCAACTTTCTGATACCACATCCTTGGTGACATTTTTAATCCATACAAACACTTTTTTAACCTACATACTAGTTCTTTCTTACCCTTCACCGCAAAGCCTTCAGGTTTCTTCATGTACTTCTCTTCTTTGAGATCCCCGTGAAGAAATGGTGTCTTCACATCCATCTGTTCTACCTCAAAATCAAAAGTAGCAGCAAAATATAAATGTAATCTAATAGAAGCTAACTTGGCAACAAGAGAAAAAATATCACCAAAATCAATTCCCGATACCTAGTAATAACCTTCTTCTACCAACCGAGCTTTTCATTTCTCCACCTTACCTTTTGCATTCATCTTCTTCTTAAACACCCATTTTCTGCATATGGGTTTCCTTCCATCCGGTAACTCCACCATATCCCAAGCCTCATTTTTGTCCAAATATGTCATTTCATCAGCCATAGCCTCTTTCCAGAGTTTTCCATCCTATGAATTGACTACCTCCCTAACAGTTATGGGATCATCATCAGTAATCAATAAAGAAAAATTTTAATACAAAACAGATGGACTATACCTTTCTAGTTGTCTTCTCTCTCGAACTGATCTTCTCAAAATTGGAGTTTGTGGCTCTTCCTCTTCTAATTCTTGTTTTATTGTAGAGTTTGATTCTTCCTCCTTTAGCTCAAACTCTACCTTCTCAATTTCCTTTGGCATGACTCCATGTTTAATAACATCTTCACCTCTCTAAACACCACATCTTTGTTGTACATAACCTTCCTTGTTTTTGGGTTCCAAATCTTATAACCTTTTAAACCATCCTTATACCTAATAAATATGCACCTTTCAGATTTACTATCCAACTTGGTTATTTTCTCCTTTGGAACATGTGTATATGCATCACAACTAAATACCCTCATATGTGAAAGAGAGGGTTTCTTACTAGTCCATACCACATGTAAAGTCTTATCCTCCAATGTTGATGAAGGTGATCTATTATCTAGGTAATATGCAGTCTCCACTGCCTCTACCTATAATTCCTATCCTAACCCAGCACCACTGACCATGTTTATTGCCTTTTCCATTAACGTCATGTTCATTCTTTCTGCAACTCCATTTTGTTGAGGTGTTTATGGAGTAGTCTTTTGTCATTCTATACCAAACTTCTTACAAAACTCTTCAAATTGTTTCTTGGAGAGCTCTCCACCATTATCTATCCTTAGCACTTTTAATATTCTTCTCTGTCTAATTTTCCACAAAGCCTTAAATTATTTAAATCTGCCAAAGACTTCATATTTATTCCTAATGAAATGTATCCATTTATTCCTCGAGAAGTCATCTATAAATTAGACATAGTACACAAAATGACCCAGTGATGGAACTGACATAGGTCCAAACACATCACTGTGCACAAGCTCTAATATCCCTTTCGCCCTCTTAGCACTAGAGGAGAAACTCGCCCGATTCTTTTTCCCATATACAAATTGTTCATAGAAATCAAAATACAAAGAGAAATTAGATATACCTTCTACCATACCATTAACATGTCGAAGGCCCTTCTCTTTAATATGTCCAATACTTTGATGCCATAACATGGTATTTTCTCTAGAGACCACTAGGTAATGTGCTCCACTTTCAGGAACCATAGAATTGTTGCACCCATTAATAACAGTGTTACCCATAAGATTGTACATAGTTCCAATCTGAACCCCCGCATCAATACCAGTGTTCCTCGAACCATCTTGCAAGTATCTTTCTTGAACACTATTTTTACACCTGCACCATCCATCTTGCTTACAAAAATCAGATTTCTAGTCAATGCAGGAATATGCAGAACACTAGGAAGTGTTCTAATCCTTCCACCTTGTAGTTTCAACTTGACTTTTCCACGTTCGATGATTCTGCCTTCCTCTCATCCTTTAAGAATACATCACCACCATCATATTTCACATACTTGCAGAACCGTGAAAGGATGTGTTTGAATCAATCAACCATGCCTCGTGATCTATAGGTGTACTTAATGAAGAAGCCAAGTACACATCCCCACCTTCATCTAAGGTGCTTTTCGCTTTTGCAAAAGGAGCATTATCATATCCATTTCCTTTCTCGGGAGCTTTAGATATACAGTCATTTTTTTAGTGCCCTTCCTTTTGCATTTCCAACATACCTTTACAAGTTTCCCTGGAGATTTAGATCTCCCTCTAATAGATCTCTGTTATAAAATTATATATTACGGAACAATGGAACACATAAAATATTGCAGAAATATAAACACCAAAAATGCATAAAACAAGAGAGACACAGATATTCGTGGTTCACCCAGTTTAGGCTACGTCCACCCCGAACAGCCAGTCCTTCCTTTCTATTATCCAGCAAAATGAAGAGACACAACCTACAGCAAATCCACTGTAATATCCTCTGTTTTCTCTCACAGTCTCACCTCTCTGCTTCTCACTCAGAGAATACACATCTATTACACAGCCTCAAATACAATGCCCTCATACAAAGAGAAGGGTTGCCTTCTAGGGAAAAAAACCCTAAACTAAACATAAGTTCTACTGTTAGATCATCTGCCTAATGAACGGCCCAGATTGACTAGAAATTACTATACTTTTACAAGGCAATTTTACATCTGTTTTTAGCTTCGGGGGCACTGCCCCCAAAACCCCCGCCAGGGAACCGCTAGCCCCCGGACCCCCCAGTCGGGGGGATCGGCCCCCCCCGAACCCCCACGGGGGGGTGACAAGTCCCCCCCGCACCCCCCCATGTGGAGGGGTGTACAAACTTCTTGGGGTATACATCCGGCTGAAACAAATACCTCTAAATAATCATGCTCCACACCTAACAATGTCCCACATGAGGACTTATTTTTGTTTATGTTCTGGGATCATCCTCGTACAAACAATGCATCTCCATTCTGGCTCTCCCTATTTTTCCATCTCATCTCCTCTAATAATAAGGATGAGACTATTTCATCAAACTTCAAGGTAATTGTATTCCTACCTATTGCAACAACTAGACTCTCCCACGAATCTAGTAGAGAACATAGCAAACTAATGCACTTATCTTCATTTGAAATTTTTATATGAATAGATAACAACTGACTTTCCACAGTATTAAAGGTGTTCAGATGCTCTGTCACTGAGTCTCCGGCCTTCATCCTCAAGTTATACAACTTTTTCTAGGAACAATTTGTTCACCAGAGACTTAAATTGGTACAAAGTCCCTAACTTAACGCACAAATCCTTCATCGTAGCTTCCCCTGGTACATTTAACAATATTGAATCTAAGAGATGCAATCATACTGTGCTATTTGCCTTCTGATCTAACTTCGCCCGGTCTTCTTCCGACATTCCTATCAGCGCCATGACTAGATCTACAACAATCCACTGATGTCGGTCCACCAACAGAACCTCCATCTCAAGCTTCCACAACTCAAATTTTTGACAATTAAATTTATCTATCTCTATCTTTCCATTGCTCACCATCTTCTTTCACCGCAAGAATCGACCACGCAGATATCCCATTGAACAGGGTATATCAGAGGTCTGATAAAAACCCCTCAGCAATAAATGTGTTCCTTTGAAGCTAAAACAACTCTGAAACCAAAAGTAGGTTTTAAACATGTACAGAAATTACCTACAAACGAATTCTTCAAACAAAAAAATAAACAATGGTGAGAACATAAAACAAATATACATAGAGATTTTCCCCTTGATCCCAAAACCGGGATTAACATATTGATTTTTCATTATATTCCTTTCAATGTTACAACACATATATATACATGCTGAAGCATTCAAAAACCCCAATCCATTAACCCTGAATTAGAACATAATTGTAGTTCCCTTGACCAGATCTATAAAATACCATGGGTAGAAAACCATCATGCCCAAAATGATGTGCAAAACCCTTACACAAAACCATGGGTAGGTTTTCCCACCATCTTTCGGTTCACCTCCCATGCTTGGGCCCGCATAAAAAAATAAAAATAAACAAAAATAAAAATAAAAAAAATAAATATATATATATATATATATATATATATATAACAAAAACAAAAACAAACAAACAAACAAACATGTGGTTCTTCCCTGAACCCCATGCAGGGGGGCTACCACCCCCCTACAAGAGGGGCTATCGCCCCCCCGTTGCATCCTACACAACGTACAACACCTAATTCTAATCGTGGAAATAATATAAAACTTACCCAACACACAACACTACATGTACACATCACCACCTGCACACAACACAACATGTTTAATCATGCACAAAAAACCACATGTACAACATGCACATAACACCATATGTACACAACACTGCATATACAACATGTACATAGCTCCACATGTACACAACACCAGGTATGCAACATGTACATAGCACTATATGAACACAACACTGCATATACAACATGCGAACAACACCATATGTACATACATCGCATATCCAACATGCCCACGACACCATATGTACACAACATCACATATCCAACATGACCACAACACCAGATGTACACAACACCGCATATCCAGCACGTCCACTAATGGGCCTCCAAATTAGAAAAAATTAAGGCGCATCTAACCTTTCTTAGGCACATAAAGGCTATATTAAACCTCTCCTTATACACTTAATAATTTTTTTGATTATCTTTAATATATTCTTAGGAAGCTTTAGATATGATTGCATATTATGTGCCTAATATTTTTATTTTTGAAGAATATTGTGAGAATATTGGGCATATTATGAAGATTTGGAGGAGGAGATAATCTAGAGACTTGCTCCTATTACAAGAGGATCAATATTGGATAATAAATGAACAAAATATGATGAAATTTTTGACAAATTCTAGAGCTTCGGTTATTGATAATATCTAAAAATGTGTTCCCTGTCATTTAATGCAAATTCTTAGTGTTGGGAACTAGATCCACTATTTAAGGGATTTTGGAGGGGAAAGCTTCCTCCTTTCAAGGATAATGCTTCCCCATCATTTTTTATAAGTACTAATTCGAATTTTCCTCTAGAGGAATGTATTTCTTAGTCTTCTTGTGGAAAAAATTTGTTATTTAGCAGCTCCACTTTCATTTCTAGCAGGGATATACTTGGATTGATTTAATTAATGAATTTTGGTGTCATTTTTAGCTTCTAAAGCTGGGTCTTCTTCATAGGACTCTGAGTATCCTTGGACTTGGCCATCCTAGTAGCCTCAAAGCTCTTTTGTACAATTTTTTTCTTCTTTTCACTTCTTATTCACATGCATCTCTTATTCTTGTTTTTTCTATTTCTGTATTTAGTATTGATGCTTCTTTTGCCGTAGGATTGGGTTGAATGATTGAAGTGAGATTTTTTATAGCATATTTATAGATTCACAATAATTATTCATCCTTATAACAACTTTGAAAATTCATCTTCATCATTGAGCTACTTGGATTGGTTTACTAGTTCAGAAATCTAGAATTTTTAGAAGTTCCTTGTAGCAAAATAGTAGTAATTTTATGTTATTTTTAAGAAAATTTTAATGAGTTTCATTTGAGTTTATTCCAATTGCATTGGATCAAAAAACATTCAATTTAATAACAAAATTTACCCCACTGCATTTTCACTTGATTAGGTTAGGCATTTGATAGGTTAACTAGCTCACTAGTTCTTGAATTTCCAGTTTTTAGGGTAGTAATTTTTTGCTATTTTTTAGCACGTGTTAACATGGGTATTTTGGAGTGATTTAAATTTTAGTGGAGTCCTAAGACATCCTACTTAATAATAAAATTGTTACCATCCCATTTTCATTTTATTTACTTGGGCATTAGTCGAGTTATCTCCTCCTGTAGAAAAACAGGGCCTCCTATAGAAAAACAGGACCTCTTGTAGCACCTCCTGTAGCACGTGTAAACTTGACCATATTTGCTCCAAAATATTTTTTTTTGTCTCTTAGTCTTGAATAATGACCCCTAGGATCTAAATCCATGATTAGGGAAGAATAAACACCACTTAGGACTTTCCTTTTTACAAACTAGAATAGACCTATTTCCTAGAATTCATGTTCTTAGGATTTCAGTTACAAATTATTGTTCTTGCATAGGATTAGTTTATTTTCAAGGAAATTGTTCACATTCTGTAATTAGACTAATGATTCACATTGTTTTAAGTAGCACAAGGTTTACATTCTACAAATAAACAAGTACTTTTCATTTCTGCAAATAGCATAACCTTTTCCTTCTTGCAATTGGGATTAGTGTTTACATTTGAGCTGGTAGCATTTCTATTTCTTGCAAATAGAGCAACATTTCCATTTCTGCAATTAGTTTAGGTTTTAATTTAATGACATTCACTTCATTGCATCAGATCAACGAAAGAAGGATAGATTGCATGTTGCACATACAATTTTGACACCTCTTAAGTTTGTACGAATCTCGGGTTAATAATTTAAGTTGGTAGCATTGGGAGTTGCAACAATCTTGTTGCAATATTGGGGCTCATCACTTTTTGGTGCCATTTCCAAGGAGGTGTCAAAGCATGCATTGTTTTCTTCCATAGTTGATTCATTTCTTTTACTTTATGCAAAAACAAAAAAATTGCTTTAGGCATCTTTCATTTCAAGAACAAAAAATGGCATTGCATTAGTATTCTGATTCAATTATTTTATAAAAACAAAAGAATACTTCTCCAACATCAACCTCCCCACTTGATCGCGTGGTGCAATAAGAGCCACATCACCATCAACTTTTGCAAGCAGAATAAGAAGAGGTGGCAGAGAAGGTAGAAGAAATGGATGGAGAAGATGACAATGAAGAATATCCTCTTTGATTTCCCATTCAAGATATTGATGTCAGTGTGCATATGAATAACATCCCTCCATCTTTCCTTCCCAATTTCCATGGTATGAGGTCAAAAGATCCGTAAACCTTTCGCTTTGAATTTGAAATCCTTTGTATATATTATGGTTAACTAAACACTCGAAAGTTAAGATTGTTTCCAGCAACATTGAAGGATAGAGTTATTAAATGGTTCATGAGTTTAGGGACTACTTCAATACGATCATGGAATGATATGCAAACTATATTTCTAGAAAAATATAAAGATCATGATCTTAAAGAAGAAACCTTTACAATGACTCAAAAATAAGATGAGAGCCTTGAGGATCTAATAGAGAGGTTCATGTATAGTGTTAGGAGGGAAAAATTACATCATTTAGGATCTCACACACTAAAAATTCTCTTACTTAGAACAATTAGGGATGAGTGGATTGATCTCATGAGTAGAGGTGATGTATACCAATTATCATTTGAAGAAATTTGTGAAGCATGCAAGCACATATCAAGAGGAAGAGAAAGAGTAAGTAAATCAACATCAAGATCGGTAAGTCAAGTTGAACTTGGAAATTTGTTTGATAACTTTAACAAAAATTCTTAGCAATCTAAGAAAACAAGTCGAAATGTTAAGAATGCAAGATGAGAAAAAATAATATGCCGATATTTGTGTTGTCCATGAAGAATCGCATGCTAATAAATATTGACCATTATTACTATAGTTGACGGAAGTTTACCAAGAGGACAATGGAGAAATTCAATCACCAAAGTAGCTATGTTATGTAGCTCAAAGAAGACCATGGAAACCTAGTCAACCTGATATGATGCAAGAACCTAATTCACAATTTCAAGGTTATGCACATCCATCTTAAAGTAATTGGAACACACCCTTTCCTTCGCAACCTTTTCCATCTCAACCCCAAAACTAATCTTGGCAACAAGGTTGGTAAGAACCTTATGGTATAAATCCACAATATCTTCAATATCCTCCATACCCAACTCCATTCTATCCATACCATCCTCCTCCACCACAACCACATTTATCTCATAGATCCAGTCCCACTCAACTACCTGTACCACCATTTCCAAACCCACACAAGGAAGTAGCTCAGCCCACTTACAATGATGAGGTACAACACTTCCAAACATCCCCTTTTGATCTAAATGGTATTCATCTTATCTCAAGAAGAGTATTGAAAAAAATCGTTTATGTTGATGTCACTGAAGGACAACATTTAGAAACGGAAGATTCAAATGAGAAGACGAAAGAAACATGGGCTATAGAGAGGACATCGGAATCATAGATTGAGAAAGTTCCCTCATGTTTACCATTAGATCCTCCATGTGTTCAAGAGAATAATAAGCAAAAATAGGAATATTTAAATGTCATGGTAGAAGAATACATGAAGAATGATCTAGATAAGCAAGTAAACCAAGGGAATCAAAGTTATATTGAGGTTTGGTTCCATAAAATCAACAACATGGAACATCACTCTCTTCTTCAAAAATACTAGATATCATCAAAATCAAATCATTTGGTCTCTAAAATTCAAGTACATGTTAAATCATATATTTCGATCCTACACATGAGTTTATCTGTCATCTTGATGTGCACATGGTTCCATTAGAAGTATTTCTATACTTGAAAGAGATTTTGTTTTTCAAGTAGAGTAGGATAGAAAAAAAGAAATAAAAAATGAAAATAAGAGGAAAACATAAAATCTCATGTGAAAACCTCCTTTGAGGTGTGTGAGATTGACTCATTGATTGAAAACCTCCATGAGGCGGTCAATGGGCTGGAAAAGGAGAAAAAGAAAAGATCCTAGGTGAAAACCTCCTTTGAGGAACCTAGGCAAACTTACTAGTTGAAAACCTCATTGAGGCAGCTAGTAGGCCTAAAAGAAAAAAATGAAAAAAAATAAATAAATATATATATATATATATATATATCAGTGTATCTCTCTCTAATGAATGCAGATGCTTTCCAACCTTTGCAAGTAAAAAAAGAAGTTAGCACCAAAAGAAAAAGTTGGTCAGAAACTTAGTCAAAGGAAGTCAAAATTGGTCTTTCTCCTCCTTTTCCCAGATGCTCCAATAGGACCAAGGCCATGTCACTCCATCACCCTCATCCATTTCCATGATACACCCATCATTTCCAAGACTTTCCCGTTCAGTTTTCTGATTGTCTTAAAATGCTACATGAGGGTTTTGTTTTGCTAGAGGAAGCCAAAATATATAGGGCATAAATTGTTTTTACCATACCTTGGAAATCATGCATCCATTAATCGATTTGTTTGTCAAGATGCATATGGATGATGATAACATGCTCAAGAAATTTCAATAAATTTTAGTTCATGGTTTTCGAGAAATTGGCCTCCATCACTTGCATCCATTTAAGTTTTCTCAAGATTCGTGCATCCATTAGCAAAGATGTTTTATGGGGAGGTGCATAGGGATTATGGAAACATGCTAAAAAAAAATCAGGTCAATCCTGTCTACTGTTTGAGATATATGAATAAAACAATTATGTTATAGGAGACTGTCTTGAAATGTTATAGGAGGGATCATAATTGCTACAAGAGCTCACCTACAAGATCTCCTCCATCCTTCCATCCATAACATCACATCTCCATACCCCTCACTCATATAACCATCTCTCTCCACCCTCCAATCAACCATAAAGTCAAATTTCACCTCCTCACTATAATGCTACAGGAAGGTCTTGTAATGCTACAGGAGGTCCTGTAATGCTATAGGTGGAATTTGTGCAACTATAGGAGTGGGATCCAACGATAAGAACAACCCGAAAGGCCATGATGCCTCAAGGAAATGATGAAGAAGGCCCTCCAATTATTTACTCATCACCCATCCATCACTCATCCACTCCATTTCACCTAAACTTGCTCAAAATGTTCACTCTGTCCTACCTAAAAAAAACACACAAAGACCATTTTTCTCCATTTTTCCATTCTTCACACAACCTCCTCATTACTCAAACCATGTTTACATAGCTTTTCATCACTCCCCTCAACACCACCATGCCAACTGAATACTATAAGAAAGGATCTAGAGGTTTCTACATGAAGAAACTCCTCTTGTAGCACTTGTGCAATCAAAAGAATCTCTGATATTTTTTCTCCCCCACCAACAGGAAGCATGAGGGAGCAATGTCTGCACCCAAGACTCATCACCCTCAAAGAAGCACCCCACCAGCAGATGCAACCCAATCATGAGATAAACATCTATACACACACATGAACATCATCAGTCAAGGTGCAATCCAGTTCAAAAGACAAGCACAACAACCTTACCTCTATTTAGAAATGACATAGGATTAGCTACAACACTCACATCAAGAGTATCTCAAGAGAAGAGAAACAAAAACAATAAGAAAACCTATAGGACCTCCAACATATCATCACATGCATCTTGAGGATTTTCAACGACAGTCTCCACAACTACAACAACATCCTACACAAAATAAGACACTCATGGTAAGACACAGGTATGAAAATCTCTAACCTCACCCTTTGAACCTATTCTAACTTAAGAAAAAATTAAAATTGTAAGAAGGAAAGGTATTTTATAACCAAAATTAATAGTAGGAAGCCTTGGTCTTATCTAGAAATTCACTTAAGTTTTCTCCAAAGGACAGTCACACATGTGGGAGATAAATGAGGCAAAAGTGAAAAAAGACTTAAGAAAGTGGGATGTTATCATGGAGTTCAAAAAGTCGTTGGAGGCCAACTCAGTTAACAAAAAGAACTTTGAGTTTATTTTGCATGCAATGAAGAAAGAGAAAAAAAAATAATATATATATAAACAAAAGGTGCACCCACCACCTCTTGGCATGCAAAGATTAGTTGCTACAGGATTCAAGTTGTGTGCTATAGGAAGGAACAAAAATGCTATAGGAAGAACAAAGTTTCTACAGGAAGGAACATCACTACTACAAGAAGAACCAATTTGCTACAAGAAGCTAATAAGAGTGTTATAGGAAGGAAAATTTCGCCCTAAAGCCTTGGGAAGAAAAGAAATATTCAAAGAAAATGGCAAGGGTGCAAACAAAGATGCTATAGGGGAAAAAATAGCAGCTACAGGAAGGATCAAAGCTGCTATAAATTTTCCTATATATTCAAAAACTCATGTGATATACTAAAACATAAGACAAGAATCTACTCTACTCTTCAGCGAAAGCCAAACTAGATCGATGAAAACAATATTCAGCAAGAGGAAGAATATCGATGGCACATAACATAATATTTTTCTAGGGAAAGCCACTGCTCAAAACCACGACTATCTATATAGCATTAACCAGAAGATCTGAGAAGAAAATACAAATCTTGTTCTCACTAGAACAATTCTTACACAAGTATGATCAACTCTTTACTCACAAGATTTCTCAAGCCAACACTTAGCCTATTCAGTCTCTCTTCAAACCCTTACTTCCTTGCACAATTCCTAGAGGAATTAGCCTCTATTTAATTAGGAAATCCTTCTTCAATAACAGCGCAATCCAAACTTAGGTCCTCAACTGATTGCATGCACCATATGTACAACTCAGAAAATTATACAACTGATAGTACATTGTCCCTACACTCTAGTCTCAACTGAGTATTCCTCTGAACTGACATGCATGAGTTATTCTTAAGTGAATCTTCAATTAGTTGGTGTGGCACTGAGGATGCACTAGTGCACCAACTCACTACTATACCTCTATTAGTTCCTCCAACATTTAGAACTAGTTTCACTGACTATAACTCAGTTGAACTAGGTTATCTAATTACAACTCCAATAAACTCAATCTAGACCCATAAAACTTATGGATCACACTTACATGACTTCAGATAGACTTCCAACTCAAAATTCCTAAGTTAATTAGTTCAATTTAACTTAATTAACTATTACAATTTGCTATGAGAAAATAACTACAATTTAATTCAAGGACAAATTAAATTGGAATTTCTAGATGTTATTTTTCACATTTCTTGTTTCTATTTTCAACTCTCCCTCTCAAAAAGAAATGAATTCAACTCTATCCCGACCTTGAACCTTTGGAATGTTTTACATGCAACACTTCTCTCTAGTGTTGTTTCTATAACAACTCCTGAAACCGAAAAATGTTGGAAATAATACTTAGAAGGGGGGGGGGGTTAAATCAGTATTAGCAAATCAATAAAACTTCTCCATTTCCATACTTAGATACATATACGCTACTTCAGTTAATGGAACCCGCGTGTATACGCAACTATGTTTAATGCAACTAGCATATATCCAGAATACTTATGATTCAGTTAATCCATTATATGTTGATCTTTAGTTAGTGCATCAGAACTTCATTAACCATATGAACAGTAAGCATGAGCAGTAAAATAGAACATATCATCACACACAAGAAGCACACATGAACACCATGATGTAAGGTGGAAACCCAATGTGGGTGAAAACCACCTGCTGCAAGTCGTCTCAATCTTCCTTTTAATAAGAAACTTCTTTTACAATGGTTCTATACTGGTGCAGTCTTATACTAGTACGCGGGCTTCTACCTACAGAAGGCTACAACCATCTCTCATTCTCCAGACTCTCCTGGAAGGGAGCTACAACCCCCTTAGCTCTTGTACTAGCCGATCCATTTACTAGTACATAGGTGCGACCTACAGAAATGCTCCAACCTTTACTTGTTTTCCAACTGCTACTGGAAGGGAGCTATCACCCCCTTAGCTCTTGTACTAGCTGATGTACTAGTATGTAGGTGCCAACCTACAGAAGGCTACAACCTTCTCTTTCTTCCTCCAGGTACCACGTTTCTTAAATTTTCAGACTGGACACTCATGGAACACATCATCATAATCTAAAGGCCACATTTTATCATATTGGACCCATCAACAACATTGAAGCACAAAATTAATCATCATAGCAATACACCCATCAACTACACCTGCATCATCAATCTCTGAATCACCCAATACTGAAACACTGAAACCCTATCAACAACACAGTCACCAGAACACAAAATAGACAACAGAACTCTGCAACAATAACTAGATCCAACTGCAACTTCAATTATCATATCTCATAATGTATACGCTACTATGAAGAACCAAACCCGCGTACATACGCACTTTCACCAAAGCCAACCCGCGTACAGATCTGCAAATATTTACTCATAACTTTGCGGCTGTTTCAGACATCAGTCATACCCAGATCATAACATTCATACAATAAAACATGCGTCAATAATTTAGATCTAGTCTATCCATAATCAAACCATATAATGATAAACATTCCAAGCCTTAAGATCCCAATCCATCCTTAGATCTTGTTCTCCATCAACCGTTGAGATTCCTCCTTAGCTTAGATCAAGCAATGCATCATGAACCCATAACCTGCATACTGGATCTCATACTTCATCAGATATTCAAGACTTTCTCAATACCTTTGCCTAATGATCTTCTTCTCCTTTTATAGTCTTAGGCCTTACTCAATACCATGGTCCAAAACCATTGAGAACCAATACTAGGGACCCAATACCTGGGTTCAACACTTCGGACGCAATACCAAGGACCAAAACCATAGGTCTAAATACCACGGACCCAAAAATAAGTTTTCCCACATGTACGTGCTTTTCCGTGCATGAAAGTGCATGCATACGCATACGCGACTTTTGATCAGCAATCCTGCATGTATACACGCCTTTGTATATAGTGAACCTGCGTATATACTCTTCTTTCTTCATTTTTATAGTATGATCATCAATTCTTTGCTACTGACCTGCTACACTATAATCTGTCATCTTGCCATCAAGGACAACACTTGTATCATAATGCCAACAATCTCCCCCTTTGGACTTGATGGCAAAGCTAACTTGTCATACTGAGAACTGTCATCTGATTCCTTTGAGCTGTCTTGCATCCCATGTCATCTGAGAACTGTCATCTCTTCTATAGATTCATCTAGTTATGTATAAGTGAGATGTTCTGCTACAAGTGGGTTTCCATCAAGTACAACACATGCATCATAATGCCAACAAAAAAAATATCTAACCTGAACCACTATGATGCATTTATCATCAATGTCTCTGACTGCTACTAGCTTTTCCTCTGTCGGCTGAAAACTCTGTGCTTCTTTTGACTGTCCCTTTCTACACTATTGTCAACTCTGGTCTATGCTCTCTAGTATCTTACTGCTCTAGCCTCTATCACTCTGATCTTTGACTGCATCAACCGCCACTGATCCATCCTGCTATTATGTATTGTGGGATCCCGTAGCAATGCATAGTCCAAGAGATTAAACCTCTCAATGGACCCTGACCAATTTCTGTCCTCTTAAGACTATCACTTCACATTGCCCCACCACTCACCTAGAGGTATGGTTGCATGTGCTCCCTTTGCCCACCTGACTCGAAATTCCCCCTACTGGAGGTCTATGCTTGAGTGGATGCGTCCACTCGATCGACTCTCTACTTCTCCAATTATGGCTTCTCCACAAATTTCTGACACTGCTTTTGAGGTTGCTTCTTATATGCTTTAGTGGATCTCTCCACTTAGTCTCCTCTCTGCTTCTCCCATTGTGGCTGCTCCACAATTGTCTGAGACTACTTCTGAGGCTTCTTTTGGGGCTGCATGTTGAGAGGTAATTCACTCTCCCTCTCAACCACCAAGTCTCTAACCTTTTCCTTACTCCTAAAGGATTTTCATGCATCTTGTATCTCAAGTGCATAAAGGTTCTTGACTCACACACCAGTTTATTTCATGTGTCCCACTGTCACATAATTTTCTGAAAAAACAGTTGATTTTAAATCAGCGATATCTTCCTCATTCGAACTCTTATTCGGACAATTTTATTTTTGAACTTGGGTATTTTTGCGTAAGGAATCCAGATTTTTTATCTATTTTTTATCATTTTCAAAAAAAAAAGATCAGATTGGCACTGCAAACTCACTGCCCAAAAAAATCCTACTCCTCAATCTGGCCACTAGCAACCTTCTAGCTCCATTAAGAAGTCTGCACTTAGGGACTCCTGGATTTGCCATTAACTAGAGCTCCATCAATCTGCAAGGACAAATTTGAATTCTTCTCTTCTATACTATCTTTAGCTTCGATACCATGTAGATAATTTCTACAAATCTAGCTCTAATACCATGTAGATTTTTACATGTAGATTCAACAGATCATGTAATGTACTAAAACACAAGATAAGAATCTACTCTACTCTTAAAAATGGAAACCAATAATGATCGATGAAAATAATAAGCAGAAAAGGAGGAATAGAAATGGCATATAACACAATATTTCTCTGGGGAAGCCACTGCTCAAAACCCCAACTATCTATATCGCATTAACTACAAGATCTGAGAACAAAATACAAAGCTTGTTCTCACTAGAAAAATTCATGTGCAAGTATGATCAACTCTCTGCTCACAAGCTAACTCAAGCTAACACTTAGTATATTTAGTAGCTATCCAAGCCCCTACTTCCTTGCACAATTCCTAAAGGAATTAGCCTCTATTTAATGAGGAAATCCTTCTTCCATAACTGCGCAATCCAAACTTAGGTCCTCAACTGATTGCATGCACCATCTATACAACTCGGAAAATTATACAATTTATAGTACATTGTCCCTGCACTCTAGTCTCAACTGGGTCTTCCTCTTAACTAACATGCATGACTTATTCTTAAGTGAATCTTCAATTAGCTAGTGTGGCATTGAGGATGCACTAGTGCACCAACTCACAACTAGACCTATACTATTTCCTCCAGCAGTTAGAGCTAGTTTAACTCATTATAACTCATTTGAACTAACTTATCTAATTACAACTCCAATAAACTCAATTTGGACCCCTAAAACTTAGGAATCACACCAACATGACTTTAGATAGACTTCCAATTCAAAATTCCTAAGTTAATTAAGTCAATTTTACTTAATTAACTATTACAAGTTGCTATGAGAAAATAATTACAATTTAATTAAAGGACAAATTAAATTGGAAATTCTAGATGCTATTTTAACATTTCTTTTTGCTATTTTCAACAATTACTATAGGAAAGAACATAAGTTCTACAAGAGTACTAGCACTGCTACAAGAGTACAATTAGTACTATAGGAGAGCCCCTTTATAAAAAAATTGTTACTGGTGTGTTGAATAAAGATTAATTAATTGCTAAAAGGTACAAAGAAACACAATAGAGCCGCAAAGGATTTGTTGCAAACAGTTTGTGTTGCATAATGGTAAATTCTTCAAGGGTGAAAGGTATCCAAGTTAGTAGATTGGTCATCACATCATTCCTTTATTTTTCTTTAGGTTATTCACCATCATTTCTCCCTCTATAAGAAGAAAGAGCTTTATGTTAAGTGTTTTCAATTCCAGAATTTAATGAGCAAAGATAATTCAAATTGCTAGTCAAGAGTGTTCATAAGAATTTGATGGATAGTATGATGTGTCATGGCTAAGAATCCAAAGTTCGCTCTTATAATTGAACTTCTTACCATTTTCTAAAATTGAAACCAGATGGGATTATTTAAAAAGGTAAGGGGGTATGATGATGATATTTCACTTGAGTTTGCAGTCAATTTACAAGATCCAAGTGGCCAAGAATATGAACCAAAAGCAAGGTGTTTCCCTCAAAAATAGAACTCATTACAGTTGAAGAATCACCTGAGAGAAAGAAGCAGCCTGAACCTACATTAGGACTTCCTTGGGAAACTGAGATAGGCGAAAAAATGCAGATAAAATAGTAGCAAGAAGAGAAATAGAAAGAGCATCAAATACACCAACAAAAAAAGAATGAAACATGTCACCATACATGAAGAACAATAGGGAAAGGAGGATGGATAGGTTGCTCAGAGGATGAGCAATAGTTTCGGCAGGGGTGTATGATAGGCCTCCAAATTAGATAAAAATTAAGGCCCATATAACCTTTCTTAGGCACATGAAAGCTATATTAAACCTCTCCTTCTACACTTAATAATTTTTTTTAGCTTTAATATGTTCTTAGGAAGGTTTATAGATGATTTCATATTATGTGCCTATATTACTTATTTTTGAAGAATATTATGAGACTATTGGGAAAATTATGAAGATTTGGAGGAGGAGATAATCTAGGGACTTGCTCCCTACTATAGGAGGATCAATATTGGATAATAAATGAACAAAATATCATGAAATTTTTGACAAATTCTGGAGCTCTAGTGATTGAGAAAATATAGGAATGTGTTCCTTGTCATTTAATGAAAATTCCTAGTGATGGGAACCAAATCCACTATTAACAATGTAAACTTTGAAACGGGAACTGATACTGTTACCCGTTTCGTAGAGATAGCTAAAAAGTGACCTAATTTTGAAAAGGGGTGATGCAAAACACACGTTTTTTTTAGAGCATAGTTTTTGGCACTTTAGTTTTTTTTATGTACATCACGTTTTAGAATGGTAGTGATTTTCATGCTGATTTAAAAAAGTGAGCATTCTGCATCACACTCCTTTTTTAAAAGCCCTGTTTTTTGGCTTTAAATTTTTTAATGTATAAAATGTAAATAATTATTTAGTAAATTTGATAATTTTTGAAGTGGTCGTTTTCTTCACATTTTCTTGTTTTTTATTATAATTTTATTTTTATTTTTTTTCGTGAGGTTTTTACTGTTTTGCATTTTTAAATTAGAAGGTCGATATTTAGACTTTTCAATATTCTACATATTTATACATCCTTAATTAATTTTTCAATCGACATGAAATAATTGTTTCTAAAAAACAATATTTTTTAACAATGGACATAAAAATAACAATTTTTAACATAAATATAACTAAAAAACTACACGTTTTGATAATTTTTTTGTTAGAATTGACATGTCAAAATCACAATTTTTATACGATAATTTTAACTAAAAATGGTTAAATAATAGCTTTTTCTATGAATTTCATGTCAAAAAATAATAAAAATCACTTTTTTTTTCAAAAAATAATGATTAACTTAAAAATCAATACAAAAATCACATATTACCAATATTGAACGTATAACAACCCTAATTGAGTGTTTATTCTTCTCATAAAATGTCAGTCAAAACATTGCAAAGCTTGATTTACAAGCATAGCTTAAATTTAATCAACAATGTCACGTAATCCAAACTCTTCGTTCTCTAGAGTTTCATCATTGTCCTCTTCCACAATATTTTCTGTTTAATTTTGCTCATTTTCCTCTTCTAATGGGTCTTTGATGTCTACGAAACTCCCAATGTATGTCTTTCCAAACATTCCATGTAATGGTGGTTGGGGTTCCTTTGCCTTTTTTGCCACACGTGATTCACTAAAGTCCCCTTTCTTCAACCCAATTTCTTGCATTGCATCTGGAAGAAATTGAAGAGCATTAATTATTTGTTGAATGAAATTGCACTGTACTGGATCTTTTTCAATTGCAATGCAATTTCTTCCTTTTTGAAGGCAACATGCTAGTGTTGTACCTAATTATCAAGCACAAAAGAAATAATGAACTAAATTAGTACAATGACATATTAATTAAAAAAATAACATATTGAAATTCAATTGCATATAATAAAACTTACCTGAGCCAGAAAATAAATCCAAAACCCAATCTCCTTCATTTGAACAAATGTCTATAATATAGTTAATCAATAATTGTGGTTTTTTATAAATGTTAATTATCTCTCCTTTTGCTTCTTTGTCTTCATATGTTAGTTTTCTCACAACATCATAACTCAGTATTTGGCTATAACTCTTTCTGTCTACCCGATTAAAAATCATAGACATATGGCTATCAACTTTTGCCCAACTATCAATATGAATGAACTCACAATCATTTATAAATTGTTGATCTTCATTGTGAAGAAGATTTGACTTTTCCCTGTAACATGAAATAGTAAAAGTTAAATTAACTTGTACATAAATAAATTTTTCAACATTAATCAAATGTACATTTTAAACGTCTTACCATGTAAGCTGCATCCTTGAATTTATTTTCCCCTTGAAGCTTGACAATATCATTGCCAATTGTGTGTCTGAATGAAATGTCACAAATCTCCATAATGGTGATGATGTGACTTCTACAAATCCTGTAACGACTTTACTAAAAGCTTGATAAGTATAAGGGTCAGTATCATAGTCAATGTTTGGAATATTGAAACCATGGGGAATATCTGCAATGACTAGGGCATAATCCCTTTTAGGTATGAGTTTAGCAATGTCTTCACAGTTGCCTTGTATTACTTGATATTGAATAGTGTCTATCCCATTCCAAATGAAATGATTAAGAGTTGGATCAAGTTGAATATCCTTAATACGTTGCTTCCTCAGTCTTTCGATCTTTATTTTTTCGATAAAGGTTTTGAAACTATCTGGCACTCCATTATCATCCTTCCTCATCTTTTATAAAATAAACAAATATATGTGTAAGTTATAAATTAAAAATAGTACACAAGTGAATAAAAATGAATGTATAAATCAAGATACCTTTTTAAATGCAAGTTAAAAAACTTTTAATGTTGATGTAGAACTTGAATCTGGATAGTTGCGTACGACATCATCCCAACTATCTTCATTCAACAATCTAACCATTTGTTCTTGAATTTTCATGTAAACTTTGTGACTGCATAGATAAAGTAACAAAAAGTTAATATAATGATATGTATAACAAATACTACCAAGAACAACATGTTTTATTTAAAATATAACTATAATCTAGAAATAAATAAAAATATTTCAAGAAACTTACTTTTGAAATTCTTCAGACATTTCCTCCAATGATAATTCCCCTGGCCTCACACGAGATAATATTGTTTTGACAATTTTTTCATCTTTCACTCCTTGCATCGCCCTCCAAGGTGTGATAGTCATATCGTCTGGAAGATGCTTCATTTCAGGAGCTAATTTACTGTTGCCACATATGAATGGCTTAGACTTTTTGACCTTCTGGTTTTTAATGGCAATGTCTTCCCACATGCCAAAAATCTCATCAATCAACCTCCAAACATCTCCAGTTCTAAATGCCAATTGGAAAATGTTATCAACACCTCTAAATAAATCACTATGTTTGCTGCCCTTTCCACCTTTTGAATTGGTTTTCTCTTCAATTTGATATCCTATTTCCATACAACATTCCTTTCGGAAATTTGCAGTAACTTTTGTCCTATCCCCACCACATTTTTCTTCAAATTCACTATGAATAAATCTAACCCTCACTACAACAAAACCAGCGATTAGCGTCCCTTTTTACTTCTTTTTTTGCATCTAGAGCCTATTTTTGGTGCTATTTGCATCCATTTATCAAATATGGTGCAAAACTTGACACAAAATTTGCATCAAGTTTTGCACCAAATCTTACACCAAGTTTAGCACCAGGTATTGCAATAGGTTTTGCACCACATTTTGCACCAAATTTTATGCCAAGTTTTGTGTCATCCTTTACACCAGGTTTTGTTCCAGGTTTTGCATCAAGTTTGGCACCTAATTTTGTTTGACATACTTTTGCATCCTCATTTGCATCCACTTTTTGCACCTACACTTGCATCAACTTTTGCATCGACTTTTGCATCCTTTTTTAAATCATTTTTTGCATCCATTTTTTCATCCATTTGTGCATCCCTTTTGCGCCAAGTTTTACATTGAGTTTTGTGTCTAGTTTTGCATATAATTTTGCATCTACTTTTGTTGCATCCACTTTTCCATCTTGTTTGGCATCCATATTTACATCCTCTTTTGCATCTATTATTGTACCCACTATTGCATCTAATATTTTTGTGCCACAATTAGCGCCTAGTTTGGCACCTCCTTTTGCACCCACTTTTGATTATAATTTTGCATCCTCATTTGCGTCTAGGTTTTCATCAACTACTACATCTATTTTTGCATCCCTTTTTGTATCCAATTTTGGACCAGGATTTGCATCGGGTTTTGTGTCTCGTTTTGCATCTACTTTTGCATCGACTTCTATTGCATCCACTTTTGCACACAATTTTGCATCCACTGTTGCACCCATTTTAAATTTCACTTTTTTCATCCCTTTTTACATCTTCATTTGCATCATACTTTGATTCTTTTTTTGCATCTATCATTACATCCACTTTTGTTATGCCACAATTTTCACCATGTTTTGCACTCATTGTTGTATCCACGTTTGCTTCCAATTTTGCATCCATGTTCACATCCTCTTTTGCATCAAATATTGCATCTATTTTTGCATCCACTTTTGTGTTAGGTTTATGCATTGGGTTTTGCATCTCGTTTTGTATCTACTTTTGCATCTACTTACATTGTATCCATTTTTTGCATCCAATTTTGTTTTTCCTGTTGCATCAATGTTTGCTTCCACTTTTACGTCCATTTTTGCATCTTATTTTGCATATTTTTTGTCTATTGTTACATCCACTTTTGTTGCACCATATCTTGCGCCTACCATTGCAACCACATTTGCTTCCACATTTGCATCCCCTATTGCATCTACTTTTGTTTCATCCATTTTTGCATCTGCTTTTGTGTCCGTTGTTGCATCCACATTTGTTTCACCACAATTTGTGCCAAGTTTTACACCTACCATTGGACCCATGTTTGCTTCCACTTTTGCCTTCATGTTTGCATCCAAGTTTGCATTGACAACTGCATCTACTTTTGCATCCACTTTTGTGTCAGGTTTTTCATGTTGTTGTGCATCTACTTATGTTGTATCCACTTTTCATCCAATTTTGCTTCTATTGTTGCCCCCATTTCTATGTTCGCTTTTGCATCCCTTTTCCAACACTCATCATATTTTCTGCATTGATGATATTCCTTATGGCATTGACAATTATGAACAATTGATGACAATGTCAATAATATTGACAATGATAAAAATGAAGATGATGGCGATGACATGAATTGTGATTATGATGATAAAGACGATAGTGGTTACAATGACAATGATGATGATGGCAATGATTATGATGATGACGATGCTAATGACGTTGGCGAATCTTCCCAATTTTAGATGTTGTCATTGTCATAATCATAAGCATTATCTTTGGTGTCATCATCATCATTTTCATCTAGGTCATCATCAAAAACTATAATGGCATGAATGATGATGATGATTACAACAATGTCGATAGAAATTACATTAATGATGATGATGGGGATGATAAAAATGACAATGACGATGATAATGGTGGTGATGATGATGATCATCGATCATCTCTCAAAAATAGAGTTGTTATTTCTCTTACGTATATCAATGTGTCCTAAACAACCCTTTTCTAGCACTGATCACATTTTTTGGGTTGATGATATTTCTTACAACATCTACAATATGAACAATTGCAAACAATGTCCATAATGATGATGATGATGGCATGAATGGTGATTATGATGATAATGTAATGATGGCAATAACAATGACAAGGATGTGATGATGATGAAAATGATTATGATAATGAGAATGACCTTACAATCTTATGGATTCGTGAACAATTACTAGTTTCAATACCATCTTCTGGATATGTATTACTATCATACTTTTTAGATTTTCTGTCTCTCTTGAGGTATCTTACTACAATGGTGTTGTCAACACTAGAAAGATATCTTGTTGTAATGGTGGTTCTAATGTTAGCACTAGCAAAGTTTTTGTTAAATTTTGGTTAAAAAAACCGATTTATGCAATTATTTTGACAATCTATGTAAAAAAGTAAATAACATCCAATTATTTTGACTGTAGTCCCATTGATTATCATGAATATACCAATCTGAAGACCATCTTCTACATACATATTATTATTAAACTTTTTGCATTATATCCCTCTTATATCTTGTTGTAATGGCAGTATTAGCACTAGAAAAATATCTTGTTGTAATGGTGATGTTAGTATTAGCACCAAAAAAATCACTAAATTTTGGTAAAAAAAAATTTATCATTTATTTATTTTTAATTTGGGAAATTTTTGTTTTTAATTCTATTTTTATGCAGTAATATTTTTTTTGGTTGAATTTTGGTAGTAACTAGTTTTTGGTCTAATCATATGTATTAACCATGTTCTTTATGCTACAAGTCTAATTGTTGGGACAAAATTGATCTTTCAAATAAGTTGCAAAAAGCATATAAATGGAAGAATAGCGATGACAACTATTTTCATTGTCCAACTGTTCAGTATATCATGTATGAAAATATTCAACATTTTTATAAACAATGGATTAGAGGTGAGTCTGTAATTGTACATAATGTTTGGATGATACATAAAAACAAAGTTGTTTCATTGATGTGGTTAGGATCTACTTTGGATACGAAACCCTAGGTTTGGAAGTATGCAAATAATGAATTTGGTTTACCTTTGATAACAAATGAAATTTTATTTCTTTTTCCTCGTAAAACCAAGGAAGATATGGCAATAATTCTCATTAGAAAACTACTTCTTGTTGAAGGTTTATAATTGGTTGCAAAAGTTCAACAACTGGGTATAGAAGATTTTAGTTGCTATTAGGGAAACAATGTGATTATAGGTTTTAGCAGACATAGATCATTCTTGGTATTTGATTCACTTTCAGAATATAAGTACACCAAAGTGGATTAGGTTATGAGTGGATTGGCAAAGCAACCCTTATTTGTTCCTTTTAGTTTTTGAGATATCTCAAGTTCAACTAGTGCTAGTAAATGGTTTCAAAGATGTTTGCTAGGGTTTTTCAACAAGGTCACTAGGTCCCAATGTAACATAGATACTTCATATTTGTTGAAAAGTAAAACCCCCACATAGCACTAAATAGATCATTAATGACTACCTAGAGAACTTAGACTAAATTAATCGTGGAAGTAAAAATTACAACCAAATTAATCATGAAAGTAACAACTACAATTGAAAAAAACACACTTGGTAATATACTAGAATTCATCCTCGCCAAATCCAAAGTTGATGAATAATATGTTAAATCTTTAATGAAACTCATGAAAAATAATAAGCATGTTATCGATATAAGAGTGCATGAACTTGCTTAATGTATATTTGTTAATTGGAGATGATGAATATCTAAATAAAGTTGATGAATAATATGTTAAATATTTGATGAAACTCATGAAAGATAATAAGCATGTTTATCCCAAGCAGCCATGCTTATGCATCATTTGATTTCTCTAAATAATCATGCAATCTGGATAACTTCTTCATCCCAAGCAGCCATGCTTATGCATCATTTGATTTCTTCATCTCTCCATCAAAAGTAGGAGGCTTGACTTTCTTAAACTCCTCTGGAAAGTACTCACTCCTCTTATGGTGTCGGCGATGATGACGATGATGTCTCATGGAAGAAGAACTAGAGTAAAACCCATACATACCAGTCCTCCTGTTAGGTGTGTCCAAGAATTTTCCACTCTTCAATGTATCCTCCCTATCCAACCCGTGTCTCCTATAGGACTTGCTACCATTTTCCCCATTAGTCTTCTCCTCTTGCCTATCTCCATGATTGTTCCCCATCTGTCCTTGCTTTTGTAACTCTGTAGAATCATTGCTTTAACCTCTACCTGCTTTTCCTGAGCTCTGACAATCCTTTCCTGTGCCTCAATCAACATGTTATTATCTGCCTTGAAACTTCTAATCTCTGCCCTTAAACTCCTTAATGTATCTACTAGATCAGGAGAATCCTCTTTTCCTTGCTACTCAACTAACTTTTCCCATTCCATAAAATTCACATCAGATCTGTAAGGGAAGTCATGCGAACTGTAGTCCACCATTATGCTCTTCATCTTTGGCCTTCTCTTTCTTGCAAACATGTCATATCAGATAAACCAAATAGAAACATAATCAAAATCATACCTTAGTGAAGTTAAGGGGATGTTATCACATCTTCACAAATAAGTCTAGATTAGCACAATACATATACATACATCATGACATCAACATATCAACATCATGCATGATGACACAAGACTATAGTAACAACCACATGCATGATAACTATAAACATCACAATACATGTATAACAATATACATTTATCCCATCCAGTCCAAGTGTTTGAACCTGGAAGCTCTGATACCAATCTATAACGCCCCACCCCACATTTACCCACTTTCACAAGCTCTCCAGGGTAAACATGATTTGAGTGCTACTATGACATGAGCCAACCTCCAAGTTCCAGTTATGGAAGTGGGGCCCACAAACTTAAAGCTTATTGCCATCCCTTAGGGACTTCAGATCACTTAGGGGCCTAAGAACCACCCCAGGTGATCAATCCCTGAACTGGAACTTTTTTTTGCTTACCTAACTCCACAACCGCACCCTTTACACCTCATGCATGTGGTTATGAGGCCCCAATCGCACCCATAAGCCTGTTTCCCAGTGGTTATGACCCAAAATCCCTCGTTCTATGCATGTAGTCACGAGATCTATGCCACCTTTTCAGGTAAGCCTCCATATCACTGCCCAAAACTGCCTATAATTTTCCAGAAACATAAAGGCTAGCCCTTCAAAACTTGAACAAGATCTTGACCAGAACATGACTAGTACATAATAGACATTTCGTCAAACATATGATAAACATATAAGCTATAGGTCATGAATGCATATATGATCATAAACTTTTGAGCTTCATTTGAGAATCACCAAGAAGGCTCTACGCCCTCTCAAGCTAGCTGCAACAACACATGTTAGCCCATTCATTCATCAACCATTCAAATATTTATCAAATCTTGAACAAAAGCCATAACTAGAGCACATCAAATAACCATGCATATAACCAACATATAACCAAAATAGGAACCATGACAAATCTGCCATAAAATCAACATAATAACAAGTATAAGTTCTCATAGATCACAATAGGAAAATAGCTCATACCAACATATGAAAATGCCAACCAAGTGAGAGACTTCCACGTACCACCCAACCATAGATTAGGTTGAGCCAAATCTTTCTTTTAGCAAATCATCCCTGTGCCATATTCCAAGGATGAATGTGGGATCTCGTCATATAAACCAAGACATAATCAAACAGGGAATCCAAAGGTTAAACCACCTCCACCCTCAAGCTACCGTGATCTCATCTAAATCGGTTCCGAGATCAAAAAACCAAACCAAGCTCTGATACCTCATAATTCCTTCACCATACCTTGAGGAATTTTCCTATCTCCACCCACCTGTCGAGGGCTTCTTGGAGAAAACCATCTCTACTCCCAACCCTTGGTATTTTCCTGAGACCACCTCACCCGATTCTAAAACCTTCCAATAATCCAAAGTTCAACCAAGAATGAATCCCATCATACCATGGTTATCCAAGAAATGGCAAGGCAAGGTCAAAAACACTTTCAAACCAAGAAAAACCCATGCCAATGATAATAAGTGAACCAAATAAAATAAATGTATTTGCGATGCATTCACATCCTAGCAAGAAAATCACACATGCAACCTTTTACCTACAAAATCCTCCTACTGAAGTTGTCGATCCAACCTTCTCTTTGTGCTCCCTTGCTTTCCTCCACTTTCCTTCTCCAAATCCAAGTGAATGCTAGTATGCTCCAAGAATTCTCTAAGTGTGCTAGTGTGTATGAGAGTGTAAGGAGAGAACCAAGACTAAACTCACAAAAGCCAGAGCCGACGAAAGCTATGTACTATCTCTTTCATGCCTTTTTATTATTGATGTCTCCTTTTTCTTCATTTTCCTCCATTTTTCCTCTAATTTCCCTTACATGCATATTTGTGTCTCTTCATCTCCCTTTTCTCCTATTTTCCTAATTTCTCATAATTAAATGCCAATTTTTGCCTCTTTGCCTTTGTGAATGACTTTGCCAATTTCCATAGCCATTAATAAACTGCAAGTGATGCCCACTACAATGTTTGCCCAACATTCAACTTGGAATACGTGTCCCATGACCTTTGTCTTATTATTTTACCTTTAATATCCTTTGTTACATGAAATTTTAACTTAGGGTTGTTACACAACCCCTTCAAAACAATTATACAACCTTCCTCTTTTGTAGCTCCTTGACCGCAAGGGTCTAGTTGAAAAACACATAGTTCCTTTAAATCATTGTAGGTCGAGGCAACCACTTCAAGGCCTTGAACTTCAAGATAATCCAATATTTGCAATTGTTGACAATAATAAGTCCATTATCCACTCTCCTCCTCTTTTGTAGCTCCTTGACCGCAAGGGTCTAGTTGAAAAACACATAGTTCCTTTAAATCATTGTAGGTCGAGGCAACCACTTCAAGGCCTTGAACTTCAAGATAATCCAATATTTGCAATTGTTGACAATAATAAGTCCATTATCCACTCTCCTCCTCTTTGAGTTGCGTAAAGAGGGAGGAGACTTGATTGATGCCAAACTTGTAAATGAACAACCTTGCCTACTCATTGGTTAGACTCTCCACCGCTAGTTGAAGAAGTGTACAACCTTGAATTAAAGATGATATCTTAACACGAGTGATTGACATTTGAACATAACTACCATGAATCTCATGGAAAAAATATGGAGAGACTCCTTGAAGCTTAGGAAACATTTTCTCATGCTCTTCTTAATCTAGAGGTGGTAGAGTTTCAATTTTTTCCATTTACTGGGAATCTCACCTAAAAATTAAACCATTGAAGAATTAATCCCGCGCTAGATCACACTTACCTTCTCATTTTTAAGATCTTTGTGGGCTTCGCCTATGACTCTTAAAGTTAGTGCCCTTTAGCACTTTGAATTGTGGAATAGAAGGAGTTGCAATAGGAGGTAAACTCCATTCCCCTTCACCTTTGTCAAGACCTCTAAAGACACTTGCAATTTATACTCCTCCTTTGACTCAAAATGAAGTTTTAATTTTTTTCCATTTTCTTTGCATACCCTCCCTTCAAGGGCATCCTCACAAGAAGAGATCGTGGTTGAAATATTACGACAACAAAATAGGGCACACCATCTCCTTACATGGTTTCAAGGGAGGGGTATTTAAAAATAACCATCTCGTCCCCTAGAGCCCTTAAGACCTTATCAACACATAAATGAAACGATAGATTGATAATTGGACCCAAAGATCGATCTCACCGTTCAAGGCCAAACCCAAATAGGAAGAATCACACAATGGATTAAGCATTAACATTGAGTTTTGGGAAAACCAAGGACCTCCTTTCAAGATCACAACCTTGTTTTTAGCATTTCTCAAATGGAAGGTTTAAAAACCCACATTAAAGAGGGGATATTTGCACCTTAGCCTTAACAACCCTTGCCCAAGATGAATCTATTTAATGGACTAGCTTGGATATGTTAGGTCTTGGATTTCCAGAGTACCCAATCAATGCTTAACTCCCTAGTCCTAGCCAAAATTCACTCCTATTGAAGAGACAACTTGAACAATCTTGCTAATAAGATTAACAAGTTCGTTCCTTTTGATTGATTTACAACAAACCTTAATGCCTCTCTTTTCTTATCCTCCTCTTCCATTCTCCAACAAAAACTTATTAATCTTATATCATAAGCACTTTATATAGGTAAGCATTGTAATCATTTTCCTCAACTCACACGGTACCTTTACACCTCAACCCATATAAGTGGACCTAAGTCCATGGCACAACCCATCACACTCTAAGATGGTTCTAATTGTCTCCTCAAAACTAGGACATAACACACCTTAAATGCCAAATGGTTAAGTCATCCCAAATTTGTGGGATTTTTTCCTTCATGGAACACATTCTAGCTAGTGTTGATCAAACACAATGCACTAACACCACTAACACACACTAAAAGTCCTAGATACCCTTACGCTGTGGCACGCACCCAAGCACTTCGACTGCACCTCCATAAAATGCACCTTCAACTTTGGATGTCCCAAAATAGTAATATCCTAACCCAATATGGCCTACTTGTTAGATTTGTGTAGTTCCCTCCTTATCAGATCCTTGCACCTCCTTGCACTCCATGGTAAATCTACTCTAATGGTCACCTTCCAAGTTCCAACACTTCCTTTCACATCATGACATAACCACCGATATACATTACAACAACCTTCAACTTCTTTAGTGGGTTGCACATCTATTTCACATTTCTTCTCCATCTTACAAAGTGGTAGTGCCAAGGAGAGAGTATCAAGTTGAATCAAGGATTGCTCACTTAGTACCACTACTAAGTTGCCTTCGTGCAACTTGTCAAATCCCTTAATTTTGTTTCACAACTTCTCATAGGGCTTAACTTGCTTGTATACACTTCTAAGTGAGACTACAATCCCCCAACCTCTCCTCTGCAACCCTTGTTAGAGTCTTCTTAGACGTGCAATCATGCCTCAAGCTGAATATAACACTAGCATCCCAAATGTGCATGCTCATTCCATCTTTTAATGCTTCGCTGAAACCACATTATGACACTGCTTAAAATGAAATGTTTACATCTTAAGACAATGTACCTACTTTGCTTATGACAATCTAAACTATGCAAGTGGCTAAGAGAGGACTATATTTTCCCAGGATGAAAATATAGGGTCTTACAACCCCATTCACACAATAATTTTAATATATTTCACCCGAAAAAAGATACATACCCTACTCCTTTCAAATTTATCATATAATTTTAAGAAATTAACACTTGTAATTAACTATTAAATAGACTTACTATATATTCTCCTTTGTTTGCACCAACCTTATATGTAAAACATATAAATATTTTCAATACAACCAAATTAAAATCATATTTTTCCATTTAAAAATTATTAAATTCAAATTAAAAAAAAATTACACCTAATAAACTTAAACAACAACCATAAAATTATATTATTATTATTATTATAAATATTTTCTAACCTAACCAATAACCAAAAACATTATATAGTTACTTCTTTAGTGATGTGAAAATAAAAAAAATGTATTTATTGTTTTAATAACACCTAATAAACTTAAACAACAACCATAAAATTATATTATTATAAATATTTTCCAACCTAACCAAGAACCAAAAACATTATATAGCTACTTAACTAGTGATGTGAAAATAAAAAAATGTATTTATTGTTTTTCACTATGAAATTAGCATTTTTGAAAAAAGGTAAAGCTTTACTTTTCTTTACAAAACCCCTCCCAACCCAAACTTCGTTTACGTTCTAGAACAAGAAGGAGGATCTGTTCGCTTTTCGCAGGGCGGGAGCGAAAACGAGATTGCAGAGATTTGCGAATTAGGGTTTCACCAGTAGCAGACACTCGAACCCCACGATCGGTTCTTCAGTCCATTAACGGCGCCAAGGTATGTTCCATTTTTAACTTCAATGGATTTCCACCCGCACATTCAGTCTTCCACACAGAGAGGAGTACACGCATTTCAGGTTTCTGGTTCAAAATCCAGTGTGTTTTTAGCAGCCACTCTTGTATGTTTAGGTTTTAATCTCTGTGCTGCAATCTGTTACTGTTTGCAGGGATGGCGCTGGCATTTGATGAGTATGGGAGGCCATTTATCATAATAAAGGACCAGGAGCAGAAGACCCGAATCAAAGGCTTAGATGCTCAGAAGGCCAACATTGCGGCTGCCAGGTCCGTTGCGAGAATCCTCCGCACCTCACTCGGACCCAAGGGAATGGACAAGATGCTCCAGAGCCCCGACGGCGATGTCACCATCAGTAAGCTTCTCTTCCATTTATTGAATCTCTATTTCTGGGTCGGTAAAACCCCTTAAAAATCTAAAAATCTGAAACTAAGTAGAATTTATTTTAAAAAACTTATGATTCATAAGTAGCAGTTACTTTAAAAAATTTATAGGTTTTCCGAAAGGAGTGAAATAAGCAAATACTCTGCGATCTGCTTACTCTTCCTCACAAACTGTGAGGCCCGCCGAGCTAGATGCTCTACATACAACGCTGACTGCCTATGAAAGCTCCCGAATGGGTGAATGCATTGAGATTTCACTAACATTGAGAGATAGACACTTTCCAGGGATCTACTTGGCGTAGAGGTACTTTTGGCGGGCTTTTCACTAACCAAGAAACTTCGTTTACAAATTATTTTGCTCAAAATAACACCAATTGCTCGACAGCAGAAGGTTCATAAAGAAATGGAAATAATAATTTTAAGAAGAATTTCGGAATAAAGAAATAAATTATATAAATGTCCACAAATGATGAAAGGACATTAGGTTAATGGGACTAAAACTATATATTGATGCTGGAGTGCTTAAAGGTATTTGCTGAAAAGGAGAGACTACAAATAAGATTTCAGATTTAACAGAATGACGAATGATAAAATAACAAAGGGGTGATTATCTCAATTGTTTGTAGCCAATGTTGTTGAGCATCTGGCTAGTTCTGGTTACGTGTTAGTAGGTAACCAGTTTAAATCCCCCAGATTTAGGTGCACGTCAACAGTTTTACGAAGAATGCCATTCACAAATATGGAGAAGCATCTCTTGGATTTCCTTATCAGATTTTCAAGGGTTATAATAACAGATAAACCTGATACAATGAAGACAAGACTAATAGCAGAAGCCTAGAAAATAAATAATTCCTAATTTATCTAAGCGTCAAAGGAGAGGTATGCAGGGCCATAAACCAGGCTGGATTCTATCCTGGCAAACTTTTATGAAGCTCATCGGACTGCAAAGTTTGACGGGTTACGTGTGGAAGGGAGAACCCTGGTGATGGGTGTCTGTCTAATGTCTACAAGATATAAGCTGAGAATTATAGCTTTTGTAAGATAGCATACCTAGATGGCCTTGTGGATTATCTGGATGATCTCAACTGTGCTTGGTAAGGGTGCTTCTGAATCACTGATCGTCTGTTATTTTTGCTCATGACTGGTGCATCTACCGGGTCATCGATGCTTCATCCAGCTGAAAAAATGATGCAATCAATCTAGTGGATCTGGGTCTGGAGGACTCATGCATGTCCTGCTCTTAGAGTATTTGGTTCGCTTTACTTTGTTCTTGAATAATGAACTTTGCTTTCACTGTTGTGGGGAGATTTCGGTCTTAATGGATTTTTTGTTGTCATTTCAAAATTTGTAGTGGAGATAGTGGATAAAAGCCATGCACTGCAACAATGCTCCCAGCCAGATAATTTCATTAAATTTTGGAATCTAATAAGAAAAATCGAGTAATAGTTTGTGTGGGAAGCAAAGAAAGTGAGAAAAAAAATCTCTTAGCTTTGAGCTTCATTTATGTGTACTTTGTATAATGGCTACTTGGTTAACTTAGTAGGTCAGTCTTTATTATCTAAAATATGCATATTGAAGATTGGATATCACAGCAGTTTCTCCCTCTCATCGCCATTGTCAACATGGTCGTCAGTGAGCATCTCTACATGAACAGAGGATCTATTTGTCCTTTTAATGTTAACAAATTTATAGTTAATTATATAATAAATATTTTGATGTACATGTACATGAGGACTGATTGGCGCCGTGAGCAAATCCAGGCAAGGGTAGGGGGTTCAAGAATTTTAAGGAAGGTTGCCTCTTGTTCATAATTGTTGTGACAATTTTTCTGATTACTGGAGGTTCAAGAATTTCAAGGAAGGTTGCCTCTTGTTCATAATTGTTGTGACAATTTATCTGATTACCTTGACCTCCCTGATTTCAGCATACGTGTAACTAGGAATGGCTATAAACCATAGTAGCAAAATTTGAATCATAATATGTATTCAAATACAATTCAGTATGGAAAATACCTAATAAAGAAATGCAGCATGGTTCCAATATGGAAATCTATATTTCTAAGTATGAAAATAAGCGTTTTGTTCCATATTTTAGAAGAATTTCATCCTCAGAACACACTAAAACCAGAAAAAGCAATTTATTCTTTGAAAATTTTGCAATGTAGTTTATTTTTAAGTGTTTTCTTACTGTTATTTTTATTTTTTTGAGGTTTTTGCTCTGTTTTTTTGGGGCTTATATGTTGATGGGTATCAAAGACATTATAAGGTAAGTGAACTGTTCTGTATCTGCATTGCAGTGAAAACATATGGAATTTTGTACTGTTGCCGAATTTCCATATAATAAAGAGCAATATGACCAAATCTTGCTACTATGCTATAAACTAGATTTCCAGCATTGAAATCCCCTTGTGTATTCAGCTATGGGTCCTATGGGTCATCTCGACTCCCTCCATGATAGTCCTTAGAACATATTCAGGTTTGTATTTGTTCAATAGAAATGTAGGGAAACAAATATTCCTTTCAAAGGTGTAAGACTCTGTCACCAAGCAATATCTAATGTGCCTAAACATGGTTCTATCAACCCTATGGTTGTCTTGTGGTATTTTTTCTTGCTTCTCTGTTCTACACTACTTGGACACTCCATAACATTTTTCTACATTTTAATCATGCTAATTATAGAATGATTGTTAATTTTAGATAACAATGGTATGTTCTTATGCTTTAGAGAAATTTACGTCAATTTTCCTTATTAGCCCAATATAAATTTCCAGATTAGCAATCACATAAATATTGATAGTATTTGCAGATAGAACATAAACAATAAGAATAAGACAAGTCAATACAAGAGGGCACAATATTTGGCGGATGCTAGAGAAAAACCCCAATGTGGGGAAAACCCTTTGATCAAATCTTCTTATTATTCTTCAAAATTTCAGCACACGGAGAGAGAGAGAGAGAGAGAGTACATCATACAAAATTACTTGCCCAATCACTGTCAAAACAGTCCAGCCAAACAACAGTTAACAAGATGTTGTAACCAGGAAGTTAATGCTAGTTAAACCAACAAAAATCTCCTCCAAATGAGCTCAGCCAAACCCAGTCAATTCGGCATCCAAAGATAGTCAGAATCAACTCAAAACAATCTTGAAATTCTCAGTCAAACTTGGTCAACACTGTGTTCAAAGGGCTTGTGGTCAACCTACTCCAAATTCCTCAGTTCTTGTGCCAAGAGATGTGTCCTCAAGAGATCATTTTTTTTGCTTGAAAAATGTAGTCAAAGGGGATGTTTTGACCCTCAATCAACGCTGTTGCAAATAGCCCAATACAATCTTGCAATTTTAGCTTGAAATTTTCGGTCAACCTAAGTCTATGTGAGAAGAAGAAGAGTTGCTCCTTTGTTGTACGAACCAATGAGGAGAGGAGAGAGAAAGATGTGTTGAGTGATGGTGTCCAAATGAGGAAAATGTCTCTCTTATTTATACACAACGTTGAGGGTGAAGAGATGCATCTGTTGGGTTTCATGAGCCTACATTTGACTGGAGCCGACCTCGACAATTTGTCCTTAAAAGAAATAAGTTCATAATTCCATTTCTGCTTGTCAGAGTGAGATGATCTTTAGATCAATCTTGCACCTCTCGGAAAAAGGAATCCAATAAGAATATCATCTCCATCATATGAACTGTCCAAGGTGGAGTTTGACCCTAGTTGCCAATTTTAACACTCCCTCTCAACTAGTGAGAAATCCACCTGCCAAACCATTTGTCAATCTGTACCATCTTTGTCATCTTTGCTCTACTCTGCTGAAGCATGAAGAAATAATGAAGAAATGATCGAGAGTGAGTGACAAGACCTTGCCACTCTCCACTGACCCGCAGTCAGTATCAATTGATCCCAGATCAATACCAAACATCCTAGCATAAGGAGTACGGCAGTACACGATGCGTCCATCGGTAGTGTTATGGTACCTATCCTCATTTCCCAACTCATTGGCCAGATGAGAGGTATTCCCTATGAGTCTCGGACTACATGGGTAGGATGTATCGACAGGAGAAGGTGAACCACTCATCTTGCTCATATGCCATAGGAGAAGGTGAACCACTCATCCTATGTATATACCAACCATCATGGGGTATCACAAGGGAAGGTGAACCAGTCACCCTGTACACAGTGGACCACTAGGGGAAGGTGAACCACTCACCATATGGTTTCTCATAGCTACAAGAAGTACCCCAAGCCCCCCGGAGCTCCAGAGCTCAATATCCAACTCAAACGTGACCCTCATAAGAGGGTCTTTCCATGACTCCAAGTCGTTCATAGAAGGTTAAGAATTTGACCTTCCCCCGGGGCTTTGTAAGAATATTTGTGACCTGTTCATCAATCCCAATGTGATGGAGCCTTATTGCTCCCTGTTGTACCATATCCTGGATAAAGTGGTACCTGAAATCAATATGCTTGGAGTGGTCATGAAACACGGGATTCTCAGAAAGACGAATTCCACTTTGGTTGTTGCAGTAGATCACAGTGGTATCCAACACATGCCCAAACAGCTCACTAAAGAGCTTCCTCAACCAAACAACTTCACAAGAGGCCATACTTGCAGCAATGTATTCGACCTCGATGGTGCTCAAAGCAACCGATTTCTCCTTCCTGCTCAACCAAGATATTGAAGCAGAACCTAGTGACAAGCAACATCCTGAAGTGCTTTTACGATCCACCACACTGCTAGCCTAGTCAGCATCATAATAACCATGGAGCCTCAAATATCCAACAATGTGTCTCAGTCCATAGGTGATTGTGCCCCGAAGATATTCTCAAGAGATTCTTGGCAGCAATCCAATGTATGTGATGAGGCTCAACCATAAATTGACTTAATGTATTCATTGCAAAGCATATGTCTAGATGGGAGTTCACTAAGAACATTAGGCCCCCCACGAGTTGATGATATTCAGAATGATTTCCGAAATCACGCCCAACAACACTTCCACATAACTTCTTGAAGTTGAGTTCCATTGGAGTAGTCACGGACTTACAATCCACCATCCCAAATCTTTCAAGTAGCTTCACAATGTAATTTCCTTGAGAAAGGAAAATCTCACCTGACTTCTGCCAGACCTTGTTAATTTTAGGTATGTTTTATGCTTAGCTCAATTTACTTCAATATTTCCATATTAGCTCAATATCAATTCCATATTAGCAATCACATTTAGCATGATAGTAAAATGCAGATAGAACATAAACATAAATTGTAGAAGACAAGCCAAGACAAGAGGACACAAGATGTGGTGCTAGCTAGGGACAAGCCCCAATGTGGGGAAATCCTTGATCAATTCTTCTTACATGTTCTTCAATAGTTCAGCACAGAGAGAGATAATACATATACACTAGAAGTCAACATTTTGACTTATCTAAATAAGAGCAGCCATATTCTCTAAGAAGATGGCACTTGAGGCAACTGATTTAAACTCAGGTGAAGGCATGCTGCTTCAATTGATCATCCAAGGTGACTCCATCACCATGCAACACCCATCATTGTGCTACACCTCATCATCATGCTGCACCCGTCACTGTGCTGCACCCAATCTCTGAGCTTCTCTTCATCACTATCCTGCTTCCATCACTGAGCAATACCACATCATCATGTTGTACTCATCATCAACAAGCTGTTGCAATGCATCATGCTTTGCTATATCTATATTCCCATGATCACCATGCTGTACCATTGTGCTGCATCCATGTTGCCCACAACAGTCACTGCATTTATCATGGTGCATCCATCCAAGTATGTTGCATCATTCACTGCTAGTCTAAGGCTACTTTTGACATCCACACATTGCCCCCCAACAGTCCAAAGATGTCCAATCCACTCACTGCAATATGTGCTCCTAAGAAAGGCTCTTAACTCTCCAAGTCAACCTTTCTAATTGGCACCCTCAAGTTGCAATATCAAACTGATCCAAACTGGTCAACTCATTGACCCAACAGACCTCAAATGTTGCTCCAACCTTGTTTGTATACAATTGTTTGTGACTGGCTGATTAGGGCACATTGTTGTAGCCCTAGACACCTCCAATAGACCCTAAACAACCCTTGGAAAGATTGTGGCACAATTTAAGAGAGCCCCTCCCTTGCTACGTTGCTGCCTTAGGGTATAAGCCAGTTCTTGATTGCAGCCAGTTCTTGACTGCCTTGGGCAAGCCCAGATGTGGTGCTATGGCCTGCGGCCTAGCACAACAACAACATGTAGCTTTCGGTCCCTTGAAACATGCCCAAAGAAGTGTCAAAATCGACAACGTTTATCTCTCAAGAACTTGGCATAACAACTAGCACCCTCGGCCTCCATGACATCAACACGAACCTTTGTTTTGACCCTAAAACAACCCTTATCTCCTCGTTGTTTCTTCCTTCTGTGCTACGGCTAGGAGATTGCGTGTTAGGGCAATGGCCAGATCTCTGTGTTTAGGACTCTTCCTTATTGCGGCTAGGATCCCTTCCTTTAGGACAATGTTAAGAAGCCTTTGAGGACAGCGAATATGGTCTCTCCTAGACCTGCGATTAGATCTCTCCTTGCGTTATTGTAGCTTCATTAAAGCCTCCTCCATGACAACGTAGAGCTAGGGCTTCTTCTTATTAGGGCTGCATAGTCTCCTAGGATCTCTCCTCCCACCAAAACCCAAAGACAAGTGGAGAGGAAGAGATCACAAGAAGAGTGTGTGTGCAAATGACTAGCAAGCCACCCCTTTTTAAACTAAAACGTTGAGCACAAGTGGGGGCAATTTGGTTGTTGGCTGACCTTGACAAATTGTCGCATAACATTAGGAAGTCATGTCTAATGCCCTTGTATTGGTAACTCCAAAGTTCTCAAAACCATTTGTAATTGAGTGTGATGCTTCAGGTTTTGGCACAGGAGCAGTACTAATGTAGGATGGCCACCCAATCGTGTTTAAAAGCGGGAAGCTCAATGGATGTGTGTTTGACTACATGAAATCTTTCAAAAGTGTAAGATGTGGATTATTATTAGTCGATTGAGCAAGCAAAGCATTATTTCTTTTTAGTGAATGCATACAGGCAACTGCTGTAATTACTCATACTGCTATTAGTAGTAGGGTTTACCACCTTTTGAGATTCTCTATCCTGACAACTAAACCTTCCTATCTTTTGTCAATATCAATGGTCGTCAATATCAATCACTCTTTCTTTCTTATTAGACGTTCAACGATGGAGCGGGGTTCAGCAATTAGTGCATGCAGATATTCTAGCTGTTTCGACCAAGCTTCTCATAACCTATTACTCGAGCTCCTAAAAGAACACATCAAGGATCCTCTCCACTTATACCTCACCCGAAACTTCTATTTTGATCTTCACGATCAACCTGTTTCTCTATTAGAATGAGATGCATTTTTCTCTCTGATCGATACAGTAACCAGCATGTCATGTAGATGAACCAGAGGGAGCAGCAGAGCAGTGCCCGCCATAGGCTTCGTGTTCTCACCCAAAAGCTAGCTTCAATCCCTTCCCAGCAAATAAGAACTCAGCAGGTTTTGGCTATCCCAGGTATTGACCCAAATGTTATCTAATGAAGAAAGTCATTGTTATCTAATTTCTCCCTATTTACTGATTGATAGGAACTAAAATATGGAAGACCTCCAAATCATTTGGAAAAGGAGGTGCTGCAGCAAAAGAGATGGGTTGAATTTGTTGTTTGGATGGACTCTATGGTATGTAATCTTAGTTGGATTTCCAATATACTTTTAAACCATATTTTCATTTTATTTTTTAGTACTATTAGATATTATATCTTACCTCATTTTATGGTTAACATTGTATAACAAAAACATGTGTTGTGTTATGTAATTAATACTAACATGTAATATTGATTTTTTTTGTCAGAATGCTATAGGTAATGATTGCCAAGACGATGATCCAAATTATGTTCAACATATATCAGGAGATGATGAGGATGAGGATGAGGATGATGGTGGTGAAGGAGGAGATGATGATGATAGTTGCGGTGTTGGTGATGATGTGGATCAGAGTAATGAGGATGGTCAAGATGATCATGAGGATGATCTTGGTGGTGGTAGCTAGGCATGCACATGCATTGTTTTTTATGAAGAAATTATTGTGTAGAATGACATTGTTATGTTTAGATGGGTGTTGTGAATTTACCCTATATCAATGAGACATTTTGATTTTGTAATCATACGATGAGTTTGATTTATGTATGTTGTTAATTTATCATAGAATAACGATATTCATGAAATATTTTGATTTGTTAATCATATTTGAATTTTACTTGTTTTGATTAAAAATAATACTGATTTTATTAGTATTATGTTGCTATTTTATACATGTTTTGAAAATTGTTAATGACACATTGTTATTTTTTTGGATGGATGTTGTCAATTTCTCTTAAATTTCTTTACAAATGATTTTGAATTGTGATATCTGCTTTAATGATATTTAGAAACTATCATATATTTCACTATGAATCTATAAAGGGGGTCATATATGTAAAGAAAAATATACTCTATATAAGAAGTCAAATGCGGATGTAACCATGGATGCAAAATTGAAAGTAAAATTGGATGTTAAACTAGGAATTAATACAAAATGCAAACAATTGACATACAAAGTGTTTTAAATTAGAAGTGAAAAATTGTGCAATAGTTGACACAAGGAAGGGAACAAAACATGGCATACAAAAGGATATCAAATTGGGCAAAAACAAGGACACATAAATGGGCACCAAATTAGATGCAAAAAAAGACAACAACTAGATGTAAAATAAGATGCAAAGTTGAGCGTTAAAAAGAAGCAAAAAACGTTACAAATTAATATGCCAAATGATGATGCAAATAATGGTGTAAATTTGGGATGCAAACTTGGGTGCAAAAAAGGAAAAAAAAAGATGTAAGAAAAGACATAAAACAAGATGCAAAATGGGGCTGAAAAAAGGTGAAACCAAGGATGCCATATTGGATGTAAAAAATGATTCCTAATCACATGCAAATTTAGGCTCGAACTCACACACAAAATTATATGCAAATGTGGACACAAAATGAGGCAAAAAAAGATGCAAATTTGGATGGTGAAAACGATGTAAAACTAGACACCAAAAAAATGCAAAATTGGATGAAAAAGTCGGTGTAAATAATGGTGCAACATTGGACACAAGTAGACACAAAAATGGTGCAAAAAGGGGCATAAAATAGCTTAAAATTGGATGCAAAACTTGGTGCAAAAACAAATACAAAAGTAGACGTAAAAAATGGCTCTAAATTGAATGTACCATTAGACACAAAATAAGATGCAAAGGTGGACACAACACATGACTCAACATAAGATGCAAATATAAATGCAAATTTGGATGCTCAAAATGATGTAACATTAGATGCAAGAGATGGTGTTAAAAATGATGCAAAATTGGATGAAACAAATGACGCAAAATATGGTGCAAAATGAGATGGGAAAAATGGAGACAAATCAAACGTAAATGTGGATGTAAAAAATGGTCCAAAAAAAGATGCAAAAATGGGCACAAAAATGGATGCAAAATTTGGTGCTAAATCAAATTCAACACATGGTGCAAAGATAGGCACCAAAGCTGGTGCAAAAATAGAAGCAAAAACTAGTGTAAGACTAGATACAAAACCTGGCGAAAGACTAGATGCAAAAACTGACACAAAATGGATGCATAAAAAGACGTTAAATTGGATTCAAAATACAGTGTAAACTTGATGCAAATGATGGTGCAAAAATGGAAGCAAAGAATGACACAAAATAGGAAGCAAAAGAGAATGAAAAATAGATGCAAAAAATGACACAAAACTAGAAGCAAAACCTGTCATAAAATAAGATGCAAATCTTGGTTCAAAATTTGACGCAAAAAATGATGCATAGTTTGGTGTAAAAAATGATGCAAAATCTAGCGTGAAAAAGGATGCAAAATCAGGTGCAAAAAAGGACGCTTTAAAAAATGTACAATAGAGCCAGATTTAGTGCCAGGTTGCTCATCACAATTACAAAAAAAATGCACTAAAATCTGGCGCTAAATCTGGCGCAAATCGTTGGTTTTGTTGTAGTGCCTTTGGATGAAAGTCATAGACATCCTATATTTATTATCTGAATTATGATCCCATGCCACTAAATTTGCTTCTGTATCAAATAAACCAGCGTAAATGATACATTTCATTGTTTCAAAACGTGGGTTATTAGGATATTCCTCCATCAATTGTCTTTGAGCTTCTACAGAATGGTTCCCCCCAAGCACATAATAATTGTATTCAAAACATTTTGACTTATCAAATGCTTCTTTGTTGGGAACTTGAAGTGGATCAACAAAAAGCACATAACTAACCACATGAGCATATGGATTGTACCTCATCAATGTCTTCAAGTTGTGAACATGCAGATGATGCGGCTTTCTAACTTGATATTGACATAGTCCTTCACTTGCTTTATAGGTTTGCCTGACATTAAGCTGAAATGTGTGACCACCATCAATTAAGTTTCTCTTTGTCAAATTCTCTCGAATGACATTTTGTTTTGTTTTGATAATGCCATCTTCTAAATCAGCTCCTGGTGTAATGATTTCTCTGCTTTCTTTTGAAGTTTCACTAGGTTCTTGACTGCTGGTAATGACTGCTTCAAAATCATCAACTTTACTTTTCTTGGTCATAACATTCCCACCAGAGTTATTCTTGGGCATTGTTACTTTTGGATTTTTATGGCTCTTCTCAGTTCCAATGTCATCTTCAGTAATGACAACATATGTTTCATCGTCAATTTCAACTTCATCGTTCTCAAAAGTAACTTGTTTACCCTTGCTAGATTTATCCACCAGAGACCTTTTTTTCTAATTCTTTGGATGTAGTTTTGTAGCATTATCAATTATACTTCATTTTGCCTATTTTCCATATCTTATTCTGACACTGAGTAAAAACTGCTGACAACTTTCATGATATCATTCTCAATGAAATGAATGCCTCCCAACCTAATTGAACAACTTTCAACGAAATTCTGCCAAACAAAATATCATATGTCAATAAAAACAAAGTTAAAAAATATAGTGAGACACTTTCAAAAACGCAAAATACAAATATAAATAATAATACTTACGATGTTTTGTGTCATCTCATTTACGATTTGACTACACAACTTTGTAGATACCTCTCTCGTGTCATACAATGAATATGATAGTTGGTATTTAACCCTTTCATGTGACTTGGGAGCTTTTGTAAGTACGTAAACAACTTCAGTGTCCGGTACCGAACACATATCTACGACTCTTCCCATCACCACAAAAATTCCATTATCATTCGGTATATCGATATATATTCACATTTGCGCTTTCTCTTTCTTTCACATACCACATTCTTGATGGAAATTTCACCTCTTTCGAATTCTTCCAATCTGAAATCATCTTCTTATCACTTGAGGCACTTGAAAGATTTGTAGTCATGAGCTCAGGTGGAGTTCATTCACCAATGTTTCTTTTAGATGCACCTTTATGAGTATTTGGTCCAGAAAGATTCACTGAAATTCTCTTTGATGCCATTTTCCTGAAAAATAGAAACACATAAATCAGTAAATAATAAAAACATATTAACTTAAATTAACAATGAAAATATATCATAAATTTTAATCAACAATCACCCCACCCACTGCCCCTCATATTCCAAAAGGACATGCATTAACATTCCAGTGTAAAAAAGTAAATCACGAATAAAACATTTTGCTCGGGCACCCTCACCCACCCCCCCCCCGCACGGCATGGGCTCCCTCACCCATTCACCCCCCCAAGCATCCCAACCCCCCCACCCCGGCGGCCCGGGCGCCCTCACCCGCCCCACTACCCGGGCGCCCCGGCCCAACCCCCACAACCCTCCCCAGCCCGGGCGCCCTCACCCACCCGCCCGCCCCAACTCTCTCCCTACTCTGCCCCCGCCCCACCCGCCCGCCCGCCCGATCCAGGCGCCCTCACCCACCCCTCCGGGCGCCCTCCCTACCTCTCCCCTAACCCGCGCGCCCCGCACCCCCTCACCCACCCGCTCCAACCCTCCCGGCGCCCCACCCCTCCGGGCGCCCTCGCCCGCCCGCCCGCCCCACCCCTCCGGGCGCCCTCACCCGGCCCCCCGCCCGGCGCCCTCACCCACCCGCCCGCCTCACCTGAACCCCCCTCCGCCCGGGCTCCCTACCTCTCCCCAAACCCGCCCACCCCGCACCCCCTCACTCGCTCGCTCCAACCCTCCCAGCGCCCTCACCCCTTCGGGCACCCTCGCCCGCCCGTCCGCCCGGCGCCCTCACCCACTCACCCGCCTCACCCGAACCCCCCTCCGCCCAGGCTCCCTACCTCTCCCCCAACCCGCCCACCCCGCACCCCCTCACCCACCCGCTCCAACCCTCCCGGCGCCCTCGCCCGCCCCCACGCCCGGCGCCCTCACCCACCCGCCTGCCTCACCCGAACCCACCTCAGCCCGGGCTCCCTACCGCACCCCCTCACCCCGCACCCCCTCACCCGCCCGCCCTGCCCCTTCAGGCGCCCTCGCCCGCCCGCCCGGCGCCCTCACCCACCCGCCCGCTTCACCCGAACCCCCCTCCGCCCAGGCACCCTCGTGCAGGCGCCACCCGGGCCGCCCGCGCCCTCGCCCGGCAGGTAGGGCGTTCCGGGCGGGGGCGCGAGTGGCCCGGGTGGTGCCTGCACGAGCCCCGCTCATGGGGCTGAGGGAGGGTGGGTGAGGAGGGCGGGTGGAGGCGGGTGAGGTGAGCGAGTGGGGCTAAGGAAGGGTGGGTGAGGCGAGCGGGCGGGCAATGGCGAGTAATGACGCCCGGGCCGGGCGGCCGGGTGAGGGCGCCAGGGGGTGGGTGGGGCGGGCGGCCGGGTGATGGCGGGTAATGGCGCCCGGGGCGGGCGGGCGGGTGAGGGCGCCCGGGGGTGGGTGGGGCAGGCAGGTGGGTGAGGGCGCCCGCGGGTGAGTGGGGCGGGCGAGCGGGTGAGGGCGCCCGCGGGTGGGTGGGGCGGGCAGGTTAGGGCCCCCGGGCCAAGCGGGCGGGTCAGGGCTCCCGCGGGTGGGTGGGGCGGGCGGGTCAGGGTGCACGGGGGTGGGTGGGATTCCCGGAATCGCCCTGCATGCCGAGCGGGGGCGCGGGCAGCCCGGGTGGCGCCTGCACGAGCCCCACTGATGGGGCTGAGGGAGGGTGGGTGAGACCGAGGGCAGAGGGTGGGTGAGGAGGGGGGGTGGAGGCGGGTGAGGCAGGTGGGTGGGGTTGAGGGAGGTTGGGTGGGGCGGGCGGCCGGGCGATGGCGAGTAATGGCGCCCGGGCCGGGCGGGCAAGTGAGGGCGCCCGAGGGTGGGTGGGGTGGGCGGGTGAGGGCACCCGGGCCGGGCAGGCGGGTGGGTGATGGCGCCCGCAGGTGGGTGGGGCGGGCGGGTTAGGGCCCCCGGGCCAAGCGGGCGGGTTAGGGCCCCCGGGCCAAGCGGGCGGGTCAGGGCGCCCGCGGGTTGGTGGGGCGAGCGGGTCAGGGCGCCCGTGCCGGCGGGTAGGCGAGGGAGAGTGCCCGGGGGTGGGTGGGGCGGCCCGGGTGGTGCCTGCACGAGGGCGCCCCCCCCTTGTGCAGGCGCCACCCGGGCTACCCGCGCCCTCACCCGGCAGGCAGGGTCGCCCTGCCTGCCGGGCGAGGGCGCGGGCGCCCGTGTGGCGCCTGCACGAGGGCACCACCCCTCGTGCAGGCGCCACCTGGGCCGCCCGCGCCCTCACCCGGCAGGCAGGGCGATTCCGAGAATCGCCCTGCCTGCTAAGTGAGGGAGCGGGCGGCCCGGGTAGCACCTGCACGAGCCCCGCTCATGAGGCTGAGGGGGGGTGGGTGAGGCCTAGAGCGGAGGGTGGGTGAGGCGGGCGGGCGAAGGCGGGTGAGGCGGGCAGGTGGGGCTGAGGGAGGGTGGGTGGGGCGGGCGGATGGGCGATGGCGGGTAATGGCGCCCGGGCCGGGCGGGCGGGTGAGGGCGCCCGGGCCAGGCGGGCGGGTGGGTGAGGGCGCCCGCAGGTGAGTGGGGTGGGCGGGCAGGTGAGGGCGCCCGCGGGTGGGTGGGGCGGGCGGGTTAGGGCCCCCGGGCTGGGCGGGCGGGTCAGGGCGCCCGTGCCGGTGGGCGGGCGAGTCAGGGCGCCCGCCTGGTGGGTGGGGCGGGCGCCACCCGCACCCCTGGCTGCCGGGCGAGGGCGCGGGCGGCCCGGGTGGCGCCTGCATGAGGGCGCCCCCCCTCGTGCAGGCACCACCCGAGCCGCCCACGCCCTCGCCCGGCAGTCAGGGCGATTCCCGGAGTCGCCTTGCCTGCCGGGCGGGGGCGCGGGCGGCCCGAGTGGCGCCTACGCGAGCCCCGCTCATGGGGCTGAGGGAGGGTGGGTGAGGCCAAGGGCGGAGGGTGGGTGAGGCGGGAGGGCAGAGGTGGGTGAGGCGGGCGGGTGGGGCTAAGGGAGGGTGGGCGGGTGGGCGATGGTGGGTAATGGCGCCCAGGTCGGGCGGGCGGGTGAGGGCGCCCGGGGGTTGGTGGGGCGGGTGGGTAAGGGCGCCCGGCCCGGGCGGGAGTGGGTGAGGGCGCCCGCGGGTGAGTGGGGCGGGCGGGCGGGTGAGGGCGCCCGCGGGTGGGTGGAGCGGGCGGGTTAGGGCCCCCGGGGCGAGCGGGTGGGTCAGGGCGCCCGCGGGTGGGTGAGGCGGGCGGGTCAGGGCGCCCGTGGCGGGCGGGCGGGCGGGTCAGGGTGCCCGGGGGTGGGTGGCCCGCCCGGAGGGGTGGGGCGCCCGAGGGTGGGTGGCTCGCCGGGAGGAGTGTCGCGCCCGGGTGAGGGTGCTGAAAGGGGTTGGGTGGGCGGGTGAGGGCGTCGGGAGGGGTTGGGCGGGCGGGTGATGGCGCCCGAGTCGGGCGAGCAGGTGAGGAGGGCGTGGGTGGGTCGCCTGGAGGGGTGGGGCGGGCGGGTTAGGGCGCCCGGGCCGGGCCGGGCGGGCGGTTGAGGGGGGACGGGGTGGGTGGGCCGGGCGGGTGAGGGGGCCCGAGCCGGGCAGGCGGGTGAAGGGGGGTTATTAGGGCGCCCAGAGGGGCCGGGCGGGCGGGTGAGGGGGGGGCACTGTTAGGGCGCCCGGAGGGGCCGAGCGGGCGGATGGGCGAGGGGGGTGGGGCACACCCACGGGTGTTAAGAAAATGAGGTTGACCGGGCCCACCATGCTCACGAATTTTCATTAAACTAATTTAATATAAAAGTTTTCAAGGAAAAAAATTTAACTTACCTTTTAATTGCGAGATTCTTCGTTGATTGTGTTGTTGATAGCGATTTAGCTGCTCCACAAATTCACGACTCTTTCAACGATTTTCAGAAAGCCTGGATGTGATGTTAGTAATAGCGATAATTAAATTTTAATATGTAAGTGAAGTTACAAGGATGTTTTACTGTACGGTTAATATGGGATAATTTGTTTTACAATATTATAAAGTGAATATTATAGATTTGTTTTACAACGGGTTGAATGTGGGATAATTTGTTTTAAAATATTATAAAGTGAATATTGTAGTATTGGAAAGTGAATATTATATGGTTTAACTATTATAATAATTAATGTAGAAGTTGTAGTGTACAATTTTAATTATGATTTCATAAAAAAATTTAGTTTACAGTTTCCAATAAATTGTAGAATAAAGTAATAAAGGTAAATAAATTTAACAGACTTTTTGGAGGGAAATATTTTCGCGAAACTTTATGGAGGGAAATATTTTCGCGAAATTTTTTGGAGGGAAAATTTCATTCTTTAAGCTATATAATATCTTTAGGAGACTCTCCATTTGTATCATTCAACTTCTTCTATTTGAAAGGGATGGATTGTTCTGATAGTGAAGTTTCGATTTATACACCATCAACTTCTTCATCGAGTAACAACTCTATTCATATTGATGAACATAGCGGGAATTCTTCCACTATGAATAGAAAGTCACTTCTTCCACTTAGTCCTGATTCTAAGGACTATGAGAGCAGCACTGATGAAAGAGGGGATGGAGAATTTCAAATAAATAAAGAGTCACAGATTCCACTTAGTCCTACTTCTAAGGACTATGAAAGCCGCAGTGATGAAGAGCATGATGGTGAAGTTCAAAAGAACGAAGTGTCACGATGTCCACTTAGTCCTAATTCTGAGGACTATGAGAGCAGCAGTTTTGAAGAGCATGATGGTGAAGTTCAAAAGAATGGAGGGTCACGGTGTCCACTTAGTCCTAATTCTGAGGACTATGAGAGCAGCAGTTTTGACGAGCATGATGGTGAAGTTCAAAAGAATGGAGTGTCACGGTGTCCACTTAGTCCTAATTCCGAGGACTATGAGAGCAGTAGTTTTGAAGAGCATAATGGTGAAGTTCAAAAGAAGGGAGTGTCACGGTGTCCACTTAGTCCTAATTCTGAGGACTATGAGAGCAGCAATTTTGAAGAGCATAATGGTGAAGTTCAAAAGAAGGGAGTGTCACGGTGTCCACTTAGTCCTAATTCTGAGGACTATGAGAGAAGTAGTTTTGAAGCACATGATGGCAAATTTCAAAAGAATGGAGTGTCACGGTGTCCACTTAGTCCTAATTCTGAAGACTATGAGAGCAGCAGTGATGAAAAGCATGATGTTGATTTTCAAAATTATGGAGTGTCAAAGTGTCCACTTAGTCCTAATTCTAAGGACTATGAGAGCAGTAGTGATGAAAAGCATGATGTTGATTTTCAAAAGTATGGAGTGTCACGGTGTCCAGTTAGTCCAAATTCTAAGGACTATGAGAGCAGCAGTGATGAAGAGTGGGATGATGAATTTCAAAAGATTGGAGTACCACAGTGTCCACTTAGTCCTAATTCTGCGGACTATGAGAGCAATAGTTATGAAGAGCATGATGATGAATTTCAAAATAATAGAGTGTCACTGTGTCCTCTTAGTCCTAATTCTGCGGACTATGAGAGCAGCAGTGATGAAGGACAGGATGATGCACTTAGTCCTAATTCTAATGAGTATAAAGGTAGCAGTGACAAAGGACGGGATGTAGCATCTTCAATAAGTAAACAATCACATTTTCAACGTAGTCCTAATTCTATGGACTATGAGAGTAGCACTGGCAATGCATATGAGGAAGAATATCCATTAAACATCGAGTCATATTTTCCATTCAGTCCAAATTCTAAGGACTACGACAGTAGCACTGAAGAAGTAGAAGATGAAGAATATCCTCCAAGTCAATATTTGAAAAGCAGAGCTGATCATAGTGTGGATAACATTCCTCTTAATGATGATGAAAAGCCTTATACAAATGATGATCAAATGATGTAGATGTTGCCAAGAAACATTGTATCAAGGAGTAGGAGCAGACCTTTTCGTATCAATGCAAGTTGTTCTAGTTATACAAGGGGTAGAGCAGAATATCTGACGAGAAGAAGTTCTATCAGTGCTCTCATTTCAAGTGAATGTTGCCAAAAAGATTGCCTGAAACATATGGATTTCAAATTTGCATTAAAAAGCAGGAAGAGATATTTTTCAATGAATAAAAGCATGCAAAAATCATATTTAGTTGGGTGCATGCAATCTACATTGTCAGGTTATGATTATCATATTGGGACCTTTTTTATCTGTAGAAAAGGTTTCAAAATGTTTCATTCGATTGGGAATTTTCGTCTCTCGAGAATTCAAGAAAATTTGGAAAAGGATCCCACATTTTATTTAGAAGTACGTCATAAAAGACAATTTGGTCCATTATCAAATACTGCAATGTCATGGATGAAAGATTTCTTTTCAAAGCATGGAGAGTGTATGCCAAATGGAGAGACAATACATATTCCAGATAATTTTTCAAGACGAGAAATCTACAACTTATACAAAGAATATGCAGAAGGTGCTGAGGGACATGGCCAGTTTATTACATATCAATATTTTGTGAAGGTATGGAAGAAAGAATTCAACAATGTCCATATTCCTAAGAAGACAAGGATGGGGATTTGCAGTACATGTGCTTCTCTTAAATCAAAAAGGGACAAATGTGAAGGCTCAAAAAGAGGTAAGCGTTCATAACTTTAACTTTTAAAATTGTATAGTCATCAACTATGAAAACATATTTCTTAATGAATCTCTTTTATGTTGTGTAGATTTAATTGTCAAACAACTTCAGGAGCATCGCGAACAACAAACAAGCGAAAGGAAGAAGTTGTACAAGCATCGAAAGAAGTGTTATGATAATCCGAATAAATATTTGGGTTTGATAATTGATGGTATGGACCAAAAGAAAACACTTTTACCACATTTTGTTCGCACACCCAAAAATTTACAGGAGGAAAACTTTATTCAATTTCACTTGGTCGGTTGTATGGTCTTCAATGGGAAAATGTTGCCAAGGGTGTACTTCACAGCTCCAAATATTCATAATGATGCAAATCTGACCATAACCATAATTCATGATGTGATTTCTCATTGGTCTGGTAATTTTCCTGAAGTTTTGTATCTACAATTGAACAACACTTGCCGTGAAAACAAAAATCAGGTTGTTTTTGGATATCTAAACATGCTTGTTGAATTGGGAATTTTTCAAAAGGTAAAGGTTGGTTTCCTTCTTGTTGGGCACACTCATGACCATATTGATCAGATGTTCAGTCGTTTTTCAGTCACATTGAGGAGGAAGGAAGTTAGGAGCTTGCCATCACTAATTGAATGTATTAAGAAATCATACATGCCAGAGCCTACTTTTGATGTGTTGGAAGAAACTATTGACATGCGAAGGTTTATTCTGGGATCATATGGTGAGGGGAAATGCATTGAACAACTTAATGACATTAGCTTCCAACATCAATTTCGTATCAAAAAAATTGATGGGAAAACACTAATATGGGGCAAGAAGTATTCAACTACTACAGAATGGGCACCGTCATCAGGATTGCAATTTTTGAAGTTCATTCCAGATCATCCAATATTTGCATCAAAAATATTGTTATTACAATCAGTTGGTGAAGTTCAGAATGCACATAGACAGAATAGGGCTATAAATTATTCTGATTGCCTGGAAGAAATTAAAAAATGTATTAGATATACATATGAGTACTTTGACATTGCTGATTCAGTTTGGTGGGAGTCGTTTTTCAATAATCAAAGTGATATCATTTCGACAACAATAAATGAAGATATACCTTTGAAAAATCCATTTATTTGGCCACATAATGTGTCGAATGAACATGAGGAAGTAAACATTGTTGAACAGCAACAATCTCAAGGTATTATTAATTCTTCACAGGCAGAGGAAAGAGAGATGTATATTGGTTCCAGAAGATCTCGTGCACAACGTGAAGCCATGGAAGACCTTTATAGGGGTTCAGTACAGGATATTAAGGAGGGTTGCATGATTGCAGTGCTAGCAGATGGAGATCCCAATGGCTATCCATTTTGGGTTGCTAAAGTTATAAAGGTCTTTACAGAAAATGAGGATATTACAAGTGTTGAAGTACATTGGTATGCCACAAATACACACCCATTCAATGGTGTGTATAAGCCAGAGATGGTAGATGACAAAAAAAATGGTGAAAAAAGAAAAAGAAAGGGTAAAAATGTAAATCGCCGCCGCACAGACATATTAAAATTGGAGGATGTAGACATACTTGTTTATGACTTCAATTTAACAAAGAGAGGAACTCTTCGCTTCAAGACAATAGAGATTCTGAAAAGGTTGTTACCAGAAGGAACAGTGTTGACATGGGAGTCACCTGAAACCAGTCATAGATCTAGAAGAATTTTGAAACCTGAAATGTTGGGCATGCATGTGGACTCAGATGGGGCACTAGTTGATGAAAGAGAAGAATATGGAACATCTTCGTCAGCATCCAGTCACTCATCTGAAGATGTGAATTCTGATGGTGTGCCAGAAAACATGAGTGATTTTGAATAATTGTTTAAGACAGTTTATATAACTGATGTATGCATCGTATCTTCAAATAAAATTAATGTTTTCCATATGGTGTTAAATGAGAAGTTATGAGGCATTTTTATGTTGTTGGATTATATGTCTTAGTTATGATAAATTTTATTGTTTAAAATATCTACAATGCAATATTAAATTAGAGATATAAAATATGTTTTATTCAATATACAAATAATGACTTTTGAATGCATTTAGTGATGTAATTTTTTCATAATGTCATGGGATTTTTATTTTATAGTTGAAAAAATTTCAATTTTTTTTGTATCTAGCATGTTATGGTTGAAAACATGTTAAATTTATACTTAGGAAAGAAAAATGATATTCTACCAAAAACATTAGTGTGTTTTTTCCCACATAAACAACTTTGTTTGACACATAGAAATTTGGTTTTATTAGCATTTTTTTTAAATACTGAAAATTAACCCTAAAAAAAAAATCATTGTTCCAGTGTCATCACTTTCATTTTGAAGCTATATTTTGCACGAAAATTTCATAGTAAATTTTGTAGTCACTGCCAATTTTAAAACATGTTCAAAATTGACGCCTAAAAAATAAAAACATTGTTCCAGTATACACAATTTTCGTTTTGAGCACTGTTTTTGATGTTTTTTTGGGGTTTTTTGGCCAGAGTTCCCGTTTTGAGTTTATAGTTCTCGTTTCAAAGTTTACATTGTTTATTTGAGGGATTTTGGAGGGGAACAATTCCTCCTTTCAAGGGGAATGCTTCCCCATCAATTTTTATAAGTACTAATTCAAATTTTCATCTAGAATCATGTATTTCTTAGTCTTCTTGTGGAGAAAACTTGTTATTTAGCAGCTCTACTTTCATTTCTAGTAGGGATGTACTTGGATTGATTCAAAAATTGAAGGTTGGTGCCATTTTTAGCTTATAAATCTTGGTATATTTCATAGGACTTTGAGTATCCTTAGGATTGGCCATCCTAGGAGTCTTAGAGCCCTCTTGTATAATTTTTCTTTTCTTCTTTTCACTTCTTATTCACATGCATCTCTTATTCTTGTTTTTCCTATTTTTGCATTTAGTATTGATGCTTCTTTTGCTATAGGATTGGGTTAAATGATTGAAGTGAGTTGTTTTGTGGGATATTTATAGAGTCACAAGCATGATTCATCCTTAGAAAATATTTTAAAATTGATCTTCATCATTGAGCTACTTGGATTGGCTTACTAGTTCACAAATCTAGAATTTATGGAAGTCCCTTGTAGCAAAATAGTGGTAATTTTCTGTTATTTTGTAGAACAGGTTAATGAGCTTCATTTGAGTTGATTCCACTTGAATTGGGTCATAAAAAAGTTCAAGATAGTAAAATAATTTACCTCATTTAATTTTCACTTTATTAGGGTAGGCATTTGATAGGTTAACTAGTTCACTAGATCTTGAATTTCCAGTTTTTAGAGTAGTAATTTTCTATTATTTTTTATCACATGTTAACAACAGTATTTTGGAGTAATTCCACTTGGAACGAAGTCCTAAGAAATCCTACTTAATAAATATAAAATTTCCATCCCATTTTCATTCGATTTAATTGGGCATTTGGCAAGTTATCTCCTCCCGTAGAAAAACAGGGCCTCTTGTAGCAAAACATGACCTCCTATAGCACTCTTGTAGCACATGTAAAATTAGCCATATTCGCTCTAAAAGATTGTTTTTTGTCTCTTAGGCTTGAATTATTACCCCTAGGATCTAAATCCATGATTAGGGAAGAATAAAAACCACTTAGGACTTTCCTTTTTACAAAGTAGATTAGGCATATTTCCTTGAATTTATGCTCTTTGGATGTCAATTACAAGTTATTGTTCTTGCATAGGATTAGTTTCTTTTCAAGGAAATTTTCACATTCTGCAATTAGACTAATGATTCACATTTTTGCAAGTAGCACAAGGTTTATATTCTGGAAATAAACAACTAATTTTCATTTTTGAAAATTGCATAACCTTTATCTTCTTTTAGTTAGGATTAGTGTTTACATTTGAGCAAGTAGAATTTCCATTTCTTGCAAATAGAGTATGATTTCCATTTATGTAATTATTTTAAGCTTTAATTTCATGACATTCACTTTGTTGCATCATATCAATGAAACAATAACACATTGCATGTTGCACATACAGTACCGACACCTCTTAAGTTTGTACGAACCCAAGGTTATAATTTAAGTTGGTAGCCTTGGGAGTTGCATCATTCTTATTGGAATACTAGGGCTCATCGCCCACAACACCATGTGTACAAAACATCACATATCCAACATGCGCATAGCACCATTTTTACACAACCCTGCATAACCAACATGCACACAACACTATATATACACAGTACCACATATGCAACATGCACACAACACTATATGTACACAATACCACACATACAACATGTACACAACACCATATGTACGTAGCACCACATATACAACATGTACAACATATATACAACATTAGTACTACACATCTAGAGATTAGACTGACTCTACCAAGTAACATTGCTTCTAGTGTCTTTCCACTATTCATGCTTGTTCCAATATGCTACAAATCGTATTGCTTTCATTCTGCTAATGTATCCCTCAACATTACCTCTCCATAACATAAACATAGACATAGTATAATCACATAGTATCAATTCATATCCACATGATATTTACCTCTTACATCTATGAAGGATACTCTTCCCACTTTATTCCTCATGAAACCAGGAACCTCTTCATGCCATTCACCCGCATAAGCAATCATTCCTCCACAAGAATCATTCCTGATGACCTTGTTAGAGAACAACATACATACATACATATAAAAATATAAACATCAACATAAAAAAATCATGATCCCTGATGACCCTATCAAAAAATGACATACATACATATATATACATGTAATCATCAACATAATCATGATCACCACTTAATTACTAGTTATCATAAAGTCCAGGTTAAGAGAACTTCCTCTTATCCATGCATAGCATGCACAACATTGAGAACAACAATCCCCAATGTATCCAAGGAATCTGATCCCTCAAATCCATCTAATTTACCTTTCTTGTTACCTTTCGCATGATTATCTTTCCATCGTCCATTTACACCAATGGACCCAACCAATCCAACTGGCTAGATATTCTTGCGTTCAGTTTCCCTTATACATGCACCGAGCTTCATCTGAGTCTTACATTACCTGTTGGATTTAATTTAGCTCTCCCTAAGATCCATTAACTTCCTTTTTCCCAACCAATTCCCAATACCCTCAAAACATAAAAGGAAGGAACAAGAAACAACCAAGAAGAAAACCATGATAACCAATAACAATATGACACCACAAACAAAGTGGCATGGCCATGTACCAGACATAATCAAAACTACAAATAAAGCACAAACAAATCACAAAGCACTGAAAGCACAAGACTAGAAACAAACACCATGAATCAATCCCCGATGGTTCCCAATGCTTTTAAGGGAAAACTCAAGCCGAGCCTTCTTCAAGATTTCATGGAAGTCTCCTTTGCCATGCAATCCCCTGCATCATAATACCATAAACACATAAATTCCATTGCATAAATAAACATAACAATATACCAATTACCTCACCTTGTTGTGCTAAGCGCGTTGCCTTGTAATGGAACACATCCATGCCCTCTCTCAATGGAATCCAATTCCCTTGAAGAATCCAACTATAACTAGAAACTAGCTAATATCCTTATCAAATACATGTTCATGAATCTAGAAAACATCCACATAATTTCAGAAAAAAATCAAGGTTAAGAAGACTTATTGTATGTAAAGCACTCATTCATTTGGAATTGTAGTTTCCAAACACAACCAAAGGAAGTCTCACCCAATTCCTTTATTTTACACTTTTCCTTGTTGAAATTGAGTCTTATTATGTACTATCACTTCACCCACCTGTTAGTGTATAAACAAATCAACTGTTACCTTGTCACACTAGTACTAAGCATGTTTCCCTGCAACTACTCACACATGTTAGTCACATATTCCAAAGATAAAGGCATCATGTCTATTAGTTTGAAATCAGCCTTTACCAAGACTAACGGTCATGCCATGATCAACAATCAACTCACAATCATAATTCATAATACTACAACTGTCACCCACTTGCACTCAAGTACATATCAGTTATCTTAGCACATATTGTGTTAGTACAACCATCTTAAAACAATATCATTTATTCATGCAATCTTATAGACACATACTCATTTCATGCAATTAATCAAACATTTAAAACACCCGTAAACATACCATGTGAGATAAACCAAATCGATGACATAATAAAACTCATACCTCAATGTATGTTAGGGGAGGCTATCAAAATTGCAAGTCATACCAGATTAGTATGAAACAATATCATAAATATATCGACTCATACCTGAATATCATAACCATAACCATATGCTTGATCCTTATTCGCACAACACATAATAAAATAAATATCTTAAATGAAATGACCATAATCATCATGTTCATGATTAAATGAATATAACAAAAAGTTAACTACCATACATGGCTCTCTAATGCATGTGCATATGACCACACTTAACAACTAAAAATTTTCATGCATGTAACCGCAACCGCAATAGAATGATAGACATGCATATAACAAACATTAATCATCATACTTTCATGCCAAACATACAATCTTCTTCTTACCCCGAGGTCCAGTGATGTAACCTTGCTCTGATGATCTTAATCTCTTGCTCTACCTCAGCCAACATATTAATATCATAACATACCAAGAGTATCGTGATGACACAAAATACATACAATGATTATCCCAATGCATGCATGACCAACGCATTCTGCTCATCTAGCTCAAGTGTTTGAACATGGGAGCTCTGATACCACTCTGTGGTATCAGATATCACCCAAAGAGAACAGAACCTGCTCTAATACCACCTTGTAACACCCTCCTCCCACATTTACCCAAGTTAATCAGCCTACCAAGTTAAACATGTGATGAAGAGTTACTATGATATGATTCAACCTCCTAAATCACCTTAAGGAAGTGGAATCGACAAACCAAACCTCACTGACTTCCCTTAGGTGCTACAGGACCCCCATGGGCTAAACCAACCTTACAAGTGTCCAAACCCTGATTTAACCTATTTTTCATTGATCTGAACCCCCAATCACATGCACAATACTGCAAGGGAGAGACGGTAGGCATCCAGTCACATGGACAATCCTGCAAGGGAGAGACTGCAGTCTTTTTCAGCCAGTTCTGTGTCTGCGACTGTGATATTTGAGCCACCATTTCAAGGCTAGGATCTGTTAGCTCTGCTACATGCTGCTGATTTTCCAGGAGAAGGAATAATTTTGGTCCTTGGTTGCTGGCTTAGAGATCGTTTATAATGGTTATCATTGTCTCTCCCTATTTTCCCCGCTACCTCCATTTCCTCCTTTCCTTTCATTCTCCTTATTCTCTTTAAACCCCTTTATCCTTGTTTTTGTATCAAAACCCCTTTAAACCCTTTTTATCTACTCCCGGGCATATTTTGTTTTAACACTATAAAAGCATGCATAGACCCATGTTCCTCTAACCTCCCAGGCGCTTTTTGTTTATAATGCTATTAAACTGCATAAACCTTTTTTAAAGGTTGTTTGGCCATTTTTCTCGTTTTAATATTATAAACCTCCATAACCTTTATAACCCGGTGCATATAATAAAATTCATGACCCTAAGCTTTAATAAAGCCCGGGCCCGTACCTCGCCTCTCACATCACCCCGAAACGTATGTATTAACTTGTCGACCGTCTGATCCTCCGCTTGATAATCCAATGGTTATCACAACCCCACGCTCCCGTAACTTGCATGTCCGATAACCTGCGGGGAAGTGGTTTCCCACTAGCCACATGTCATAATTTGATTGCATCTCGCCCCGTGGTATGTAAACCATTATTCCCGAAAAGCGGTGCGAGGAAATCGCTTACTGCCCTTCCGGTACGTTCCCCCGCTCGCTAACTTGTGCTCATCTTCCTCGTGCGATGGTTGTCGGATCGATCGCGCCCTGATATGACGGCTCTCGTCTATCATGATTTTCTAAGTTCCCGATGCCCCTCATCAAACGATCTCCGCCGTTGATTTTTGCGATCTGATGGTGGAGCTTCATTCATCCATTCTCGTCTACGCTTGATAGCTCCCTAGATCCAATCTGCCCCATTCATTTTCGTGATCCGACGGTTGACATTGCATATGTGTCTTCCATCACCTCCCAACAGTGTTCAATGCAATTTTTGTGTTTTGAGCAGCCCTGCACACCTGAAGGAGAAACGATCCCATGTTCAATACTCTGCGCAGTTAATATTTCAGCTGCCACATTCAAAGACAGCACGGTCAAGGACAAGAAGGACGGCTTCGAGCAGATCAAGGTATTAATCAGTCATGGAGCCTTGTACACATTACATTCCATATGCTTAGAAAAGGACAGAAGAGCAGCAAAAAGGTCAATTTATTCATCAAGGCCATCAGATTGTAGCAGACAAATTACATTCCATATGCTTAGAAAAGGACAGAAGAGCAGCAAAAAGGTCGATTTATTCATCAAGACCATCAGATTGTAGCAGAAAAATTATCAGAAGAGTTAATATGAGTGGGTGGTCCATTATGACCCCTCCTCGTGGAACTTAGCAGAGTTTTTTTGTAAACAAATTCTATATATACTCAGAATAAAAAATGTAATTAGGTTGATGAGTGTTATTCTGATTGTAAAGTTCAACTTCTAGAGACTGCAACTATTGTGACACCTGTAGCTTCTGGTCTTAATTTCCAGCTAATACAAGCTTCTTTTGTTGTTAATTTCTCACTTTCCACTTCTTCTTGTTTGTTCCAGGTTATGCCTGCTATGCATTATTTCATTTGTTGTTGATGTATAGCATTAGAGGGGCTGTCATCCCACCTCTGTGTTTAAAATTAGCAGGTACCATTGAATTTGTATGCAGGTTTCTATTATTTTAATGCCATAGAGCTGTCATCTTGTCTATGTATTAGGAAACAGATTTACAGAACTTATAACTGGTTGCAGCCGGTCATCACAGGTTCTGTGCATCTGTTGGTGTGGTCAGTATTCTCCATCATCAAATTTTCTTAAAACTGTGAGTAATTGGTGGTCTAAAGCCTTGTAGTCTTGGGGTGTTCACCCATGTCTAGGGTTAAGCATAGTAGAAGTGGTTATCTGGCTTGAATATGCAGCATTTCTTTCATTCATCCACCATTTATCCAACATTTTGTTGAGTTTGTAATGTTCCCGAGCATCTCTGATATACAACCTAGGAGAGTTTCTTGGGGTGATAACATTAATTGGTGTCGTTGTCGGGGACAAGAGAAACGAAGCTCAGCTTCCCTGGGAGAACGACACAGCTTCAAGCTTTGATGATAGACAAGGTTTGAACACAGTTTTTGGTTGTAATCATCTATCTGGCGACTCCACTAGAGGAAGACCATATTTTGGCGACTCCACATTGCAGTTCTGGCGCAGTTGGTGAAGCATGCTCACAGATATCTTCAGAAATTAGCAGCTGACCAGTGCTTGATCCTGAGAAGATCGTTAAGCAGAAGAAAGGCTTTGCAAAAAGGAGAATCAGGGTCAGGTAAGCCTTAAAGAATTTTTATGTATCTCTGCCAGTGTAGAAATACCTTCAGAGATTCATACAGCTCCTTGTTAATCATTTCCCTTTCAAGCCTCAGTGCTAAGAAGCTCCATTCTGTCCATCGTATTCCTCTGTTGTTGTCATTCTTTTCATTGATTCATTCCACTCGGTCTACTAGTATCCTTTTACCTTACCTCAGTCATGGTAGGCCAACTAGCCCTCACAAAGATAGAACAAATAGTTGCTGCTAGGTATGGACCTTTGGTCTTGCCTACACCTTTGAATGCTATGCCTGCAGGGAATTATCAAGAATTTATGCCAAAGTTTACTGGTGCAGAAGGAATATCAGCTGAAGAGCACCTTGAGTCCTTTTACAGTTATGCTGATAACCTGGATATCAATGAAGAGGATGTCTGGATGAGGGTTTTTGTCCAAAGCCTAGATGGGGACGCTAGAAAATGGTTTAGAAATTTACCCCCTAGGTCTATTGTAGACATTGAGGCTTTAGATAATATATTTTTAAAGCACTAGGGAAATAATAAAGATCTGCTCTTTTATCATGATGAATTTGGGAACTTGCAGAGAGAAGATGGTGAGATGCTGTCTGAATTTAACATCAGATTTAATCATATGTACAGTAGAATGCCAGCTGAAGTAAGACCTACCCTTGCTTCTGCTATGATTACTTATGCTAATGCCTTTGATTCTCGTTTCTGCCTGCTGTTAAGAGAAAGAAGATCTGCTTCTTTGGCTCATATGCAAGCTGCAGCTTTAGAAGTAGAAGCAAATATCATTGCTGCAGAGAGACTTGAAGGTGATGCCGAGAGGAGAAGTCAGGGAGGTGAATCCTCTTCATCCTCAGATCCTGAGATCGATATATTGGCCAGGATGATAGAGGCACTGGCCTCTGAAGTTTCCAAATCAAAAGCTGAGTAGTATGCTGAAGAAGCAGGAGTTCTTTGTTCCTTTGCTTTACCAAAGCCAAATCCATATAGAGGAGCACGGGAGCAGCCGCAGATTTTGCAGACAAATAAAGATACAAATGAAGACAAAAGGGTGACGACCCTTTTTCATAATATAGTCATGGAAGAAGAGCAGTTTGAAGAACAGGAGGAGGTCCACGGTCTGGAAGATAAGGGCAGTGCCCCTTTCTTAACAAAAGTTGCATATGAAGAAGCATTATCCAGAGGCACTGCCTGTCAGTTTGCTGTAACTGCAGAACAACAAGCTTATGAGCAGAAACATTCAGCAGCAGTTCCCTTCAGCCTCTAAGAATCTGAGCCCGAAGCCAGCACTTCTTCTAATGACTATGCAGATCTGCCAATTTTCCAGCCTGCTTTTATCCCCAATCCAGTGATTAAAAAGGGAGAGGAAATCTCTCCATCTTCTTTTGTTTCTCTGTTTGATCAAATGACAATCCCTCACAGTTTCCCCTTGAACACTGAGGCAGGAAATAGCTCCATTCTCAAGGCTGAGACTGATCACCTCAATTTTGATTTTCTAAAACCTGCTAAGGTGGCCTCCACATAGCTTGAAAGGGCAGCTTGCTTGATGATAGAGGAAGAGAATGTACAGTTGTGGGACTCCTTCTTGGATGAGGATTTATCAAAGAAAGATGCAGGAGCAGTTGATATCCCTGTGTCCCCTGCACAAGAAAACATTGATTCATCATTTATATTAGTTGTGCAGACCACAAAAGACACAGACATGTACACATCAGACATGGTTATTTAGCAGGTGTACAGAGACTCCCAAGAAGAACATCCAAGGAGGAAAATACACAGAAGGGAGATGAAAGTTGATCCATATCTACCTCTTAAACTCAAATGTCCTAAATTGTTTGAGGTAGATGATCAAATCAATCCTGTTTTGCAGCTCTATGATGAAGGGGCCGAGAGCAGGAGAAACAATTTTGAGGGCCTATCAGTTGGCCAATTTTTGAGTAATTGTGTTTATTGTAAGCATTTTCTTTTACAGGTTTTAGTGTGGACTTGGTTTGACTCCATGCCCAATGGATACTAGGCATAGTTTTGAAAGCTGATTTTGCATGAAGGCATTGGTCTGCAAGTTCTTGAGACCTCACAGGGAGGATCTCATCCCCTCGCCTGTCACATCACCCCAAAACGTATGTATTAACTTGTCAACCGTCCGATCCTCCGCTTGATGATCCAACGGTTATCGCAACCCCCCGCTCCCGTAACTTGCATGTCCGATAACCTGCGGGGAAGTGGTTTCCCGCAAGCCACATGTCATAATTTAATTGCATCGCGCCCCACAATACATAAACCACTATTTTCGAAAAGCGGTCTAGGAAAACTGCTTACCGCCCTTCCAGTACGGTCCCCCGCTTGCTAACTTGTGCGCATCTTCCTCGTGCGATGGCCGTCAGATCGATCACGCCCTAATCTAACGGCTCTCATCTATCTCGATTTTCTAACCTCCCGATACCCCTCATCAAACGATCTCCGCCGTTGATTTTTGCGATCCGACGGTGGAGCTTCATTCATCCATTCTCATCTACGCCCGATAGCTCCCTAGATCCAATCTGCACCGTTCATTTTCGCGATCCGACGGCTGATATTGCCTCTGTGTCTTCCATCGCCTCCCGACAGTTTTCAATGCAATTTTTGTGTTTTGAGCAGTCCTGCGCACCCGAAGGAGAAAGGAGCCCATGTTCAATACTCTGCGCAGTTAATATTTCAGCTGCCACATTCAAAGACAACACGGTCAAGGACAAGAAGGATGGCTTCAAGCAGATCAAGGTATTAATCAGTCATGGAGCCTTGTACACATTACATTCCATATGCTCAGAAAAGGACAACAGAGTAGCAAAAAGGTCGATTTATTCATTAAGACCATCAGATTGTAGCAGACAAATTATCAGAAGAGTTAATATGAGTGGGTGGTCCATTATGACCCCTCCTCATGGAACTCAGCAGAGTGTTTTTGTAAACAAATTCTATATATACTCAGAAAAAAAATGTAATCAGGTTGATGAGTGTTATTTTGATTGTAAAGTTCAACTTCTGGAGACTGCAACTATTGTGACACCTACAGCTTCTAGTCTTCATTTCCAGCTAATACAATCTTCTTTTGTTGTTAATTGCTCACTTTCCACTTCTTCTTCTTTGTTCCAGGCTGTGCCTATTATGCATTATTTCATGTGCTGTTGATGTATAGCATTAGAGGGGCTGTCATCCCACCTCTGTGTTTAAAATTAGAAGGTATCATTGAATTTGTATGCAGGTTTCTGTTATTTTAATGCCAGAGAGCTATCATCCTATCTGTGTATTAGGAAACAGATTTACATACCTTATAATTGGTTGCAACTGGCCATCACAGGTTCTGTGCATCTGCTAGTGTGGTCAGTATTCTCCATCATCACATTTTCTTAAAACTGTGAGTAATTGGTGGTCTAAAGCCTTGTAGTCTGGGGGTGTTCACCCATGTCTGGGGTTAAGCCTAGTAGAAGTGGTTATCTGGCTTGAATATGCAGCATTTCTTTCATTCATCCACCATTTATCCAACATTTGTTGAGTTTGTAATGTTCCCGAGCATCTCTGATATACAACCTAGGAGAGTTTCTTGGGGTGATAACAGGATCCAAACCACTTCCCAGAACTTGATGAGACTTTCCAAAACAATAAATGACACAAATATAAATCTTCTAATACAAAACTTCATCAAGTACTTGACCTAACCAAGCATAAACATGACATACATTTCGTCGAACACATTGTGAGCATGTAATCTGCACACTATAAATGCATAAGCGAACACAATGGCTTGATATTTATCTGAAAATTACCAAGAAGGTCTAATTCCTTCTCATAATAGTTGCAATAACATATATTAGGTCATGCATTCAATAGCCATTCATTTACCAAAGAAAACATGTTAAGAGCCATAACTAAAATATGTTATGAAACCATGCTTATAACAAGCATATAATGAGAATAATATCAGTGATATAACAACCATTAAAGCCACATAATAACAAGTAAAAACACTCATGAAATACAAGGGGAAAATAACTCATACTAACATATGCAAAAGCAAACTAAAGCAAGGACTTCCATCTACCACCCGACCATATATTGGGCTGAACCAAATATTTCTTTCGGCCAATCACCCCCGTGCCATATTCCAATCATGAATATGGGACTCACAAAAAAATTGACCATGTTTCTCAGGATTTGCCACATATCCTTCCCAAACTCGTCAAGGATTTTTAGGCCCAAATCAAGCACCTATATAATCAGGCTTTACCATATATCACGACATATAGCGGTCAAGGATTCCTATGCCCAAACAAGAAACATACACTACCAGGATTTACCACAATCCCACCATTATCGGTCTAGGGATCATTAGGCCCTAAATAAGCATGCATGCCTCTAGATCCCTCCACCTAAACCTTGAGTAATTTTTCCCATCTCCACCCTTAGGATTTACTGCATATCCCACCTTTACTAGTCCAAGGATTTCTAGGCCTTTGGGAATTTTCCTGAGACCACCTCACTCAGCTTCAAAACCATTCAAAAATCTAGCTCAATAAAGTAAAAGAACCCCATCATACCATGGCTATCTAGAAATGGAAAGGAAAGGCTGAAAATCACTGTCACACTTGGAAAAACTCATGCTAATAACAACAAGAGAACCAAATACATACATGCATGAACTATGCATACCACAAGTAGCAAGGAAATCATATATGAAACTCGATACCTACAAGTATTCCCATTGCAACCACTTTATCCAATTCTTCCTTGATTGATCTTTTCTTCCATTTTCTTTATTTTCCTTCCTTTCTCCAATGCTAAAGTGCTCCAAGAATGCTCTAAGTTTGCAAGAGTATGAGAGAGTGAGAGAATAGAATGAGATATCCAAAACTGAACTAACTAAAGGTTCTAACTGACAAAAACCATGAATTGGTCCTCATAAACATTTTTATGATTTAGGCCTCTATTTTCTTCATTATCTTTGTTATGAACTTAAAATTCATAACAATTAATTAAAATATCAAAATATTAAAATATTATTTAAATAAATACATTATTAGTTGTAATCAATTAATTAATAGATAATTAGCTAAATGAAGAGAGATTAGTCCCCAAAGGACATGTCTCTCTGATTAGGCATGACCAGTCAACTCCTATTTAAGGAGCATCGCCTCAGCCTTGTAAATATCATTCAATTTTTATCAAGATATCAATTTTTATAAGGATTGTGACTCCATGATTAAAAATATCAATAAGTATACCAACTTCAAGTGGAAAAATGACATCTTATGGTACAAGGGTAAAGTTTACCTAACACTCGCATCCAAATTTAAGGGGAAAATCTAAAGGAGTCTCACAATTTTCCAGCAGTCGGACATGTCAGATTCTATAAGACTTACTACAACACCTAACAGTCATTATATTGGAAGGGTATGAGCAAGGAAATTTAGAAATATGTTGCAGAATGTGATATTTGTCAAAGAAGCAAGAGCGAAAATGTTTCAACTCCAGGATTTCTACATCCACTACACATTCCAAATCAGAAGTGGGAGGAGATTTCAATGGATTTTATTGAAGGACTACCTACATCTGACGGAAAGGATAAAATATTTGTAGTAGTCGATAGGCTCACTAAATATGCCCACTTTATGGCTATTAAAAAGACTGACACAACTAAACAAATCACTGATGTGTTTTATAAAAATATTTACAAACTACACAAGTTTCCAAAGGTCATAGTGAACGATAGATATGTAAGGTTTTAAGGAAAATTTTGGAAGGAATTTTGCCATCAAGCAAGAATATCCCTCAATATGAGTTCGGCCTATCACCCCCAAATAGATGGGAAAACCGAAATTGTTAATAAATGCTTGGAAACATATCTTCGTTGTTTCGTTACAGACAAACAAAATAGATGGACACAGTGGCTACACCTGGCAGAATGGTGGTATAATACCGCGTACCACACGTCAGCTAAGATGACACCCTTCCAAGCCTTATATGGTTACGAGCCACCCAAGTGGAAGGACTTTGCACTCCTTGATTCTAGGGTACCATCAATTAAAGACCACCTAGGAGAAATTCAAAGGATCATCAACTTACTAAAAGAAAATCCAATCATGGTTTGTAATAGAATGAAACAACAAGCTGACCAACACCGTTCTGAAAGAGAGTTCGAGGAGGGAGATTGGGTCTTCGTTAGACTCCAACCTTATAAGCAATTGTCACTAAAACAGCAAGGGAAGAATAAATTGTCACCTAAATATTATGGACTGTATCAGATAATCAAAAAGATAAGTAGTGTAGCTTATGGGTTAAAGTTATCGGACAACTGTCGAATCCATAATACCTTTCATGTATCAAGTCTCAAAAGAGTATTAGGGCAAAACCAAATAGCACAAATAGAAATACCAGAGACCAATAAAGAAGGAAGAATAGTCCTTGAACCTGAAGGTATACTCACTACCCAAGAAAAGGTTTTATGATCCAAGACAATAAAGGAATAACTCATCAAATGGAAGAGGTTACCAGAGGAAGATTCATCTTGGGAATCAGAACATTTCTTGCATCAACACCCAGGTCTACCACTCCTCCCAAAAAACAAAAACTTTTGATAAATTACCAGCACGTCCAATTTAACTCCCCAAAATGAATATATTGAATATGATTTGGTAGAAGACATGAAAAATACTAAGGAAATTATTTCTTTGTTCAAATTATCAAATTTAACTCAAGAAAGAGATAAACGTTTTAAGGCCTTAGGGAAAGAATCATATCAACCTGGGTGCTAAGTTGAAGCCCTATAGACTAAGTTATGCTACGTGAACACACACACACCTCCGGTTGGAAGATTTGCAGTTGCGGCAGCGTGAGGAGAGCCGAAGGCGGAGGCGGGAGAAAAATTTGAATCGATTCTGCAGGCGGGAGCGATGGCCAGGGATCGGCAGCTAGGATCACGGGCGGATCCCCGCACAGGGCACGGGTAGGGAGTGAGTTATAGCTGTCAGTGTGTAGCAGCAGGAGCAGGAAGGGCTCATCGTTTTTGTCTGGCAGCTGGAGGGGTTTCGAAAGAGTTTTTCACAGTGAGACACCTCCAACGTTTGTATTCCCTCCATCAACAATCGTAAAGACTGACCCCGCCTTATAGTTTTTACCAGAGTAAGGACAAAGTTTGTACTGGCTTTTAGCACTGTTTCAGGTGTTTATCTTGGAAGGCTCCCGTAACAATGGTAAACCCCAACGAACTGGTCGATTTGGACCCAGAGGTGGAAGACATTCTCTCTGTTTGGGGGAAGGAACCGACAATACAAAATGTGGAGCGTTATTTTGGGGGGTTCAAATACTCCAAGTCATTCCCGGTCTCGCATGGAAATAAGGTCTTGTCTCAGCAAACTGGTAAGGTCCAGGACAGTTTGGCCACCCAGGTTTGCAGACAAGCTCTCCAAGAGCAGCCAGCCAGTGAAGAAGCAACTGATAGAGTGTTCACAGCGGGTCATTCACCCAGGTCAAAGGGCAAAGCAGGGGCCTCTCTGGCGAATAACCATTCTCTTTCAAACGGCATCGAAGTAGGAGGGCGCAACGGTCAGGTTGGCAGCCATGAGGGAGAGCCGGAAGGCAACAAGGTATTGCTGGCTGGGAGACCCAAAACAGATACTCCTATACCTAAAAACGCTGGGCTCTATCAGTCTGTTCCGGAGGAAGTGAAACAATCGGTCCCGCCTTTGGAGGATCCAGAAAGGACTGGTTCTGTTGAGGAAGCTAGGGATTCAGCGGAGGGATCCTGGAAAAAAGGGGGAAAAAGGAAAAATCAAAGGCGCTTTGGATCCCAGGAGTTGGAGGGCAACCTGATCCTCGGAATGGAGGTATCTATTGATGAAACCATAGTTATGGCAGAATGCTCGCTGGTAGGCAGGGTAAGAGGTAAGAAGTTTTCGTCAGGCTTTTTGCAGTCATGGGGAGAACAACGTTTTGTCTATGACAGACCCCTGGGGTTTGAAGCTTTAGCTCTTGCTAAGGGCTGGTTTATGCTCAAGTTCGAGGACAAGGAGGCAGCGGAGTGGGTGCTCGGCAGGAATTGGAGTATCGATAACATACCAGTCCTGTTGAAAAAGTGGAGTCCATTGTTTGATGCTTTCAAAGAAAAATCCGATGTTTTCCCGGTCTGGGTAAGGGCCCCGGGACTTCCGTCGTTCCTTTGGACCGAAGCAGTTTTCAAATCCATTGGTAACAGATTGGGAACTTTCTTGGCGGCAGATATGTCATTCTTGCAGACCAAAGATAGAGCAATGGCACGCATTCTGGTGAGTCTTAATCCCAGCAACGGTCTTGCGCAAAAAATCAATCTCCAATACAAAGATTTTGTGTTCGAACAGTTATTGGACTACGAGCATCTTCCCTTTCGATGCTATCAATGCCATGCATATGGTCACTTTGTCAAGGATTGCACACAGGCCAGAAGAAGAAGGCGTAGCTGGAGGACCCCCATACCAAGACAACCAGGTTTCAGGCATGGACTCGCCTCTCAAGAGGAAAAAGGCATGGCAGATCAGAACGCGGAAGTTTTGGAATCGAAGGGGGGACAGAAATCCAGCGGATGTCATGGAGACGGAGGGGGGACAGAATGCAGAAGCACCGGTGGATACCCAGTCCCATGAAGCAGTCAAGGATCCAGAAGTTCGAATGGAGGATTCTAAGGAGGAGCCTGCAAGAGATCCAAGTGGTGATTAGCCCGAAGCTTCAGTTCCTGAGAAGGATAATCATCCTCCCTCCACTTATCTTTTTCCAGGGCAGTTATCTGATAAACATCAAATTTCCTCTCCTATTCATTCTTCTCCTAATCATGGTTTAAATAATAACACTGATATCCTTGCGGGATCCCCTATCATCGACCCCCTTCTGAATGACATGCCTTCCTTAGATTTAAATAGTGATGATAAGTGGCCTCCTCTTGGTCATTCGGCTCCCCAGACTCCTTGTCCCTATAATCTCAGGTCAATGGCTGGGAAGTCCGGGTCGTCCGTTTCTGTAGGTGGTTTAGGGGTTATGGCCTCCCATAGCTTACCTAAAAACAAAAGGGGCAGAATCTCGGAGCTATCAAAGGCTAAGTTAAAAGCGAAGATGGATGTAGCTGACGGGAAACAATTTTCAATTCCTGGGGTACTTAGAGCAGTGCAGAACCCCGTCTCGGTAATCAAATGATCCTGTCTTCATGGAATTGCAGAGGTTTGGCCAGCAAACCTAAAAAACTGGCCCTTAGAGATTGGCTCCTCTCCTCCAAATCCGACATTATTTTCCTTCAAGAAACTCTGGGAAAAGGGTTGGAAGTGGAAAATATGTTAAACTCCTTTCTCCCAGGTTGGAATTTCACAGCAATCGACTCATCAGGCCACTCCGGGGGGTTGGCGATAGGCTACAAAGAAGGAAGAATAAAGGTCATGAACCTATGGGGGTCAAAACAAGTAATGGGTATGGAGATCATTTCCCCAGATTTTTCCTTTCCCTTTTTGATTGTTAATATATATGGCCCCTGTCAAGGAAGGGAGTCATTCTGGATCGAGTTGTTGAACAAATCTTTGATGAAATCGTCCCTACTGATTGTGGGAGGTGATTTAAATTTTTCAATAGGGCGCGCAGAAGCATGGGGCCCTTCAGCAAGGGAAGACCCCCTATCGGACTTCTTCCACAGCCTTCTCTTGGATAATAATCTCATTGACCCGTCCCCCTCTAAACTGAAACCTACCTGGAGGAATAGAAGGATTGGGGAGGATCGCATTGCAAAAAGATTGGACCGGTTCCTCCTCTCTGAAGATTTAATCTCAAAGGCTCCTATCTTCAAGCAATGGGTGGAGGAAATTGGCAATTCTGACCATTTCCCTATTTTCCTTGATATCTCCTGCCCTCCCCCTAAACCTCCCTCCCCCTTTAAATTTAACTCTTCATGGCTACAAGATCCCTCCTTCAAAAATCTTTTTGTGGAAACATGGATTCATCCGGACAGGGATGCAAGGGAGGACAAAAGTTTTTTATTTATGGAGAATCTCAAGAGACTGAAGAAGGCAACTATTTCCTGGGCAAAGGATAGGAAATACAAACAGAATGAAGAATTACATAGAATCAGGGAGGAGTTGAAAATTCTGGAAAGCATTGAGGAGGACGGCTATATCTCGCAGGCAACCAAGGATAAAATTCTTCAATTGGAGAAGATTCAGAACAAAATTCTTTTGGATAAAGAGGAAGAATGGAGGCTCAAGAGCAGGGCTATATGGCTGAAAGCAGGTGACGAGAATACCAGTTTTTTTCATAATTTTGCAAAAGGGAGAAAATCTGTTAACACCATTTGGAGTCTAAAAGATGAAGAAGGCAGAGAGGTAAATACATACACAGGCCTCTCCGGTCTTGGACAGAGACACTTCCAGAGTCTTTTCTCAGATTCGGGAGAAGCCACAATAGCTGAGGTTATTAGAACTGCACAGTGTTTCCCAAGATTTGTCGAAGAGGATGAAGCAGAGGACTTATCAGCCCCCGTTACCAAGGATGAAGTTGAAGCTGCCATGAAACTCATGGGCAAAGATAAAAGCCCTGGGCCGGACGGGTGGACTATTGAACTCTTCCTCTCTTTCTTTGATCAAATAGGTTCTGAAATAACTGATGTAGTTGAAGAATCAAGACAGAAAGGAGAAGTTTACAGGCCCTTCAATTCAACATTCTTAGCCCTCATTCCTAAAAAGGATGATCCGGAGACCTTTGATGACTTCAGGCCGATATCTTTATGCAACTGCATATACAAAATTATTGCAAAGGTGATAGCTATAAGAATTTCTCCCATTCTGTCAAGGAATATCTCTATGGAACAATTCGGGTTTTTGGACGGAAGACAAATCCATGAGGCCATAGGAGTAGCACAGGAAGTCATTCACAGTGTCAGGCAGCAGAAAAAGAAAGGGGTGGTCTTCAAAATTGATCTATCTAAAGCCTATGACCGAATAAACTGGATTTACCTTCGGATGCTGCTAACTCACTTGGGTTTCAACTATTCTTTCATCAGCTGGATAATGGGTTGTATCTCCAATGTCAGCTATGCGATACTTATTAATGGAGCTGCATCCCCTTTTTTCAAAAGCCAAAGAGGTTTAAGGCAAGGATGTCCCTTATCACCTCTTCTTTTTCTTCTAGTGGCAGAGGGCTTAAGCAGGTTGATTCACAAAGCCAGAAGAGAGGAGAAGGTAAAAGGTATTGAGGTAGCAATTAATCTTTTCATTACCCACCTCCTTTTTGTCGATGATATATTGCTTTTCACTAATGGATCTATCAATGAAATTAAAGAGCTTAAAAGCATAATTGATCTGTTTCTAAAAGCTACAGGCATGCAGATTAATCATAGGAAATCCCAGGTATCTATGGCAAACATTGAAAGAAGGGAAAGATCCTTGATGCAAAATCTCTTCCCCTTCCTTCATCAACAGATGGAATCACCTTTTAAATATTTGGGCTTTTGGTTAAAACCTTCAGCATACAAGATAGAGGACTGGAACTGGCTCATTGCTAAGATTGAAGCTAGAATTTCACACTGGAGTCATAAATGGCTGTCCAGAGCAGGCAGATTAACCCTTATTAAATCAGTTCTACTAGCCATCCCTGTCTACTGGGCAGCCTTAACTTGGGTTCCAAAAGGTGTGATGGAAAAAATCAGGAGGATCTGTAGCAAATTTTTATGGGCAGGGGCTAAAGAAAATTCTGTCCTCCCATGGGTAGCTTGGGACAAGCTGGCAAGACCCAAAGATTGGGGAGGATGGGGAATAAAAATGCTCCCCGAGTTTAGCCTTTCTTTGGCAGCCAAATCAAGTTGGCGGCTTATTTCGATGGAGAATCTTTGGACTAGAGTGGTCAGAAGAAAATATATCGACCCTGTCCCGATGGAGGACTGGATCAGAAGCCAGGAAAAGAAGAAAAAAAATGTTTCAGTCGTATGGAAAGCAACGGTGGAAGCTTTCTCTGTGATTGAACAAGGGCTAGCGTGGAAGATAGGTGATGGAAGTCGTTGCAGGATTGGAAGGGATCCCTGGGTAGGCTGTAATGAAGCTTATGCCCTATCCCCAGGTTTACTCAGGCATCTTGAACATAGGGGCATATATACTCTAATCCAGGTGGAGAAAATTGGTCAATTTTCAATATGGGGACAGGCTTGGAAGAGTGCAGAAGATCTGGGATTAAATATCAGGTGGAAGAACGAATGGGTTTCTTATATCCAAGAACTTCACCGCTCTAATGTCAGGCTCAAAAATGAATCAGATCTTTTGATATGGGTGCAGGGGGAAACAGGAGAATATTCCCCTAAGGATGGTTACATTTTCCTTATGCAAAAGAAAGGTTGGGGCAATCCAGATTGGTGGTCGAAACTTATCTGGAAGCTTAAAGGACCTGCAAAAGCCAAGATTTTCCTCTGGTGCATGCTAAAAAGGAAAGTCCCAACCTGGGATACATTGCGAGCCAGATATCTAGTTGGACCAGGGAGATGCCCTTTGTGCAAATCAGAAGAGGAATCTATTAACCACCTTTTTATCACATGCGCTGAACCAAAAAAGATTTGGGGGGAGCTATCTAGTCTGCTCAACATCAATGCACAGCTGGGTGATGATCCTTTGGAAGCGGTTTGGAGTAGGTGGTGGCAAACCTACAAGGAAGGGAAGATGAGAATCCTTCCTCTTATTTATTTCTGGGGAGTGTGGATTGCGAGAAATAAGACCTTGTTTCAAGATAAAGACATCCCCGTTGCAATTACAGCGATAAACTGTGCAGCCATCTACTCTGCCATTCCTGTTCCCGTTCACAAAACTCCTCAAAAAATATCAAAGCCTGTAAATATCCAAGAGGGTATTCCCTGGGCCTTTTTTGACGGGGCCTCTCAGAACAACAAGGTTGGGGCTGGACTGTGTATTCACTTTAATCAAGAACATTCTCTTAAAGCCTCTGTAGGCCTCGGAACAGGCTCAAATGACTTTGCTGAGATCTCTGCTTTGCGTTTTCTTCTATGTTTGCTTCTTCAGCGAAATATTCACTCAATTCAAATTTATGGCGACTCTTTGAACGTAATCAATTGGGTGAACGGAAATGCTGCATGTCGAAATCAAATCTTGAAGATTATTCTTGAGGAAATACAGCGCTTAAAGTCATCTTTCAATGTTTTCATCCTTTGCCATGTATTCAGGGACAGAAACGAGGACGCCGACAGTTTCTCTAAGGCTGGTGTACTACAAGTTATGGGAAGCTGGGCAATTACAGAATACAGACAGGGGCAGTCCATCGTCTCGAATGACCCTCCTTTCGAACTGCCTCAGTGATAGCGATACTCTGCCTCTATACGCTTTCTTGGTCTTGGATATTTCTCCATATATGTTTTTGTCCCTCTGCTTCATGTTATAATTTGTGGACAAATTTTTCATTTCAGAACTCCTTATATATTCCGTATCATACTGATCTTTTCATCTCGCCTGAAGTTATGAAATCAGCTTTGTAAGAGTGTGTTTTAACCTCTCTGTAGGAGTCCTCGAACTGAAAAAGTTTTCTTATAGCTATTAGTGCTCAAAGACTCGCCCAAGGAGGATGACCAAACAGGTAGTTATATGTCCATATCTCCGGAATGGTAGTTTTCTGAACTCCTTTCTAACAGTCAATTAGGACTGTGTTTTCTTGTGTACTCTACAGCGCAACAATTTTGCATCAGGTCTACAAGTGGACCACTGTATGTAACTTTTTATTCTGCTCAATAAAAAGTGGTTTTTTTCTTCCGGAAAAAAAAAAAAACACCCAGGTCTACCTATGCTTTGAGGACAAAGAATCTTAAGGGGAAGGCAATGTTATGAACTTAAAATTCATAAAAATTAATTAAAATATCAAAATATTAAAACATTATTTAAATAAATACATTATTAGTTGTAATAAATTAATTAACAAATAATTAGTTAAACGAAGAGACATTAGTCCCCAAAGGACATGTCTCTTTGATTAGGCATGGCCAGTCAACTCCTATTTAAGGAGCACTGCCTCAGCCTTGTAAACATCATTCATTTTTTTATCAATATATATGTATATATATATATATATATATATATATATATATATATATATATATATACATATACACACACACACACACATATTACATTCAGAATTTATCTGGTGTTTTATTATCAGTCAAACACCAATTTAGAATTTAATTTTAACACTCTTTCATTTTTCCTTCAATTTCCTTCTCATGCAAATTTGTGACCTTTCACCTTCCTTTTCTCCTAATTTCCTTTATTTTCATACATAAAATGCCAATTAATGCATCTTTTCCTTTTCCAATTTCCTTAGCCATAATAAATCGAAAGTGACATCCACTAGGATGTTCCTCCCAACATTCAGCTTGGAATCATATGTCCCATGACCTTGGTCTTATATTTTTTTACATGGAAATTCAACCAGGGGTTGTTACAATGATTATATGATCATTTCTATATCCATTTCCTTTTCTTAACTGAATATGGGAATCTTTTATTGTAGATTTCATTACCAAGGTTCCAAGGAGAACAAGGCAACATGATTCCATCATTGTAGTGGTGGATAAGTTTACACAACATGTAAATTTTATTCTATTTAAGATGAATCCTAAGGAAGCCAACATTGTAAAAATTTATTTGAAGAAATTGTAAACCTACATGTGTTCATAAGGCAATAATATCAGATAGATATCCCATGCTCAATTCAAATTTTGGAAGGGGATTTTTTTAGATGATTTTCGAAAATTTTGAAATTTATCATGACATATCATCCAAAATCAAATGAGATAATGGAGAAGATTAACCAGACAATTGAGGATATGCTAAGAATATTTGTATTGGACAAGCCTTCTGAGTGGGAAGACTATCATCATTTGGTTGATATTTTTGACAACAATGAGTATTACGCATCATTAAGATGAGTGTGTCTAAATCCTTGTATGGGGAAAATCTAAGACACCAGCGAGTTGAGATAAATTATTAGAAAAAACCATTATTTGGTGAGAAATATTAAGAGTAATGGCTGAGAAAATGGTAAAGATAAAATAGAATTTATAGACTACATATGGTAGGAAAAGGCCATGCACATTAAGGCAAGGCATGTAGAGAATTTAAGGTGGGTGAGCATGTGTTTATAAATTATGTAAAGGTGGAAAGGAACTCGCCAAAATTGGGAAGCTGCCTAAATTTTGCAACAAGATATTATGGGACATTAAAATCTCTACAAAGAATAAGCTTATTTACGTATGTTCTTACATTGCCTACATCCATGAGAATTTATAATGTATCCCACTTGTCTCTATTGAAAAAATGTGTTCCTGAACTTGACATGGCATTGATTAGATTATGATTTGAGTGGAGCATAAAGGGGATTTTTGAGTTGAGCCAATGTGCTTCCTAGAATAGAAATTAAAAGTTCTCAAGAATACATCCATTGAACTCGTAAGCATCTAGCGACCTACTATGATTCCAAAATCCCATGTGGGAGCACGAGGAGGCCATGCATGAATAATACCTACATCTTTTGTAAAATTATGGAAAAATGTGAGTTTACCTTTGTAGATAAATGCATAAGGATTCCATTTTTAGTGCAATTGAAGTTCCTTGAGCCACAGCTTTGAGACTTCTTGCCTAGCCTATGTGACAACCTTAGAAAGGAAGTGGGACAACTTAAGGAACAACGATGTGGAGAAGGGAGTATAACTCCTTGGGTTATTAAGGCTAAAGGGGGATGATGTAAAATTTTGTATATGTATACATATACACATGTATGGTAATGTGCACTAGGGACAGTGCAAAATCAAGGGGTAGAGGAATGTAACACCCTAGATTTAATAATTAGATTAGCGATGCATAATTGTACATATATTGAATGGTTGAAGGCCTAGTGGTATAATATGCAAGCATCTTACATGGAAATTAGTAAAATAAAATACATCACTAGTTGCGAGATAGATAAGGACAGGTAGTCATAAAGGGGCTATGATTCCACAAGAGACGGGCATTAAAGGGGGGTCTAAAGAGAAATCCACATGGCTATAATACCATGTCATTTTCCTAAGAAATTATCCTTACCATTTAATCCCCTTTGACTTATTAAAACACAATCATTGAATGCATGTGTAATATTAGTAGAAAATTCACCTCATATAGTTATTAAAGAATGGTTTTAAGTACACTCATTTAATAAATGGGTAAGAGAGCCATCTCACTTAGTTATGGTATCATGGGATGAGTACAATCCTTCTTGGGAAGAGTTAGAGTCAATAAATCATGGGAGAAAAATGAGAGAAAATTCAAGTAGAGGGATATGTAGTTATAAATGTAGAAAGGATAGAAGAATTATAGAGTTATGTTGCAAGAGGTTGTAGACTTATACTATGTTGAAAACTATTTTTATTGCTAGTGTTTATGTTGAGGACTAGGCTGGCATGCCTATGTGGACACCTTGTTGAAAATTACTTAGGAGATTGTGTAAAGGTTACTATGAGCACTTCTATAATAGTAAGATTTCCTAGAGCCCCTCAGTGAGAAATTCTTGGTTAGTTTGTATTTTAATCCTAGAGGTGATGGATATTGTATAAGGGATTGTGATGCAAGGAAGGGAATCTCACCCCTTGGGTTGAACAAATTTATGGGAATAGAGTTAGGTGGTTGGAATTGTTCTGGGAGTCATGTTGTTATGCTTTTACTCGATGTTGGACTATGTGAGAGGACAATAGACACCTATAGGATCTATTTATACTTGTGGACTCATAGCCCTAGCTCAAGGGTGGCTTGTTGTAGAGAAAATTGGTGCAATAATGCCTATGGTTGGGTGGAGTGTCTAGCATGTACAATCAACTGTGTAAACATTTTAAATATAAGTGTTTATTCGTTGTTTAAATTTTTAGTTATAATTCTATGTTAATTTTTGTTTGCTAGTGTGTCCATAACTTATGAGTCTAGGATTGGGTCTAAGAAATTGCATTTAAAGGGCATCTAAGTTGTCAAAATTACCTAAGGATTACACCTAGCTTGGGCCACCCCAACTTTTAACATGGATGGATTTTAGTTGTCTCCTCCTAGCTATTTTGGATTTTTCAACCTAGGTTTCCTTACAAATCCAGGCCCTTCGAAACCAATCCCACTAGTATGATTTGATAGTATTAATGTTATGATGAAATGCTTAAATGTTGTCTTTAACTCATGATCCATGTATTTAAATTATGTTATGCACATTTAAATCAAATGAATTCATTCTTTAAAAAAAATATGTTAGTTACTTGATCTTATGTACATTGTGTTATATGCATTTTCACTTTTTAATTGATATCTTGGTAGTAATATGGCCTAACATGGGGTTTTCCTATGATACAATTGCAAAAATTGCAATGAGAATAAATAAATTATAGGGGTAGGAGCTTCCTTAGTAAAGAGTTGACCCCAAAACTTATCATTTATTACCCAAAATGAGGTTTGAAAGTTTCATGACCCCAAATAATGAAAAATAGGATTTCCTGCTAGAGTGGAGCTACAAGTCCATGGCTCCAATTTTCGACTAAGTACCAAATCAAATGACAAATGATATAACATTCAATTTCATATAAATGCAACAAACAACAAAAGAGACATTTAGAACAAAAAACAATGTGTTCCTATTCACACAATAGAGATATTACAATAATGTCCAAGATGAACTATATTAGCTTCTCACAAGCCTTGTATCTCTCTTATATACTTACTACTCACACATGTACTAATGAAACCCTAGCTAGCATGCCCTTATTCCCTTAGTCAAACATAACAAGGGAAGAAAAATATTTATAAAAATGATTTCTAATAATAGCCCTAAAAAGAGAATCTCGCATGCAAGACAATTTCACCTCATTAGTTACCCCGGCCTATTCCAAAATAACTCGAGCCCTTACCTGTTTCAAAACAACTCTTACACAACTACCACATTAAAGGAAAAATATGGAATGTGTCTAGGGGAAAATTTAAGGGTTAATATTTGTATGTGGGTTAATTTTCAATGCTTAAAAAAAAAAAAAAAAAAAATCACTAATTTCCATTTTTCTAAAAATTATTTGTCCAAATTTTATAACATAAAATTATTTTTCCTGAAAAAATATCAATATTTTACAGATACAAATATAAAATCATTAGAAATTTTAATATTCCAAAAAAAACTCCAAACATTTTACAATTTAATGTTGAGAACTAATAAACATTACCATGAATTTTTTAATTTTGAGATAAATTTTCATCTTTTTTCCATAAATATATTAAAAAATCCATCTTTCAAAAATTATTAATAAATAAGAAATATATCATTAACAAATCATAATTATATAAAAAATAAATGTATCATGATATTTTTACTTTAAATTAACCGCAAATAAAACGATAACTCATAGAGATGTACTTCCTATTCAGGATAAATTCCCATTCTGAGAAAAGTAAGGAAAAACATTTTAAGAAAAAAAACAAACAAATATTACACAAAATGTTAATAGTGTAAAATGTTAATACTTTGAAGAAAACATTTTAATGTTAACAGTTTGAAGAAAGTTATATTTGTTTATGATTTGCATAAATATTTTTATTTCAAAGAAAATAGGGATGTAGAACCATATTTCTTTATTAAAATATATCTATATATATATATATATTCTTCTAAATGCATAGTATCTAATAATATATAAATTCCTATGTCTTTTATATTAAAAACTTTTATACATTAAAAAATTGATTTGGGTTTTTGAAAATTGGGCATTATTACAACTACCACATAGGTTTGAATGCTCCTATAAGCGTTAAGTTTTCCATTTGGATCAATCCTCTTTATTGGAGCAATTATAAAGAGATGGGCCCATACTCATGTCTGAGGTTATAATTAAGACTTTTGAAGAATATTTTAAAGGTTAGATTTAATATTATCACATATTTATTCTTATATACAAATATTAATTTATAATCAACTACCACATAGGTTTGAATGCTCCTATAAGCGTTAAGTTTTCCATTTGGATCAATCCTCTTTATTCCATTTGGATCAATCCTCTTTATTGGAGCAATTATAAAGAGATGGGCCCATACTCATGTCTGAGGTTATAATTAAGACTTTTGAAGAATATTTTAAAGGTTAGATTTAATATTATCAAATATTTATTCTTATATACAAATATTAATTTATAATGGATGGAATATTTTTATGAATTATTAATATATATAATTATAAATTATTATATTATTTATTTTTTATAATATTTATTTTATATTAATAATTTTATTAATTTAATATAAATAATAAACTATTAAAACACATCATCATCCATATTACCGCAAATCACGCTATACGCAAGTGTAATTATGATTCAGGAAAAGATGTACAACATAAACACTATCAATCCCAACAACTTTAAATGCCTCACATACTTTTTCATTTAATATTCACATTAATTAATAGTTATTAATATTAATAATTAATTATTGATATTAATAACATGATTATTATTATTTTATTTTTTAAAAGTGATAAAAATATTTGTATTAATGGCAAAACCTCATCCATATTACTGCAAATCACGCTATACTACTAGCATTATAATTCATTAACATGATATTATAGCAAGTGTAATTATGATTCAAGAAAAGATTGTACAACATAAACACTATTAATCCCAACAACTATAAATGCCTCAGCATACTTTTTCATTTAATATTCAAATTAATTAATAGTTATTGATAATAATATTAGGAATTAATTATTGATATTAATAATTATTAATAACATTATTATTATTTTATTTTTAAAAGTAATGAAAATATTTGTATTAATTGCAAAACTTATGTTTAGATCACAATTATATATTAAGAGCTAAATTATGGTTTTTTTCCAATCTTTAATATAATTTAGTGACTCCTAAATCAAAATTATTCTCCAGAGATGAATACAATTGATACTAGGTATATACCAGTGTTTGGAGGTGAACATCTTCCAATAGAGCCCAAAATTAAACAAGTTTGCATTACAATAGCCCACTTCCAAGTATAGTCCTTAATTACAACATGTTTGCCCACATCAAGGTATTGTTTCATAACTCCCTCAATTGTCATCTATCATATAACCACTCCTAGGAACGGTTGTAACATAACAACAACCCATACGAAGGGAATGGAGGCACAAAAAAAATCTTGAGTATGCATGTGTTAACAACATGGTGGTGCCACATCATGGGGGCTTTACTAAGCGAGCAATACCATACCACGTGGGTTCATATTGGGAATATATATTGAGGAAAAAATGATGTAATATATTGGGAGATATATAGGGGGTGAAGGGTTTTTATATTGATTCTTATAAAAAATGAAGTTGAAAGTTAATGAAAAAATATAAAGGGGCATAAAAAATGTTAATAAAAAAATGGATACCTAGAATATCTATTGAAAGTAGAGATTTTTTAAATTGGCAAGGTGTATTGGGTTCATATTGGTAGGGGGTTAAATAATGTGATTTTTAGAGGTATTTTCCAATATGTAGTCAAATTATGGGTATTGTTTAATATGCCACGAACGCACGCGATATGTCAGAGGTTTATTGAGTGAAGCCCCTGTGTGCCACATTAACTAACATCCCCCCACCGCCAAATTTTTTGATATTTGGACATAAGATTCATGCTTAATCCGCTAAGGGATGGAGGGTGGTCTTAATTAACCATTAACCACCAACTCTCCAAAATCCAAATTGCAACCTTGATTGATACATTGATCTGCTTCCTAGTTATTATCACTTAGACTGTGCATAAAAATCAAGTAGATATTTTTAAGAATCATAAGCTTAAGTTATTCAATTTGAAAAATTTGAGTGTTTCAAAGGGTTTTCAATACACTAGATCCATTTATGCATTCAAAAGTGCATTTTAAACAACAAGAAATCTTAAACTTGCTAAAAAAATGTATTTCCAAATTCCTACCGAAAAAACCTTTTTTTTTCTACTAAATAAATTGCACTAGTATACATACACTTACAATTATACTTTCTTATTTAGCTCTCTTTTAATTTTTTTTTAAATATATAATTTTCCTTTCTTTGAATATATATATATATATAGAGAGAGAGAGAGAGAGCGCTTATTACTTATAGCTAATTTTTTGTGATTTGTGGGACTAGGATTTGGTTAACAAAGTGCGAATCAGGGCCTAAATCACATGTAGCTCGAGTCACAAAAAATTTTAAATAAGTTGTTCTATTAAGCAAAGAATTCAAGAGCATATAGTTGACATTAAACAACATAGATCGTGTTTCTTTGCCCTTGCGAAGCACGCTGAGAAAACCAACACCATATTTACACTGAAGACTTCATGATCCTAGCTAAGATAAATCACTATCATCATTGCAAGTTCAAGGAAGCCATTGAAATTGAAAAAACTCTAAAAATTTGAACAGAGATAATGATTGGAAGATCAACAGGAATTGGATTCCTGCTCTCTTTTTTTATTTTGCTTCTTCCTGAACCTTGTCTCCCCTTTCATTTTATGTCTTTGATTTTAATTTCTTTTAGAGTTATTATTATTATTTATTTCTAATTTTGTTAATATTTTTCTGATTATATATATATATATATATATATTTTTATTATTATTGGCATATTTTATATATATGAATGAGAATTTATATCATTGCATATTTTAATATACTTTATTATTAGTAAAGTATATTATTAATATTTAATTATTATATAATATTTTAAGTTTTGGTTGAGATTTATTATTATTATTATTATTTATTAATAATCTAATTTAATTTTTAATTTTTAACTTTTAATATTAAATTTTTTTAATTAGTATTATTTCGGATTGTAAGTTCTAGTGCGCTCAACTAGATAGTCTAATTGTAAATATTACCAGAGATATTGACTTTAATATGCCATCAAACCCTATAGATTAATGAATATTGTAATGTTTGTCTTCAAATGTCTATGTTTTTTGTTTCAGTTTTGTCGTATATTCTTCTTAGGAAATAAGAGTATTGCTAGGATTTGAGTTTTTTATCCAATCTAGGTGAGAACAATTTGATACATTTTGACATCCCAAATGTCTTTGCGCAACCTGACAATTAATTCTTTCAAGTATTTACCGCAGTCAGGCGTAAATTTAATACAACAAAAATACCTATTTGTATTAATATAACGTGCATGATATGACGGCTGGGGCGGATGGCTTTCGCACCCCCCAGCCGTGTCCGATTCCTGCGGAAGCGTTCATTGAGGCCTCCCTCGCTATGGCGATATTTGTAACGGCTATGCCGTAAAAAATTCTGCTGGCTTCGGCCGTAAAAAATTCTGCTGGCTTCGGCCATATTGATTGTAAAAATCTGCGGACTTCGGCCATATGATGATTTCTCTCTGAAAAAAATTTCCCTAATTATTATATTCATTTTCTTAAGATTTTATTTACCTTAAATATTGATTTATTGATATATTGATAATAATTTATTTATAATAAATTGATATTGTATTGATATATTGATAATAATTTATTTATAATAAATTGATATGGTAGATATTTAATTATTACATAATAACCTTAAATTGTTTTCCTTTTGACTTAAGTTATTACTAACTTTAAATATTTATTTATTTTTATTAATATTCTATTATAGTAATTTAATTAATATTATTTATTTATATTATTACCCTATTTTATTGATTTTTTATAATATTTATCTTTGAATACTAATAACCTAAATTTTTATTTATTAGTCTTAGGATTCTTACATATTTATTGAATATTATTATTATTTAAATTAGTGCATATTTAACCCTTAATATTATTAACCTTAAAATTTATTTGACTTAGGATATATTTATTTATTATTAACATTTTATAATAATTTAATTACCATAGTTATTTATTATAATCATTTTTTTTATTTTATCTTTCCTAGTGACTTTTTTCTCTCGTCTTTGACTAAATAATTTATTTTTTATTTTATGTATTTCCTTGCGACTATTTTCTATGACCTTTGACTTAATCTTTGAGCTTGTAGGAATTCTCTCCCTTTTTTATTCCCCATGTCAGATCAAATTCTCTTCATCTAATCGTCCTAAACATGAACCACATTAGCTTGTTTGAAATGCATCGAAAATATAAAATATTTATGTGATGGATCCGAAGGACGAATCTATGAATAAATCTCATCACAAAAGCCTCCATTCAAAAACCTTTAACATAGATGGATAATTTGTACCCACGAAGTTTTGAACTAGTGACCTCCACGCAGGGAATACCATTTTCTTTTGTAAGTTAAATTTTCATTGATTAACATGTAAAAGTGCTAGTTGGACTGGCATGTATTCAAAATTTCCCATATAAACAAGGAGGAGACAAAAACAAAACAAACTAGAGTCAACTTAAACATGATATTTTGAGGGGCAAGTGAGGTCTTCATCTCAGTTGATGTTACCATGTCTTTGTTGTTGGTTCCAGGAGTTGCACTAGGAGCAAAACCAACTTCTATGTGGGAAAGCCATCCATTGATATCCTTCAACTATAACTAGATCTCATTATGCACTAGTAAAATGTCATCCCTTACAACATTGTACTCATGCAAGAGCTTATTGAGAATGGCTTCATCTACCAATATAGGTTGATCAATGGAGTTTTTGTTTTTCCTTGTCACACTTGCCTAGTATGCAGCACCCAAGTAGCAAGCTCCTCCACCACCTCTAAGTCCAGGTGATGAGGTTTCTCTTGACAGGGATCCTCCTCCATTTCATTGAGTTCCTATTGCACTAATGACAAATTTTGTCTATGAAATAAATGTGCCAATGACTTAGCTTATAACCAGACCTAGGATCCTCGTAGAGAGCCATGACCAACTCCTCCTCTCACGCACCTGGCACATTGTCGAGTCATGGATGTGATGGAAGAAAAGAAGTTTGAAGATGGTGAAGACCAAGAAGATTAAATAACAATATAGTACAATGAGTAGAGGGCTCTAAAACCATAGGAGAAGAACCAGAAGTTTGTTATGTCGCCACCATAATCGGGGCTTAACTCATTGTGTGAGCAGTGAGAAGGAAGGGGAAGTGTAGAGGCCCACAATAGGGATGATTGTGAAGAGAGACCACTTACAAATATAACCAAGGGCTTAATTGGGGAAATATAGACCAAGAGCATCACCATCTTGAATCCAGGATTTTAGAGATCAAGTACCAACTTGTAGTAGATGAACATTATTAAGAAGTGACCATCCCACACTAGGGAATAATGAAGTTCATTCAGGTTTATTTAACCCCCATTGCATAATTGATAGCACATAGTACATAATTTGAGTGTGTGGGTAGAGCATGTCTACCTCAAATATTGCTTGTGGTTATGATGATCATGCCTCCTGCCACCTCCATCACATTTCTTAACATCTTCATTTGAGAGACATAAGAATTCAAGAATACCTTAACAAAACACTTTATCATCCATTCCTTTACATGTTGTAAGACCTTTTTTTATAACTTTTTGTTTTTGTCATTTTATATGAATCATATCTTTAATTAATATGATTTTTTTAGGTTTTATTGTTATTATTGTTTTGAGGCTTCTGCGATCAGTGTTTTGTGTGTAGTTTTCTTCAGGAGTTCTCGCATCCATGATTGTTTGCATCGACGTTTTAATGTTATATTTATTTTATTAAAATTTTCATTCTCTTTTTAGTCATTATTAATTTATTGTTTATTATTATTAAAAATAATAATTATTTAACGATTTCATATTTGTTTTGGTAAGTTTATGTTTTCTTAAAAAAAAATTATATTGATGATGATGATGACGATTAACGTCCACTAAAACCAATGTGGTCTATCGAACCTCAAGAAAAGAGAGTCTAATTGTCATTCTTCAGAATCTTGTTTCTATCATGAAACAACAGGGAAAGAAGTGTTCCAAGATCACTATAGTTGTGTTGGCTTATTAAGTCAAGAATATTGGAGGTGTGGTTGATGACAGGGAATTGAGAGAAGATGTGGGCAAGAGTAGGGTCATCTAAAAGGAAGTTCTTTTCATCTTCCACCTTCTTAGTATCACAAATCTGACAAATTCTATCGTCCCAAGGAGTCTTTGGAGCATACCATCGCCCGGTCTCACTCTGAAGCTCATGAGATGATCTGAATTTGAAACTACTTGAAATTTGTTTGCAAGGTATTCAATTCAGAATTAAACATGTTTAAAAGATTTCCATGTCTTGCAGAAAGAAAACACATGAAATTTTCAGCTGTTCATGACCCATTTAAGCATAGCAGAGTTATTTCCTTTTATTATTTAACACATTAAAACGAATTTTTTTCTGCAAAATAAATCAACCACAAATGCAAAATAAGTTGATAAAGCAGTTCACCCCCTCCAGGGCTATGTCTGCTGGGTCCAAAGCTCCCAACCGGGCTTGTCCTTGTTTTTATTAAATGCTCAAATTGACAATACAGCTGAATAGAAGCATCTACAGGAGAAATAGATGGTAAAAATGGATTCAGAACACTTGAATCCTTCAGGATTGACTATTGGATCACCTCCAATGGATACCTGCAACCCTATACAGTCTTCACAAAACTGGGCCCTGGTGGCTCCTAGAACTTTCATGGCTCAAAAACCTCTGAAAATGACCTCAGATGGCTGTAATACCTACACCAATGGCTTCAGAAGGTCAAAAATACCCAAAATCAAAAAAAAATCGTCCAAAATCGACTTTCCTAGCCAAAGTTATGGCCATTTAAAGTTTCTCCAGTTTTTCCATAGAAAAACTCCAGCTAACTTTAGTTAACTCCAGATAGCTCCGACAATTATGGCGGGTCCGCCAAATTTGGCGCTCTTGCCAAAATTCTGCCAACTTAACTGCAGTTACATTTAATGTTTGGTGGTTGCCTCGGATTTCGTGCCAGGCGGAATATTCCTTTTTTAATTTTTTTTTGAAAAATTACAATTTCTAATGTTATGGACAAATTCTTCTTTTTGCCATAACTTCCTCATACGGAGACCGTTTTTCGAACCATTTGCGGCGCCAGAATCGGGAAGACGATCACTTTCCAGTCATTCAACTTTGAACCAGTTCTAAGCACTTTAAATTTTGAGCATTTTACGACACTTAGGACATGAGCACCTGATCATGAGAGATAGTTCTAATCCTAGAGATGTTCATTTTATTCTTGGTGCTAATCAACATAGAGTGATAATTCTAGTTATCGAGGGTGGGGTTGATCACCTCCTTATAGTACCTTAGCTTCCTTTTACCCTCCAGCACCTTAGCATCCCACATCTTATCCTTAAAACTGGAGGTAATAGTATATTTGATAATGTCCTTACTTCCCATGATGATCTCCTCCTTAATCCCCTAAAGGTTGAGTCAAGACTAAGCATCCTGATACCACTCGCGCTTGAGGTGCAGGTGGCAGTTTTGACTAAATTTAGAAGCAATTTTTGGAGCTTCTTGGATTCCATATTGTGAAGATTCTTCTTATACATCAGATATCTAAACATAGCCGCACTTTCAATGGGGACAGGCCAGCTTCGATCAAGAGGATAGGATAGGGAGTATTTCCCTTGATCTTAAGGTTATAGTTTATGAATTGCTTTTGTATGATCTCAATCTTTCTCCACGACTCCCTAGATATACTACAACCCCAAAATTCACATCCGTATAAGATAACAGGGGTGACGAGAATCTCAAAGAGGGACCTTTTTTAACTCCAAATGTAAAGATCGTTGACTTACAATTTTTTTCAAGCTCATAATAAGCTTTCCAACCTCCAATAATTTTTTTCTTGATGCTATAACTCCAATTGAGTTGATGAGGAAATTCAATACCCAAATATTATAAGAAGAAATGTGTTCAAGACAATGGTTATCGTAGACGAAACTACCATGAGTAATCTTTTTGGATTTAATGATCATGACTTTAGCCTTGTCGGTATTAACTGTCATACCCATCTTGGAGCAATAGACATGAACAGTCTTAAGCTTATTTTCTAGGTCATCATGGCTCCTTGCAAGAACAACGAGATCATCAGCATAAAGGAGAAGAGTAATGATAATACCAGCAAGCTCGGTGCCTTGGTAGCTCGCAGTTTCCAGACACTCCTCTAGTTTATTGATGTAAATACCAAAAAAGGTAGGGGAAAGGGGAAAACCTTACTTAACCCTAATATTACATTTAATATCTTTAGACCACCCTTCGTTGGTCTTAAGCTTGGCAAAGACAGTCTTGTAGAGGTGGATCACAACAATCCTTAGTTTAGGAGGAACCATGATCTCTTCAAGCCTCGCCCAAAGATTATCTCTAGGGACAATGTCAAAATCTTTTCTAAAGTCCACAAAACAACAAAAGAGATCAATTTTGCTATTCCGACATTCCTCTGTGATAATCCTAAGGGTGACAAGGTGGTCAATGGTCGAGTGATGTGTCCTAAAACTCGCTTTCTCTTTATCTCATTTACCCTAGTTCTCAAGCCAAAGGCTAAGTTTTTTTTCCAAAATGATCCCATAAATCTTGGCTAGGATGTGGCTAATCATAATGATCATGTAGTTAGAGGGAATGCTTTTGTCCCAATTTTTGAAGATAGGCAAAATAAGGCTTTGTGTCCAAAGCTTAAGGAAGCCATGCTTTACAGCCAAATTGAGAATCTTGTGGAGATGAGGAATGTGGATAGATTTTCCCATTTTAAAGATCTCAGCTTGGTAACCTTCAATATCTTTGGCTTTCCCATTAGCAAGCTTATTAATCCCAAACTCAACGTCTTCCAAAGAAAAAATATCATCCTTAATAGGAGTGTTTAAGATGGTGTCCATGGTGTTCAGAGAGTCATACAGCTGCTTAAGATAGTTATCCCAATTTTCTAGGGGTATAGAATGATTATCTTTAGCTTTACGAACAAGCACATTCCACCAAAAAAATTTGCGCGTAACTTTAGAAAGGTGGAGAAGATGCTCTTGTCTCTTATTAATATATGACCTCTTCTTCCTCTTAATGAGAGCTTTGTATGTACTTATATTCTGGAGCTTAATGCTTTCATTAGTGGTGTATTTGATTGTTTTCCTCGCAATTTTACAGTATTTGTCATACTAAGGATTGGAAGTTCTATTATTTTTCTTATACGAAGTCTTATTAGAGAATTTGTTAATGGTGGTGGAAAGGGTAGTAGTAAAATGGCAATAGATTTGATTAATGTAGTAGTAAGGGATTTGGAAAGGAATTTAGGATCCCTGATTTATCGACATTACTTCTATCGAAGTGAATGTGACTTTTTCTTTCATTGTTCTCATGCATGTCACTAGTATGCATAACAAGATTAAGGGATAAAGACAAAGGTTTGTGGTCAGAGTCAGGATTGTGCATGTTAAGAAGCTCAAAGTTTGTAATATGGTTGAGGACATGGATGTCAGAAATTGCATAATCCACGACGTTGATACCCAGCCCAAGGAAAAAAGTCATCTGACCAGAGCAAGGCCATTTATTAATACCATTACAAATTATTAGGTCCTGGGAACTACAAAAATCTATTAATAATATTAACAATGATTAATATTCATTCATATTAATAAATTATCGTTTATGATTTTTTTTATCATTTCCTTTTGTAATCTATATAGGCATTCTTGTATGTCGCATTTAATTGTATTCTTAGTTTCTCAAGCTCTTACTATTTTTAGGCTTTAATGTTATATTTATTTTATTAAATTTTTCATTATCTTTTTCTTAAAGTTATTATTCATTTATTGCTTCTTTTTATTAAATAATTATTATTATTTAACGATTTATTTTTTATTTTGATAAAGTTTATGTTTGGTTAAAAAATAAAAATATTAATTATACTATAATGTTAATATTAATAATGATGAATACTAGTAAATGATTGTTTGTTTTATCATCGAGTTGTCTTTGGTGCGACTTTTTGCAAGCTTTTCCGGTGGGTTTTCAGTCATATTTCTCTAAAATCCGGCAGGAATTTATTGCAATGACAAGTTTGATGGGTAACCCCTGCATAATCGAAGTGTCCTGAGGGTTTTTCAGGGTGTTGAATCCATATTTACAGTCAAAAAATAGTTTAAATAACACAAATCAAGATTTCACCTCAAATTTTTCAACCAGAATCTGGCACCAGAAAGTCCAAAAAGTTGCACTAAAGACAACTCCTTTTATCATTGTCTTTTGAATTTTGTATGGTCATTCTCGTATCTCGCATTTAATTGTGTTCTTAAGTTTTCAAGCACTTACTAGTTTTGGATCATCATATGGCATTTTTAATATTAATATTAGTTTGTTATGTTTTTATTTTAATTGATTTATTTGTGTTTGATAATAAATTTGGATTTTAAATCAAAGTATCAAAAAGAAATAAAGATTTTCATTAAAAATAACATCATAGGTTTTTTGACTTTATAATTTTAATACAAAAATTATTACATTTTTTTGACCTTATAATTTTAAAATATATATTTTTTTTAAATTAATATATGTATTTTTCTTATATTATTAAGAAAATATTCTCTTGAAAATTACCTTGTTATAAATATTTAAAAATGTAATATGATGTTGAATATATATATAATAGATTAACTATCTATTCTTTTTGTTTAAAATACATTTTTAAATATATAAACGAATTTAATACTTTAATACACAAAGTATCCTATAAATTTTAGACCAAATGGCTCTCCAAAAAAAACCTACAACCTTTTTCCATTAAATCTAAGCCCTTCAAACATATTCATTAATTATATTTAAAAATACTCTTTTAAATTTAAATACTCATACTCAAATTTTTTATTTAATGTTTTTCGTTAACTATATTAAAAAAATCATGTACTAAGGTTTTGCAAATGGGGTAGCAAGCTAAGTGGGCTTGATTGTGGGGAAAAAACTCCACAGTTAAGCGCGCTTGAGCCAGAGGAGTTCTGGGATGGGTGACCTCCTGGGAAGTCCTGGTTACCGGGTGCAAGCCCCGGAAGTGATGATTGATGCTATGTGATTCGTTCTCCACATTTCACTAGTTTCAATCCCACTTCTTCACCCTTGTGAGCATCACCCGATGCAATGAGTGCTAAGTGAACTATTCAAAAATCATGAGAAATTAGTCAGTTACGACTACCTCTCATGGAAATGGTCATACGTTTGAATGACTTACTTAACGCAGTTGAATCCCAAAAAATGATATCTAATATAATGCACTGCGTAAATCCCCCATACTTAAATTCAAAAAGAGTCAAGGGATCTCTACTTGAATGGTTCATGAGGCACAATACTTGCTAAGGTTTTGCAAATGGGGTAGCAAGCTAAGTGGGCTTGATTGTGGGGAAAAAACTCCACAGTTAAGCACGCTTGAGCCAGAGGAGTTCTGGGATGGGTGACCTCCTGGGAAGTCCTGGTTACCGGGTGCAAGCCCCAGAAGTGATGATTGATGCTATGTGATTCGTTCTCCACATTTCACTAGTTTCAATCCCACTTCTTCACCCTTGTGAGCATCACCCGATGCAATGAGTGCTAAGTGAACTATTCAAAAATCATGAGAAATTAGTCAGTTACGACTACCTCTCATGGAAATGGTCATACGTTTGAATGACTTACTTAACGCAGTTGAATCCCAAAAAATGATATCTAATATAATGCACTGCGTAAATCCCCCATACTTAAATTCAAAAAGAGTCAAGGGATCTCTACTTGAATGGTTCATGAGGCACAATACTTGCTAAGGTTTTGCAAATGGGGTAGCAAGCTAAGTGGGCTTGATTGTGGGGAAAAAACTCCACAGTTAAGCGCGCTTGAGCCAGAGGAGTTCTGGGATGGGTGACCTCCTGGGAAGTCCTGGTTACCGGGTGCAAGCCCCGGAAGTGATGATTGATGCTATGTGATTCGTTCTCCACATTTCACTAGTTTCAATCCCACTTCTTCACCCTTGTGAGCATCACCCGATGCAATGAGTGCTAAGTGAACTATTCAAAAATCATGAGAAATTAGTCAGTTACGACTACCTCTCATGGAAATGGTCATACGTTTGAATGACTTACTTAACGCAGTTGAATCCCAAAAAATGATATCTAATATAATGCACTGCGTAAATCCCCCATACTTAAAATCATGTACTCATTTAAATTTAAACACTTATATTCAAGTTATTAGTCCATACTTCACTGGGGTTTATAACATTCGCCTCATGGTCAAAGTGTGTTGAATTTGTATTATTTTGCCGAGTTTTCCAATTTTAACCAAAATTTTCAGAAAATGTTGAATATTTCTATTTTGCTATATATTTAAAAATAATTTTCTAATTTCTGAAAATCTTATTTCTAATTTTCCATTTGCTGAGCAAACCTTCATGCAACATGATTCCCCTGGTGGATAACGATTTAGTTTTAGTATTTGTTAGTGCGTGGAAAATCATTATAAAATAATAAAAAAGGCTAGTTTTGTGAGTGACCATTTCATTGGTGAGTGCTCTAACACTAACATTAACAAAATACTCTAAGTAGGTCCTTTACGTGATCGAGGGCATATATTCGCTTAGTGCTCTGACACTTACAACAATACATGTGTTGCTAGCGTGTCTATCTTTTATTATTTCATTTTAAGCTCTTTTCCATTTAGAACTTTTACATATTTAGCTATGCAAGATAACAATTGCATAGAGTTGTGAATCTATGTGGAATGAAGGATGTGTAGAGGAAAAGGTATGTGAAAGGGAATGGGGATGTAGAGGGGACTTTATTCCACAAACATAACTTTGATTTTAAACTCTTTTCCATTCAAATTTTTTACAGATGTGCGAGAGCAATTTCATAGAGCTATAAATCTATTTGGAATGAAGGATGTGCAGATGGTAGGGTATGTGTGCAAAAATAGGGGTTTCATAAAGATATGAATATATGTGGAATGAAGGATGTGCAGAGGACAAGGTATGTGCGGGAGAATGAGGGTTCATAGGAGACTTTATTCTACAAACACAAAAATAATTTTAAACTATTTTCTATTTAAAACTTTTATAGATTTAACTATGTAGGAGAGCAGTTGCATAGGGCTATGAATATATGCAAAATGAAGGATGTGTGGAGGATGGGGAATATGCGTGAGAATGGAGGTGTAGAGGGAACTTTATTCCATAGACGTGAAATTAATTTAACTGGGAACAAAAACTTTAATCCAAAATGTAATATGCATAACTATAAAGCGTGGTTTGTAAACTATAAATAACAAATCTAAGTATTCAAGGTTTCATTTTGTGAGTGGTCATTCCTTCTTTGAGTGCTCTAACACTAAAATTGACATAAGGCTCTGAGCAGGCCCTTTCCTTTACGGGGGAGGGGGATGGTTCTTTAGTTAGTGCCTGACACATATTGCTAGTGTTTTTTTTATTTATTATTTCATTTTAAGCTATTTTCCATTTAAAATCTTATACAGATTTACTTGTGCGAGATAATAATTGCATATAGCTATGAATTTGTGCAAAATGAAGGATGTTCAAAGGGTAGGGTATGTGCATGAAAAGAGGGTGCATAGGGAACTTTATTCCACAGACACAAAAGTAATTTTAAATTCTTTTCCATTTAAAACTTTTAGATATTTTAGCTATTGGGAAGAGCAATTGCATAGAGCTATGAATCTGTGTGGAATGAAGGATGTGGTATGTGCGAAAGAATGGGGGTGCAGAGGGAACTTTATTTTGTAGACGCAAAATTAATTTAACTAGGAACATAAAATTTAATTTGTAATGTAATAGGCACAACTAGAAAGAGTGGTTTGTAAACTAGAAATAATGAATCTTTTGTGGATTAAATACTTATTATTATTATGCAATATTAGATTAAGTGTCTTTTTAATGCATGTGAACAAGTAATGTTGTGTAGGAGAATGGATGTGTGGAACAAGGATGGGAAACATTGATACATTGTGTGACTCTCTCGTTTCATCTGCACATCAATACATTGAATGAGGACATGTGAACATGCATAACTGGTGAATTAAATGTTGAAAGGATTTTTATTTACTCAACACAATGTTTTATATTAATCAGAGGATAGACATCAGGATGATATAAAATCTAGATGGAAACTTTCTCTCAGATACAAATATTTTGTAACGTGTCTTAAATGTAAAATAGAAGTAGGTGGTGATTTCTAGGGAAGCAAGTTAGAAAACATTTGAAATGGCTAGTATATTAAGAAAAAACATTATTTGCAGTGATACAAATAACTCATATGCTTATATATATATATATATATATATATATATATATGAGCTTTGGTTGATCGATTATGTATTTTGAATAACGAAATGTGTAATGTTTGCTATTTGCAAAATATTTCTGAATACTATATGCATTTGTGATTTCACATTTATGGATTAAATACTTATTATTATTATGCAATATTAAATTAAGTGTCTTTTTAATGCATATCAACATATGGTGTTGTGCAGGAGAACGATTGTGCAGAGCAAGGAATAGAAACTTTAATTTGTAGTCTAACAGAAACTTTTAGCTATAATGTTGTGGTGTCACGCATAAATTTCCCATTGAAAAATTTCTTCCACACATCCATTCTAACTTCTTGCATTTGTGAATTAAATAATAATTTTCAAATATTCAATTAAGTGTATTTTTAATGCAAGCGAGGAACATTATTATTATTGAACCGACAATAATGCAATTTAGTAAGTTCTAACATCATTGGGAAGAGAAATAACATAATAAATGCTAAAGAGAACTAATATTTACTGGTAGAAGTGTTTTTCTATTAGTTAGAGGAAACATATTGGGATTATAAAAAAATATGGATGCCAATTTTATCTCCGATACAGAGATTTCGTGACATGTGTCAGATGCAAAATAGTAACAAGTGGTGACTTCTAGGGAAACGAGTCATCAAGCATTTGAAATCGTTAGTGGAGAAAGGAAAGAAGTTATTTGCAGTGATACAAATAACTATATCTATATGAGCTTTTACTAATCAACTACATATTACGAATAACAAAGTGTATAGTATTTTATCTTTGCATATTGCATTTAAAAGATGGGAGTATTGCCTAAGCTTATATTTTCTTACATAAATTGTTATCTCTGAAGTTGAGGTCACATAAAATCACATCCTTGGATTCAATAGTGTCTGAATGGTGTCTCTAATTATTGTATGAAAAAGTACAAAATTATGAATATAAGGTCATCAAGAGACAATCTAAGAGCAATGTAGTGTGATGTTCCTTATTATCGATAGCTAGTACATGTTGGATATGAATGCATTAAACATAAATCTATTGGCATAAACTATTAATTCATGGTTGGTGGCAGTAGTGCGAGAACACAGAAGCTTTACAATTCTCCCAACTTTTAAATGGATTCACCTTGGATAATTCTCTATTCACAGTTATTGACAATATATTAGGTGATTTTCATTACACAGGTAGTTCATATTTATTTTATATGGTAACTTTTGTTTCTTATGACATGTATATCAGAGATGTTAAAGTAGTATCAAAGTGTGGAGTAAATGGACACGATGGTTTCATAATTTCGATATTTATCTCCATTACTTTGTGTAAATGTTAGCTTGGGTATGTTCAATTGTTAATTACTGAGCATATCATGTGTAACAGTTTTGACACAAGTGATAGTAACAGTTGTTGGAGAATGAGTGTGTATAGCAAGGAAAATAAAATTTTATGGTGCAATGTTTCATATGTGCATATGCATTCAATATTGTTGAATTTCATAACAAGAGGATGTTATTATAGGTTAAGATTTGAAGACTAGAAACATTAGTTTTTTTAACAAATCTGTAAACATATTATTGATATGATATTTTCCTTGTATGGAACCTATAATCAAAGCTTCCATTATGCAGAGAAAGCTTATCTATATTTTAGTTGGAAGAAGTTCATTGTGCATGGTTTATAATAAAATATTCCATTGTGTGGAGGAAGAAAATAAGAATTTAAAGAGCTTGTGCTAGATTTTGTATAACCATAATTGTAGGAGGTTGTTTCATTGTGCATAGCTATTCTTGTGCACAACTTACAATGAATGGCTTCATTGTGAAAAGGAATTTGATCTTTATTTTAATTTGAAGAAAAATCTTTCATTATGCAAATTAAGCTACCTATGCATGTGCGTAGTCTGTGAATTGAATGCTGAAAAGACACATATTTATCCAGAGCATTGTTTTATATGAATTAGAGGATAGACATTGGGATGATAGCAGATCTAGATGTCATATTTATGTGTGATAAAAATATGCCATAACATGTTTCAGATGGAAAATAATACTTTTACTGATCGATTATGTATTTAAAATAACAAAGTGTGAAACATTTTCTTTTTGCAGAATGCGTTTGAAAGTTGGGAGTATTGTTGGAGGTTTTGTTTCTTTATACAAACTATTATTTTTGAAGTTGATATCGTATACAAATCACATCATCAACTTTCAATAGTGTCTAAGTGACATTTCTAATTCGTTCAAGCTCAATTGAAAATCAAGATGTGATTTTATGTGATGTCATCTCTAGCATACATTATTAGTTCATGGTTGGTGGTGTTAGTTAGAGAATACTTTAGTGTATGGTGATAGTTTTTTTTCTGGTATTTCCTATTATTTCTTATTTCCTAATATAAATAAAATTAAATTAATTTTATGATGAAATCAAATTTATTAATTGAGCCCCAAGGGTCAGCTCAACTGGTCGAGTCCCCGTTGTTAAGTCCCTCACCGATCAAGAGGTCACAGGGTCAACTCTCCTCGATGCCCTTGGGGTTAGGCCCTACTAGTCTGGCTGATGAGCTTTAAAAGATTCTCTTTGGGGTTGATCTGCCCAAATTTTCCCATGGATGTAACGGCCACCCAGTGTTCGTGACCCACTACGTAGTAATAATAATAATAATAATAATAACAAAATCAAATTTATTTAACAATAAATTTTATCAATTGCAAAAAAGAATTAATAATATTTTTATGAAAGAAAATTCAATCATTTTTTAATGCATGCAGGAAATCTTTCACCTATCAAATTGAGAATCATAATTGTAGCAACCCTTTTCATTGTACAAAACTTTCATTTTGCAAAGGAAGCTTATCTTTATTTTATTTGGATACTAAATTTGTGCTTAAAGTTTTAATAATTTAATTTATACATAATAAAGTCCTATATGCAACATTGTTTGACATTATTAGAAAAACACTTAATTTAATATTGGATGATAATAATGAACATTTAATGGATAAATGTTGATATTCACATCTCGGCACTGCATGCAAAATTTTGGTTTTGTGTTTTATCATAATTCAAAAATTGTTTGTTTCAACAATTGTTTTGGCTATTAGTTGTTATTGTTCAGATAAGATTTCATCAAAAAACTATAAACCTAAAAATCATAAATATAAATTAAATTAAATTAATGTAGTGTAGCATTTTTTTTATCAATTGGTAAAAATAATTAATATTATATGATGAAAACAAATTCAGTTTCATTTATGAATCCATGTAGAGAAGCCAAAGTTGTGGGGATCAATGTTTCATTGTGTGGAGCTTCCTTGTGTGAAGCTTTTAGTGTGTAGAGATTACAATGAAAGCTTTCATTATGTAGAGGAAGCTTCCTTTGCACAGTGAGAGCTTCGCACAAGGAAAACTCTGCTTAAAAAACTATAAACCTAAAAATCACAAGTATAGATTAACTTAATTTAAATTTAAGACCAAATCAAATTTATTTAAAAATAAATTTTATCCTATGCACAATGAAAGCTTTCATGAAAAAAATATAAACCTAAAAATCATAAATATAAATTAAATTAATTTAATGTAGTGTAACCAAAACTTTTTATCAATTGATAAAAGTAATTTGTATTATTATGAAAGAAAATTCAATGTCATTTATGAATGCATGCATGGAAGCCATAGTTGTAGGGATCAATGTTTCATTTCGTGGAGCTTCCATTGTGTGTAGCGTACAATTAAATCTTTCACTATGTGAAGGAATCTCCCTCCACATAGTGAAAGATCTGCATGGAAGATTATAAATTTTCTTGTAATGAATGTGGAAGAGGCACACCACAAATGAAAAAATCACAAAATTACAAACTAGCATTATGTACAACTGAAAAAGTATTTCATTGTGTGGGGTACACTTTCTACGTTTTCGTCTTCAGCATAATGACATTAACTCAATAATAAGAAATTTTGGTATTCTTTCGACAAATGAGTGAATCAACATGTAATCAAGAATGGTAAATGCTACCACTTGTAAACTGACATCGATATAGTAGTGGGTGCCAACCAAACTATGAACTCGTTTTGTAATAGAGATTTGTTTCCATTTTTCATTGCATGCATTTCAACTTATAGTTGTTATTGACAGCTTGTAGGCTAGTTGTCATTACCAAAAAAAAATTAAAAAAAATAAAAATTAAAAATTAAATAAATAAAATAAATAAATAAATTCACATTTAATTTGGTTCATATATAGATGATATTAAAGAAACAACAAAGTGTGGAGTACATGTAGTATATGATTTTGGAATTTCGAGATTTATTTTTGAATTATTTCTATTAGCTCTCGTAAATGTCAACTTTGTTGTTTTGAATTGCTATTTTTTTAGAGTGTTCTATAAAACAGATTTCACACGTAGAATGGTAACAAATAACACTAACAGAAAAAGCACAAAATTACAAGTTAACATTATAATTTTAAGATTCATTTCGGGATTGTCTCCCGAGGCCACAATTTCACCTAGTGATCTGAAATTGATCTAAGACAAACAATTAAGGTATTATAGACTCATGTGCATGGATGTGCCTATGTTATTTTATGCAACGGATCGATAAGATTGCAAAATACACAAGCACTGAAGCAATTAAAGAAAACATAACATGAAAACATATAAACACAACAAGTTTAATAAGGAGTTCAGCCAATACTCCTGGGCTATGTCTCCTGGTCCAGCCTTCAATGGTGGCCTTTCTATTATGTTTTCAAAGCAGATCTTTTACAACAGTGAACTCAATTCGAGTCTCACATAGCAGATATAAATCAGTAAGACTGTACTTGGATCCCCCAAGTCTCTAGAGTACACAAACTCTTCTCACTAAACTCTTGACCTCTATTGGTCACAGTAGTATGAGCCCAATCTGAGACTCATACATGACAGGAATTACAGAGGAGTGTGCTTGAACCTCTCAAGCCTTCTCTGGAGTACACAGACTCTCTGACTCTCTCTGTTTCTATTTGGCTCGATGCTGCCTTTGCTTCTGCAGGTCAGCTCGGCTTCTTCTCTCTGCTCTTAGCTTTTTGCTCCTAACTTGCTTACTACTTTCTTACTACTTGCTTCTTTCTCTGTCAGTTTGTGGCTTTAAAGCCAATCTGCTTTCTGATTGTTCATTTCTGCTTCCCCTACCTCTATCTGTTTGAATCCCTCTGTTCTGCGTAATCATCACTGTATAACGCCTCACAGGGAGGTGGCCACCTATTTCATAACGGATGAGTGTCAGTTCTCTTGGACATGGCTGTTTATTCCGTTACTCCAAGAATACCTGCGAAACACGACCTTCTGCCAACGCATCGTCCACATCGGACTTCAAATCCTATACAAATCTGCCTGTTTACCTCGTCAAATCTGGTCATTCATTGGAGCACGTCTCTGTCGTTGATCTGAAGCCTCAAGATCCTACGGTCATCGTCCATATCGGGCGGGTAAGTGACATGACATTTACCCTTATGATTGAGCAATTTTCTCTCTCTTCCGCCAGACACGTGGCAACCATTGTGTGGCATTGGGCGGGACTCGTTTGAAACCACAAACCACTCGAAGCCCTTCCAATATCCTGCCAGCTTTTTTGTGGGACCCCGCTTCTGAAGGAATCGGCACTTTATCCATTGCATTTTATGATTTTTTAAGTCTGGGTGCTTGCAGCCTTTCCTTCTTCGAGGGGTTTCCCCTACAGATATGCGATTAGCGACTTGTCGCTAATCGCATATTAGAAACTACCCTCGTTTCTTGAATTGACCCCTGGTTTTGCTAATTTGTGGCAGCGCGTGTTACCATGGGCCGACGGTCTGCGCGCTTGATCGACGGTCCTCGTTGCTCCACGTTGATCACCAATTGCAACTACTACGAGGATACCTCTGATAGCTTGATTTTTATAAGACTTTGAAACTTTGGCATGATTTTTAAAGAGTTCATGAAAACATAGAGAGTGTTCTAGGATCCAATTTAGATCACGACCTTCCCGCTGAAAAACCTTTTGGACCACCAAAAGATGGTTTTTAAGCATCAGTCAAGTGAAGGTATAGATTCCTTGCTTGCCCAATTTCTATCCATTTTGCACTACTTGGTTTTGAACCTTTAAGTCCAATCCTGAGGTATTCAACATCCCCTCTGCGCGTAGTTCTCACCTTCCTGTCCAGAACTGTATCTTCCTGCAATTCATTAAGATATTCAGGCAACATATCATCAATAGAAGGCAATTGACTCTGCTCTTCGGGATCTTCAATTAATGAAGGTTCAAATAGTCTCAAGCTTTCTGCATTAACAACTGAATAGATGTGCATGTAAGCTGGTAAATCAAGGCGAAAATCATTCTCACCGATTTTCTCAAGTATCTTGAAAGGTCCATACCTTATCGGTTTTAGCTTCTTACGTTCACCTTGCATTCTGTCTTTGCTGATATACAGCCAAACTTGATCACCAACTTGGAAACTATGCTCAATCTGACGCTTATCATGCCTTGCATTGTACTTGGCTTGGTTCTTTTCCATCTATTCGTGTACTTCCTATTGAATCTCTTGGATTTGTTCAATGAACTCGGTTTCCTTGTCCACATCATTATGTCCATCAACCGTTATGTCTTTACCAAAGACAAAATCCAAGGGAAACCTTGGGGTGAAACCATAACAGGTCTCAAAAGGAGATCTCTATGTAGAACAATGTTTAGCTCGGTTGTAAGCATGTTGCACATAACACAAATGTTCATCCCAAAGCTAGGGATGCTTGCTACAATAGCCTCTGAGCAACGGGATCATTGTCTTGTTGACCACTTCTATTTGGCCATCTGTTTGTAGATGAAAAGATGTGCTCTTCTTCAGCCTAGTGTCCATCAATTCCCACAGACTCGACCAAAATTTCCCAACAAATCGGGAATCTCGATCAGATACAATGGAATTGGGTAATCCAAAATGAACCCATACATGCTGAAAGAACAACTTTGTGATTTGTTCAACTGTAATATGTTTGTTACAGGGTATTAAAATACACATTTTGCTGAACCTATCTACAATAACATATAAATAGTCATGACCTTTTCTATATTTAGGCAGTCCCCCAACAAAGTCCATGGAAACACTTCCCAAGGATGAGAAGGAACGGGTAGTGGAGTGTACAAGCCTAGTTTTCTATTGTTGGGCTTGCTTTTAGCACACACGGTACACCCTCTTACATATCTAGAAACTGTTTCATTCATTTTTGGCCAATAACAAAATCTTTGCAGCTGTGAAACTGTTTTAATTACACCAAAGTGACCTGATATTAGAGAAGTGTGTGCTTCTCAAATTATCTTTACTCTTTTAGTTTGAGGAATGCATAACTTTCCAAAATGATACAAGAGTTGGTCCTTAACATGGTAATCTAATCCTTCTACTTGTTTGCCATGAATTAAGTTGCATATACATCTTTGAAATCTATATCTTGAGCATACTGTTCAATGTAACTTTCATGCACTACTGAATTATGCTGAAGTATAGTATATGCATTTATGATTGGTCTAGAAAACATATCTGCAACTTTATTGTGTATGCCCTTTTTATATCTGATGACAAGATGAAACTGTTGTATAAAGCCCATCCACCTATAGTGTCTTGATTGCTGCAACTCAGTTTGTGAGTGTAAATATTGAAGTGGTTGATGATCAGTATGTATAACTGTCTCTTTGCCCATTAAATAATGTTTCCACTTTTTCGCACTTTGTACTAATGCATAAAATTCTTTATCATATGTGGAATAATTAACTACTGCAGAATTAAATGTCTCAGAATGATAACATATGGGTTTACCGTGCTGCATCAACACTGCTCCCATGGCATAGTCACTGGCATCCATTTCAATCTCAAATGGTCTTTGAAGATCGGGCAGTGCTAGAACTGGTGTTGTACTAATATTTTCTTTCAAGGTGTTGAAGGCTTTCTGCTATTTTCCTCCCCACTAAAACACCTTGTTCAATCCTGTTAAAGCGTGTAAGGGAGCTGCAATCAAGGAAAAGTTAGAAATAAACTTTCTCCAATATTGTGCTGCTCTTAGGAAGCTTCTAACTTCTGTAGAAAATTTGGGTTTAGGCCAGTTTACAATGACTGCAACCTTAGAGGGATCTATCTTCAATTCACCACCCCCTACAATATGACCCAAATAATTCAAATATTTTTTGCCAAATTCACATTTTGAGAGCTTAACATAAATATTTTCTCTTTTCAAAACATCTAGAGTATGCTTTACATGCTTCAAATGTTCTTCCCATGTTTTACTAAATATAAGAATGTCATCTAAATATACAATGACAAAATCATCAATAAAAGGTCTGAGTACATCATTCATTACTCTCATGAAAGTAGCAGGAGCATTAGTTAAGCCAAAAGGCATAACTAACCACTCATACAATCCCTGCTTTGTTTTGAAAGTAGTCTTCCATGCATCTTGCTCTGTAACTCTGACTTGATGGTATCCACTATGCACGTCTAACTTGGAAAAATAAACAGCTTCTTTCAACTGATCTAATAGATCATCTATGCGAGGAAGGGGATAACAATTTTTTATCGTTATCTTATTCAGTGCTCGGTAATAAATGCACATTATCCATGAGCCATCTTTCTTTCTCACCAAGACAATTGGAGACCCACATGGTGATGTGCTAGGTCTTATGAACCCTTTCTCGAGTAGCTCATGTACCTGCTTCTTGATTTCTGCATTCTCTAAAGCGGACAACCTTTTATACCTGTGGTTGTGATTATTGTTTCATCCCCTGAGTCTGACCCCAAATCCTTCTGAATAGCTGCAACAGTCTTCTTCTTTTTTCCATCATACTTCTTGGGCTTCAGCTCCGGATGCAGAATCCAGCAGTGTTCATCATCATGCCCATCCTTCTTGCAGTGAGTGCATGAAGGCTTGGTCTTTTGTACAACATTTGTCTTCCTCTCTTTCCATTTCTACTTTCTCTTTTCCTTGTTCTTGCTTGCAGTGGGTTTTGATGATCCCCCAACTTCTGGGTTCACATTCTTGCCTCTAGCCTCTAGATGTGTAGCCTAAACAGATACCTCATCTATGCTAGTAGGATTAAACATGAGAATGGTGTGCTTTAAATAGTTGTGTAGACCACCTATATACTTCAGTAGAGTTTCAGGTGAGTCTAACGAAATTCCTAGAATCAAAGCTCTTTTTCTAAATTCTTGGGTGTAACCTTGTACACTTTGCCCTTTTAATTGTCGAAGAGTTTGCCAACTCATCATGGCTTGCTGCATATAAGCTAGTGGATAGAATTGTTTTTTAATTGCAGAAACAAATTCACTCCAGACAGAAATAATTTTACCATGCTTCTTCATGTCATCTTGTGTTCTGCCTTCCCACCATACCAAGGCAGTGCCTCCAAGGCATAAGCTGGCCAGCTGAATCTTACTTTTGTCTGAATTGATGCTTTGCACCCTGCAATACACATCAATCTATCTAATCCAATTATACAACTTCTCTGCATTCAACTCTCCATCATATATCAGTAAATCAAATTTAACATCTAATTTAATCAAAGATGTTTTCTTTTTATTTTCAGGGCTATTAGGAGGTGTGGGAAGCTTTTCTTCTTTCCCTTTGCCTTTAGAATGGTCATGGAGGAGAGATTCTTCCGCTCCTTTATCTTGTTTGGAGTTTGATGAATCTTCATCTCTACCTTTCTTAAATTCTCTATACATTTCTTCTACCATGGCTCTCATGGTCATGAAACTATCCATGAACTGGGAGTCTGATTCCAAGGGACTTTCTTTTGCCATTTTCCTCTTAGGATAGACTCTTCCAATTTCTAGGTTAGCTTCAACCAATTCTCCTTCTCCTAATTTGAGCTTTGTCCTAGTTAGCATTCAACAACAAAATCCAGCACAAGCTTGTCTAACCTTAGCAACCTAGAGCTCTGATACCACTTGATTCGAAATTGATCTAAGACAAACAATTAAGGTATTACAGACTCATGTGCATGGATGTGCCTATGTTATTTTATGCAACAGATCGATAAGATTGCGAAATACACAGGCACTGAAGCAGTTAAAGAAAACATAACATGCAAACATATAAACACAACAAGTTTAATAAGGATTTCACCCAATAATCCTAGGCTACGTCTTCTGGTTCAGCCTTCAGTGGTGGCCTCTCTGTTACGTTTTCAAAGCAGAGCTTTTACAATAGTGAACTCAATTTGAGTCTCACATAGCAGATATAAATCAGTAAGACTATACTTTGATCCCCCAAGTCTCTGGAGTACACAAACTCTTCTCACTGAACTCTTGACCTCTATTGGTCACAGTAGTATGAGCCCAATCTGAGACTCATACATGACAGGTATTACAGAGGAGTGCGCTTGAACCTCTCAAACCTTCTCTAGAGTACACAAACTCTTTGACTCTCTATGTTTCTATCTGGCTCGATGCTGCCTTTGCTTCTGCAGGTCAGCTCGACTTCTTCTCTTTGCTCTTAGCTTTTTGCTCCTAACTTGCTTACTGTTTTCTTACTGCTTGTTTATTTCTCTGTCAGTTTATGGCTTTAAAGCCAATCTACTTTCTGATTGTTCATTTCCGCTTCCCCTGCCTTTGTCCATTTGAATCCAGATCTTCTGCATAATCATCATTGTATCACGCCTCACAGGGAGGTGGCCACCTATTTCAAAACGGATGAGTGTCAGTTCTCTTGGACATGGTTGTTTATTCTGTTACTCCAAGAATACCCGTGAAACACGACCTTCTACCAACGCATCATCTACATCAGACTTAAAATCCTATACAACTCTGCCTGTTTACCTCGTCAAATTCAGTCATCCATCGGAACGCGTCTCCGCCGTTGATCTGGAGCCTCCAAATCCTACGGTCATCATCCATATCAGGCAGGTAAGTAACATGACATTTACCCGTCTGATGTGAGTGGTTTTCTCTCTCTTCCACCGAAAGTGTGTCAACCATTGTGTGGCATCATGCGGGACTCGATTGAAACTGCTTACCGCTCGAAGCCCTTCCGTTATCCTGCCGGTTTTTCTGTGGGACCCCACTTCTGACATAATTGGCACGATATCCATTGCATTTTATGATTTTTCAGGTCCCGGTGCTTGCGGCCTTTCCTTCTTCGAGGGGTTTGCCCTGCGATATGCGATTAGAAACTTGTCGCTAATCACATATCAGAAACTACCCCCATTTTTCGAATTGACCCCTAGTTTTGCTAATTTGTGGCAGCGCGCGTTACCATGGGCCGACAGTCTGCGCACTTGACCGACAGTCCTCGTTGCTCTGCGCTGATCACCAATTGCAACTGTTACGAGGATACCTCTGATAGCTTGATCTTTATAAGAATTTGAAACTTTGGCATTATTTTTAAAGAGTTCATGAAAACTTAGAGAGTGTTCTAGGATCCAATTTGGATCACCTAGATAATGAATTTCTTGCTAGAAACTGACAACAAAATTTCAAAAAAGTTAAATTGTCAGTGTTTAAATCATTTTTTATTTTTTTGGTAGAAATGGATTAACCACCATCAACAATCATTGGGTTACCCAAAATCTTGAAGCTTGCCACTATAATCTGATTTTCTAAATACTAGGTTTCTAAAAATCATGCCATAATTTCTGTTGTTTTCTAGGAGAAATTGTGTCCTGTTTAGATTACGTGAATTATTTCCACTACTTATTGTAAATATCGACTTTGCTATTTTGAATTGATATTTATTGAGAGTGCCCTATAAAACAAACTTCACACTCAAAATAGTAATAGGTGGTGATTGTTTAGCATATTGATAAATCTATACTTAAAGGGAATTGAAAATGTTACTGACTAACAAAATAGTTAAATGTACAGAGCGGAAATTGCTACTAGAGGAAGGAAAGAAGCTATTTTCATTAATATGATTAAATCACTTGTGCTTATTGATTAGAGCTTTCAGTGGTCCATTGTGTATCAACGATATGTGAATGTGTTAATATAAGAGGAGAATAATGATAAGATTCGTTCTAGCGGATTAGTGAATGTTGCATGCATCCTAGAAGTGTTTGATTTCAGAGAAATCGTTTATTTGTGTGCATAAAATTTTGATACAAAGACAAGAAAGATTGCGCTAGTAGTGAAGAAGACTCTTATTCCTTTGCCTTTAGAGGCATATTCAAGCTATCAAACCTTGATATATGTTTAAAATTGTCAGAAGCAAATAATTGTCTAGAGTCACAAGAAAGTGTCATGAACATCATTCAAGAATTTATTTTTCCAACTATTCAGGTTCCTTCTAACCTTTCCATTTTTTTAGGGCCTAAATCTACCTTAGGCTGAGAAAGGCAGGTCTAGGGTAACATCAAACCACGCTTAACCTGGTAGCTAGCCCTACCATGTCGGGAGAGGGCTCTCTCCTTGTCAATCTCAATGAAAATTATCAAGGAAGGCTTGAGATGACTGATATGAATACTAATTTTAGGCTAGGTATGTTTGCTCATAGGAATTTGATTGATTTTAAAGGTTGGTTGCAGGATCAGATGGGGAAGGCAACTTTGGGTCTAGGAAATCAACACAGATTTGAAGAGTTTTCTGTGGGGCGAGGTAGGCAAGTGTTTTAGCACTTTGAAATGAATGTAATGGTGAGTCTAAAGACTGGTGAGGAGTTGGATACATCATGCAAATGTCATGAGTCCTCGTCAAGCAGTATAAAACATTTAAAACTAAATAAATCCCAAGGCAGAGCACTGAAATACCAATGGATTCCACCCTTTAATCTTGATTCATTTAGCTATGCAAAAAGAGAGAGATGATGGCACATATAAACATTAGATAAACTGAATAACAGAGAAGAAAACAATGCTAATTCACATTACCACAAGAATCCCACAAAATGCTACAAAACCCTGGTTTATTTCCTTACCAAACTGCAGATGTGATGTACAATAGTGCTCAATGCATCCACAAGAGTCCAACCTTGACAAATGACTAAGAAAGTACAAGACATAGGCATCAAACCACATATGCTAGCCATCAGGGGTCAAATCCATGATTCAAGGAGTTGTTTCAACAAGATCTAAACTAGGAACTAAAAAATAGGCAGTGGACTAGCTTGCCTCTAAAACTATGGAAACTGATTCATTCATCCTTAAACCAACTCTAAACTGATGTATCTACCTCCTCAAGTCATTTTTCATCACATTTACATCATAGTACTGTTATCACTCAGGTTGTCCCTTTTGACTCCTAAAGGGATACGGCCGAGGTAACCACAAACCAACTTTGGACTGCAGGTCCTAGCCTACCTGCAGTCAGAGAGGGCTCTCTCTTTATGATTTAGCTTTGTTGAAAGGTATGACTTTAGGCTAGATATGATGCACAGGGGTTTTGATTGATTTTGGTGGGAAAATTGACACTTTCAGGTAGAGAGGCAGAGTATAGTCTGAATCTTTCAAGCCATTGGGCGTGGAGTCGAGGAGGGCAACTGCTGGTGCGTTTTCTTAATAACAGTGAGGGAACATGGAGTGAGATAGTTGAGGTCGAAGCAATCTTCAGGTTCAAAGGATGGAATGAATGCTAAAGAAAGAGAGGCAATTAAGAATCTCTCCAACAGATTAGCAAAGAGGCAACAGGGCGCTACCTAGGGGCAGTTAAGAATCCCTAGATAATTGGCCAACACAGGTGAATTGGGGTAAACATGAGCCGGAAGGAATTCAATGTTCATAACCAATTCTTTAGAATAAAACATCAAGAAACAGTGGAAATTGAGCATAGAGAGTATTTAAACTAATTCTAGGCTATTCCTTTTTTCTGCTATTTAGATAATGGCAAACACATAAACAGAGATAAGAGACACTTATTGCTTCGGGCCGCAGCGCAGGAATTCCATCTTCAACTCTCCAAAACATTCATCTACAGCAGACAGCTCGCTCTCCAAGCTTTAAGCAATCTTTGATTACAGAAAGTTTAGGTATACACAGCGAGTCTCTAGTGAAAATTCTCAATTAACCAACCCTTAAAACTATACAGAGGGAGGTATATATAGGGCAAAACTTTCTATCTACTACTTTTATTACATCTTGACCTAATTAGGTCATAAAAAATGACTACTTAACCTAATCCTATCTTGAAATAAATACAAAAAATATCTCGGGCCGTGCTCAGGGCCGATGTATCAAAACTGAATAAATGATGCTGTCTTTGGTGGCTTGCTGCAGTGTTTTCTGCAATAAATGAGTATGGGTTTCTGCTTTCTTGCTGTCCTGGTGCTTTGAATGCCTTGATGGTGATTTGAAGGCAAGGATGGGCTGATGCTTATTGATTTGACTTTCTGGGGGCTTCATCAATGTTCAGGTGCCTCGAGCCCCTAAAAAAACTTGACTGATACTCTCTGGCGTCTTTTCCTTCTCTGATACTCTCTGACAAAATCTGGACTGTTGATCTGATATGCTGCGGGTCTAATCACCAGTAAATGGCCGATGTTCGCCCTCTGTATCATCTGGAATTATCTTCTGATCCTTTTGGTATGCTCCGTGAAGAAAACGGATCATTTTTGCGCCTTTTCGGGCTTCCTGGGGCCGCATGGTGAGAAGATTCCTTAAAGATTCCCTGAAGATTCTCCATTTTGGCCCAAAACTGCCTCAGAATTGGATTTCGGGGCTCCGAAGTGCGACTTTTCGCCTCTGCGCCCAAAAAAGTGCTGATGACGTCAGCATTGTACAGCGGGTGACGTCAGCATGACGTCAGCAAGGCGACATGGCGGGATGACGTCAACATGATGTCATCACGTACGGACGATGACGTGGCAGGTACGGTGGCGGGGACACGTGGCAGGAGGCCACGCAGGCTAGTGACTCATCGGGTGACTGGACAAGGGGTGACGTGGGCGGTGACTGTGCAGGGGGTGACGTAGGTGGTGACGTCACTGGGCAGGGCGGTAAGCGGTATGTGGTGCACCGCTTTTCGGGGATGGCGGTTTCGGGGGAAGGGGCTCCGCCACGCCCCAGAGCCTGACGCGTGGCGGGAGTACGGCGGCAAAACCGCCGAACTCCCGGACGCTAAAGCCCGGGCGTGTCGGGGATGGGGATGCCCGCCAGCCGTTGATCTGTGGGGCGGGCGATCCAACGGTTGGCGGCGATCGCGAGGTATCGGCGGGTTAGCGGGTGGGAATATTCGCAGGAATATTCCAAATTTGATACGCGCGGCGGATGGGTTTTAGACTTAGGTTTAGTGGGTTATGGGGTTTAATAAAGGGCGCATTAATGTATTTACAGTCGGACTTAGGGATATGAGTGAAATATGGGTTTTTGACATGCGGGGTTAATATATTATGCACAGAACGAGGGAAGAAGGTGCAAAAAATGGTTTTTTGAAGGTTTTAGGGGTTTTTGGTTTAGGGAAGAGGTTATTATTCTGACCAGATGTCAGAGTAATCCCTGGACACGGATGGGCTAAAAACAATCCCAGGTGAACTGTGATTTCCCTGACTTAGTGAATAATATGGCTATATTTCCAGGGGGGGAATATTTACATAAGGGGATTTATATACATGTTTTAAATAGGGGAAAGGGAAAACTGATAGGGAGTTATATAATAAAGTTAATAGTTAATATGGAGATGAAAAGAGGGCGCTAAGGTATGAGACCTTAGGCCATTTTGGGGAAAAGAAGGCTCACAAACACTGAGTGAGCAGTCCTTGAGTGAAGGAGATGTTCACCAAGGCACATGTCATGGAAATGATGAAACTGAGAGGCTCAAGCAGATCTTGACCTCCTGGGGATGTTAGTAAGTGACTTTGGGGTGATGAGAAGAAAGGGGAGGTTAGTGAATTCCAGCCTGAGTACCTCCAACTGAAAAACTACCTTAAACCGAAAAATGGATTGCTTATCAAAATTGGAACACAGCAGTGGCACTTTAGACTAGCACACTCTTATGGACACTTCTTTGGCCATCTGTATCAAATATGGAGCATTGCAGCATGCATAGTACGACATATTTGGCATGTAAAAATGTCGATCATGAAAGATGATTAACCTGCTGCAGCAGGAGGCTAACAGTGGCTCCACTTGGGGATGGCTTTTCCTTGTGAAAAGCCAAGAACAGCAGGTCAGACTGCCTTGTATTCAATTGTTGCTGTGTTCTGCAAATTTCCCTTGGCTGGTTGCCTTATTGATCCTACCTACCTACCCTAACCAGTACTTACTTTACTGTTAGGTGAAGTGAAATAGCCAATGCAGCCACTTAAGCAATAATAACATGAGTGGGCTTTGCTGCTTGTGCTTGCTAGTGAGACCAACTGAGATTTTGCAATTTGTTATGGCTTTGTCAATCTTTGAGAAGATCAGGAAGCTACTGACCTCCTTTGCGGTGTTTAAATACTGTACAAAACTGTCCTGCAATGTATATATACAATTTCTAGGCTGAATTAAAGAACTGTACAAAGGTTGAGGATCGCTACCATGCCTTGGAGTCGGGAGATCATCGACAGCTCGATACTGAGCCTTGCAGCCTGTTAATGGAGAAGAGCACAGATCTCTTTCATCATTCTGCCTGCCAGCAGATAGGTCATTCAAAACTTGCAGGGGTGCTTGTAATTTATTACAATCTAGCTCGAATAGGACTTGACTAATCTGTGCAGGTTGCTGGTCTTCTTTTTCTTTGAACAACTCATATGGCTGAAAACAAAGAGGCAGGGGATCCACTTGGATCATATGGTCATATGTTGCTGCTTCTGGGTCCTCCTCAATCTGATATTCAATGGCTCTTTGTGGCTGCAAAACTAGAGGCAATACCTTTGGAACAATATCTTGATTAACCTCCAGACGGTCAATAGCAACACGCGGTGACACTTGATCATATACAGCATGATAGTTATCCTTGATAAATTGAAAAGATTCAAAACAAAAGGGTAAATTTCCTTCACTGAAATCAACACACTCTGCGTTTTCTTCCTTTTCTTCATAGCTGAGATGGGCATGCTGATCATTGGGTTCAGGTTGCTGAACCTGAACACTGCTTCCTGCCAAAATAGGATCTGATTCCTCTGCAAGGCTGATTTGGTCGTTAGGCTCATAATCATCATCATACAGATCATATTTGGGCGGACATTTGAAAGAAGAGAAGCTATTATATTCACACAGTATATCAGGAGACTGCTCCATCACGTATGACTGGATGAATATGTCATCTGTTTTGTGGCAGGTTTGTTCGTGAATGTCACTACTTTCCTGTTATGAAACAGATTTGTTCTAGTGCTCTGAACATTCCACTTTCATTGTGATCAGCTGCATCATTTCCTCTGTCTTTTGTAACACACTATGAAATCTTTCTTCTTGCTCTGCTTTGTGCTGTTCTTCCCTCCTTCTTAGATTTGCCTCCACATCCACAGCTATGTCCTGCATCTGTTTCAAAGTGGACGGGCATCTTTCTCTCAAACAGAATTCCATCTCTGTGTCAAATGCTCTAGGATATTGCAATAGAGCTAGATCAAGGGGAGGTCTTATATTTAAAGGCATGGACTGATAAACTTGATTGAATCTGTCTGAAAACTGCTGAACGGATTCGTCTGAATTCCTTTCTAAATGATTGTATTCTTCGATGAGCACGAAGAGATTACCTCTGATCATCCATCTATCAAGGAAAAGCTTGGCACACTGCTGAAACTTAGAGATGCTCGCCTCAGGCAACGCTTTAAACCAAGTCCTAGCTTCGCTTTGCAAAGAAAGGGCAAATAGTCTAAGACTGACATCTTCATCTTCCACTTCAAATATATTAAGATAATCTTCAAAAACCTGGATATGTTTATGGGCAATAATACCATTCTCTCCATAAAATCTAGGGAGATATTCAGGATGATTTGCTGGCAGAGGACCAAGCACGGGAGGCAAAATGAGCGGCTTATATCTTTCAGGAACTTTAGGAGGCACGGGAGTATGTACAGGAACTAGAAGACTGGACTCTATTTTTGGTTGCTCCTTGGCTGTATGATGATCTTCAACAGCATTTGAAAGCTGCTGCTCTGATGTGCAAGGAGGCTTTTCAACAATCTTTTCCAAAGGAAAAACACAAAAATCTGACACAGAATCGTTTTTAAAGTACAATATGCATAACAAAATCTGGTGCAAGAGAAAGAACATGATCTCTTGGATGATAGTCCAAGTCAAGAGCCTGATCTGCTTATATAATTCCTTCGGGTTCATTTCTCCAGCGGAGTCTTTATTATGAGGATGATGTGGAGTCGCCAGGTGGATGAATCAACCTTGAAGTGCTTGATCTTTGTCCACCGTCACAGATCAGAGTTGAACATGAAAAGCCCTGAAGAAGGAACACTTTCTCTAGAAAACGAGGCGAACTGGTCAAAATTGAGGATTTACACTAATAAACACATGATTCACTCCCCAATGGAGTCGCCATTATGTTATCACTCAGGTTGTCCATTTTGACTCCTAAAGGGATACGGCCGAGGTAACCACAAACCAACTTTGGACTGCAGGTCCTAGCCTACCTGCAGTCAGAGAGGGCTCTCTCTTTATGATTTAGCTTTGTTGAAAGGTATGATTTTAGGCTAGATATGATGCACAGGGGTTTTGATTGATTTTGGTGGGAAAACTGAAACTTTCAGGTAGAGAGGCAGAGTATAGTCTGAATCTTTCAAGCCATTGGGCGTGGAGTCGAGGAGGGGAACTGCTGGTGCGTTTTCTTAATAATAGTGAGGGAACATGGAGCGAGATAGCTGAGGTTGAAGCAATCTTCAGGTTCAAAGGATGGAATGAATGCTAAATAAAGAGAGGCAATTAAGAATCTCTCCAACAAATTAGCAAAGAGGCAACAGGGCGCTACCTAGGGGCAGTTAAGAATCCCTAGATAATTGGCCAACACAGGTGAATTGGGGTAAACATGAGCCGGAAGGAATTCAATGTTCATAACCAATTCTTTAGAAGAAAACATCAAGAAACAGTAGAAATTGAGCATAGAGAGTATTTAAACTAATTCTAGGCTATTCCTTTTTTCTACTATTTAGATAATGGCAAACACATAAACAGAGATAAGAGGCACTTATTGCTTCGGGCCACAGCGCAGGAATTCCATCTTCAACTCTCCAAAACATTCATCTACAGCAGACAGCTCGCTCTCCAAGCTTTAAGCAATCTTTGATTACAGAAAGTTCAGGTATACACAGCGAGTCTCTAGTGAAAATTCTCAATTAACCAACCCTTAAAACTATACAGAGGGAGGTATATATAGGGCAAAACTTTCTATCTACTGCTTTTATTACATCTTGACCTAATTAGGTCATAAAAAATGACTACTTAACCTAATCCTATCTTGAAATAAATACAAAAAATATCTCGGGCCGTGCTCAGGGCCGATGTATCAAAACTGAATAAATGATGCTGTCTTTGGTGGCTTGCTGTAGTGTTTTCTGCAATAAATGAGTATGGGTTTCTGCTTTCTTGCTGTCCTAGTGCTTTGAATGCCTTGATGGTGATTTGAAGGAAAGGATGGGCTGATGCTTATTGATTTGACTTTCTGGGGCTTCATCAATGTTCAGGTGCCTCGAGCCCCTAAAAAATCTTGACTGATACTCTTTGGCGTCTTTTCCTTCTCTGATACTCTCTGAAAAAATCTGGACTGCTGATCTGATATGCTGCGGGTCTAATCACCAGTAAATTGCCGTTGTTCGGCCTCTGTATCATCTGGAATTGTCTTCTGATCCTTTTGGTATGCTCCGTGAAGAAAACGGATCATTTCTGCGCCTTTTCGGGCTTCCTGGGGCCGCATGGTGAGAAGATTCCTTAAAGATTCCCTAAAGATTCTCCATTTTGGCCCAAAAATCCTGTAATTTGTGCTAGGCGCAAATCGCTCATCAAAAACTGCCTCAGAATTGGATTCCGGTGCTCCAAAGTGCGACTTTTGCGCCTCTGCGCCCAAAAAAGTGTTGATGACGTCAGCATTGTACGGCGGGTGACATCAGCATGACGTCATCACGTACGGACGATGACGTGGCAGGTACGGTGGCGGGGACATGTGGCAGGAGGCCACGCAGGCTGGTGACTCACCGGGTGACTGGACAAGGGGTGACCTGGGCGGTGACTGTGCAGGGGGTGACGTAGGTGGTGACGTCACTGGGCAGGGCAATAAGCGGTATGTGGCGCACCGCTTTTCGGGGATGGCGGTTTCGGGGGAAGGGGCTCCGCCACGCCCCAGAGCCTGACGCGTGGCGGGAGTACGGCGGCAAAACCGCCGAACTCCCGGATGCTAAAGCCCGGGCGTGTCGGGGATGGGGATGCCCACCAGCCGTTGATCTGTGGGGCGGGCGATCCAACGGTTGGTGGCGATCGCGAGGTATCAGCGGGTTAGCGGGTGGGAATATTCGCAGGAATATTCCAAATTTGATACGCACGGCGGATGGGTTTTAGACTTAGGTTTTAGTGGGTTATGGGGTTTAATAAAGGGCGCATTAATGTATTTACAGTCGGACCTAGGGATATGCGTGAAATATGGGTTTTTGACATGTGGGGTTAATATATTATGCACAGAACGAGGGAAGAAGGTGCAAAAAATGGTTTTTTGAAGGTTTTAGGGGTTTTTGGTTTAGGGAAGAGGTTATTATTCTGACCAGATGTCAGAGTAATCCCTGGACACGGATGGGCTAAAAACAATCCCAGATGGACTGTGATTTCCCTGACTTAGTGAATAATATGGCTATATTTCCAGGGGGGAATATTTACATAAGGGGATTTATATACATGTTTTAAATAGGGGAAAGGGAAAACTGATAGGGAGTTATATAATAAAGTTAATAGTTAATATGGAGATGAAAAGAGGGCACTAAGGTATGAGACCTTAGGCCATTTTGGGGAAAAGAAGGCTCACAAACACTGAGTGATCAGTCCTTGAGTGAAGGAGATGTTCACCAAGTCATATGTCATGGAAATGATGAAACTGAGAGGCTCAAGCAGATCTTGACCTCCTAGGGATGTTAGTAAGTGACTTTGGGGTGATGAGAAGAAAGGGGAGGTAAGTGAATCCCAGCCTGAGTACCTCCAACTGAAAAACTGCCTTAAATCGAAAAATGGATTGCTTATCAAAATTGGAACACAGCAGTGGCACTTTAGACTAGCACACTCTTATGGACACTTCTTTGGCCATCTGTATCAAATATGGAGCATTGCAGCATGCATAGTACGACATATTTGGCATGTAAAAATGTCGATCATGAAAGATGATTAACCTGCTGCAGCAGGAGGCTAACAGTGGCTCCACTTGGGGATGGCTTTTCCTTGTGAAAAGCCAAGAACAGAAGGTCAAACTGCCTTGTATTCAATTGTTGTTGTGTTCTGCAAATTTCCCTTGGCTAGCTGCCTTATTGATCCTACCTACCTACCCTAACCAGTACTTACTTTACTGTTAGGTGAAGTGAAATAGCCAATGCAGCCACTTAAGCAATAATAACATGAGTGGGCTTTGTTGCTTGTGCTTGCTAGTGAGACCAACTGAGATTTTGCAATTTGTTATGGCTTTGTCAATCTTTGAGAAGATCAGGAAGCTACTGACCTCCTTTGCGGTGTTTAAATATTGTACAAAACTGTCCTGCAACGTATATATACAATTTCTAGGCTGAATTAAAGAACTGTACAAAGGTTGAGGATCGATACCATGCCTTGGAGTCGGGAGATCATCGACAGCTCGATACTGAGCCTTGCAGCCTGTTAATGGAGAAGAGCACTGATCTCTTTCATCATTCTGCCTGCCAGCGGATAGGTCATTCAGAACTTGCAGGGGTGCTTGTAATTTATTACAATCTGGCTCGAATAGGACTTGACTAATCTGTGCAGGTTGCTGGTCTTCTTCTTCTTTGAACAACTCAGATGGCTGAAAACAAAGAGGCAGGGGATCCACTTGGATCATATGGTCATATGCTGCTGCTTCTGGGTCCTCCTCAATCTGATATTCAATGGCTCTTTGTGGCTGCAAAACTAGAGGCAATACCTTTGGAACAATATCTTGATTAACCTCCAGACGGTCAATAGCAACATGCGGTGACACTTGATCATATACAGCATGATAGTTATCCTTGATAAATTGAAAAGATTCAAAACAAAAGGGTAAAGTTCCTTCACTGAAATCAACACACTCTGCGTTTTCTTCCTTTTTTTCATAGCTAAGATGGGCATGCTGATCATTGGGTTCAGGTTGCTGAACCTGAACACTGCTTCCTGCCAAAATAGGATCTGATTCCTCTGCAAGGCTGATCTGGTCGCTAGGCTCATAATCATCATCATACAGATCATATTTGGGCGGACATTTGAAAGAAGAGAAGCTATTATATTCACACAGTATATCAGGAGACTGCTCCATCATGTATGACTGGATGAATATGTCATCTGTTTTGTGGCAGGTTTGTTCGTGAATGTCACTACTTTCCTATTGCGAAACAGATCTGTTCTGGTGCTCTGAACATTCCACTTTCATTGTGATCAGCTGCATCATTTCCTCTGTCTTTTGTAACACACTATGAAATCTTTCTTCTTGCTCTGCTTTGCGTTGTTCTTCCCTCCTTCTTAGATTTGCCTCCACGTCCACAGCTATGTCCTGCATCTGTTTCAAAGTGGACGGGCATCTTTCTCTCAAACAGAATTCCATCTCTGTGTCAAATGCTCTAGGATATTGCAATAGAGCTAGATCAAGGGGAGGTCTTATATTTAAAGGCATGGACTGATAAACTTGATTGAATCTGTCTGAAAACTGTTGAACAGATTCATCTGGATGCCTTTCTAAATGATTGTATTCTTCGATGAGCACGAAGAGATTACCTCTGATCATCCATCTATCAAGGAAAAGCTTGGCACACTGCTGAAACTTAGAGATGCTCGCCTCAGGCAACGCTTTAAACCAAGTCCTAGCTTCGCTTTGCAAAGAAAGGGAAAATAGTCTAAGACTGACATCTTCATCTTCCACTTCAAATATATTAAGATAATCTTCAAAAACCTGGATATGTTTATGGGCAATAATACCATTCTCTCCATCAAATCTAGGGAGATATTCAGGATGATTTTCTGGCAGAGGACCAAGCACGGGAGGCAAAATGAGCGGCTTATATCTTTCAGGAACTTTACGAGGCACGGGAGTATGTACAGGAACTAGAATACTGGACTCTATTTTTGGTTCCTCCTTGGCTGTATGATGATCTTCAACAGCATTTGAAAGCTACTGCTCTGATGTGCAAGGAGGCTTTTCAACAAAATTTTCCAAAGGAAAAACACAAAAATCTGACAGAAAATCATTTTTAAAGTACAATATGCATAACAAAATCTGGTGCAAGAGAAAGAACATGATCTCTTGGATGATAGTCCAAGTCAAGAGCCTGATCTGCTTATATAATTCCTTCGGGTTCATTTCTCCAGCGGAGTCTTTATTATGAGGATGATTTGGAGTCGCCAGGTGGATGAATCAACCTTGAAGTGCCTGATCTCTGTCCACCGTCACAGATTAGAGCTGATCATGAAAAGCCCTGAAGAAGGAACACTTTCTCCAGAAAACGAGGCGAACTGGTCAAAATTGAGGATTTACACTAATAAACACATGATTCACTCCCTAGTGGAGTCGCCATTATGTTATCACTCAGGTTGTCCCTTTTGACTCCTAAAGGGATACGGCCGAGGTAACCACAAACCAACTTTGGACTGCAGGTCCTAGCCTACCTGTAGTCAGAGAGGGATCTCTCTTTATGATTTAGCTTTGTTGAAAGGGATGATTTTAGGCTAGATATGATGCACAGGGGTTTTGATTGATTTTGGTGGGAAAACTGACACTTTCAGGTAGAGAGACAGTGTATAGTCTGAATCTTTCAAGCCATTGGGCGTGGAGTCGAGGAGGGGAACTGCTGGTGCGTTTTCTTAATAACAATGAGGGAACATGGAGCGAGATAGCTGAGGTCGAAGCAATCTTCAGGTTCAAAGGATGGAATGAATGCTAAAGAAAGAGAGGCAATTAAGAATCTCTCCAACAGATTAGCAAAGAGGCACAGGGCGCTACCTAGGGGAAGTTAAGAATCCCTAGATAATTGGCCAACACAGGTGAATTGGGGTAGGAAGGAATTCAATGTTCATAACCAATTCTTTAGAAGAAAACATCAAGAAACAGTAGAAATTGAGCATAGAGAGTATTTAAACTAATTCTAGGCTATTCCTTTTTTCTACTATTTAGATAATGGCAAACACATAAACAGAGATAAGAGGCACTTATTGCTTCGGGCCGCAGCGCAGGAATTCCATCTTCAACTCTCCAAAACATTCATCTACAGCAAACAGCTCGCTCTCCAAGCTTTAAGCAATCTTTGATTACAGAAAGTTCAGGTATACACAGCGAGTCTCTAGTGAAAATTCTCAATTAACCAACCCTTAAAACTATACAGAGGGAGGTATATATAGGGCAAAACTTTCTATCTACTGCTTTTATTACATCTTGACCTAATTAGGTCATAAAAAATGACTACTTAACCTAATCCTATCTTGAAATAAATACAAAAAATATCTCGGGCCGTGCTAAGGGCCGATGTATCAAAACTGAATAAATGATGCTGTCTTTGGTGGCTTGCTGTAGTGTTTTCTGCAATAAATGAGTATGGGTTTCTGCTTTCTTGCTGTCCTGGTGCTTTGAATGCCTTGATGGTGATTTGAAGGCAAGGATGGGCTGATGCTTATTGATTTGACTTTCTGGGGGCTTCATCAATGTTCAGGTGCCTCGAGCCCCTAAAAAATCTTGACTGATACTCTCTGGCGTCTTTTCCTTCTCTGATACTCTCTGAAAAAATCTTGACTGCTGATCTGATATGCTGCGGGTCTAATCACCAGTAAATGGCCGCTTTTCGGCCTCTGTATCATCTAGAATTGTCTTCTGATTCTTTTGGTATGCTCCGTGAAGAAAACGGATCATTTCTGCGCCTTTTCGGGCTTCCTGGGGCCGCATGGTGAGAAGATTCCTTAAAGATTCCCTGAAGATTCTCCATTTTGGCCCAAAAAATCCTGCGATTTGGCGCAAATCGCTCATCAAAAACTGCCTCAGAATTGGATTCCGGGGCTCCGAAGTGCGACTTTTGCGCCTCTGCGCCCAAAAAAGTGTTGATGACGTCAGCATTGTACGGCGGGTGACGTCAGCAAGGCGACGTGGCGGGATGACGTCAGCATGATGTCATCACGTACGGACGATGACGTGGCAGGTATGGTGGCGGGGATACGCGGCAGGAGGCCACGCAGGCTGGTGACTCATCGGGTGACTGGACAAGGGGTGACGTGGGCAGTGACTGTGCAGGGGGTGACGTAGGTGGTGACGTCACTGGGCAGGGCGGTAAGCGGTATGTGGCGCACCGCTTTTCGGGGATGGCGGTTTCGGGGGAAGGGGCTCCACCACCCCCCAGAGCCTGACGCGTGGCAGGAGTACGGCGGCAAAACCGCCGAACTCCCGGACGCTAAAGCCCGGGCGTGTCGGGGATGGGGATGCCCGCCAGCCGTTGATCTGTGGGGCGGGCGATCCAACGGTTGGCGGCGATCGCGAGGTATCGGCGGGTTAGCGGGTGGGAATATTCGCAGGAATATTCCAAATTTGATACGCGCGGTGGATGGGTTTTATACTTAGGTTTTAGTGGGTTATGGGGTTTAATAAAGGGCGCATTAATGTATTTACAGTCGGACTTAGGGATATGCGTGAAATATGGGTTTTTGACATGCGGGGTTAATATATTATGCACAGAACGAGGGAAGAAGGTGCAAAAAATGGTTTTTTGAAGGTTTTAGGGGTTTTTGGTTTAGGGAAGAGGTTATTATTCTGACCAGATGTTAGAGTAATCCCTGGACACGGATGGGCTAAAAACAATCCCAGATGGACTGTGATTTCCCTGACTTAGTGAATAATATGGCTATATTTCCAGGGGGGAATATTTACATAAGGGGATTTATATACATGTTTTAAATAGGGGAAAGGGAAAACTGATAGGGAGTTATATAATAAAGTTAATAGTTAATATGGAGATGAAAAGAGGGTGCTAAGGTATGAGACCTTAGGCCATTTTGGGGAAAAGAAGGCTCACAAACACTGAGTGAGCAGTCCTTGAGTGAAGGAGATGTTCACCAAGGCATATGTCATGGAAATGATGAAACTGAGAGGCTCAAGCAGATCTTGACCTCCTGGTGATGTTAGTAACTTTGGGGTGATGAGAAGAAAGGGGAGGTTAGTGAATTCCAGCCTGAGTTCCTCCAACTGAAAAACTGCCTTAAACCGAAAAATGGATTGCTTATCAAAATTGGAACACAGCAGTGGCACTTTAGACTAGCACACTCTTATGGACACTTCTTTGGCCATCTGTATCAAATATGGAGCATTGCAGCATGCATAGTACGACATATTTGGCATGTAAAAATGTCGATCATGAAAGATGATTAACCTGCTGCAGCAGGAGGCTAACAGTGGCTCCACTTGGGGATGGCTTTTCCTTGTGAAAAGCCAAGAACAGCAGGTCAGACTGCCTTGTATTCAATTGTTGCTGTGTTCTGCAAATTTCCCTTGGCTGGCTGCCTTATTGATCCTACCTACCTACCCTAACCAATACTTACTTTATTGTTAGGTGAAGTGAAATAGCCAATGCAGCCACTTAAGCAATAATAACATGAGTGGGCTTTGCTGCTTGTGCTTGCTAGTGAGACCAACTGAGATTTTGCAATTTGTTATGGCTTTGTCAATCTTTGAGAAGATCAGGAAGCTACTGACCTCCTTTGCGGTGTTTAAATACTGTACAAAACTGTCCTGCAATGTATATATACAATTTCTAGGCTGAATTAAAGAACTGTACAAAGGTTGAGGATCGCTACCATGCCTTGGAGTCGGGAGATCATCGACAGCTCGGTAATGAGCCTTGCAGCCTGTTAATGGAGAAGAGCACTGATCTCTTTCATCATTCTGCCTGCCAGTGGATAGGTCATTCAGAACTTGCAGGGGTGCTTGTAATTTATTACAATCTGGCTCGAATAGGACTTGACTAATCTGTGCAGGCTGCTGGTCTTCTTCTTCTTTGAACAACTCAGATGGATGAAAACAAAGAGGCAGGGGATCCACTTGGATCATATGGTCATATGCTTCTGCTTCTGGGTCCTCCTCAATCTGATATTCAATGGCTCTTTTTGGCTACAAAACTAGAGGCAATACCTTTGGAACAATATCTTGATTAACCTCCAAACGGTCAATAGCAACACGCGGTGACACTTGATCATATACAGCATGATTGTTATCCTTGATAAATTGAAAAGATTCAAAACAAAAGGGTAAAGTTCCTTCACTGAAATCAACACACTCTGCGTTTTCTTCCTTTTTTTCATAGCTGAGATGGGCATGCTGATCATTGGGTTCAGGTTGCTGAACCTGAACACTGCTTCCTGCCAAAATAGGATCTGATTCCTCTGCAAGGCTGATTTGGTCGCTAGGCTCATAATCATCATCATACAGATCATATTTGGGCGGACATTTGAAAGAAGAGAAGCTATTATATTCACATAGTATATCAGGAGACTGCTCCATCACGTATGACTGGATGAATATGTCATTTGTTTTGTGGCAGGTTTGTTCGTGAATGTCACTACTTTCCTGTTGTGAAACAGATCTGTTCTGGTGCTCTGAACATTCCACTTTCATTGTGATCAGCTGCATCATTTTCTCTGTCTTTTGTAACACACTATGAAATCTTTCTTCTTGCTATGCTTTGCGCTGTTCTTCCCTCCTTCTTAGATTTGCCTCCACGTCCACAGCTATGTCCTGCATATGTTTCAAAGTGGACGGGCATCTTTCTCTCAAACAGAATTCCATCTCTGTGTCAAATGCTCTAGGATATTGCAATAGAGCTAGATCAAGGGGAGGTCTTATATTTAAAGGCATGGACTGATAAACTTGATTGAATCTGTCTGAAAACTGCTGAACAGATTCATCTGGATGCCTTTCTAAATGATTGTATTCTTCGATGAGCACGAAGAGATTACCTCTGATCATCCATCTATCAAGGAAAAGCTTGGCACACTGCTGAAACTTAGAGATGCTCGCCTCAGGCAACGCTTTAAACCAAGTCCTAGCTTCGCTTTGCAAAGAAAGGGCAAATAGTCTAAGACTGACATCTTCATCTTCCACTTCAAATATATTAAGATAATCTTCAAAAACCTGGATATGTTTATGGGCAATAATACCATTCTCTCCATCAAATCTAGGGAGATATTCAGGATGATTTGCCGGCAGAGGACCAAGCACGGGAGGCAAAATGAGCGGCTTATATCTTTCAGGAACATTACAAGGCACGGGAGTATGTACAGGAACTAGAAGACTGGACTCTATTTTTGGTTCCTCCTTGGCTGTATGATGATCTTCAACAGCATTTGAAAGCTGCTGCTCTGATGTGCAAGGAGGCTTTTCAACAATCTTTTCCAAAGGAAAAACACAAAAATCTGACATAAAATCGTTTTTAAAGTACAATATGCATAACAAAATCTGGTGCAAGAGAAAGAACATGATCTCTTGGATGATAGTCCAAGTCAAGAGCCTGATCTGCTTATATAATTCCTTCGGGTTCATTTCTCCAGCGGAGTCTTTATTATGAGGATGATGTGGAGTCGCCAGGTGGATGAATCAACCTTGAAGTGCCTGATCTCTGTCCACCGTCACAGATCAGAGCTGAACATGAAAAACCCTGAAGAAAAGGAACACTTTCTCCAGAAAACGAGGCGAACTGGTCTAAATTGAGGATTTACACTAATAAACACATGATTCACTCCCCAGTGGAGTCGCCATTATGTTATCACTTAGGTTGTCCCTTTTGACTCCTAAAGGGATACGGCCGAGGTAACCACAAACCAACTTTGGACTGCAGGTCCTAGCCTACCTGCAGTCAGAGAGGGCTCTCTCTTTATGATTTAGCTTTGTTGAAAGGGATGATTTTAGGCTAGATATGATTCACAGGGGTTTTGAATGATTTTGGTGGGAAAACTGACACTTTCAGGTAGAGAGGCAGAGTATAGTCTGAATCTTTCAAGCCATTGGGCGTGGAGTCGAGGAGGGGAACTGTTGGTGCGTTTTCTTAATAACAGTGAGGGAACATGGAGCGAGATAGCTGAGGTCGAAGCAATCTTCAGGTTAAAAGGATGGAATGAATGTTAAAGAAAGAGAGGCAATTAAGAATCTCTCCAACAGATTAGCAAAGAGGCAACAGGGCGCTACCTAGGGGCAGTTAAGAATCCCTAGATAATTGGCCAACACAGGTGAATTGGGGTAAACATGAGCCGGAAGGAATTCAATGTTCATAACCAATTCTTTAGAAGAAAACATCAAGAAACAACATAAATTTAGCATAAATAAAATGCCAATAAATGTCTCATGCCTTTTCAAATCCTTTTCCATTTCCTTTGCCAATTTCCATAGCCATTAATTAATCACAAGAGATCACCATGACTATGCTTTTTCCCTAAATTCAACTTGGAATATGTGTCCCATGACCTTGGTTAATATTTGCATTTATTAACTTTATTATATGGATTTTTGACCAAGTATGTTACAAAACCCTCCCCTTTGGGGAAAAACCATCCTCGGTGTTCAATCACACCTACAACCAGCGAGACTACTGACAAGAAAAACTGCCCATGGAGCTTTATAACTTGTCTCGTTGCAGTATTTACAATGACCATCCTACTAAGAAGCAAACCAACATGACAACCATAATGACATGATACCCATACCTCTTATTGGATCCTTATAACATAGCTCATGGAGGTATTTACCTCCATATACATATATACATATACCAAAACATCACACCAAAACACATGCCAAAACATTCGCTCAACCAGCGAATAAGGAAGGATACATAGCCTGCATCTAATCAACCATTTTCCCATGTAGCTTCACAGGGCTCAAAGTGCTTCCGTTTCACTTTAACTTTCTCGATTGCTCGATTCAGGAGCATGAGAATCTTTCTTTGCAAAATTCACTAAGTTTCCAGCTGGAATTCTCATTCTGGCTCCACCTGCAATACAAACCATTCGATCACATGATCAACATCTTTAACATACTTCTTAAGCAAAGACACATGGAAAACATCATGGAATTTCATTGTCAGAGGCAGTGCAAGTTGACAAGCTACAGGTCTGATCCTTTCAAGAATCCTAAAAGGTCCACAAAACTGAGGTGTCAGCTTGGCACATGATCCAATCCTCAAGTAGCTCTTCTTGGGCTTGATGTGTAAGTGCACCTATTCCCCAACCTAAAACTCCTTAAACAACCTATGCCGATCTGCATAGGTTTTCTTTTCTTGTTCTGACTTCAGATTCTTATTGATTACCCATATTTCTTGTTCCATCTCTACCAAAATGTCTGGTCCAATCAATACCTTGTTCACTAGATCACTCAAACTAATGGGAGTAGTACAACTCCGCCCACACAGTTCCTCACACAGACTCATCCTCAGTGACTCATGATACCCTTTTTTGTAATCAAACTCAACTTGTGGAATATACTCTTCCCAGTTTCATTGTTGATGCATCGCATACATCTTCAACATGTCCTCAAGAATCTAGTTGACCCTCTTTGTCTGTCCATCTATTTGTGGATGATAAGTTGTGAGGAAGGCCAAATTTGTACCCAAACCTTCAAATAACTCTTTCTGGAACCTAGAAGTGAACTTGGCATCCCTGTCTGACACAATCTTCTTCGGTAAGCCATGCAACCTCACTATGTATCTGATGAATACCTGCGCTACATCATTAGTTGAGTATGTTGAATTTACTGGAATTAAGTGCGCTACCTTTGTCAACTTGTCCACCACAACCATAATAGAATCATGTTGCCTAGATGTCCTCGACAAACCTGTGATGAATTCCATGGAAATGACCTCCCATTTCCACTCTGGAATCAGAATAGGCTGAAGTAATTCATCTGGATACTTTCTCTCTGCTTTCACCTGCTGACATTCCAAACATCTAGCTACAAACTCTGTCACTTCCCTCTTCAGAGTCGAAAAATAATAGATCTTATTCATTGTTGTCAACATCTTTTGATACCATAGGTGTCTTGAATATGGCTTAGCATGAAATTCTCTCAATATAAGATTCTTGAGCTCACTGCTATCTGGCACATATATCTTGTCCCTAAATATGACCAAACCATCTGTTGTGAGACGATAATCCACATCCTGTGCACTTGTACCTACACCTATACCTGTACTCTGTTGTAACCTGTACCTAAGCCTCATGTACTTGTCATCTTGCTGACTTGCTTGCAAGATCCTATCTTGTAATTTTGTCCCACAGGAACTCATATATGCTATATGATTTACCTATATCCTCCTACTAAGAGCATCTGCAACCATGTTCTCTTTACTTTTAATGTACCTAATATCAAAGTCGAACTCGTTGATCATGGCCAACCATCTAGCTTGCCTAACATTCAGATTCAATTGGTCAAATAGATACCTAAATACACTATGGTCACTCATCAGTGTGAACCTCCTGCCTAGAATATAGCACCTCCACATCTTCAATGCATGAATGATCTCTGCCAACTCAAGATCATGTTTCAGATAATTCTACCCATGCTCATTCAGTTTCCTTGATTCATAGCATACCACCAATCCTTCCTACATAAGGACCCCACCAAGTCCTCTCTTGCAAGTATCTGTACATACTGTTATCACTCCAATATTTCTCTTGAGTGTTGGAACAAGAAATGATTAGAGGTAACCATAAACCAACTTTGGAGATTAGGATCTAGCCTTCCTAATCTCAGAGAAGGCTCTCTCTTTTTTATTTAAATTTTTTTAGTTATTTGATTTTAGGCTAGTTATGATTGTGCTTGAGTTTTGATTTAGATTTGGTGGTGGGATCACTTATTTAGATGAAAAGAGGGGTGTATTTTACCATTGGGGTATGGGGTCAAATGTCAGACAAACAGAACTGGTTCAAGTTCTAAAAACAGTGTCTACAGGGCAAGATAACAGAGTTACTTCAAATCTCAAGGCTGGATGGTGAATTGGTTTTTAATAGGATCCAAAGAGCAATTAAGGGTTCCTTGGTCCAGATTATGAAGAAAGTGAAAGAGATCAACTGGGATGAGAGAGCAATTAAGGATTCTCAGATACAGATATCAGAAGAAAACATGTAAATGATTAACTGTGGAAAACAGAGTGTACTTAAAAAAATTCTGAGATAAACTTCCAATTAATTCATTCAACTTTAGATAACATTTAAGTTTGTGAAAAACATAAGAGAATAACAAATTGACAAAGAAAATACTCCACTGTAATAGCTTTACACATGAATCCTGTAATGCAATCTCTTTATTACTTGCTCCAGTCTGTTGACTTGAAAAATTGGTACAATAACCCTTAGTTTTATGATCAAAATAACTTTACAAATGTATAGCAATCCACACTCATTACTTCAAATTATGAAGTATTTATACAAAAATGATTTACAAAATATCCCAAATTGCCTTGGGAACTAATCTAGGAGAAAGAAAAATCTTCATGCAGGAAGATAGAGACAGTTATTGAATTGTTGTTTGCTATCCCTGTTTATTAGGTTGTGATGTCTTGAATCTTTGATATCTTTCCTTTTAATCCCTATTTTTCTCTTTAGTCTTCACGTTGGACGTTCTATTTACTCTGACCTTTCAACTGATACACTTTGACCTAGTTGAGCTGTCATTATCCTTTTACTGTGCCTTTTTACTCTTACTGTACATTTTCACCTTTTGACTTTCTACAGTAAGTCATTTAATTTCTCCCATGTTTCAGCATCTGGTAATTGGATATTGATCATTTTCCTGAAAATCTCATATGCCTCTGTATACTTGGAAAAAGTAGGCTTATTGACAAAAAGGTGTTTTACCTCATGCTGGAGGTAAAACAAATTCTCAAAAGTTTGGTATAATACTTTTCCAGTAGGTATGCCCTTCATGGATGAAGTATTCACCTGATCTCCGGCCACTTCTCTGATCTTTCTATTATAGTCCTCCTGTGGCATTAACTTATCATTTATTACCAAGGGATTTGGTAAACCTTTTTGCCTCAAAATTTCAAATTTAACCATGAATCTATCAATTTCCAGTTTCATGGTTTTCACTTATCCTCTAGGTTCAACATCAAATTCCTCTTGGTGAGGACCCTTTTAACTTCCAAAATTGTACCTATTCTGTCAAGTATCTCTAATTCCTGCAGCTCATACTTGTTCTTGGAGTTGAGGAAGTGAATGATCCTTGCGGCTTCCTCTGGCATGTCTCCAAGTTCTACTTTGACTCTTTGTATGGCTTCTGTAGCCTGCTTTATTAAATCAATCTATTCAAAAATAACTTGGATGGATGGCCAAATATCATTGACAAAGTCAATGATATTAGCCCACAATTGTTCTTTGTCCTGTCCGAGGGGTTGCTTCAATGTAATTTCCTTCTCCAGCCTTTTTATTCTTTCGTTCATCTTGGTTGCTTTCAGCACTTCTGCCTTGTGCATGATTTGGGCAAGCTTGTAGTCAGTTTCTAGACTGGTCACCTTCTCCTTAATCTTATTCTTTTCATTGGTCTGAATGGACATGTCTTCCATTGCCTTTCCCAATCTGTTTTCCTCATCACCTGTAGACCCTATTGATGTATACCATGTTGCTGATGTAAACGGTGTAGATGTTGGCAGTGTTGTGGCCATTGGAGCTGTGGGAGCTAAGGATGCTACCAAAGTGGAAGGTACTGCAGTGGTTACTGTTGGAATAACAGTGGCAGGGGCATCCTCAAGACTAGCTTGTTTTTGTTGAATCAAGCTATCCAACTCTTTTTCCATCTCCTTTAATTGGTCATCTAGTTGTAGCACTAAGTCCATCATCTCTTCATGATTGGTTTGGCTCTCCAGGACCTCTTTATTTTGTGGGTGTTCTAAATGAGGCAGCTTTAGCTATTTCTTGAGAGCTGCTATATCCTCATTCTTCTTTTTTATCAACTTCTCAGTAGCCTTAATGTCAGTCGGATCATGGCCCAGCTCAATAACCAAGTCCTCCAATGACTTGATCCTGTTGTATTTGGCCTGTGAGGAGGCCTTCTCCAATTTATATTGGGTTGTGATGTTATCCAGTGAACCCTGCAGCCTGTGCAGCCATGGCCTTTCCTGTAAGGGTGGAGTAAATCATCTCTCCAACCTATTTATGAAACTCTATCTGGTCAATGGGATGAACATCCCTGGCCAATACCTCAAAATCAGTCTTCCTATAATCCGCTGAGGTCTTTGGTTGTTGAACAGTGGGCTGCATAAATGAGACCTGCATCTTTCCTGCTTTGATGTCAAAAGCTGACATCAACCTACTCTTGTTGGCTGGTGTATGCTTGAAGTATTGGGCATATGCTTCGGGCTTCAACTTCTCATTACTCATCTTTATTTCTTTGTACCTGTCTTTGATGTCCCTTTCTCCCTTAGGAGTTTGATGGTTGTTGAGTCTCTCCTGAATAAGTTGTGTCTTTGCTTCTTTGCCCCATTGTTTCAGTGTCAATTATTTCCACTGATTCAATGTTCTCTTCTTGTTTAGACACAGGATTCAACTTGGGCCTTTTCCTAAGTTCAAAGTATTCATCTATAGTCTCCATGGCAGAACTAGAATCCTCCTCCCTATTTCTTTTTGGATTCCTATCTTCATTGGCTGGGATCTGTAAAAAACAGGAGGATTACTCATTGGTTCCCCTAGTTCTGGAACCTGAAGGAAAGAACTCTGATCAATTTTCTTTTCAACATCAATTCGTGTGTTTTCAACATCCACTATTGTGCTATCCATGTCAATCAATGTATTTTCCAACCACTAAGATTGGTTGGAAAACTGCTTAATATCAGGCCTTGGATGGTGGATGAAAGGTCCAAAATTGACCTTGATTCTCAATTTGTTTATGACCCCATGGGGGTCATACTACCACATGAAGTTGTTTCTGAATTTCATCTGTTGCAATATCTTGTTAGCCTCAGGTCCAGCTTCTCTATTATTACATATGAAGGGGCCCAATTGGTTCTTTATTTTAAATTGGGTCTTCTTCCTAGCTGCTAGGAAGTTGACCTCATCTGAATTGATGATTTTCCTAAAATACTCAAGTGAAAATATCCTCATAGGGAGGTATTTGGGCAGCTTATAAGGGGCTAGTTGGCAGCCATAAACTCTAATTTTAGTGTGGTTCTGGTACAGATACCAGTCTCCCACTTTGCTGTTCTTGGCCAACTGTAGCACCCTTTTTATTTCTTGGCTGATTCTGGGTTGAGTGGTACTAGTCAGCATGTTCATGACTGGGTATGTTACACATTAATTTGTCACCATTTGTCACCGTCCCTGTTACCCCTTTCCCGCACTTTGGAGGACTCATTTCGGGACCTGTGAGAAGTGACATAACTTGAAAACACTTGCATTATGTTCCCCTAAGTATGGACTTCATATGCCTTGAAGACATCTCCTGCAGAATATCCTTAAAAATTCCCCTTTTTCCATTAGCGCAGATCCACAGTGTATTACCCGCGCCAATGGGGGAAATCCTCCAAAGAGGGCGCGCCAGTTGGCGCTCTGTCTCAGAGATATACCCGCGCCAACCAAGTTTGGAAAAGCTTTTTAACAAACGCACGCTCGAAAGTTTTTTCCTTTAGACTCATGAAGGTTTTTAAGGATAATTCCAATCTCATGGATGTCGAGATTCATCGTATCTCTATCCATAATAGCTTTTCGAGGATAATTCTAATCCCATGGATGTCTGGATTCATTGTATCTCTTCCTCCTCCTCCATCTATAAAAGCTTGTTCTGTTGCATTTGACAAGTTAGTTCGAGCATAGGGAGAATTATACTTTCAGAAGTCTAAGAGATTGTTGTAAGAGTCTTCTTTGCATTCATAATCAAAGAGGGAAAGGCTTGTTCCCAATCCCGACAAGCTTTGCAAAACATATGTAGCTGATCACCCAGCCAAAGGAGGATTTGACATCAGAACTATGGTTGTATTCTTCTTTGTTGTTTATCAATAATAGATGACTATCATTATGGTTCCACTCTTGTTGTTCATTGTAATGATGTTTGAGTTATATCTTTTCTGGCCGATATATAATTGCATCTATTGGATTTTATGCTTGTATTTGTGTTGTTCTTTGCATGTGCAGGTGTCCATTCACGGAGATTGTGGGGATTGTAATCGGCCGGAGCAAAGGAACGAGGGCGTCGACTCTTCTACAATACTAGCGTTGGAATCCAAGTAGGCTCTCATCATTTACCTTTAATTTGCAATTAGGAACCTGCGTGTTAGCATTGTTTGATTGTTGCTAGACCCATTCTGGGCTAGTGGGGATCGCTTCTGTCCGCAGAGGGAATTTACCTCTCCAACAATTTGGCGACTCCGCTGGGGAAGCTATTTGTTTTTTGATTTGTAAACTTTGGACGGAGCCTGAAGTACGGCCAGATAGCCTTCGAAACGCTATTGCTCTGCATTAGCGAAGTAGATCAACGCCACTTCAGTGAATCTCCAGTTTGGTTTACGAACTAAACAACTTGGAGTTTGTCTTGTCTCTTTGGTTTTCTCTTGTTTTGATTGCTTAGATAGTTTTCTGGGTTGGATTCTTTGTTGTCTCTTGCTGCCTGGTCTGTCTGGATACTGCTGGCCTAGTCTTGGATTGCTTGTTTTTTATTTTAGCATAGAAAACTTGATTGGCACTCTTTTTTGCATGACAGTCGCGCCAATTGGTGCCACTTGTCAATGTACAGCCCGCGCCAATCCTCAATTGGTGCCACTTTTAGCCTGAAAGTCGCGCCAGCTCAGGGAAACTTTTAGAGTTTGCTTGTTTTGAGCCTTCCAAACTTGGTTTTTGTGTCTGGATACTATTTTTCAATCACTTGAATGTGTTAGAGTCTTGTTTGATTGGTTTTTGGCCTTTACCCTTTAGATGTTTGCTTTTTTCCATCGATTTCACATTCCAGCCCTAGGGCATCTAGTGGCTTTGTGCATCGAGCCTTCCGTAGGAGTTTTTGGTTCTTTGATTGTCCAGTTGACTTCTTGGCTACTTTTTGCACTTGTCTAGTGGTTGTCAAAACTTTTTATTGTGTTCTTCGAGCAATTTTAGCTCTTTTTCGTTTGGATTTTGCTTGGCTTTGTTTCGCTTTAGATTACATAGCTCATTGAGGTCTTTGTGATTTTTCTTGGTTTAAAAGATTGTCTTGGTGTTTCAGGGACTTGATTGTGTTTTCATTGAGTGAAATTTGTTTTTTTTACTCTTTGTTATTATCTCTCAAAAAAAATTTAGTGCATTTTTCCATTGAAAAGAAAACGAACAATCTCTTTTGCATTGTGGTAGTTAATGGAAATTAGAGCTTTTCATTGTGTTTAGCGATTTTAAAAAAAAAAAGAGTTTCGTTTATTGCCATTAGCTGCATTAGAGTCATTGTTGATTGTTTTATGATCATTTTGTTTGATTGAAAGATCTCAACTCTCCCGTAGTTAGCATTCATCGAATGAAATGATATATTTTGGCATATAGCTTGCATTTAGAAAATTGTGAGAGATTACATACAGTAGGACCTGGAAACTGAAACCTAATCAAAGATCAACTGTAAAATGAACTGAATGAATCTAAAAATGCATTGGAACTTAACGCATACATCTAGAGGTCTAGGCTAGAGACGTGTTTCGGCGTCGTTAAACCTAGTCACTATTATTTCACGTCATGGTTGGTTGATTCCTCCTTTTCTGACTTGATAGTGTTCTAGCACGGATTTGTGCTCCCACGTACCGTCGAGTATATGTGGAGATCGCACTAGGTTATCATCCTTTATCCACAGGAAGTTGTGTCTGCCGCCTTACAAGCCGTAATGCACTGAACACGGCATTCGGGAAGATTGACTGCCGTACGGAAAGTCCTTGGTTTTCATATGATTGCCAAGGTGTATATGCAGTTTTACGGATTTTTTTGGTAAACCCTTTGCCTAGTTTCTCCAGAGTAGTCACTTTTGATCCTTTTCAGACTCCCTAAAAGAAAAGGCTCACCTGAGCATTTGTCACTTCGGGCTCACTAAACATTCGAAGGCGACTAGAGTCACCTTTTCGTCCTTTTCTCGACTCTTAAAACATGAAAAGGTCAAGTTCAGTTCCTTTGTCTTAAAATTTATTCGGCTGCGATTCACATTTACCCAGTTAGATCTTGTTTGCGTTAGCTTGAGTAGGCTTCTTTTTCGATAGCAACCTTTCCGGGGTTCACCAACCCAGGGATCCCCTCTGACAGAAACCCTGGTCATTTCGCTCCTTTTGGGAATGTTGGTGCTCCTTACATGGCAACGTTGTCCCTCCCAGGGTTAACTGTTGGGTTGCCTGTTTGGTTGTTCCCAACCTCTTTGGTACCTGCCGTCTCAACTTCTGGCCAATCAATCCCTCCACCTGAACAACATCATGTTGATTCTAAGGTGGACCTCTCCCCTTCTTCGCCTGTTTCTACGTCCTCATCTTCTACTTCGCCTAGTGAAAGTCTAGATTCGAGTAACCAGGTGACTAAGAAGAAGAAGAAGAAGACGACGAAGAAGAAGAAGTCTCCTAAGGGAGAGGCTAAAACTGCAGCTAGTCCCTCGAGTACACCTCCCATCGGGCCACCTTCTGCTCCTCCGCAGAAAGTCAAATTTCCTTGTAGATTATGCAAGGATGACCATCTTCTGCGCGATTGTCCTGGCATTCCCAGGGTCTTAGAAGTATGGTCTCGTGATCCGGCCCGCCCCTCATTGTCCTCTGAAGCTCACGGCGATGTTACCTTATCAGCTGGAAATGGTAAGGGAAAAGGGAAGATTCGAATCCCCTGTAGACTTTGTGAAGGCAATCATCCCCTTCACCTTTGTCTGCTCATGGATAAAGCCTCTGTTGTCTTGGAAAGTCTTACAGCTCCTTCACCCCAACTACCCATTGGCTATCAACGTCTTTCTGCAGCTGCAGATCGTCCCCCTGTTGACAAAGAGATTGATTCAAATTCTTCTCGTGTCCAGGCCCCTCTTCCCGAACCTGGCTATGCCAAGCCTGTTCCAGACCAACCATTGATCGGAAAGAGTGTCGACTCGAGTTCACCACCCATCGACCACTCTGTTTCAGAAGAGCATCATTCCCATGTTCTTCTCGTCTCCTTAGATTCTCCTGCGTCTGGAAATGACTCTCCTATCCCAGCTGCTCCCGAGAGTCCTGCTTCGGTCCCTTTAGAGCAAGGGGGCAATCATACGATTCCCCCACCAAGTAGTTCAGTCGTTTCCTTCGACTGGAGTCGTTTGACCACCTCCCGCCTTCCATCCCATGTGCCTTTCTGGGTTATGGTACACGCCTATAATAGGGCAATACTTGGCAATATTTTGGATGAGGGTGCATCTGTCAGTCTTATGCCTGCCACTACTTGGCAAGCTTTGGGTTCCCCACAGCTTGTGCCAGTCGCGTTGAATCTGACGGCTTTTGACGGAGGAACTAGTCAACCATTAGGGATCTTTCCAAAGTTCCCTATTACTTTGGGAGGCAAAACCGTCTATATAGACGTATCGGTTACCCAAGGTGCTTTAGATTTCAATCTTCTCCTTGGCTGTGACTATGTATATGCCATGGGGGCCCTGGTATCTTCACTTTTCCGTGTGGTTTGATTTCCACACGATGGAAGAATAATGACTATAGATCAATTATCATTCGTTCGTCCCCAGGTCCCTCCTGCGCAGTCATCATCCCCTCCTGGTTTTCATCCACCAGTTGCATCTGCCCCACCACAGATCAACTACGTGGCCACTTATCCCGTGCCTGGATCCAGTGATGCCGCCGTCGTGCATAGTGTCCTGGGGGCATTGGGCCCTGACTTCCAAGATGTTGGCCTTCCATCGGGCGTGGCACTCTTGGAAACACCAACTTCCTATTCATTATGATGAAGTTCGGGCGGAGCATAGTTCGCTTTCCTATGTCAAGCTCCTTAAAAAATGAAACTAGGTGTCCGAGGATAGTTTTGATCTTGTGGCGACCTCGTTAAAAAATGAAACAAGGGTTATGAGGATAGTTATTTTACGGCGTCAACCTCATTAAAAAATGAAACAACTCCCTTTCCAAATCAAGTCTTTTGATTAAGATCTCGTAAAATACAAGTCGAGTCTTTCCTAGATCTCGAGAGTGAACCTTCATTCCATCCACTTTGTTGAATGCAATGAAGCTTGGGGGGCATGTACCTCGATTTGCGTTATTATGCTGGGGGCATGCAAACTGATAACAAGCATAGTTTTTCGTTTCAATCTTGTGTAAACATGAAACCGAATCTAAGCAGAGTTCTCCATGGTTCAAGCTTGTGTAAAAATGAACCCATACCTGATTTACATCTCGTGATTGCCTTTTATCTGCTAAATTCTGTTAGATGAGCCTTGGTTGTTTCATTCCATCGCCACCATCTCTTTGGCCGATCATATGCTTTCACTTCGTTGTTTATCCTTTCCTGAGGAACCGCAGCGATGAGTGGTTTTATTAGCCAGCCTCTTGACCATTACATGTTTTGAGTAGTTCCACCATTGCCGGAACCAGTTTCTACCCTTTATACCACTCGTTCCTCTAGGACGAGTCTCCTTTAAGCTCTTTTCAGACTCGTAAAAGATGAAAAGATTGCCGAGTACTTTTCCCTTTTTGACTCGTTAAAGAGAATAAAAATGGAGGTCTGCTTTCAGCTCTTTTCCGACCGTTTAAAGATGAAAAGATCACCGAGTTATCCCTCTTGACTCGTTAAACATAAATAAGAGGCGGTCGTCTTTAAACTCTTTTCCGACTGTGTAAAAATGAAAAGATCGTCGGACCCTTGTCGTTTCAAGTTCGTTAACGGTTACGAAGCGACGTGGCTTCGATCGCTTTTTTACTTTTTCAGGTCGAAATCACTACTCATGAAAAGTACTCCTCGATCGTAATGGTCGGGCGGTTCTTTCGAGCATTGTTTTATACATTTTCGGGCTCGAGAGACACAACTTTACGAAAAAGGACACCCTTGGAGTTTTCTTTTCTGTTGTTTTTTCAAACTCTCTAAACATGAAAAGACGTCGAGTTCTTCCTCTATCAGACTCGTTAAAACCTGATGACATTGGATTCCGTCGAAATGACATCTCACAAGCATATGTTATCCCCGTCAAGCTTATTAATAAAAAATAATTGGGGTACTCACCAAAAATGGTGGGGGAAAATGGAACCATAATTATTGTCATGTCGGCAGTATGTCGCTCTTGAACATGGCACGTGTCTGCTTTCGTGTCTGGGTGGGGACATCTCATCTCGTTTTTCACTTGCCTCCGTGAATTTGGCTGATCCTGTTTGACCTCTCATTTTCTCATTGCCTCGTCACCATGACCTTTGATCCATTGATGTCAAATACTGCCAAGTCCACTGTCGTGCCGCCGATATGTTCAAGAGAAGTTGACCTCTGCAGAATAACAACCTCCCTCTGATAGCTCACATAATTCTGATTCACCACAACATTCTTCCTCTGTCTCGTGTCGATGATGTGGGAAACACTATGGCCCACCTTCGATCAAAGTCACTTCCTGTCAACTTCAACTCATTATCCAGGAAGCTGATCTAGAGACTCCCTTCCGATGCCTTGGAGCCTGCATGCCTCAATGGCAGGTTCTTCGTGTTCGACGTGAGGTTTTCATCATTGGCCTCCGATCGAATGATTCTACAGGTGTTCGACGCCAGCTCACTGATTCACACGCTGTAGATTGTACCTATAGTACCTTGAGGGCCATTGTCATTATTTGTGGTACCTCTCACATCTGTTAACAGTTTTCATTATTGACTGGTAATCAAAAGATGTTCATGCATGTTCGACTCAACTCATGTATTCACATGCTTGAACTTGTACTTTTGTTCGGGCCGAGATGGAGCGTAAGACCCTGGATTTTGTCTGTTAGAATCCAGGCTGCGATTTTGTGGATTATTGTTACATGACTCATTCATTGGATGGCTACGACCATGCCTGAGTCTATTCATCGATCCTCACCAGATGGTTGCGCCCATACCTTGGATCTAGATTATAATGAACTCTGTTATGGATGGCTACGCCCATACCACATATATCATGTACTTGAGCTATCAGTTGTATCTCTCTATGAAGATTCTCCGACGGCAGCTGCATGTGTTCTTGTAAAGAATTTCACCCCTCTCTCTCTCTCGGGCCTCATGCTTTAGGGGGCATCTGTTACATAGTAATTTGTCACCATCTGTCACCGTCCCTATTACCCCTTTCCCGCACTTTGGAGGACTCATTCCGGGACCTGTGAGAAGTGACATAACTTGAAAACACTTGCATTATGTTCCCCTAAGTATGGACTTCATATGCCTTGAAGACATCTCCTGCAGAATATCCTTAAAAAGTCCCCTTTTTCCATTAGCGCAGATCCACAGTGTATTACCCGCGCCAATGGGGGAAATCCTCCAAAGAGGGCGCGCCAGTTGGCGCTCTGTCTCAGAGTTATACCCGTGCCAACCAAGTTTGGAAAAGCTTTTTAACAAACGCACGCCCAAAAGTTTTTTCCTTTCGACTCATGAAGCTTTTCAAGGATAATGCCAATCTCATGGATGTCGAGATTCATCGTATCTCTATCCATAATAGCTTTTTGAGGATAATGCTAATCCCATGGATGTCTAGATTCATTGTATCTCTTCCTCCTCCTCCATCTATAAAAGCTCGTTCTGTTGCATTTGACAAGCTAGTTCGAGCATAGGGAGAATTATACTTTCAGAAGTCTAAGAGATTGTTGTAAGAGTCTTCTTTGCATTCATAATCAAAGAGAGAGAGCCTTGTTCCCAATCCCGACAAGCTTTGCAAAACATATGTAGCTGATCACCCATCCAAAGGAGGATTTGACGTCAGAACTATGGTTGTATTCTTCTTTGTTGTTTATCAATAATAGATGACTATCATTATGGTTCCACTCTTGTTGTTCATTGTAATGATTTTTGAGTTATATCTTTTCTGACCGATATATAATTGCATCTATTGGATTTTATGCTTGTATTTGTGTTGTTCTTTGCATGTGCAGGTGTCCGTTCACGGAGATCGTGGGGATTGTAACCGGCCGGAGCAAAGGAACGAGGGCGTCGACTCTTCTACAATACTAGCGTTGGAATCCAAGTAGGCTCTCATCATTTACCTTTAATTTGCAATTAGGAACCTGCGTGTAAGCATTGTTTGATTGTTGCTAGACCCATTCTGGGCTAGTGGGGATCGCCTCTGTCCGCAGAGGGGATTTACCTCTCCAACAGGGTATACAAATGAATCTATGAAATATTTATAGGTAAACGTTATGGAGTATTTCTAAATTAAGGGTGTCCAGTAAACAACTGATCTTTCTTTCCCCTTGGTATCCAACTTCTGGATGCTTACAGGGAATTTATCTACTTGGTAATACAAAAACATGTGAAATAACACTGAAGAGTACTTGAAAACTCTTTCAGTTGATAGTCTGGCAAATTGTTCATGCATCCTATCTGCAATGAACTAAGCATAGTTGTATATGACAATAAGAGGCTTGCCTGGGGTAAAAATGGACAGGAAGGCCAAGATAACCTCATCCACATGCTCATATGTGGTATATCCTAGGATGCAAGAGAGCATGGTGATTATATGTCTACCTGTCTCTGAAAAAATGGTGGCAGCATAAGGTGGACTATCAGTGGGAGTATGGCGATCTTCTATGATGAAGGTCTGGAAGATTTGTCTTATTTTAACCAGGTCTAGTGTGATATATAGGTCCAATAGGTCTCTAATGGATAGTGGGGTCTCATTAGGGCTAGGTTGGACTTGCAGCATTTGGTTGATAAACTTTGGAGTGATGGTGAATAAGAGCTATTGGTTAGGGGCAACAATAGCTCTTTGGCTAGGGATATAGCACGCATGACATAAGTGTATGATATTAGGGAATGGGTGCACTTCTGGGAATAAATACTTGGGTAAATTGGATTCCCACAAGTGGATGTCATCGGTATGGTTCAGGAATCTATCCTTACTCCAGCAGTGGAGCTTCCGAAGGTAGGCTAGTGAGGTAGTATCTTTTATCTGGAAATCCCTGTCTAGTAGTGCTAAATGGTCGATGTCCAGGTGAGGGGTTGACACAGGTCTCACATACAGATAGTTCTGGGAAGCCATGACCGAGTTTATGGATTGGGATTAGGCTTGTATTGGCTGTAGAAGTGAGGTTTGAGAAACTTTGGTACAGTGAGAAGGTAATTTGTAGTTTGAAAAAGAGGGGTTTTCGTTATACATGTAAATTACTCTTTAATCAGGAAAATGTATTAAATAATTTCAATTAATTAATCTTTAAACTTAACTGTACGTTTTCAAATTTAGAGGGTCATTATAGTTTTCCCAAAAATACCTAGAATTTGGTGGTATGGTTTGCAAACTGGTTTGAATGGTGATTGCAGATGGTACAGTGGCTTCAATTGTGAACTGGCTGCTTGAATTGGGCGTCCAAAGCTTGTTCAGGAGGTAAACAGCTATTAATTTTGGCCGCAGAGGCTCAAGCTATCGTAGAAAGGCTTGAGCAGCATTCACAGTGCAAACGAGCAAAAAGAGTTGAAATGGGCTTCTCCAGCCTTTTAACCGGTAACGGTTACAATTTGGCGCGGAATTTTACAAATGAACAGTGGATGGTTTTGGTTTGGGTGGGGAGGCAGTTTCTTGGGCCATCGCACCGCTTTTGGAGAGTTGGCAGTATTTCCTTGAGAGCACACGATCTCGCATGGGGCTGCCACGTAGAAAAACATTGCCCGGGCAAAACCGTGAATCTCGCGTGCTCTTAGGCTGGTAACAATCAGATAGTGAACAAGCGCAATATGGATGCGCGTCGTCGGATCTGGGGGTGGAAGATCGGACAGCTATTGCATGGTCAATATGCACGGAGGGAAACAGAGTTAGGATTTTTGGTGCCCGGGGGTTAATTACAATTAATTGTAATTAATTAATAACTAAGGTGGGGATTTAAAATATAATCAGCAAGTCTAATGGAGTGGGACCAGGGGTTAATGTGGCGAGGTTAGTTTAACTGCACCAAGGGTTGGTGGGTTAAAAGGTTTTTGTTGGGGAATTAATTTAAATAATGTGGGGGGGGGGGGACTTAGGATAAGGGGTTTTTATGGGTTTTGAAAGGAAAATAAGGAAATTAATAAGGGGGAAGGTGATTTTTGCAATAGGGAATGGGTTTCACACTAGGGAAAAGGGGTTTTTGGGTAGGGGGTGAGTTTTGGAAGGTAATTTACTAGGGAAATGTGTGAAACCAAGGGATAAGGGTCAAAATAAAGGGAAAAAGGGTATTTAATGAAAAATGATGAGATAATGGGGAAATTAGTAAGTATGTATGTGGGGGTGAAATGAAATGAGGGGAAGTTAATCAAACAATCTTGTGAACATCTTTTCACTCTCATAAATGCTCCTGCACATGAAACATAGGATTAAGCATGATAAATGTGCTTTTGACTGAGCAACCTTGTACATTTGCAACCTTTCTTCTACCTACCCATTATTTATCCTAACATTTTTTCTTCACTTTCTTGGGTGCATTTAAGCTAGCAAACCCTTTATTTCCTTTTCTTTTGACAAGCAAACTATCTAATTCTAACCTTATAACTTCCAATGGCTCAGATTAAGCTGATGAGCACATTTTTATTCTCTACGTAACTACTGATTTGCCAAGGTTAAATAGTTTGGCTAGATCGTTATTCTCTATCTATCAACATAAAATTTAAAAACATGAATGAGTCAAGATTAAGTTGTTTGACTATCATGGATTGTGGCATTTCTAACAAGATGCACACAACCTTATTTTGCATAGTAAAGTAAAAAGTAGTGGCACTTGAAATTGCACACTTTCATGATCTGTTTTATTTTTTGTTTGGGGTTCATATTTTTCACTCTTTTGATCTTTTCTTTTTCTTTTTGTCCTTTGATTATTCTTTTAGGACATACCCTCTTTACATTTTTTTATTTTTAATATGGAAAACATTTTGCAGAAAGCAAAAGTATGTACAATATTATAAGACTAACCATAGCCAATTCAAAATTATGAATCCTATTATTATAGGACCCTAATAGTGGCTCCACATGGGGATGGAATTTCCTGGTGAAATGTCAAGAACTTCAAGATCAGTAGCCTTTGAAAATGTGGCTGAAGTTACCTTGTAAATTGTTCTTCTATGATTCTGCTTTATTCATACTTATGATGGTGAACCCTTCAAATCTCAGGGCCTTCTCTCCGCGCTTGAACTTCAAAAGATTACCATCCAATCCAATCTAAACTTTGCCTGTTTATATACAATGAGTAAAGTAAAGTTAACTATTATCAATCTGTGAAAAATTAATGCTTCAGCATTCTACCATTGACAGGACCTCCTGGTAGATCTGATCCATCTATCTCTCTCAAGAAAAAACCATTGTTACCTCTGTAGCCATAAATGACATACGGCCTTGCCACAAAAAGTCAAATTTGCCATGTTTGTCCTTATCTTCTCTTCTAGAATCCCACCTAAGTACTTTTTTACCTATGTAAAAATCATCGGCTTTAGTCTTTTTATCAAAAATATTTTTGATTTTATCCTGGATTACTTGTGATTTGACATAGACTTCTTCTCTGGTCTGTTGCAAGTGTATTGTTTGATTTATCCTCCTCTAGATATCATTTGGTTCTACCTGCAACTCCTGGATGATCTTCATCACTGGCACTCCCAAAGAGGATGGAAAAATAGCATCCATCCCATATACTAATTGATAGGGAGATGTACCAATGGACTTTTTGGTAGTTAGTCTGTCTGCCCATAAGGCATTGACCAACTTTTTGTTCCATGTCTTTTTGTTGTCTTCTAGTAATTTCTTAATGATATTGACAAGGCTTTTGTTAGAGGATTCTGCAAGTCCATTACCTTGAGGGTAATAGGCAGTGGAGTGGCCAAGGGTGATGTGGTATTTGTTACAAAAGTCTACCATTTTCTTGGATTTAAAAGCAGTTACATTATCAGTAATGAGCTTTTGGGGGCATCCAAATCTTGATAGGATATTATTTTCAAGGAAGGAGATAATGACAAAGTTTGTAGCTTGTCTAGAAGGGATGGCTTCTATCCATTTGGTAAAATAATCAGTGGCTGTCAAAATCCATTTATGTTGGGCTGAGGAGGCTGGGTGAATTTCTCCAATGAAGTCTAAACCCCATTGTTGAAATGGCACTTCTGTGGAGATGGGTTTGAGAGGTAAAGGTAAAAGCTTTCTTTTTCCCTCAAATATCTGACATTTATGATAGGAGGTCACATGTTTCTTAACATCTGCAAAAAGAGTGGGCCAGTAAAAACTAGCCCTTAGAATTTTGTCAGCAATAGTCTTCTAATACAAGTGTCATCCACAATCTCCTACATGAAATTCTTGCATAATTTTATCAACTTCATCTTTCAGTAAACAATTTAATAGAATACCACCATTGTATTTCCAAAATAAAGCATTATCTATGATACAATATCTCATTGATTTCATTTTCAAAAATCTAGCTTTAGTTCTAGATAAACCAGGAGGAGCTTGTAAGTTTAGTAATACAAATATGATATCTACATACCAAGGTGAATCTGTAAAAGGTTCACTAATCTATGGAGTCACCATCTCTTCCTGATCATCAAGGGCACCAATGAAATTTATATCTAGGGCCTGACAGTTTGATTCAGCCATGAGTTTGGCTAAACCTTAGCCTTTGATAAGTTTAGTAGGCTTTATTTCTATGTCATATTCCAAAATTGTGGCAATCCATTTGCCTCTCTTCCCTTCAGGCCCATTTTGTGTCAAAATGTCCTTTACTACTGAGTTTGGAACATAAGCAATGATGTGTGAATACAAGATGTATACTCTAAAATATTTAATAGCTTTCACTAAAGCTAATGCATATTTTTCCATTATGTTGTATTTTAGGGTTGCATCTCTTAAAGATTTACTGAAAAATGCAATGGGTTGTTCATATCCTTGATCATTCTTTTGCAACAAGACTGCTGCAATAGTATGTTCTGAAGCAAAAGAAAAAATTATAAAATCTTTTTGAAAGTCAGGACTTATAAGGACTGGAGTTTTGGTAAGGGCTTGTTTGATGGCCTCAAAAGATTGTTTAGCTTCCACTGTCCATTTAAGTGTTGAATCTTTTCTTAACATGTTATTTAGTTCTCTAATCAATTCTGCTAAATTTGAAATGAATCTCCTAAGAAAATTTATTTTGCCTAAAAATGACTGTAATTCTTTGATGTTTCTAGGATGGGTGATGGTCAAGATTGCCTCTATTCTAGCAGGATCTATTCTAATTCCATCTTTGGATATTATATGTCCCAAGAGTTTACCTTCTTCTAGACCAAAGAGTGTCTTTTTGGGATTTAAGGAAATACCAAATTTTCTGCATTTAATGAAAACTCTTCTCAGGTGATCTAGATGTTCATTATCAGATTTAGAAAAGACTGTGATGTCATCTTGGTAAACAACTAGGAAGTCATGGATTTATTTAGCAAAGCTATATCCATAGCTCTTTGAAATGTTGCTCCTGCATTCATTAATCCAAAAGGCATTTTCAAATACATGAAAGTACCCCAAGGAGTAGTAAATGCAGTTTTTGCTTAGTCCTCTGGTTGAACTAAGATTTGGTTATATCCAGAGAATCCATCAAGCAATGAAATTCTGGATGAACCTACTACCCTCTGAAGAATATGGTCCATTTTTGGGAGAGGATAGTTGTCTTTCAATGAGACTTTGTTCAGATTTCTGAAATCAACACAGAGTCTGATTTCTCCTGTCTTTTTCCTAGTAGTGACTAAGTTTGAGACCCAATCTAAATATCTAATGGGAGCTATAATTTGGGCATCATACATTCTCTTTACTTCCTTCTCAATAGATGGCATAAGAACTAGGTTAATTCTCCTAATTTTTTGTTTAAAAGGTTTATGATCTTCTTTATAGGTACCTTGTGTTGAATTATGATGGTGTCATAAGACTTTAGGTCTTCATAACTCCATGCAAATACATCTAAGTTTTTGTTTAAAAGGCTTATGATCTTCTTTGATAGGTATCTTGTGTTGAATTATGATGGTGGTGTCATAAGACTTTAGGTCTTCATAACTCCATGCAAGTACATCTTGAAACTCTTTAAACAGATTTATATATTTAACCTTTTCATTTGGAGGTAAGGCTTTTGATAATTTAATGGTTTTTTTTTTTTTTTCTCAGTTCCTATGTTACATTCTTCTATATCTGCTCTTAAAGGCTCCATTTTCGGTTTCCTAGCTACATCGTTGGAATCAAACAAATCTTCTAAGGGGACTAATCCATTAGGCAAAAAATTATTTTTAAGATTTAGAATTTCAAGATCACCATTCATTATTTCTTCTATTTCCACACTTTCTAAGTTATCTACTTCTAATTTAGTGAAATTAGTGGGTTTAGCTATATCTAAAATATTTACATCTATCCCACTATCTATGTCGTTGTCTACTATGAAATCTGTATCTACATTACAATTCTAAAACTCACCTTCAACATTCATGAAGTCATAAAATTGGGAATCCTGTGAGAAGATCTGCCAATATTTCAAATTGTCAGGTATGACAGGCCTATGTCTCACTTCTGTAGTGTACTAGTGGTTGGGTTGAAAAGGCAGTTTGCAGGTACTAGAAAAAGTGGCTAGACTGTGGGCTTGCATATTCTGTTTCCTAAGAATGGCAGCAAAGTTTGTTTCCAGAAGGTCTTTGATCAAATCTAGGACAGTCTCTCTATATTGACTCAGTCTGGGATTATTTACAGAGTGTTCTCCTTTGATTTCTTTAATAATCAATTCTGAGTCTCCCAGTATAGAAACTCTCTTGGCTCCAATTTTTCTCACCATTTATAATCCTAAGATCAAAGCTTCATATTCTGCCATGTAATTTGTGCATTTAAAATTTAACCTAAATGCATGACCTTTAGAACGATTATTCTCCCTGTTGTGAATCCACACTCCTACACCTGCTCTAAGTCTATTCACAGATCCATCAAAATCCAAATGTCATAGTGATTCATGAAAAATGTTTTCATTGTCAATTGTTTTGTATTTTTGTTCTACCGCTGTGATTTTCTTTTTGTCATGGTCTGAATTGTACAAGATGAAAGAGTCCATATCAAAATGCATGGAGCATATAGGGAAATTCCGTGGTTTTTCTGTATTTCTCACCATGTATTTCATCAAGGTCTCTATATAAAGTTTTCTTTGTTGACCAAAAACAAAGATTGGCATATGACATATCTAATTGTAAGTATCCCTGCAATTTTGCTCCCCATGAGCGAGATAAAAACATTTCATATTTGGGTGGGATGTCAGCAACTACTATGTCCATCACAATACTCTTTGTTGGGCACTGGACTAGAGTTACACACAAATCCTTGATCAGTCGAGGCATTTAACTTGGCTAGAGTCAAAGGAAAATAGGTCCTTATATGGTCTGGTGATATCTAAGTTTAGTCTCTCCATGATTTCCTTTGGCATTAAGTTATGGGATTCCCCTGAGTCTAGCATAGCATTATGTAATATTTTTTCATGAATGTTCAAACTAATGTAGAAAGGAGGGTTAACCCCTTGCTGATGGGTGCCATTTACTTCAAGGCCAAACAATAACTCTAATTGATCATCATTCAAATTCACAACATCTTCCCCTTCACCTATGGTCAATGTTTGAGTGATCTATGATCTATATGACTCATTTTTCACTAGCTCAGTCAAAGGGACTGATATTTTCAATTTTGCTATCTCAGTTTTAATGTTGAAAGGCAATTGAGTTTTGCTTGATTGGATGAGATCTTCCTTAGCGAATGTGGTCTGTGTGTTTTTATCTTCTTTTTCAGTATTAGGCACTTCGGTCTGTGTTTCAGCAGTTTTGTTTTGAATTCTCTTATTTGGAATGTTTTGAGTAACTATTTCAGTTTGAGTTTTAGATGAAGTTATATCTACAATTTTTGGGCTAGAAGTCTCTTGAGTTCCCCTAGGGAGGATTTGCAGGATTTTGGTTACAGGAGCTTCTGTTATCTTTTTAGTTTGGGTCTGGATTGATCTCTTAGTGGGAGTTTCATTGTTCTTTTTACTTCTTAAGCTATACTGTTTGTGAACCTCATATATGGCAGATTCATAGCCCTGTTTAAAGTCGAAGGATTCCCCATATTCTAATTGCAATTGTTGCAGCATGTACAATTCTTGTTCTTCCTGAGTAAGAAAAACAACATCTTCATTTTTTATTCCTAATAATTTTATCTAGGTGTCATCCTCTCCTTCATGGATTTGTGAACCCTCAGCATAGTTTTCCTAGAAGGGTGGCCTAATTTGCTGATTTGGTATAACATTCTTTCCAGTGTTAGGATTCTTCCTGAAGTTGGGGTTTCTTATTGGGGGTGGTTGTTGGTTCTCCCACTGATTTTTTCTTTCCATGTTTTCTAATCTATCCATTATTATCTCTACACTCTTTGCTAAACTATCTATTTTACCATCAGAAGTGGAGGTTTCCTCTTTAATGACAACTCTCTTTTCATTTCTCATTCTAGCTTTCTTGGCTACTAGGTTGGCCTCTACACTAACAGCATTACTTTGCATTTGTTCCAATGTTTAAGGGTTTCTTTCCCTTAACTAGTATGACATATCAGTGTCAAAACCATCAGGAAATTTGATTAATTATAGGTCTAGTGAAGGCTTAATATTAGCAAAGGTTGCATTGTAGATGCTATTGAACCTAGTACAATAATCCCAAACTGACTCATTAGGAGCACTTCTAATGTTATCATACTCAGAAAGTATTGGCAGAGGGTTTTTCTTTCTCTCCAATCTATCAATAAACAATCTATGAAAAGCAGCTAAGTCTGCAATATGATTAGCAAGTAAAGCTTTGAACAATTTCTTAACATCCCCAGTTAATGTTTGGGAAAACAACCTCATTTGGACATCATATTCATCAATCTCATGCAACTCAAAATATTCAATCATTTTGTTCACATGTTGTTGGGCAGTATACTGACCAGTAGCATCAAACAAAAAGATTTTTCTTTGATAATATTGGGGCATGGCATGGAGTTGTGTTGGTAAAACCAAAGGTGCATATCGGTCTGCCATGGCTTGGATTCTAGCTTGACTAGGGGGTAAAGTGTTGGTACTTGAGGAAGGGCTTGAAATAGATGGAGATGAACTAGATGAGGATGAGGAGTTTGGTTGGATAGGAAGCTGATGAATCACTGATTTAGGGAATGGACTATGGTGGATATAATTGGTGAGGTGGTAGTAAATGAAGGTGTATTTACGGTATTTGAAGATTATGCAGAAATTTCAAAGGCAGCAGCAATGAGGATAGCTAGTTCAACTGATTGTTGAAGGTAAGCATCATCTATATGGCTTATCAATGTGGAGGTCAAAGCTTCTAACTTGTCAAAATTATCCAACACAAATTTATCTAAATCTGGATGTATAGGCACCTTTTTTGACTCAATGAATTGAATAAAATTAGGGTCTAACACAGTTTCATGAATTGCATTTTCTGATTTAGTTCTAAACAATGAGAGATCAAATGACAAATCAAATGGAATTTCCTCTAAAGTTGATAATTCCTCGGGGAGTGAATTTGCTTTAACTAACTGGCTGCTACTTGCTTGAGTTTCTACCTTTTTGGTTTTCTTAAAATCCTGTCTAGGTCATCAACTATGGTAGCAAGGTTTGGATCTGGATTTTCCCTGGTATAGTGAGTCTTCTTGGGAGCCAGAATTTTAACTTTTTAATTGTTTTTATGAAACTTTTTAACATTTTTAAAAATGACCTTAAGGGGCACAAGATACATTTTTAGGTTTCCTTAAAGTTTTATTACACAGAGGATCGAAGTCCCTAGTATGGTCACCAATATGTTATCATTCCAATATTTCTCTTGAGTGTTGGAACAAGAAATTATTAGAGGTAACCACAAACCAACTTTGGAGATTAGGATCTAGCTTTCCTAATCTCAGAGAGGGCTCTCTCTTTTTTAATTTAACTTTGTTTAGTTATTTGATTTTATTCTAGTTATGATTATGCTAGGGTTTTGATTTAGATTTTGTGGTGGGATCACTTACTTAGATGAAAACAGGGATATCTTTTACCATTGGGCTATGGGGTCAAATGTCAGACAAACAAGACTGGATCAAGTTCTAAAAACAATGTCTACAGGGCAAGATAACCGAGTTACTTCAGATCTCAAGACTAGATGGTGAAGTGGTTTTCAAGCGGATCCAAAGAGAAATTAAGGGTTCCTTGGGCTGGATTATAAAGAAAGTGAAAGAGGTCAACCAAGATGGGAGAGCAATAAAGAATTCTCATATCTGAATATCAGAAGAAAACATGTAAATGATTAACTGTGGAAAGCAAAGTGTACTTAAACAAATTCTCAGATAAACTTCTAGTTAATTCATTCAACTTTAGAAAACATTTAAGTTTGTGAAAAACATAAGAGAATAAAAAATTGACAAAGAAAATACTTCATTGTAATAGCTCTACACATGAATCCTGTAATGCAATATCTTTATTACTTTCTCCAGTCTGTTGACTTGAAAAAATGGTACAATAACCCTTAGGTTTATGATCAAAATAACTTTACAAATGTATAGCAATCCACACTCAATACTTTGAATTATGAAGTATTTATACAAAAATGATTTACAAAATATCCCAAACTGTCTTGGGAACTAATCTAGGAGAAAGAAAAATCTTCATGCAAGAAGATAGAGACAGCTATTGAACGGTTGTTTGTTTTCCTTATTTATTAGGTTGTGTTGTCTTGAATCTTTGATATTTTCCCTTTTAATCTTCGCTTTGTTGTTTAGTCTTCACGCTGTATGTTCTATTTACTCTGATCTTTCAACTAATACACTTTTACCTAATACACTTTGACCTGGCTGAGCTGTCATTATCCTTTTACTGTGCCTTTTTACTCTTACTGTACATTTTCACCTTTTGAATTTCTACAGTAAGTCATTTAATTTCTCCCATGTTTTAGCATCTTGTAATTGGATATTGATAATTTTCCTGAAAATCTCATCTACCTCTGTATACTTGGCAAAGGTAGGCTTATTGACATAAAGGTGTTTTACCTCATGCTAGAGGTAAAACAAATTCTTAAAAGTTTGATATAATACTTTGCTAGTCGGTATGCCCTTCATGGATGAAGTATTCACCTAATCTCTGCCACTTCCCTGATCTTTCTATTATAGTCCTCCTGTGGCATTAACTTATCATTTATTACCAAGGGATTTGATAAACCTTTTTGCCTCAAAATTTTAAATTTAAACATGAATCTGTCAATTGCCAATTGCATGGTTTGGCACTTATCCTCTAGGTTCAATATCAAATTCCTCTTCATGAGGACCCTTTTAACTTCCATAATTATACCTGTTCTGTCAGGTATCTCTAATTCCTATATCTCATACTTGTTCTTGGAGTTGAGGAAGTGAATGATCCTTACAGCTTCCTCTGGCATGTCTCCAAGTTCTACTTTGACTCTTTGTATGGCTTCTGTAGCCTGCTTTATTAAATCAATCTGTTCAAAAATAACTTGGATGGATGGCAAAATATCATTGACAGAGTCAATGATATTGGCCCACAATTGTTCTTTGGCCTGTCCAAGGGGTTCCTTCAATGTAAGTTCCTTCTCCAAGATTTTTATTCTTTCGTTCATCCTGGTTGCTTTCTACACTTCTTCCTTGTGCATGATTTGGGCAATCTTGTAGTCAATTTCCAGACTGGTCACCTTCTCCTTAATCTTATTCATTTCATGGGTCTGAATGGACATGTCTTCCTTTGCCTTAACCAATCTGCTTGTCTCATCACCTTTAGACCTTGTTGCTGTAGACCCTGTCGCTGATGTAGACGGTGTAGATGTTGGCAGTGTTGTGGCCATTAGAGCTATGGGAGCTAAGGATGCTGCCAAAGTGGAAGGTACTGCAGTGGTTACTGTTGGAATAACAGTGGTAGGGGCATCCTCAAGACTAGCTTGTTTTTGTTGAATCAAGCTATCCAACTCTTTTTCCATCTCCTTTAATTGATCATTTAGTTGTAGCACTAGGTCCATCATCTCTTCATGATTGGTTTGGCTCTCCAGGACCTCTTTAGTTTGTGGGTGTTCTAAATGAGGCAACTTTAGTTGTTTCTTGAGAGTTGCTATATCCTCATTCTTCTTTTTTATCAACTTCTCAACAACCTTAATGTCATTCGGATCATGGCCCAGCTCAATAACCAAGTCCTCCAATGACTTGATCATGTTTTTTTTGGCCTGTGAGGAGGCCTTCTCCAGTTTATATTGGGCTGTGATGTTATCCAGTGAACCCTACAGCCTGTGTGCAACCATGGCCTTTCCTGTAAGAGTGGATTAAATCATCTCTCCATCCTGTTTATGAAACTTTATCTGGTCAATGGGATGAACATCCCTACCAATACCTCAAAATCAGTCTTCTTATAATCCACTAAGGTCTTTGGTTGCTAAATAGTGGGCTGCATAAATGAGACCTTCATCTTTCCTGCTTTGATGTCAAAAGCTGACATCAACCTACTCTAGTTGGCTGGTGTATGCTTGAAGTATTGGGCGTATGTTTCAGCCTTCAAATTCTCATTACTCATCTTTATTTCCTTGTACCTGTCTTTGATGTCCTTTTCTCTATTAGTTGGCCTAGTGAAAGAGGAAACCTCGAGACTTATTCGTCACTCAAACATTTGAGTGCTGGAGGTTGATGGTTGTTGAGTCTCTCCTGAAGCAGTTGTGTCTTTGCTTCTTTGCCCCATTGTTTCAGTGTCAGTTATTTCCACTGATTCAATGTTCTCTTCCTATTCAGACACAGGATTCAACTTGGGCCTTTTCCTGAGTTCAAAGTATTCATCTGTAGTCTCCATGGCAGAACTAGAACCCTCCTCCCTGTTTATTTTTGGATTCCTATCCTCATTGGCTAGGGTCTATAAAACAGGAGGATTACTCATTGGTTCCCCTAGTTCTGGAACCTGCAGGAAAGAACTCTGGTCAATTTTCTTTTCAACATCAATTAGTGTGTTTTCAACATCCACTATTGTGTTATCCATGTCAATCAATGTATTTTCCAACCACTCAGATTGGTTGGAAAACTTCTCAATATCAGGTCTTGGATGGTGGATGAAAGGTCCCAATTTGACCTTGATTCTCAATTTGTTTATGACCCCATGGGGGTCATACTGCCACATGAAGTTGTTTTTGAATTTCATCTGTTGCAATATCTTGTCAGCCTCAGGTCCAGCTTCTTTGTTATTACATATGAAGGGGCCCAATTGGTTCTTTATTTTAAATTGGGTCTTCTTCCTAGCTGCTAGGAAGTTGACCTCATCTGAATTGATGATTTTCCTAAAATACTCAAGTGCAAATATCCTCATCGGGAGGTATTTGGGAAGCTTATAAGGGGCTAGTTGGAAGCCATAAACTCTAATTTCAGTGTGGTTCTGGTACAAATACTAGTCTCCCACTTTGTTGTTCTTGGCCAACCGTAGCACCCTTTTTATTTCTTGGTTGATTCTGGGTTGAGTGGTACTGGTCAGTATGTTCATGACTAGGTAGAAAATGAATCTATGAAATCTCTATAGGTAAATGTTGTGGAGTATTTCTGGATTAAGGGTGTCCAGTAAACAATTGGTCTTTCTTTCCGCTTGGTATCCAACTTTTGGATGCTTACAGGGAATTTTTCTGCTTGGTAATACAAAAACATGTTAAATAACACTGAAGAGTACTTGAAAACTCTTTCAGTTGGCAGTTTGGTAAATTGTTCATGCATCCTGTTATCACTCATATTTTCCTTGAAGTTTTTAGAAGAAGGAAAGGGGTCTGAGGTAACCACAAACCAATCTTTTAAGTACATAATCTAGCCAATCTGTACTGAGAGAGGGCTCTCTCTTTATGATTTAGCTTTGTTTATGGGATATAGGCTAGTTATGAAAGCTTGGGGGTTTTTATTTTGTTTGGTGGTGTAATTCAGGAGTAGATGGATAGAACAAGGTATTTCAGGCCATTGGGCTATGGAGTCAACTGAGGATGGCTTAACAGGATCAGGTTGATTCAGCAAAGGAGGGCTTCACAGAGAAAGATATCTAAACAAGAGACAAATGATAGCTTAAAAGGGTGAAATGGTCTTGAAAGGTAGGAAGGGAAATTAAGAATCCTTCAACAAAGTTCAAGATAATGGAAAGTGGGTGCTCATTAAGAAAAATCAATTAAGAATTTTTTGTTAAATGGTCACAATGATAAACTAAAAAGCAGGGAGCAATTAAGAATTCCCTACCTATGATAGCTTAGAAGAAAATATTAAGAATATAAATGATTTTAAAGACAGAATGCAGTAAAGCTCTTTCTGAAATATAATTTTTTGTTTATCATTCAGATATGAAACACATACGAATATTTAAACCAGAAAACTGTAAAAACATAAGATATAGAATACTTATTTGTTTCTCGTTTGACACAAGTATCCTGTAAAAATCCTTTGCTTTATTACTTTTTCCAGCCAGCCATACAATAGTTGTTCAACAGCACTTTTATTCCAAAATAGAGTTTCTATAAAAATGTCTAAGAATCCACCCAAAATAATTCAAATGAAGAAGTATTTATACTAATTGTAAACTGAAATATCTTGAAAAAATATCAAGATTAGTTTCACAAATATATCCAACTCTTTACATTAATAGAACTTAAACAAAGGACATTCAAAACTAATGAATCTATTTGGCACTATTTCTATGGATTTATGGTGACAAAGAAGAGAAAGTCGAATTTGATAGCAACTCTTAGTTGATGATGAGGCACCCCAGTCGCTAATTGCATCCTTTCTTTGTGCATTTTGCCCCAAAAATTCTGCAAACTTAGGGTCCAATGATACGCTTGTATATCTCAATACGTGATAGATATGTAAAAAGTGAAAAAAAAAATTGTATATAGGAATTTTTTTGAGATAAACCTCTCTCAGTTTCCCAAAATTCATCTCCAGCTGTTCACAATATTCTCTGCAAAAAGATGTCAAAAACAGGACTTTGCACAAACTGAAAAATAGGCTGTGAAGACATGCACTTATCTCCCTCTTGGTAATACCTATGTAAAAAGTGAGATAGGTTTTTGTATATTAGCCTGTTAGGAACAAAAACCTCCTCCAGTTTCTCGAAATACTTCTTGGATTGGCCACAATAGTTTCTACAAAACTATGACTTAAACAGGAAATTTCTGAAGAATGTACCATTTCTACTCTGATTTCATCTTTTAACCTTAAATTCCTTTCAACTGTTTTTCACTTTTACTTTGGATAAACTTCATTGTAGCTGGTGAAAGTGTTTTCGTATTTTTTAACCCTTAATGTCTTCATGTTTACTTTTACTGTTTACTGTTTACTTTTTACCTTTACCGCTCTATTTTTTCATCTATATTCACTTTGACATGAATTTGTATGCTCTATTTTGTAACTGTCTTCCCTACTGTTTATCTTCATGCTAGCTGATTTATTTGACTTGGTCTTCCATATGATACTCTTTAATCCTGATACACTTTGACTGTTCTTTACTGTGTCCTTTTAACTTCAATGTGTAGTTTAGGTTTTTACTGTCTGTTTCAACAGTAAATCGTTTAATTTCATGTTTCCTTTGCTTGTCTTTTTACTGTATGTTTTATCTTCCATCTCTATTTGAATAGATTTGATAACAATCTCAGAGTAAACAGGCCTTATGACTAGTATTAAAACTATTTATCCAAGGATGTGGTCTTCTAATCACCTGTAAAACAAAACAAACTATTAAGAAAGCATTAGTTTGCAGGGGAGGTCGAAAAGGTTTCGTTTGAGTTTGAAAGGTCTGTGGAGTGAGTCCATAATGTTTTTCTAGAGGTAAACCATGTCGGAATCAGTTAATAGAGGCTTCAAGTGGCGCAGATAGGTTAGATAGGGTTTTACTGCACAATCAGGTGAAAACGAGTAAAACTGGGGTTTTTGTGTTTAAACGGGTAAATGGTTGATATTGGTGGGTAAACTTTGAATGAACAGTGGAAAATTTATCATATGCGGAGAGTGGGAAGTGGGGGCGGTAAGTGGATTTCATCGCACCTCTTTTGGAGGGTAAGTGGTATTTGGGGGGAGTCGCGCGATTCCATACATTGCTCGACACGTATCATCGACATTGTTCACAAAACTGCTCACATCATGCGCTAAAGGTCGAACAAAAGGCCCACGCGATATGTGCGATAGCCGTCGGATCTGAGGGATCCGATCGGACAGTGGTTGTGATGCTGAAGTGACTAATGGATTATGGAGGGCAGGCCCAATATTAATTAAAGGAGTTAATCATATCAGGGGCGATTTGATTGGTCATTGAGTTATTAATTAATCGTGATGATTAATTAATCCTCATTTAGTATGGCGGGGTTTCGGGTTCTTAATTAACCACAGATTGGTTAATTAATCTCGTTTATGAGTGTTATTAAGGTTATTTCGCAACCGGGGGCGGGATATATAGTTTATTGGGATTTATTAACAATAATACGGGTAAGGGGTAATTCTTTCCGGGAATTAAATAATAATACAAGTTAAAAGTTAATATGACTTTGAAATATGAAGTGCGCTAAGTTAAATGTCTCTGAAAATGTGTTTCATCATACAACACTTATACCTTAGGCTAATGAATATGAGGGTTTTTGTATATAGAATGTTTTAATTTCCCTAAGTAAAATGGGGATTTTACTTAGGAAAACCTTTTAAAGAGAATGAATGAATTTATGAAGGGGTAAATATTGATGAAAGGGACTTAAGTACTTTAGGCATTACAAATTGTTGGGCCGAGGGTCTGGTCCCTCCAGAAGTCAGAGAAATGCTCTGAGCCCCACTAACTTGTTATAGGTGCCTTTAATACTTAGGGGGAATTAGTGAAAATTTAGGGAAAAATGAGTGAGGAGGTTAATTAGTTTGACTTTGATTTCATGATATGTTGTCTTCATTGTCATCCATGCTTTGTCCAAGTGATGAAAGAAAAAAGATTTAAGCTTTTAACTTAACCATTCACCACACATTTATTCTGCAACCATCATCTACTTACCCTACCTACTTAGCCTAGCATTTTTACTTCTTTATTAGGGTGCACTTGAACTGGCAAACCCTTTTCAAACTTTCTTTTCTTTTACATAGTGATACCTATCTAAATCTAACCTTATTACATCCAAGGGCTCAGATTACATTGTTGAGCTCCTTTTATTTACTCTACCTATCTACTTATCTGCCAAGATTACATTGTTTGGTCAGATCTTTATTTTCTACTTCTAAAACATGAAATTGAAAATATGAACTAGTCAAGCTTAAATTGTTTAACTATTCATGAATTGTGGCATATGTGACAAGCTGCACACAATTTTTTATTATACAAAAGTAAAAAAGTAGTGGCATGACTTGCACACTTTCATGGTCTTTTCTTTTTGTTGGGATTCATTTTCTTTCCTTTTTTGACCTTTTCTTTATTACTTTTTGTCCTTTTATTCTTTTTCTAGGACATACCCTCTTTTCATTTTTTAAATTTTTTTATTTTTCACAAATATGGAAAACATTTGAAACAAGCAAAGGTATGAACATATTTCAGAGCTAAACCAAGTCAATCATGATATATGACACCTATTGGTATAGGAACCTAACACATCCTATCTACAATGAACTGAGCATAGTTGTATATGACAGTAGGAGGCTTTCCTGGGGTAAAAATGGACAGGAAGGCCAGGATAACCTCATCCACATGCTCATCTGTGGTATATCCTAGGATGCAAGAGAGCATGGTGATTATATGTTTGCCTGTCTCTGAAAAAATGGTGGCAGCATAAGGTGGACTATCAATGGGAGTATGGCAGTCTTCTATGATGAAGGTCTAGAAGATTTGTCTTATCTTAACCAGGTCTAGTGTGATATATAGGTCCAATAGGTCTCCAATGGATAGTGGGGTCTCATTAGGGCTAGGTTGGACTTGCAACATTTGGTTGATAGACTCTAGAGTGATGGTGAATAAGAGCTGTTGGTTAGGGGCAACAATAGCTCTTTGGCTAGGGATATAGCAGGCATGACACCAGGGAATGGGTGCACTTCTGGGAATAAATACTTGGGTAAATTGGATTCCCACAGATGGATGTCATCGGTATGGTTCAGGAATCTATCCTTACTCCAGCAGTGGAGCTTCAGAAGGTAGGTTGGTGAGGCAGTATCTTTTATCTGGAAATCCTTGTCTGCTAGTGCCAAATGGTCGATGTCCAGGTGAGGGGTTGACACAGGTCTCACATCCAAAGAGGTCTGGGAAGCCATGAAAGAGTTTATGGATTGGGATTAGGCCTGTATTGGCTATAGAAGTAAGGTTTGAGAAACTCTAGTATAGTGAGAGGGTAATTTGTAGTTCGCAAAAGAGGGGTTTTGGTTATATAGGTAAATTATTCTTTAATCAAGAAAATGTATTAATTAATTTCAATTAATTAATCTTTAAACTTGACTGTACGTTTTCAAATTTAGAGGGTCGTTCTGGTTTTCCCAAAAATACCTGGAATTTGGTGGTATGGCTTGCAAACTAGTTTGAATGGTGATTGCAGATGGTATGATGGCTTCAGTTGTGAACTGGATGCTTGAATTGGGCGTCCGGAGCTTGTTCGAGAGGTAAACAGCGGTCAATTTTGGTCGCAGAGGCTCAGGGTGTCGCAGAAAGGCTTGAGTAGCATTCACAGTGCAAACGAGTGAAAAGAGTTGAAATGGGCTTCTCCAGCCTTTTAACTGGCAACGGTTACAATTTGGCGCGGAATTTTACAAATGAATAGTGGATGGTTTTGGTTTGGGTGGGGAGGCGGTTTCTTGGGCCATCACACTGCTTTTGGAGAGCAGGCGGTATTTCCTTGAGAGCATGTGATCTCGCCTGGGGCTGCCACGTAGCAGAATAGTGCTCGGGCAAAACCATGAATCTCGCGTGCTCTCGGGCTGGTAACAGTCGGATAGTGAACGAGCACGATATGGATGCGTGTCGTCAGATCTGGGGGTGGAAGATCAGACGACTGTCGCGTGGTCAATATGCATGGAGGGAAACAGAGTTAGGATTTGTGGGGCCCAGGGGTTAATTACAATTAATTGTAATTAATTAATAACTAAGGTGGGGATTTAAAATATAATTAGTGGGTCTAATGGAGTGGGACCAGGGGTTAATGTGGCGGGGTTAGTTTAACTGCACCAAGGGTTGGTGGGTTAAAAGGTTTTTGTCGGGGAAATATGAATCGGGGAATTAATTTAAATAATGTGGGGGGGGGATAAAAACTTAGGATAAGGGGGTTTTATGGGTTTTGAAGGGAAAATAAGGAAATTAATAAGGGGGAAGGTGATTTTTGCAATAGGGAATGGGTTTCACACTAGGGAAAAGGGGTTTTTGGGTAGGGGGATGAGTTTTGGAAGGTAATTTACTAGGGAAATGTGTGAAACCAAGGGATAAGGGTCAAAATGAAGGGAAAAAGGGTATTTAATGAAAAATGATGAGATAATGGGGAAATTAGTAAGTTTGTATGTGGGGGTGAAATGAAATGAGGGGAAGTTAATCAAACAATCTTGTGAACATCTTTTCACTCTCATAAATGCTCCTGCACATGAAACATAAGATTAAGCATGATAAATTTACTTTTGACTGAGCAACCTTGTACATTTGCAACCTTTCTTCTACCTACCCATTATTTATCCTAACATTTTTTCTTCACTTTCTTGGGTGCATTTAAGCTATCAAACCCTTTACTTCCTTTTCTTTTGACAAGCAAACTATCTAATTCTAACCTTATAACTTCCAATGGCTGAGATTAAGCTGATGAGCACATTTTTATTCTCTACCTAACTACTAATCTTCCAAGGTTAAACAGTTTGGCTATATCTTTATTCTTTATCTATCAACATAAAATTTAAAAACATGAATGAGTCAAGATTAAGTTGTTTGACTATCATGGATTGTGGCATTTCTAACAAGCTACACACAACCTTATTTTGCATAGTAAAGTAAAAAGTAGTGGCACTTGAATTTGCACACTTTCATGATCTATTTTATTTTTTGTTTGGGGTTCATATTTTTCACTTTTTTGATCTTTTCTTTTTCTTTTTGTCCTTTGATTATTCTTTTAGGACATACCATCTTTACATTTTTATATTTTTAATATGGAAAACATTTTGCAGAAAGAAAAAGAATGTACAATGTTACAAGACTAACCATAGCCAATTCAAAATTATGAATCCTATTATTATAGGACCCTAACACATACCATAATTTATTTTTTCGGATGTACAATATTTAGAACTGGAGAATTTTTCAACAACTGCTTCAACTGCTCAAAACTAGTTGCACATTCCTCTGTCCAATCAAACTTCTTACATTTTCTCTGCAACGATGTGATAGGATAAGAAATATGTGAGAATTTCCTGATGAACCTCCTATAATACCCTTCTAAACCCATGAATGATATTACCTCATCCACATTCCTAGGAGCTTCCCACTCCATGATAGCCCTTATCTTTTTTGAATCCATTATTATGCCTTCCATGGAAACCACATGCCCCAAGTAGTGTACCTATGTCTGAAAGAAACTGCATTTGCTAAGATTGGAATACAATTGATGCTCTCTTAGCAATCTCAATATTGCTTCTAAGCGTTCGATATAATCTTCTTAATTCTTAAAATATACCAATATATAATCAACGAATATAATAACAAACTTGTCCAGATAAGGACGCAACACATTATTCATCAAGCATATAAAAGTAGTTGGCGAATTAGTTAAACCAAATGGAACTACAACAAACTCATAATGCCCATACCTGGTCTAGAAATATTTCTTGTAAATATCCTCTTCTTTGATGTATACCTGATGATACCCAGATCTCAAGTCAATCTTCGAGAACACTGTTGCTCCCTTCAATTGATTGAATAAGTTGTCAATCCTTGGAAATGGATACCTTCTCTTGACGATTACCTTGTTCAACTGCCTGTAATCAATGCATAACCTCAGAGTACCATCCTTCTTCTTCACAAACAACATTGGTTCACCCCAAGGTGATACACTTGACCTAATGTATCCCTTTTCAAGCATTTCCTTCAACTAAAACTTCAGCTCTACTAACTCCGGTGTGCTCATCATGTAAGGTGCCTTTGATGTTGGTGTTGCCCCTAGTATGAACTCAATGAAAAATTCCACTTCCATGTGAGGTGGAAACTCTGGAATCTCTACCAGAAACATATTCTGAAACTGTTGTAGAACTAGGTACCTGCTCAAGATATTCGCATCCTCAACTTCCATGTCTTTGTCACTAGAAATATGCAATGCGAGTAACGCACACCCTTTCCTATGATTGTGTTTTACCTGCATAGTTGTCATCATCCTAACTGATGTTCCCTTATTCTTACCCTATAAAATTATTTGTTTTCCATTGTCATCCAAGCACTAAATGGATTTTTCATAAAAAACCACCTTAGTCCTATGAAGATACAACCAATCCATACCTAAAAGCATACTATATGACCCCAATAGTAGTACATTCATATGTGTTAATGTAGGCATACCATTCAACTCAAATGCACAAACTCTTACTTAGTGATGAATTGTTTTCTTTGTACATATAGCCAACTGCAATAACAAAGACAATGCATGAAATTTTTATTCAAACCACACTTATCCACCAGGTCAGGACTAACATAATTATAATTTGATCCAGGGTCAATCAAAATAGAAACAACTTGATCACAAATATTATTGTCCATCGCAATAATAGATGCTTGGTGATCTTCCTGCCTATTATCCACTGCTGCATAGATATGAGGAATAGTTTGTCCAACATACCCCACTGTATGTGCCTCCTAATAATTGTAGATCTGTGGTCTACCAACCTGATGTTGTGGAAAACATCTCTTACAATGCTCTCCTCCACAAGTCCAATACTACAAGGCTTCCAACCTCCACCCTTTTTCTACTCCTCATCCTGAAATCTATGTCCTCTATCAGATGCATTGAACTTCTTAGATGGTGTTTCATTCTCTTTGTTACCTGTATCCTAAGGCATTGTTCGTTTCATATCCCATTTTCCCTTATTCCTCTCATTACCTTTCCAATCCTACTTAGTCTTATATTTTCACTTTGATTGCTCATAACAATACTTTAGCTTCTGGATCGCCTCCTCCAATGATATAGGCACATCAAAATCAATCATGTCCATGAATCTACTGAAAACCCACTAGTGAATCACTAAATATTGGCCTTCTCCTCCTTGAGGTAAGGAACGTATCTCAATAGATCCAAAAAATTGTCAGTGTACTCCTCATCAGTCATAGATCTCATCTTCATCTCATAGAATTATTTTTCCCTGTCATCATCGTTTCTCTCTAATAAATACTTCTTACTGAATAGTTTCTCGAACTCACTCCAAGTCAACTCCTCTTCATGAATACCTCTAACATTCTTTACATATTCCCACCAAATGCCTTCTTTACCTTTAATATTGAATGTAGCTATTATGGCCTTCATGTTCTCTGAATAATCATGCAACCAGAAGAACTTATACAAGAACTTATACATACCAAGAAACCATGCTTATGCATCATGTGACTTCTTCATTTCTCCATCGAATGTAGATGCATTTACTTTCTTGAACTCATTCAAAAAGTATCCCCTATCGCTCCTCCTGTAAGGATGATAGCGATAACGATCATAGTGCATGTCAGAACTAGAACTAGGATAGTACCAGTGTCCATCACCTCTCCTATTTAGAGTATCCAAGAGCTTGTCATCTCTAACCATGTCATCCCTATCCAACCTGTCACCACCATGACACTTACTGCCATATGCCCCATTATTCATATCCTCCTCCTCATGCCTGATCTGAAGTGGCCCCTACTGCTGCAATTCTGGCAAATTCTAAAGGATTACTGCAATAACCTCTACTTTATTTTCCTATGCCTAAATGATTATGTCATTGTCTGCTTTACACCTTCTTATTTTTTACTTTAAGCTTCTGAATGTATCTGCTAAGTCAGAAGAGTGCCCAATACCACGCTGCTCATCTGATCCATAGGGAGAGTCTCGTGAACTTTAGTCTACTATCTTGCTATTCATCTCGATCTTTTTCCTGCAAGGTATATTATATCAGCTAAACCAAATCATAAACAAGCCAACATCCCTCAATATAATTCAGGGAGGATATCTCATCTGCAATATCAACCAAATTAGTGTAATACATGTATAAACATAATCATATCAGTATATAGATATCATCCTGACCATAATCCAGTCATCAATGCATGACCATATCATTATCCTATTTGCAAGCACTCTTGAACCACCCACTCTCATATTAAAACCCACATTGGGATACTGGTTCCATTATCCCTAGTCAGAGCCACCACTTTAAATGGAAAAGGAGTTGTCTTAAGGTCTGGAGCAGGTGGTTATCCCCCATGTTGTCGCAATGATTTGAGGCCCCAGTAGGTTGATATTATAATATAAACCTGGGTATTTCTATGTGGTATGCGATCTACATAGATATCTGCTTAACATGTGATAATAAAGATTAATCATGCATAAACAGAGATGATGACGTATAAGATAATTTCTTTGACTAAATAGTTAGTCAAAGAAATTTATAAAATTTATTGTATCTATGATGAATTATGTATATGAAAATTAACCACTTCAACTAGGCATCATACAATAGTGCAATTAACGCTTAACAGAAAGAATAAATCTCACACACAATTCATGAAAGTAAAGTGTTGTCACTAATTAAAAGAAAACATAAACAATCATACAAGATAATAGTACCATATGTGCGAAGTTCTGCTCATCTAACAAATGACATAGATCAACTCCATTCTTCAAATCAAATTATCTCCCAATAACACAATAGTGCATCAACAAAGGAAAGTAGTCTGATGTCTTAAAGAAATGATCATGTTCCATAATTCCACCAAAGCATTCACAAACTTACAAAAGTGCATTCTTTGCAAATGGTTTTGTTAAAATTCTAGACCCCTCTCTAAATGCACAAGAGGGGTATAAATAATATTCTAACTAATGTGAAAAAATAGATTATACAAAAATTGAGGAGGTTTCAAACAACCTTCCTCCTAACTAGTTAACTAACTCTAAAAATAAACAGTGGCCTAATGAGCAGAACTAAGATGATGACTTGTTGTCTGCCAGCTTGTCCTTCAAATCACAAATATCAGTCATTGGTTTGAGTTGAGGAGGTGCCCCAAAATGTGTCCTGAGCTGTCCTACAAAAATCGCATCGGTGAGAGGTGGCAACATCTGCTGAGTCGAATGAAGTGAACAATTGAGGGTCATGATCTGGTTGTGCGGTTTTACGAGGTATTTCCAATACGACTCCCAGTTGGTCTTGGTCAATTTTGTGATTGCCTCCCTTTGAGTCTCTGCCTTTACCTACCAGCTTTTATGCAAAGCACCTAAATCGGGCATTTCCTTCAGACTGCCTTCCTTTAGCAGGTTGGTGACAAACAGAGTGTGGTTCACCACCTTGATTATATTCTTTGATACCCAGTTTCCCTCACCACCGCTAGCTCAGCTTGCTTGATCCTTGTGTCCCAATCTATGAAAAGAATGTCTTTGTGAGTCTCCTCGATTTCAGGCAGATTGGCCTTCCTTCCGTCTTTTGTTTCCTGCCATTCGAGATTCTGGTGTTGAGATCAATAAACTCGGTTCTCTGATCGATCGCCTTATCTGTCAGCTGGTCACTAATGGTCAGATAAGGAGTAATGTGTGACATATTTTGGCAAAAATGGTCCTGTTGTTTCATTAGGAGGGAATTCAGTTCCAGAGCCTCTTTAACGAACTCCTTAGTAGTGGGAACGTCCTTATATCTTTCCATGTCTTGCTACAATTCTTGGAGTTGCATGTTCTTAGCCGATATATCGGCTTCGTGGATTATTTTCAAGACCTCTATGCTCTGTTGCAATTCAGCGAGATGCTCGGCTACTTGTTTGTTCACATTTGTTTTCTCTGCTTCAAGCTACTGCTCGAGCTGCGTAATTCTCTCCTCCTTTTCTCTCAACAAAGTAGAGACTTCAGTGGCTTTGTCCATAGTGGCAGTTGTGTATGCTCCCATGAAATGTGACAATCTAATCAAGTTCTCCACTGGGTTGAAAGGAATGTCAATCCAAACTATGTCCATGGGCTCGTTTCCAGGTGGGAGCTCGGGTGTTTCTACCCTTTTCCTTTTTCTCTATCTTCTTACTACTGCCTTGTGGAGAGGGTTGTAGAACACATCAAGTGGTGGGATTTCGGTCACTTTAAAGATGATCTCTGATGTAGGAAAAGCAGGGATAATCTCAGTCTGCTAGGATGTTGTCACCTGCTCATCCATAGGTTTAGACTTCTCATCCATGGGTTTGGGTTGTTCGTTCATAGACTTGGACTCTATATTCTCCTGAATATGTAGAGGAGTTTGACACTCCATTGCCTCTTGGGTATTTGTCATTTTGGGAGTGTCTTGTAGTTTCTGATTAAACTGATCCCACTCCTATTCCAAACTGTTGCCTTTGACCTCTGAACTGATTTCTTTAGGCAGGGTGCTCAGAACCTGTTTCTCAGCTGACTTTCTGTTGGACTCTGTTGTATTATTTGTCTCTTGGGCCTTCCCCATATCTGGTGTTTTCTCAGTATTCACTTGAGACATTGTGCGAGAACTAGGTCCTTCACTATTAAGAGTCACACTCGGTGTAGGCTTATCTTCAATTTTCAACAAGTGTAGTGGGATTACTGTGAGCCTTTCATTCCTGAATTCCCGAAATCTTTCAAAATTTTCAGGACTTAGGTTCGCTTTAGCCCATTCGAACACTTGTTCGAAGGACTTGGCTAACTATAACAAGTCTTCAAAATCATTATCCTCATGGTTGTATGGCTTGAGCTTTACTGTAGTAGTGATGTTATTTGCTACCTTGTCTAGATCGAATTGCCTTTTCGGCAATGTATGAAGCCTGAGGGCTTCCATGTTTGCTGACTCCTTAATGGCATGATTAAAATTTGCTAAAGAAAAAGAACCACACTTGACAAGAAAAGAGGGCCATATTAACTTCTTGTTTTCTTTGAGGACTTTAGTTAAGGGTGATTTTCCTTGCTAAAAATTTATCAGAAACATATAAACGTAGGACATGTCAGTCGGCTGTTCTACCAAAAACCCTAATGTAGGTGAACCATTCTTCAACAAAATATTTGTCGACAACTAGCAGATCTGTTGCGGCTTCTTGGGAAAACCTAGGGGCTTTCTTATTGAAAATCATTTGATGCGGGGGAAAAACAACAGAATGACATATCTTATAGAAATGAGGTATATAATGGGATTCCCATATTTGCTTATGACTGAGGTGGATAGGGTAAGGATCCTGTAAGGTCCATTTCCAACCCATGGTCAGAAATGTGGTGCAGAAACAAATGGCGTCCATAATGTAAGCACAAAAATAAAAGGGGAGAAGGTTCTCTTGAGAGGAGGCTCTCTTCTGTCGATACTCAGTAATGATGGTGGCTAGGTTGTCAGATAGGATGGTGGCCCAATTCATGATGTGGGAGTTAATGCAGGCATCAATCAGAGGAATCCATTCTATGGAAAACTTAGAATTATTAGGCAACCCATATAGTCTACATAACATAGCAGTTGCATAGTTATAAGGGTTTGCCAAAGAGGCTATAACATACATACCCGATTTGTCAAATTTGAATTTGTTGTCTAATACTCTCTAGCCTTGAATCAGCTTGAAGGGGTCTGGGTTCTTCTTTGCGAAGCTGGCCATATATGTCTTATCATATATATCCTGAGGATTAGGTATATGATACATTTTCTTCATGTCCTCTGCTCTGAACGATCCTATGAGTTCATTTCTTGAATTCCTGAATTGCCTATCTTGAATGGTGAGGTTTTCGACCACCCATCTAATCATATCCGTGTATGGGAGGATTTTAGCCCTCGCTCCTATCCTATGCAGGAAAGAACAGGCAACGTCCTTGAATTGAAGCCTCGAAGGTCTTGTTGAGTCAGTTGTTTCTCTTGTAACAGTAATCTTGGGACGCTCGTCCTCAAGCCTATTGTAAATGACCTCCCATGCAGTTTCTCCTCCATCAGAGTTGCAGACTGTATCAAAGAATATGGGAGCCATCTCTGTAAATTCGGATTTTTCAACACTCTACTTCTTCTATTCCTGCATCACCTTCCTCAATGACATGTATTTTATAGCTTGCCTGAAATGGACAAGATATATCAACGTAGAAAATATCGAGCAATTAAGATTGAAAGCATTTCTGAAATGACCTCAGATCGTGAGAAAGGTTTAATGAGATACTCAGTGTTAACTACCCATAAATTGGAAAATGACTAACTCTCCTCAGGCCGCTAAATATTTATTATCCTGTCAATTCGTTCGTTTTTGTATTTAAAATGCAATTATTTCACACGCTTACCGCTCTTATTTGCATATCACAATCTTCAAATGAATACAATATAGCGTTGTGCTTACTTATAAGGCGAAATGCGATTGCGATTGTTGCAATATCACATTTCACAACTCGTTAATGGGCATTGTAATGGCATAGCTTAATTACTTGCGAAGTTTGCGAAGTGTGATTTGCAAAATGACAAGGTGCTTATAATCGGGATATTGCAGCGGGAGGTTTGATCGCGCATCACAGTTTTTTAAAGGTGTTTTATGATAGTCACATGAAAAGTGTGATTTGCGATTTGCGATAAGGATTTCATCCTTGGGTTGTTTTGCAAGATTTTTCAAAGCAATTTCTTAGAGTTAGGCTTTATTATGCTAAAAACTAAAAATTTTAAAAAGGGTCCCCATTTATATCTCTAACCTAGCTATTGTTATCCATAAATGGGGGGGTTGTTACATAGTACAACAATTGGCAATTCACTTGGGAGAACCAACTATCTCTGAGTAGTTTTCTAAAATTTCTAAAACTTTCAAAGTAATTAGAGTTATAGGAATAATAATAACATGAGTTATAAAAGTAAACAACATTTCTCTAGAATCGTTATCACTTACATAATCTATTTATTCAACTACTTTACTCTCGTAATGATATGAATACAAATGTTTACATCAGTCAATAATAAGAGTTAAAGTGATATAGCAGGTGTTTTCTACAATTTTGATGTTTACTCATTTATCACATATAGAACCTATGCTGCCAACAGGCATTCATAGCCTCGACAGGGTTATCTTTTAGCCAACAATGATTCATTATCCCATTCGAAGCAATTTTCAAATTTCGAAATGACATCCACTTGCCTTGAATCTCACTTGGATTTTGTCCTTTTTAATATAGTCTTTTCTTTGAGGTTTCTTAAAAGACATCATCTAGGTTTGGTAACCTAATAATGACAACGCCATTCACTGGTTGTAACTAAACTAAACAAGTTGGCTCTTTATGAGACCCCTTCTCTTCTGATCGATGAGATCATTGGCTATTACCCTGTTTTGATATGCACTATTGGTAATATCAGTTTAATTATTTCCCTATGACCATGGTAAACAAGCTCGCAATGAGCTTTATATATTTTAGAATTACACTTTGAAAAAGGAAAATTTTATCAATTGGGGTGAATCATTGGCTCTTTTGAGAGTTTTGGATGATAATGATAGAGTTTTAAGACACTGATCTGCAGAAAGTCCTTACTAGGTTAAAGATTATTTTCTTGACTGATAACAAAACATTCATATTCTAAAAAAAATAAGAGTTTGTTCATAGAATAAATGTTTTCTAGCAAGATCAATATTTTTAAAATAAATGAGGTTTTCTTTGGTACTCAAAAGTTTTAATTGTTTCTTTTAACTTTTACTTACTTATAGAAGCGAAAAATCAGAAATATTACTAAAGATTTTATTTTGAAAATAAAAAAGTAAATACTACTTAAAATTTATTTTCCTGAGAATTTGAAAGGTGATATGATACAAAATTGGAAGAGGATGTCTGCTAAGAAAATTTCTTTTCAAGATTTTCCCATTAACAGGCAAAGAATCCTTATCACTTGATAAGTCTTGTAAAAGAAACGTTTATTGTCCAATTTTCTCAATAATTTGAAAAGGGCCAAGCCATAATCTTTGAAATTTGGTATGCTCACCTTTTTCTTCGTGTGCTTTGTCCCATTTCAAAATCAAATCCCCTACTTCAAAAAAAAATTGACTGGAAGAGGTTGAATCAAAAGAGGCTTTGACTAATTGTTGATGATGGAAGTGGGTTGCTCTAGCCTTTTCTCGTTCTTCTACAAGTTTAGGAATCTGAAACCGTCTAGCTTGGAGAGAAGAAGAAGGGTTTTCATCGATGAATTTCACTAGGGAAAGAGATGGGATTGCTATTTTTGTGGGAAGAACAACTTCTTTTCCATAAACCAAAGTCAAAGGAGAAGAACTGATAGATCTTCTGTGTAATTATGTCTACCCACAGAGAAAATGTCAATGTTTTATGCAACTTATTATGATTTTGGTCAATAGTCCTTTTGATAATTCTAATGAGGTTTTTGTTTCTTGATTCTGCTAATCCATTACCTTGTGGATAATAGTTGGTTGAATATTTTAGTTTAAAACCTTGCTTTAAAGCAAATTCTACCATTGCATTTCTAGAAAAGTAAGATGCATTGTCAAACATTAGAGCTAAGGATAAGCCAAACCTAGTAATTATGTACTGATCAATGAAATCGTAATGTTTAATGTATTGGCTATCCTTAAGGGGATAGCTTCTACCCATTTTGTAAAATAATCAAGAGTTGTAAGGATGAATCTATGCAATTTGGAAGAGTTAGGAACAATCTCACCAATTATGTCTAATCCCCATTGTTCAAATGGTTGTTGGATGTTTACTGGTTGCAAAGAAAATGTCGGCTTCCTTTCTCTTCCAACTGCAGTTTGACAATTCTTACACTTCCTTGCATATTCACGTGCATCCTTAAATATCGTTGGTCAATAGTATCCTGCATGCAAGATTTTGTGAGTTGTGGTATTTCCTCTTAAATGTCCTCCAACTGGTCCATCATGTAATTCCTGCATGGCCTTTTTGGCTTCAGGTTTTTCTGAGCATCTCAGTAATATTGAATCATAATTTCTCCTAAACAATACATCATCAACTAATTGATATTGATTTCATTTCAACCTTAAAGCACGCTTTGTTTTGTAATTAAGGTGCATAGGAGCATATCCGTTCTTTAAGTAAAATTTCAAATCAACATATTGTGATTGTGTATCATTGGGGATTACCTCTGATATTTGTACTTCATTACCTTGATCTTCTTCTAGTGATAACTGGGAAGCTCCTGTTAACATCCTACAAAAACCTTGACCCCTAAAAATTTTAGCCGGTCGGATTTCCACATCATATTCTTGAAGTGCAGTAACCCAATTGGCTCTTTTCTCCCCTACTTCTCTTTGGATTAATAATTGCCTTACTGCAGGGTAGGGTACTATTATCTTTGTATGGGCTTTAAGAAGAAAAGGTCTGAAATGTTTCAAGGTTTTAAAAACAGCAAATTCTTGTTTCTCGACAGCTGAATAATTTAACTCGACACCTTGCAAGTTAGAACTAAAAAAGGAGATAGGTGCTTCGATATTTTCATCATTTAGTTGCGTTAGAACTGCTGCATAAGATGTATCAGATGAAAAAGTATATAATACAAAAGGTTTGAGAAATTCAGGAGTTGTCAGCGAAGGAGCATTAATAATGGCTTTTTTAATCAACTCGAATGACTCCCTTTCATGTTTTCCCCATTTGAAAACTGCGTTTTTTCGTATCATTGTTTGAAGGGGTAAGACAATCTGTGAAAAGTCTGGGACAAATCTTTTTACAAAATTAATTTGGCCTAGGAATGATTGCATGGTCTTTTTGTTATGTGGGAGAGGAATCTTTTCGATCTCTTGGACTCTATCGGGATCAATGTAAATCCCTTTCTTGGATACTATAAACCCAAGGAGTTTGCCTTCTGGTAAAGCAAAATAAGATTTTTTGGGGTTTAAGGAAATGCCATATTTCCTACATCTTTCAAAAATGTGCTTCAGGTCACTTAAATGATTGTTCCTATCCTTAGAAAAGACTATGATGTCATCTAAGTAAATAACAACTGATTTATTAATCAGACCTTTAAAAGCAATATCCATAGCACGTTGAAATGTAGCACCTGCGTTAATGAGTCCAAAGGGCATATTCTGATAGGCATATGTTCCCCACTTGGTTCTGAATGTTGTCTTTAATCTGTCATCTGGATGCACAAGAATTTGATTATATCCTGAGAATCCATCTAGAAAAGACATTAATTCAGAACCTGCAACTGATTGCAATATCTGTTCCATGGTAGGCAAAGGAAAGTTATCTTTTTGACAAGCTTTATTCAGGTTCCTAAAATCGATACAAATCCTAATATCACCGTTCTTTTTCCTTACAGGCACCATATTCGATACCCATTTAGAGTGTCTAACAGGGAAGATTATTTTGGCTTTTAGAAGCTTGTTTAATTCGGATTTGATTTGGCTTTCAAGGTTTGGGTGAATTTTGCGAAGCTTCTATTGAACTGGCTTTTCGTTCGAAGTCATAGGTATGGTATGTTGAATTACAGAGGTATCATAGGTTTTGAGATCTGAGTAATCCTAGGCAAAGACACCTTTGTATGTTTTTAACAACCTAATGAATGATATCCTTTCTTCTAATGATAGGACAAGACCTAGGTTGATATTTTGAGGTTTTTCAATTGACCCTAAGATTACTACTTCAAATCTCAAAGTAGAACTTTGAGGATTGGAGTTAGTAACTTTCTTGAATCTATCCTTTAGGCCATAGAGATCTGCCATCTTAACTACAAACTTCGGGATTGGGTTTAGATTCTGATCATTTTTAATTTGGAGATCATGCTCTTGTTCATCTATGATCTGTTCCTCATAGGACCCCTCTGATGTAAGGAAATTAACTATATCCACATCGTTATTGAATACTCTCCAATTTGTTACATTATTGGGAATAGATGGCCTAAAGATTAACTCTATTGAAAATCTGTCTGGACTGAACTCTTCTGCGAGTATAAGCTTGGATGCCACATTAGCCAGTAAGTCAACACTTGCATTTTGCAGTCTAGGAACTGAAGAAATGTTAAAAGCAGAGAAGTGAGAAGTCAAATTCTGGGCTAATGATTGATAATGTTTGAGGTGCCCAGAGACACAATGAATTGTATTTCTTACCTGCTTCACAATTATTTCAGAATCACCATAGACTTGCAGATATTTTACATTAAGGCCAATGGCTTTGTACAGACCTTGGATCAATCCTTCATATTCAGCAACATTGTTGGTGCACTAAAATTCAAGTCTGTGGGCTAACATGGTTTTCTCTCCTTGTGGATTGATCAAAATTCATCTTTCGCCTGCACCGTCTTCAGATTTGGAACCATCAAAATAGAGAGTCCGAAACAAATAATTAATTGAAATTGCATCTACTAAATTAACACACTTGGAAGCATCTGTTTGTGAAAAAATTTCTATTTGAGACACTACGACATTATCTGGGAAGGGAGACCTCTGAGCATTAAAGGATCCCAAAAATGACTCGGTCGAGTAATTTCCAATGATGTTATTGGTGAAGGCAATAGGTTCATTGCCTCCCTCAAGGTCAGTGGTTGTATATTTCATGAATTTTTCTCAATCTACTCTGATTTGATTTGGTTTACCATTATGTGGCAACCACATATGAGACCAATTAGTTGCGAAGTAACCATGCAACTTTTCAGACCAATCCCTACTTAGGATTAAACCATAAAATTTAGGGATATCAACCACTAAAATATCAATTATTTGGGAAACTTTTGGAATAGAGGAAAGCCTGATTGATATTGATGCTATTTCTCCAAGCACCTCTAATTTTGTCCTATCTAATTGAATTATGTGTACCGAATATTTTTGAGGTGTAATATTCAATTTGGTGAACACGGGTCTTGTCATAATATTTGAAGAGGCTCCTGAATCAACAAGATAGTTATGAACATTCCTGTTGAAAATTTTGTAAGTGAGCAGAAATGGAGGAATATGAGAAATAGGTTTATCACCGATTAGGACTAAATCTGAAGGATCTACTTTGTTCGAAGATGATGGAGGTTTTCCCATATCGTAGGCAGCTTAAGTAACTACAGTGGATGGCGAAGGGGATACAGGAACTTCTTTTAATTCTCTTAACAAAATTTTATGTTGTTGCTTGAGTTTAGTAAGTTCATGCAAAGAAATGTTTTCTGTAGTCTTTTTCATAACTTCGATTATGTTGTATTCCACTGTACCTGAAACTACTAACGTTTTGGAAGCATTTGGAGAATCTAGTGGAATAGGGTCTATCTGACTAGTCTTAGACTTTTTTGTTACTGTTTTCTCCTTTACAGGAGTAGCAGTTTTTTGTTTCTGATTTGTGATAGACGTGTCAGGAGAGTTTTTTCTCCTCATAGTTACTGGCATAGCTTGTGCCTCTTCTTCATTTGGGAGGATGAAATCCCACATTCCATTTAATTCAACTTCTTCTTTCGTTTCGGCTTCCTCTTCGACTAGTGAGTCTTCTTCTGTTTCTTGATCAGACTCAGCATTTGAAATGGTGTTCGGGGGTTGGGATGCAAAAGAAGAATTCCTTTTAAATGAGCGAAAAGGTTTCTTGGGAGAAGAGGATTTTGTGACCTGTTTCTTGATTTCAACCATTTCATTAGACATTGTCTTTAATACTTTCTACAAGCCTTCAAGATCAAAAGGGTCTTTTGAAACTTTCTTTTTAGAATCATCCTTAAACGTTACTTTCTTTGACTTCCTCTCATCTATTTGTGATCTCTTTTCTAAAGCTATAATCCTTCTTTCTACAGACATGGCTTCTTTCATGTTTTCTACAAGGGTAGCCTTATTGGCTCTATCTATCAGAAAATTGCAATATTAGAGGGAAGAGACAATATGTACCATTCTATTTGTACATCTACAGCAGGTTTTGAGGCAGCTGGGATTTTATTTAGTAATTTGTTAAATCTAGAGTTGAAGTCTTTGATCCTTTCATCTGAGTTAGCTTTTAAATTAGAAAGATCATTGATAAAAGATGTTATGGTCCTATCATCACCAAATTTTGCAAGAAATACTTCTTGAAAAGTATCCTAGTTCCTAATTGATCCTACTGGAAGGGAAAAATACCAAGATCCAGCAGATCCTTGGAAGGTATAAGGGAACAGTCTGATTACAACATCTTCATGTGCAACTCCATTAGGATTCATGGACAACATGAAATTTGTTATGAAACCAGCTCAAGAAAAGATAGAAAAGATAGATCAACGCCTTAGAATTCAGCCTCTTCGAGGGGGAAACCTCCTTTACATTACATAAATGAACAATTATTGGATGATACAAATGAAAAGACCTCCTTTCTATATATAGGAGTCTAAGGGGTCATAACATAATCAGAGCCGACATAATAATAATAATAATGTAAGGGCATAATAATAACAATAGTGGGCTTCTATGGGGCACAATACTAACAATATGGGCACTAAATGGGTACATCGATATAATAAGTGGGTTGTACTAATAATAGTAAGGGGTTACACTAGTAGTATAGGGGCCTAACATGCCCCTCTCCTTCAAAAAGCGTTGTCCTCAACGCTTGAGTAGTTCTTGATGCTTCTGTATAAAATTCTTGTCCTCCCATGTGGAATATCCAGCGGGTAAGTTCTTCCACTTGATGAGATACTATGAAATTGATCGATTTCGTAGCTATTGGGTTCTTGTTTCTGTGACTGCTCCAGGTTCCAATATGATTTTTCCTTCCTCTTCAATTTCTGGCAATATTGTTTGAATTGAGATCTTTTGCAACTTTTCAATAAGTGGCCATACTTCTTCGTCCTTCTTCCATTCATCCCTTGCTTCGTTTATCCAATCTGTTTGGATAATATAAATAGTACAAAACAATGCTTCCACATCATCATCCTTGAAGAGTCTTCCCATTCGATAAGGTCGCCATTTTTTAAGTGCATGTAGTATTGCCAACATTTCCTTCTCATAAATAGCTTGCTTGAGATGTAGCAATAAAAATACCCAATCACCTACATCAAAACATTTTTCACTACAATGTTGATCTACCTGTTGTTTTGTTTGATTTTGCACCGAAGTGGCGTTATCCTTTAAAAGTTGGAGAACTTGTTGTTGATGCTCGATGTGATCTTTCACTGCTTGAACCTTTTTCTTCTTGATATGTCCTTCTATCTCTAGAGTTTGAGGAGTGGTAATTTCTTCCAATCCTTTACAAGATATGGTCGGATTCATTTCTTGATGCTCGATGTGATCTTTCACTTCTTGAACATTTTTCTTCTTGATATGTCCTTCTATCTTGATAGTTTGAGGAGTGGTAATTTCGAACAATGAATTACAAGGTATGGTTGGATTCATTTCTTCTTTCTCGATGTGATATTTCACTTCTTGCACCTTTTTATTCTTGATATGTCCTTCTATCTTGAGAGTTTGAGGAGTGGTAATTCTTGCCAATGCTTTACAAGATATGGTCTGATTCATTTCTTCTTTCTCTGGGGTGGGGTCCTGGCGTATATCTTCTTCTTTTGATGTTTCTTGATCCTTTTCTTCCTCCTCTTCATATTCTATGTAAAATAATTTCTTCTCAGCACACTTATGACCTTTAGTGCATTTGCTATCACAATTGTAACAAAGCCCTTTTTCTCTTTTTTCTTCCAATTGTTGTGGTGTAACCCTTGTAGGTTGTGGAAGGCTAGGAGAAACAACACTTCCATCTTTATAGTTGTGAGGGGTACGCTTCCTGCTTTCCATAATTTTGCTTTCCACTATGTCACAAATCCCTTTTACTCTTTCCAATTGTTGTGGTGTTGCTCTAAAGAAGGTGGTTCTCTTTTTATCCTCATAATGTGCTATCATTTCCTCTGTGAAAATTGACCACGTAACAAGTTGTTTACGAGAACAAAGCCCTTTGTACCATAAAAATTGATCTGGTTCTAAACATGAAGATGCAATACATACCTTTTGTAACAGTTGTACACCATGTAGATCAAAATATTGCTCCATCTGAAGTATCCAATTTACCGGATCCTTGCCATCAAACTTCCTCATCTTGCTTTTTCTTGATTTTAGGAGCTCGACCTTGAAACGATTGTAGCTTTGTACTTTCATATCTTTAAGTTCTGAAATTGCGACCTATAGTAGCCCTATGTGTCCTCTTTCCAATGCCACCATTCTTATCCAAATTGGATTCTCTAAGGAAGAGTTATGCACAATCTCCCAAGATGACCTGATTATAGACCTTTCCAGAAGAGCGAACTTGTATGAAGTGCCACATGTCACTGTTTCGACCTTTGGATCTGAAAAATGCATACAAGAAACTACAGTCCGTCCTCTTTGTGTACCTTCTTACGAAATTTCAATCCAATCCCCAGAGAGAAAGTTATGATGATTTTCCCCAGGTCACCTGTTTTGAATGTAATTCAGGAGTCTGCAAAAAGACCAACTTCCTCAGATCATATCTCCTCAAATATCGCGTGAAAAGCTCTGAAATTCGGACCCAAGGTTTAGCACGATTCTTTCTCAAATGGGGTTTTTTTGCGACTTTTGAAACGTCACAGAAAAAAGGTTATAGCGAAAATTCCACGATGACCTGTTTGGAGCAGCGAAACCCTAGAATCCACAGCTCTGATACCAAATGTTATGAAACCAGCTCAAGAAAAGATAGAAAATATAGATCAACGCCTTAGAATTTAGCCTCTTCGAGGGGGAAACCTCCTTTACATTACATAAATGAACAATTATTGGATGATACAAATGAAAAGACCTCCTTTCTATATATAGGAGTCTAAGGGGTCATAACATAATCAGAGCCGACATAATAATAATAATGTAAGGACATAATAATAACAATAGTGGGCTTCTATGGGGCACAATACTAACAATATGGGCACTAAATGGGTACATTGATATAATAAGTGGGTTGTACTAATAACAATAAGGGGTTACACTAGTAGTCTAGGGGCCTAACAAAATTATTTAGATGTTCTTCCGCTGGAAGACCATCGTCAGGATTGTACTTGGTTAGCCATTTTTTTGGGTTTGTTGGGAGTGCATTTGGATTTACAGCCAGGACAGCACCAAGGTTTGTCCAAGGTTGAGTGGGTTGATTAGCCATAACTTGAGTTGGAGACTGAAAAGATGGGAAGGTCGGTCCAGAAGTAGGTATAGATGGTGAAAAACTTACTACTGGGTTAGTACTACTAGTGGTAGTACTAATTGAAGAAGTGGATAGTTGAGAAGTTGTGGATTGAGTAGAAGTGAATGGGGAAGTGAATGGATGGAAAGGTGATGTGATCTCGCTGGTATCTGATTCAGACCTTGGTGAGGTAACTTTCCTACATCGTGGAGGGATGGGGAACTCAAAAGGGGTTACTCCAAGCCTTTCACTTTGCAATCTAGTTAATACACCAGTTTGTTGTAATAAGGAGGTAACACTTTCATCAGAAACTTCAGGCCTTTGTGGCTTCTCAGCAGAAATGGATATCTGTTCCAATTTCTGTATCAAAGAATGAACTTCAGGAGACTCAGGAGTGTAATCTGGGGAAATTGATTGTCTTACTACTTCAAGAGACGAGGGAGATGTTTCTATTACTTCATATTTCAAATCAGGAGATTTTGAACGAGATCTAGAAGGTGTAGAAGTTGCGGAGGGGTTTTGACTCTTATGAATGTTTTTCGATTGATCTTTAGGTTTATATGCCATTCATAGTCAGATGGCCCTCCTTCTAGCGCCAAAATGTTGGGGCCTCAAAAATCGCTGCGACAACATGGGGGATAACCACCCGGTCCGGACCTTAAGACAACTCCTTTTTCGTTTAAAGTGGTGGCTCCGACTGGGGATAATGGGACAAGTTTCCCATTGTGGGTTTTAATATGAGAGTGGGTGGTTCATGAGTGCTTGCAAATAGAATAATGATAATCTAAATGACCTATTATATCATGCAAATCTTCTAACTAATCTTATTCTAATATAAACCCAGGTATTTCTGTGTGGTATGCGATCTACATAGATATCTGCTTAACATGTGATAATAAAGATTAATCATGCATAAACAGAGATGATAACGTATAAGATAATTTCTTTGAATAAATATTTAGTCAAAGAAATTTATAAAATATATTGCATATATGATGAATTCTGTATATGAAAATTAACCACTTCAGTTAGGCATCATACAATAGTGCAATTAACGCTTAACAAAAAGAATAAATCTCACACACAATTCATGAAAGTAAAGTGTTGTCACTAATTAAAAGAAAATAGAAACAATCATACAAGATAATAGTACCATATGTGTGAAGTTCTGCTCATCTAACAAATGACATAGATCAACTCCTTTCTTCAAATCAAATTATCTCTTAAGAACACAATAGTGCATCAACAAAGGAAAGTAGTCTGATATCTAAAAGAAATGATCATGTTCCATAATTCCACCAAAGCATTCACAAACTTACAAAAGTGCATTCTTTGCAAATGTTTTTGGTAAAATTCTGGACCCCTCTCTAAATGCATGAGAGGGGTATAAATACTATTCTAACTAATGTGCAAAAATTAGTTATAGAAAAATTGAGGAGGTTTCAAACAACCTTCCTCCTAACTAGTTAACTAACTCTAAAAATAAACAGTGGCTTGATGAGCATAACTAAGATGATGACTTGCTATCTGCCAGCTTGTCCTTCAAATCACAAATATCGGTCATTGGTTTGATTTGAGGAGGTGCGCAAAATTTGTCCTGAGTTGTCCTGTAAAAATCGTATCGGTGAGAGGTGGCAACATCCACTGAGTCGAATGAAGTGAACATTTGAGGGTCATGATCTGGCTGTGCGGTTTTACGACGTATTTCCAATACGACTCCCAAATGTTCTTAGTCAATTTTGCGATTGCCACCCTTTGAGTCTCCGCCTTTAACTGCCAGCTTTTATGCAAAGCACCCAAATCGAGCATTTCCTTCAGACTTCCTTCCTTTAGCATGTTGGTGACAAACAAAGTGTGGTTCACGGCCTTGATTATATTCTTTGATACCGCAGATTCCCTCACCACCGCTAGCTCAACTTGCTTGATTCTTGCGTGCCAGTCTGTGAAAAGAATGTCTTTCTAATTCTCCTCAATTTCAAAAAGATTGGCCTTCCTTTCGTCTTTTGTTTCCTACCATTCGATGAACTCTGAGGTTCTGGTGTTAAGATTAGTAAACTTGGTTCTCTAATCAATCGTCGTATCTGTCAGTCGGTCACTAATGATCAGATAAGGAGTAATGTGTGTTACACTAAAAAATGTCACCATGGCTATTTACAGTTAGTATGGCTCTATCAACAGTCATGCTATCCTCCTGGGCAAGTCTTATGCCTCTGCTCTCCATGTCAAACTCCAAAAAGAGAGAAAGTCTTTATAAATGTATTTATCTCTGGGTACGCAGGTTCTCTCAACCTTACCTGCGGGTACGCACCCAATGTTCACAAAAGCTGCGTACTTGTACGCTCTGTATGTAAAGGGGCAGGTGCGTCCCCCTGTAAAGGTCAAAATGCGCAAGTTTCATCTTTAAAAAGTTACTTGTGGTCATTTCTAGAGCATTCTAGAAGGTTGTTCGACGTGTATTGAGCGCCTCCAAATGGTTCATGTACCCCTACCAAAGAGGAACTTATCCCATCAATGAGGGAGATATCCCATCCAAAGAGGGGATTATCCCATTGATGGTGGACCTGAATAACTTCCTCTAGACCACTATAAATACAGGCATTGGGCCAGAAGGAGGGGAGGTTGGAAGCTAAACATTTCTAAGGGTAGATGTTGCTGGAATTAGGACTCCCATTTAGAAGCTTGTGAGGAGAGATTGCCATCTTTGCTTGTTCTATTTGGAAGTGGGTGAGCTTTGTCAAAGTAAAGGAGAACTCTTGATGGACCCTGGGAGGGACTTGCACAACACCAAGGCTCAGGTTGTATTTGTTCCTTTTGTTTCCTATTAATGCAAATGAGTCCATTCTTCTCAATAACTTGTTATTTATGAGTTGTTTTACGTACTCCTTGGTCTATGTGTTAAATATGTTTTATTCTATGAGATTATCAAGTGCTATTTAATCGTTTGATTGTTAGTGGATGCAGGTTTCAAAGTGAAGGAGGAGCTCATCCGGATCAGTGAGGCTGGACTGCTACAACAGTGTTGGATTACAGGTAGGATCTAAACACTTGATTTCTTATATAGTAAATGCATGTTTAGAGAAGGATTGCTCTTGTTTGTCTTGTTTGTCACTAGAGAGTCTTAGGCTCCTAGGGAGGTTGGTTGTGTCCGCACTATCGACTCGACACTCTTTCGCGTGATGTCTTTCCCTCACAATGGCAGTATTGTGACTGTAGACCAGCTTTCGTTCCCTAGTCTTGTTTCAACTACCAATAATATGACACCCCTAAATGTTCCTGATTCTAAAGTGGTATCTACCCTGCCACGGGTTAATTATGTGGCAACTGGTCCCATGTTTTCAGTTACCGATGTAAGTGAGCCTCTCACTGTTGATTTAGATCCGGTAATTGACATGGAAAACTCTATGGGATTATTTGAACATGATGTTCTTATCCCTTTTGAGTCCCTTGACATGTATTCCTTCCAGAGAAGTGTTCTTCCTTCTGATGAAGACCTTTTGGAAGCCATGATCAAGGTGTGTCCATTGACATGTCTTTCTTCCAGTTGGAAGCCATGATCAGTGTGTGTGAGGATAGTTTCTTCTAGTCTCAACCTCATTAAAAAATGAAACTGGAAGTCATGAGCATAGTTCCTTGTCTTGTGTCAAGCTCATTAAAAAATGAAACAAGGAGTTGTGAGGAAAGTTCCTTTTACTGTGTCAACCTCATTAAAAAATGAATCAGTGTGTGTGAGGAAAGTTCCTTTTACTGAGTCAACCTCGTTAAAAAATGAATCAGTGTGTACGAGGAAAGTTCCTTTTACTGTGTCAACCTCGTTAAAAAATGAATCAGTTGGTCAGAGGATAGTTCTTTTTACTGAGTCAACCTCATTAAAAAATGAATCAGGGACGAGGATAGTTTTTTCCTGTATCAACCTCGTTAAAAAATGAAACAGGTTAGTATGAGGATAGTTCTTTTACTGAGTCAACCTCATTAAAAAATGAATCAGGTAGATTTTAGGATATGTAGGTAGATTGTAGAAAGTAGGGTTTTGAGGATAGTTCTTGTTACTGAGTTAACCTCATTAAAAAATGAATCAGGTATGAGGATAGTTCTTTTCTTGTGTCAACCTCCTTAAAAATGAAACAACTCCCTTTTCGAGGTAAATATTGAAAGTAAACCTTCATTCCTTTCATCCATCTGGTTGAATGCAATGAAGCCTGGGGGGCATGTACCTCGCTTTGCATCATTATCCTGGGGGCATGCGAACTTTTTGAGCATAGTTCCTTGTCTTGTGTCAAGCTCGTTTAAAAAATGAAACAAGGGTAGGTTAAGTAGGTAGATTGTAGAGAGTAGTCATGAGCATAGTTCCTTGTCTTGTGTCAAGCTCATTAAAAAATGAATCAAGGATTTTAGAGCATAGTTCCTTGTCTTGTGTCAAGCTCGTTAAAAAATGAATCAAGGTTTTTAGAGTAGAGTTTTTGTTAGGTAGATTGTAGAGAGTAGTTATGAGCATAGTTCCTTATCTTGTGTCAAGCTCGTTTAAAAAATGAAACAAGGGTTTTGAGGATAGTTCTTTTCCTGTGTCAACCTCACTAAAAAATGAAACAACTCCCACAAGTCTTTCCAAGATCTTGAAAGTAAAGCTTCATTCCATCCACCTCTTTGAATGCAATGAAGCTTGGGGGGCATGTACCTCGTTTTGCGTCATTATGCTGGGGGCATGTAAACTTATAACAAGCATAGTTTTTCGTTTCAAGCTTGCGTAAACATGAAACCGAATCCGAGCATAGTTCTTTTCCTGTGTCAAGCTCGTTAAAAAATGAAACAAATCCTCCTCTACTTGAGTCGAGAGATTGACTAGATCTCATAAATGTTAAGTTGTATATTTAGGTTAGTTATTTTAGTTTTTGCATAATTTTCTTACAGTTTTAGGTCGAGTCTTTCAAACGATCTCGTTCATGAACCTTCATTCCATCCAGCTTGTACTTAGTTGAATGAAATGAAGCTGGGGGGCATGCGCTCTAGCAGTTACGCTTAGGGGGCATCAAGCACAGTTTTCTCTCTATTTCAAGCTTGTGTAAAAATGAAACTACTTTGAAGCATAGTTTTTCCCTGTTTCAAGCTTTTGTAAAAATGAAACCTATTTCGAGTCAATTTCAGTTATTTTCAAGACTCGTTAAACTCATGAAAATGCCGAGTTCTTTCCGTCTTTTCCTGCTCGTAAATTAAATTGAAAGTCGGCCATATGAGTACATTTTTATCATTTTTTCGAACTCGTTAAAACTTACGAAAAAGTGAAACCTTAGAGTCATCTTTTAAGCCCTTTTCTGACTCCTAAAACATGAAAAGATTGCCGAGCGTTTCTTTTACACTTGTTAAAACGGAATTAAAAGATGGTCCCCTTATAGCCCTTTTCTGACCGTAAAAACAGGAAAAGATTGCCGGATTTTTGTCGTTTCAAATTCGATACTGGAAATAAAACGATGTGTCCTTGATCGCTTTTTACTTTTCAGGGAAAAGACACTAATCATGAAAGTACTCCTTGGTCGTAAAAGATCAAGCGGTTCCCCCAGGTATTATTTTATACTTTTTCGGGCTTGAGGGACACAAATTTACGAAAAAGTTCAACCTGGAGTCTTCTTAAGTTTTTCAGACTCTCTAAAATTGAAAAACGCCGAGTTTCTCCTATACTGGACTCGTTAAAATTTCACAGTAAAGGACCTGTTCAATTACAAACAGGAACGAACCACTCCTTCCTAGGGTTCGAATAAAAACTAGGTTGGACTCATCCGAAGGATGAGCTTATAATCAAGCATATGTTATCCTCCTCAAGCTTGTTAAAAATAAAGAGGTACTTGCCAGAAATGGTGGGGGAAAAGAGAGAAGAATGAGCCTATTTGTTATCTTTTGTCTCAGAAGAAACTTTATTACCACTCTTGAACACGACACTTTTCATTCACCTGGGTTGGGAAATCTTTTACCTCACAGTTGATCAAACCACTTTGAAAGTCTTCAGCCGGGTTCCGGGGATTAACTTTGAGTCGTTTATCACCAAACCATCTGTCGTGTCGTTATGTGTTCAAGAGGTCTGCAAGCAAAACTTTCATCTGCAAAATACTTGTCATCCATTTGACCATCTCTGAGTCAGTCCTTACAGCAACATTTCTTCAACTTGAACAATGATTTCGTGTTGTGGGCTTGCCTGCGACGGGTCGCTTTCTATCGACATCAACACATTATCTAGAGAGATGACTTAGAAATCGTCAGTACCTTGAAGTCTGCATGCATCAATGGCAGGTTTCTCGCCTTTGACGTCAGTTTACATCATTGACTTTCGATCTAAGGATTCCGTGAAATGTTCGACATCAACTCATTCATTCACATCTCATGGATTGTACTGGGTACTTTGAGAACCATTGACATTACGGGTGGTCTCTCTCACACTTGTTAACAGTTTACATCATCGACTGGTAATCAAGTGGTTTCTACCATGTTCGACATCAACTCATTTATTCGCATGGTTAGAATCGTACCAATTCGAGAAGCGGAAATGAAGACCCTAGATCTAGTTTCCACCATCCAAGCTGCAAGGAGTTTTGTATTCATTGTCTAAGTAGACTAATCATAAACAGATGGCTGCGTCCATACTGTGTCTACAAAAGTCTATGATTATGATGTACTGCAAGATCATTCCTGTATCAGAGTAGTTAGTCTGTTAGTTAAAGTTTTGATCTGAGTATGGGAATGCCTACCTCAGTGATGATATAATCTTATACATGTATTTTGTGTTGAAAATTGCAGGTTCTGACCAGGCTCTCCGCGAGATAATCCTTGAAATGATAAAGCACTTCACCCTTCCTAGATAATACAAAACCCTAATCTATTACAGGCTTCGCACTTTAGGGGGCAATCTGTTACACTAAAAAATGTCACCATGGCTATTTACAGTTAGTATGGCTCTATCAACAGTCATGCTATCCTCTTGGGCAAGTCTTATGCCTCTGCTCTCCATGTCAAACTCCAAAAAGAGAGAAAGTCTTTATAAATGTATTTATCTCTGGGTACGCAGGTTCTCTCAACCTTACCTGCGGGTACGCACCCAATGTTCACAAAAGCTGCGTACTTGTACGCTCTGTATGTAAAGGGGCAGGTGCGTCCCCCTGTAAAGGTCAAAATGCGCAAGTTTCATCTTTAAAAAGTTACTTGTGGTCATTTCTAGAGCATTCTAGAAGGTTGTTCGACGTGTATTGAGCGCCTCCAAATGGTTCATGTACCCCTACCAAAGAGGAACTTATCCCATCAATGAGGGAGCTATCCCATCCAAAGAGGGGATTATCCCATTGATGGTGGACCTGAATAACTTCCTCTAGACCACTATAAATACAGGCATTGGGCCAGAAGGAGGGGAGGTTGGAAGCTAAACATTTCTAAGGGTAGATGTTGCTGGAATTAGGACTCCCATTTAGAAGCTTGTGAGGAGAGATTGCCATCTTTGCTTGTTCTATTTGGAAGTGGGTGAGCTTTGTCAAAGTAAAGGAGAACTCTTGATGGACCCTGGGAGGGACTTGCACAACACCAAGGCTCAGGTTGTATTTGTTCCTTTTGTTTCCTATTAATGCAAATGAGTCCATTCTTCTCAATAACTTGTTATTTATGAGTTGTTTTACGTACTCCTTGGTCTATGTGTTAAATATGTTTTATTCTATGAGATTATCAAGTGCTATTTAATCGTTTGATTGTTAGTGGATGCAGGTTTCAAAGTGAAGGAGGAGCTCATCCGGATCAGTGAGGCTGGACTGCTACAACAGTGTTGGATTACAGGTAGGATCTAAACACTTGATTTCTTATATAGTAAATGCATGTTTAGAGAAGGATTGCTCTTGTTTGTCACTAGAGAGTCTTAGGCTCCTAGGGAGGTTGGTTGTGTCCGCACTATCGACTCTTTCCGCCTGACAATGTGTGACATATTTTGGCAGAAATGGTCTTGTTGTTTCATTAGGAGGGAATTCAGTTCCAGAGCCTCTTTAACGAACTCCTCAGTAGTGGGAACGTCCTTATATCTTTCCATGGCTTGTTGTAATTCTTGGAGTTGCATGTCTTTAGCCGATATATTGGCTTCGTGGCTTATTTTCAGGACCTCCATGCTCTGTTGCAATTCAGCGAGCTGCTCGGTTGCTTGTTTGTTCACATTTGCTTTCTCTGCTTTGAGCTGTTGCTCAAGCTGTGCAATTCTCTCCTCCTTTTCTCTCAACAAAGTAGAGACTTCAGTGGCTTTGTCCATAGTGGCCATTGCATATGCTCCCGTGAACTGTGACAATCTAGTCAAGTTCTCAGCTGGGTTGAAAGGAATGTCCCTCCAAACTATGTCCATGGGCTCGTTTCCAGGTGGGAGCTCGGGTGTTTCTACCCTTTTCCTTTTTCTCTGTCTTCTTAATACTTCCTTGTGGCAAGGGATATAGAACACATCAAGTGATGGGATTTCGGTCACTTTCAAGACGAACTCTGATGTAAGCAGAGTAGGGATAATCTCATTTTGATGGGATGCTGTCGCTTGCTCATCCATAGGTTTAGACTGCTCATCCATGGGTTTGGGATGTTCATTCATAGACTTGGACTCTATATTCTCCTGAATATGTAGAGGAGTTGGACACTCCATTGCCTCTTGGGTATCTGTCGTTTTGGGAGTGTCTTGTAGTTTCTGATTAAATTGATCCCACTCATGTTCCAAACTGCTACCTTTGACCTCTGAACTGATTACTTTAGGTGGGGTGCTCAGAACCTGTTTCTTAGCTAACTTTCTTCTAGACTCTGTTGTATTATCTGTCTCTTGGGCATTCCCTGTATTTGGTGTTTTCTCAGTATTCACCTATTACACTGTGTGAGAACTAGGTCCTTCATTGTTAAGAGTCACACTCGTTGCAAGCTTATATTCAATTTTCAACAAGTGTAGTGGGATTACTGCGAGCCTTTCATTCTTGAATTCCTGAAATCTTTCAAAATTTTCAGGACTTAGGTTCGCTTTATCCCATTCGAACGCTTGTTCGAAGGACTTGGCTAACTATAACAGGTCTTCAAAATCATTATCCTTAGGGTTGTATGGCTTGAGCTTTACCATAGTAGTGATGTTATTTTCTACCTTGTCTGGATCGAATTACCTTTTCATAAATGTATGAAGCCTGAGGTCTTCCATGTTTGTTGACTCCTTAATGGCATGATTATAATTTTCTAAAGCAAAAGCACTTGACAGGAAAAGAGGGCCATATTAACTTCTTGTTTTCTTTGAGGACTTTAGTTAGGCCTTTTCCTACAGTTTGGTAAGTGATTTCCCTTGCTAAAAATTTATCAGAAACATATAAAGGTAGGACATGTGGGTCAGTTGTGCTACCAAAAACCCTAATGTAGGTGAACCATTCTTCAATAAAATATTTTTCGACAGCTAGAAGGTCTCTTGCGGCTTCTTGGGAAAACCTGGGGTCTTTCTTATTGAAAATCATTTGATGCAAGGGAAAAACAACAGAATGACATATCTTATAGAAATGAGATATATAATGGGATTACCATATTTGCTTATGACTGAGGTGGATGGGGTAAGGATCCTGTAAGGTCCATTTCCAACCCATGGTCGGAAATGTGGTGCAGAAACAAATGGCGTCCATAATGTAGGCACAAAAATAAAAGGGGCTCTCTTCTGTCGATACTCGGTAATGATGGTGGCTAGGTTGTCAGATAGGATGGTGGCCCAATTCATGATGTGGGAGTTAACACATGCATCAATCAGAGGAATCCATTCTATGGAAAACTTAGAATTATTAGGCAACCCATATAGTTTACATAACATAGCAGCTACATAGTTATAAGGGTTTGCCAAAGAGGCTATAACATACATACCCGATTTGTCAAATTTGAATTTGTTATCTAATACTCTCTAGCCTTGAATCAGCTTGAAGGGGTCTGGGTTCTTCTTTACGAAGCTGGCCATATATGTCTTATCATATATATCTTGAGAATCAGGTATATGATACATTTTATTCATGTCCTCTGCTCTGAACGATCCTATGAGCTTGTTTCTTGAATTCCTGAATTGCCTATCTTGAATGGTGAGGTTTTCGACCACCCATCTAATCATATCCGTGTATGGGAGGATTTTATCCCTCACTCCTATCCTATGCAGGAAATAATAGGCAGTGTCCTTGAATTGAAGCCCCAAAGGTCTTGTTGAGTTAGTTGTTGATCTTGTAACAGTAATCTTGGGATGCCCGTCCTCAAGCCTATTGTAAATAACCTCCCATGCAGTTGCTCCTCCATCAGAGCTGCAGACTATGTCAGAGAATATGTGAGCCATCTTTGTAAATTTGGATTCTGCAACACTCTGCTTCTTTTGTTTCTACCACACCTTCCTCAATGACATGTATCTTGTAGCTTTCCTGACATGGACAAGATATATCAACGCAGACAATATCGGGAAATTAAGATTGAAAGCATTTCTGAAATTACCTCGGATTGTGAGAAAGGTTTAATGAGATAATCAATGTTAACTGCCCATAACTTGGAAAATGACTAACTCTCCTTGGGCCGCTAAATATTTATTATCCTGTCAATTCATTCGTTTTTTTATTTAAAACGCAATTACACACTTACCACTCTTATTCGCATATCGCAATCTTCAAATGAATACAATATAGTGTTGTTCTTACTTATAAGGAAAAATGCGATTGCGATTGTCACAATATCGCATTTCGCAACTTGTTAATGGGAATTGTAATGACATAGCTTAATTACTTGCGAGGTTTGTGAAGTGTGATTTGCGAAATGACAAGTTGCTTATAATCAGGATATCGCTATGGGAGGTTTGATCACACATCGCAGTTTTTTAAAGGTGTTTTATGATAGTCACATGAAAAGTGAAATTTGCGATTTGCGATAAGGATTTCATCTTTGGGTTGTTTTGCAAGATTTTTCAAAGAAATTTCTTAGAGTTAGGCTTTATTATGCTAAAAACTAAAAATTTTAGAAAGGTTCCCCGTTTATATCTCTAACCTAACTATTGTTATCCATAAATGGGGGGGTTCTTACATAGTACAACACAACCACACATCATGACCTCATGCATGAAAACTATCACCATGTCGATGTATGCATAAAAATATATAAACACTGACATGCATAAATAATGCATAACCAATCATTCACTCATGATGATACAATCCTCGTCAACACCATCAACTTTCACATGGTGACACAAAAAATGACCATGAGCAACACCATGTGTATGAAAAAAGTGCATACACCATAAGTATAAGGAACACATATGTAACTGACATGAATGCATGACCAACACACTGGCCATCCAATCCAAGGGTTGAACCATGCTCTGATACCACTCTGTAACACCCTCCTCTCACATTTACCCAAGCTAACTAGTTCACCCGGGTAAACATGTGACGAGAGAACACTATGATGTGATTCCATTCCCCATGTACATTTAAGGAAGCGGAACCGATAGAACTAAACCAAATTGGCCTTCCACACATGCTACAGGAACCTCTAGGAGCAAACAAACCCTTCTAGTTAACCAAACCCTAAGGAAACTTAAATTTTCATTGACCTAACACCCTCGTCGCTCCCTTAACAAGGCAATAGTGTGAATGGAGGTTTCCAGTAACTCCCACAACAAGGGAAAGCCCACGACTGAAAATGTTTTTAAGTAGTTATGTGTCAGTGATTCTGAATTATGTGCCACGTTTTCAGGGCTAAGACTCAGGCCACTTCCCAGAACTCCATGAGAACTTCAAAAATGATAAATAACACTAATACAAAGGTACTAATGCAAACATTTGATTAATGACTTGATGGGATGCCTACTAGCCATGACAGGAATTTCATCAAACATGTCACACAAATGTAATCTATAGGTCATAACAACATTTCTGAGCATAGTGATCTCATACTTATCTGAGAATCTCTAAGAAGTATTGATGCCTTATCACATTAGTTGTATTATCACCTATTAGGTCATATATTCATTGTTCATTCATTTACAATTCAAAACATGATGAGAGTCATACATTATCACTACCATAAGCCATTCTCATAACCATCATATAAATCACATAAATAACAAGGGTATGACAACCATATAAACCTCATAACACAAATGCATTTACCCATCAAATACAAGAGGAAAAGAGCTCCTATTAACATATGAAAAATTCAACTAGGTATGGGACTTCCACGTACCACTTGACCATAGGCTAGGATGAACCAAATCTCTCTTTCAACCAGTCACCCTCGTGTCATATTCCAAGCATGAATGTGGGATCTCATGAATCAAAAAAAAACTAGGGCTTCTAGAGGCCAATATGCCTCAACCCTCAACTAGTGATTCCACCTCATGGTCAAACATCACTAACCATCACCAGATTGGTCTCCCCCCAAGTGTTAGGGCTCCAAAGTGTTTGTTCCAACTAGGGCTTCCAGGACTAGTAACTCAACCCACAATTGTTTTCAGGCATCCAGAGTGTTTGTCCAACTAGGGCTTCCAGGACTAGTAACTCAACCTACCAAGGAATTCCATAGAATTTGTCCAACCAAGGCTTCTAGGACTAGTAATTAAACCCAAGTTGTTACAAGGCTTCCAGAGCGTTTGTCCAACCAAGGCTTCCAGGAACTAGTAACTCAACCCACAACCAAAGGAACGTGAAAACCAACCAGAAAACAAAAGGAAACATACCCACAACACCATGGCAATCTAGGAAATGAAAAGGTTAGGCAAATCCACTATCTCTAGGAAATCCTCCATGCCAATGATATACCATAACCAAGAAACCACATGCATGTGCCACGCATGCCAAAACTAGAAAGGAAATCATACATGGAACTAAGTACCTACAAGAAAAATCCATTGTAGTTGTTGATCCCAATGACCTCTTGCAATTTCCTTCTCTTATTTTCCTTCTTCCTCCAAAATCCCAAGTATGCCACACTCCTCCAAGAGTGCTCCAAGAAAACTCTAAGTGTCCAAGAGTATGAGAGAGAGATAGAATAGAATGAGAGTTCCAAAACTAAACTAACAAAAGTTTGTTAATTGATCCTCATAAGCATTTTTATTAATGAGGCCTCTATTTTCTTCATTTTCCATTATTTTCCTTCAATTTCCTCCGCACTTGCAACTTGTGACCTTTCACCTCCATTTTCTCATGTTTTCCATTATTTTCATAAATAAATTTCCAATAAATGTCTCATGCCTTTCCAAAGCCTTTGACATTTCCTTTGCCAATTTCCATAACCATTAATTAATCACAAGTGATCCTCATCACTATGCTTTTGCCCAACATTAAGCTTGGAATACGTTTCCCATGACCTTGGTTAATATTTTTCATTTATTAAGTTTATTACATAGATTTTTTACCAGAGTTGTTACAGTTGATTCACAGTCATCTATCAGTTAGCAGAGATGATGAAGAGCCTTGTTACACATTCATTCTAGACAAAACACATATCGTTGAATTGTCCAAATCCAAAAGTCCTTCAAAAGAAAGAAGCATTAAGCAAGATATCAACATGAAAATTGAAAGTGTTATGCTACTTGATTGGGTCAGTACTTGTTTAGTAAAAAATCAGAAAATAATGAAGCGAATTTCCAAAGAAGCTTATAGTTTCAATGATCGCCTGTCACTTTTCAAGATGCAAACTATAGAAAGGACAATAAAACATTGAAAATTGAAAAAGTAAAGGTGCATAGTAAAAAAAATATTGATAAAGTAGAAACGAATGTTGATGTGTTTGGAATCACGATGAGAAAACTCACGAGATTCCATCAAGCTACGGGTAACACACTTGCAGTGTCAATGGAGAAATAATAAGTAGAGAACCTGGTACCAAAAGCAAGAATAGTAGAGCTAGAAAATGCTCTAAATTTGGGTCCTTTGTTGATGACTCCACGCGTAATACGAAACTACCATCTGCAATTTCCATTGCTAACACATCCCATGGATCTAATAAAGCCTTGAAACTTGTTAATGCAGTCAAATCTCATATTATCACTAATATATCCCAAAGACTAGAAATCATTGAACATGCATTAAAAGCAATTTCTTTTCTGCTACGTTTAGCACAAGAAATCAACACATTTGTTAATTTGGTTAAAGTAATGTTAACAAAGACAAGAATTTTGTTAACAATGACTTAGTTACTTTTAGTTGAAGGCTTGAATTGTTGTCTTATCTATAAAAAAAAAATAGAGAACTACCAAATGCTAATCAAACGAAGCAAATCAAAGTTAGATGATCTAAAAGAATCAACACACTAGAAAACATTATTTCGGAATGTGGAGGCATAGGGAATAAGATAAGTGATGTGTTTCTAGAGGCAACGCAAATTGTTCAAGATCTAAACGTTCCACACATCATATGAAATTTTGAATTAACTGCAAAAGATATGCTAACAACTGAATTGAAATAGCTAAAAGAGTTAATGGTAATACAAGTTGATGATATAATTGATTTTACTACAGAATAAATTAGAAAATTACTAATTAGCATTGCCAGTATTAATGAAGAGAAGTCTTTCTTAGTTGCTCATTTATGGAAAGAGGCCATAGAGATTGAGAAGATATTCAATCAACATGTTAAGCAACAAATTACAATTGGTCCAATGAAATATTTCATTAAATCTTTGTTGAAGAGATTCTTTCAAGATGTCATGGATCTGGAAGACAATTGATAGTCACATAATTAGCGTATATGCTTTCACATAATGTGAGTGTCCTTAAATCTTCACACATTCATTTTTTTTTACAAGTATTTAGTTATTGAGGTTTTGTAAATTGTGTTAATGTCAGCTAGTCTACTTTCTCAATGCAGTCACTTGTTTTTTTTGTAGTGGCCTTTTTTCATATTATAGTTCATGGGATCCCAATCCTAGTGCCCACTGGCACGAAAAAACTTAATTTCCTAGAATGTAGGAGCATATGGTTAAAGAGAAGTTGTTGGAATAACATAGTGAATTAGCTCATAAGTTGAGATGTTGAGCATTTTCTTTATTGATATAAGTGGCTTCGACTTGAAATCAAAGTTCTTAATGTTTTGCATAAGATCTTGTATGCATTTGAATTCTTTGACATTACTCAAAAACATTGATAGAACATAATTTTTCAAGGATATGCTTTTAACTTTTATATTATATCTAATTTTCTATTACTGATCAGAGTGAGAATGAATAGTGAAGAATAGCTTTAGATTTCAGATATATGTGATGTATTGTATTTATTTTAATCGTAGTTATGATGATTAAAATTTATATCTCGATATAGTTCTTGTTATTGTGATTGTATTGTTTAATGTTCGAGACTTATGCTTTCAGCTCCTGTATTGTCATCCATATATTTTCCAAGAATACATAATAGAAATGTAGTTAACAAATTTTTTATTTTATTAGTTCTATTTTCTATGAATCTTGAATAATATTTTTGAATTTGTGCGGCACAATAATAACAATATGGGGACTACATGGGTACAACAATATAATAAGGGGGTTGTACTAATAACAATAAGGGGTTACACTAGTAGTATAGGGACCTAACATGCCCCTCTCCTTCAAAAAGTGTTGTCCTCGACACTTGAGTAGTTCTTGATGCTTCTGTATAAAATTCTTGTCCTCCCATGTGGAATCTTTAGCGGGTAAGTTCTTCCACTTGATGAGATACTCTGAAATTGCTAGATTTCATAACTGTCGAGTTTTTGTTTCTGTGACTGCTCCCGATTCCAATATGATTTTTCCTTCCTCGTCAAGTTCTGCCAATATTGTTTGAACTGGGATATTCTGCAACTTTTGAATGAGTGGCCACACTTCTTTGTCCTTCTTCCATTCATCCCTTGCTTCATTTATCCAATCTGGTTGGAAAATAGAAATAGCACAAGACAATGCTTCCACATCCTCATCCTTTCTTGAGAGTGCATCTGCAACAACATTTTGCTTCCCTTTTTTGTAGATGATTTCAAAGTCATAACCCAACATATTTGTGACCCATTTTTTCTGTTCTTCTAAAGTTAATATTTGTTCTAAAAAGTATTTAAGACTATCACGATCCATTTTTACATTGAAGTGTCTTCCCATTAGGTAAGGTCGTCATTTCTTAAGTGCATGTAGTATTGCCAACATTTCCTTCTCATAAATAGCTTTGTGTAAATAATTTCCTTTGATTGGATGACTTTTGAAAGCAATGGGTCTTTCATCTTGCATTAAAACAACGCCAATTCCATTTCCTGAAGCATCGCATTCCACAATAAAGGTTTTTGTGAAATCTGGCATAGCTAAGACTGGTGCTTGGCACATTGCCTCTTTAAGATGTTCAAAGGCCTTTGTTGCTTCTGGAGTCCATGAAAATGCATCTTTATTTAATAATGTTGTTAGAGGTGTTGCTATTCTCCCATAATTCTTAACAAACTTGCGATAATACCCTGTGAACCGGAGAAATCTTTGCAGATGCTTTATGGATGTGGGGATTTTCCATTCCTTAATGGCTTTAATTTTGCTAGGGTCTACCTTAACACCTTCATGAGACACAATTTGACCCATATATTCCACCTCTTGTACTCCAAAGAAACATTTGGAGCTTTTTGCATATAATTGTTTCTCCTCCAATAGTTTGAGCACCCTGTCAACATGATCCTTCCAAGACTTGTTGTAGATTAGTATATCATCAAAAAATACTAACACAAATTTTCTAAGGAAGGGTTTGAAAATGGAATTCATCAAACCTTGAAATGTAGAAGGTGCATTGGTATGGCCAAAAGGCATGACCAAAAAACCATAATGACCCTCATGAGTTCTAAATGTTGTTTTCGAAATGTCTTCAGTATTCATTCTGATTTGATGATATCCTGAACGAAGATCCAACTTGGTGAAGTAAATTTATCCATACAATTCATCCAATAATTCATCAATGACATGAATGGGAAATTTATCTTTAATAGTGAGCTTTTTGAGCTCCCTATAATCCAGACACATACACCATGATCCATCCTTCTTGTGCACCAATACTACTGGAGCAAAGAAAGAACTTTGACTAGGTTGAATTATACCATCCTCTAGCATTTCTACAACCATACGTTAAATTTCACTCTCTTGGGCATAGGGATATCTGTACGACCTGATGATTGGAGGAACACTTCCTGGAATAAAATGAATAGCATGATCATGATCATGAATAGGTGGGAGGCCTTTGGGAGTCTCAAATACCTTGGAATGATTGTCCAATACTTTTTGGAGATCTAGAGAAATAGATGATTTCAATGTGGGAACCTCTAGAGAACATAATTGTGCAATTACGCCTCATTGTTCCTTATTTAGAAGCTTTGTCATACAGTTAGAGCTGATTATCTTTCTCGGTTTCCCTACAATACCCCTTAATTCAACTTCCTTTCCTTCCACACAAAATTTCATGAAAATTTCTTGAAAATTAAAAGCTATTGTACCCAAGGATTGTAGCCATTGGACTCCTAGTAAAACATCAGCACCACCCGTTGGAATGGAAAGCATTGGGCTATCCAATACATATTCTCCCATGGATAGCTTGATATTATGGCACTTTCCAAAGAAATTTATGGTTCCCCCACTTGCAACCATCACTTGACACTCTGGTGCTAGATATAGGAAGCATTTCAATTCCTTGGCTATCTTACAATGAATAAAATTATGGGTACTTCCCGTATCAATCAACACTATCACCTTTTTCTTCTTGATATGTCCTTCTATCTTAATAGTTTGAGGAGTGGTAATTCCAGCCAATGCATTACAAGATATGGTTGGATTCATTTCTTCTTTATCCAGGGGTTGTTCCTGGAGTATATCCTCTTCTTTTGACATTTCTTGTTCCTTTTCTTCCTCCTCTTCACAGTCTATGTAGAATAATTTATTCTCAGAACACTCATGACCTTTAGTGCATTTTCTATCACAACTGTAACAAAGCCCTTTTGCTCTTTTTTCTTCCAATTGTTGTGGTGTCAACCTTGTAGGTTGTGGAAGGCTATGGGAAACAACACTTCCATCTTTATAGTTGTGAGTGGTAGGTTTCCTGGTTGCCATAATTTTGCTTTCCATTTTTCTTGCTAACCTGAATGCCTTCTCCAATGAATCAGGTTCCCAAAGGCAAACCTCATGTTTGATATTATCCTTTAAAGTCCCTATAAACACATCAATCCTATGCTCCTCTAGCATATCTTTTACCCTTATGTTCAGTTTTTGGAAGTCCTCAATGTGATCCATCATTGAACCCTTTTGTTTGAGATTTATCAATTGGCTAAAAAAAGTGTTGCTTTTTGTATCCTCATAATGTGCTATCATTTCTTCTATAAAAATTGCCCAAGTGAAAATTTGTTTACAAGAGCAAAGCCATCGATACTATACAAACTGATTTGGTTCCAAATATAAGTTGCAATACATACCTTTTGTGTGTTTTTCACATTATGGAGATCGAAAAATTGCTCCATCTATAGTATCCATGTTCTGAGATCCTCACCATCAAACCTCCTCATATCGATTTTTGGAACATGATGGGTCTTTAATCCAACATTAGAGTCTATGAAATCATTATTAACATTTCTTTTGTTCTCATCATGAGTTTCCTTTACTACCCTTTCACCATTAGAAACCATTTCTTGTAGCAACTTATTCAAAATTATCTTCAATTCTTCCATCTTAGCATCCATGCCATTCATCTTAGCTTCCATGCCATCCATCTTAGCTTCCACGCCATCCATCTTAACTTGCAGGCCATTCATATTAGCTTCCACGCCATTCATCTTGGCTTCAGTTACCTTTTCTGAGAGTGAAATTTTTTGTACTTGGTCTTGTAATTTTTATATATCATGTTGCATTTCTTCCTCTTCTTCACGAGTCATGCTAGAGCTTGCAGGTTGCTTACTAGGTGTTTCCATTTTCTTTCTTCGGGGCATCAAGTAATTCTTTTTTTCACTGTGTAATAGCTCGATATTAAATTTGTTGTATCTCTGTAATTGTGGATCTCGAATATCTAAAATCACGTCCTGCAGTAGCCCTTTGAGTCCTCTTTCTAACCCCGCAAATCTGATCAAGATTGGATTCTCCAAGGAAGATTTATTCCAAATCTCCCACGTGACCTGATTATAGACTAGTTTAGTAGAGCGAACTTGCACGAAGTGCCACGTGTCAATGTTTCGACCTTAGTACCTGAAACTGATATACATAAAACTATGGGTCGTCCTCTTTTTGAAACTTCTTATGAAATTTCAATCTGCTGCTCAAAACAAATTTATGACGATTTTCTCCAGGTCACCTGTTTGGAATGTAATTCGGGAGTCTGCAAAAACTCTAACTTCCTCAGATCATATATCTGAAAAATATAGCGATAAAAGCTCTCAAATTAGGACCCGAAGTTCAGAATGATTTTGGCTCAAATGGGTTTTTTTTTTAGCTTCTGAAACGTCACAGAAAAAATTGTATAGCGAAAATGCCACGATGACCTGTTTGGAGCAGGGAAACCCTAGAATCCAAAGCTCTGATACCAAATGTTATGAAACCAACTTACAAAAAGATAGAAAATATAGATAAACGCCTTCAAAATAAGCCTCTTTAAGGGGGAAACCTCCTTTACATTACATAAATGAACAATTCTTGGATGATACAAATGACAAGACCTCCTTTCTATATATAGGAGTCTAAGGGGTCATAATATAATGAGAGCCAACATAACAATAATAATGTAAGGGCACAATAATAACAATATGGGGACTACATGGGCACAACAATATAATAAGGGGGTTGTACTAATAACAATAAGGGGTTACACTAGTAGTATAGGGACCTAACAGGAGTGGAGTAGTACATGAAAGGATTTTATTGTGCTTTCCCCATATCTCCCTGTTGTGCATAATGAAATATTTTCCATATTTCGAAATGAAATTTATATATTTATTTTGTGCAATTTCGATTTCCATCTATACAATTGCTTGATATAAAATGTTTTTATCTTAATCAGAATAAGGACTTTGTGAAAAATGAAGCATTAGTGTTCAAAAAAAAAATGTTTATTGCTTGTCTCATTTCTATTATTTAAATTGATTTAAGATAATGATAAAAACTATTTATGCATTTGTTCATGCATTTTGAAAAATTTAGGAAGTTTTAATATTTCTATTTTTTTGCAGAATGTAGAAGTGCAGGAAAGCCTTTCATTGTTCGCACCCCTTCTGCATAATTGTAATGTTTATTTATCTTACATTTGAAATTTCACGTGTCCATTAAATACTTGTTAGTCCCTACCTTGCTAGGGACTATAGCATTTTCCTTGCGGTCAAAGTGCATTTAATTTGTATTACTGAGTTTTTATTATTATGAAATATTAAATTAAGTGTCTTTTTAATGCGTGTGAATAATTTTTCTTTCTCTGCATTCCACATAGGACTAATTTAATCTGTGAATTCAAGGCATGGACAAAAAGGACTAATTTTGTTATTTGCAAAGGAAGTATAATTCTCTGATTTGCAGAGAAAAGAGAAAGTTGTAGAAGAAGTGTTGAAGAAACAATGTGTAGCAATATTGAGTGCAAGAGAGTTTGTTAATTTGAATCATCCTTTTTTTCCTATGTAGTGCACAAAACGTTCACTTCTCCTCCACCCTCTTCAAAATGAAAACATTCATTATCCCTCTGCATTCTGCATAATGAAAACATTGATTGCCCCTCTGCAGTTGACACTTTTCACACACCCTTTGTCCTTCTTTTGCATTATTCCTCTCCACTATATCCATATTCCACATAATGAAAGCTTCCAGAGCTCTACATTTCGTACAATGTATCAAAAAATCTTGATATTTTTTTATAATTCTAAGACACATTATTGAACGACTACATGTGCGAAGTATAGAGGTGTTGACAAGAGCTATGTGCAGAGATAAGCAAAAGTGAAGAATCGCTTTGTACAATAAAAGTTTTGACTCCACTTCCGCACTTTGTACAAAGAAATGTTCATTCCCCTTCTACATTATGCACGAGAAAATGTGGGCTCCGCTCTAATATTAGATGAAGTCTCCCTTCAATGTGTAACTATTAAAATATACACATTAGCATTTTGAACAACGTATAAAAAAAATATGATTTTTTTATAATTCTAAGAAACATCCTCTCCATTTTTTGCACCTCTTACACTTATGCAAACACGTAAATAACGAAAAATTACAAAAATGTGAGCATTATCCAGTAACGAGAAAATGAAGGTCTCATCATAAGAAAAATAGCCTTAGTATCTAAGACACATTGTTGAAGGACCACATGTGCGAAGTGTGGAGGTGCCAACGAGTGCTATGTGTGGAGATAAGCAAATTCGACTCCACTTCCGCACTTCGCACAAAGAAAATGTTTACTACCCCTCTGCATTGCAGCCTTAGTATATAATATCAATTTGAGTCTCCTTTCAACTATTAACTATGTTTAGTATAATGTATGGATCTACACCTCCACATTTCATACAATGTATCAAAAAATCCTTGTATTCCATTATAGTCCTAAGACAAATTGTTGGGAAGCCGCATATGTGAAGTGCAAAGGTGCTTGCAAGATCCATGTGTGGAGACAAGCAAAGGTAGAGAAGTACGTACAATAAAAGTTTCAACTCCACTTCCACACTCTGCACAAAGAAACTGTTCACTATTCTTTGGCACTACACACAATCAAAACATTTATTGTCACTCAACACTTTTCACTTATTTATGAATACATGTAGGCAAGCTAGAGTTGCAGGGATCAATGTTTCATTGTGCAAATGTATAAAGATTACAATGAAAGATTTCATTGTGCACAGAAAGAATACACATTGTTTTTGTGATCGTAATTGTTTAATGAATGCAAACATAGAAGCCAAACTTTTGGGGATCAATGTTTCATTTGTGGATCTTACAATGAAATATTTCATTGTGCACACGAAGCTTCCTTCCCATAGTGAAAGCTCTGCACAATGAAACATTGACTATGATAAAATCAAGTTTAACTTTAACTTTAAGTTCATATTATCACTTATATTAGTTTTCTTATATTATTATGTAGTGGTGTGGAACAAGTAATGTTGACACATTGTACGGACTACTGAAAGATTCCAAAGATGTGAGAACTGGCAGGATTGCAGGTCCCTTACATAAGTGATGGACAGGTGGGGGGATTTTTATTATTTCGTTGTACCGGGAAAGGGTGTGTGGGAAGTGCAAGAGTTTGACATTTTGAATAGGTGTGAAACATTGTGCGGAGGGCTTAAATATTATGTGGATCCTTAACATAGTTGCTTGTTATGTTTGATATATAAAAAGAAATTGGATATAGCATATTCGGAGACACGAAAAGTTTTGGATTGGAAACACTTTTTTGAGTTTTCTAGAAAGATAATTAATATGCATATGCATAATTAATAAATAATAAGAGTAGATTTGAAGAGATCGGGCAATTTGTGGAATGGAAATACTTTCAAACAAGGAAGTGGTCATGGAGACCTGTTCAAGAAATGTTGATGCAAGGCTATTGAAGAACGGTGTAAGTGAAGTGTTTTTTTTTGTGCAGAAGAACAATTGTGCATGGCAGGGAATAGAAACATTGTTCTGTAATTTTTGTATGTATGTATACATTTATGTATGCCTTTCTTTATACAAAATTACATGTGAAGAGTATTTTTATTGATGTTTTAATATTTTAAAGCATACATTGTCTTTTAATTGTCAACTAGGTTAGTAGACTTATGAGGGGCTTAGTGAAATATACATGGAAGACAAAAAATTTTGCTTATTAAATTATTTATTCTAAGTGCATGGGGGTTGGTTGTTTCATTCAAAGAATCCTACTTTTTAACTTTAGACTTAATGGCTCTTCAGTTACCCAATAATCTCCAAAGGGTAAGCTCAAAATAGTCCCAAAGTTACAAAAGTATTATAAAATAATTTAATTACCAATTCCATAGTAGTTGGTATATTATAACTTCTTTAAAATGAAACCACCACTGATCCTTTTACAAAACAAATATTTCAAACTAACAAACATATAACCCAAATCTCACATAACAAAATAAAATAAAATAAAAAGTTGTTCAAATTTTATGCAGCCATAGATAAGCTAAGAAACATACTACCATAAATAGTGAGGAAAGGAGTTATTAATTCTCATAAACTCTCAAACAAATCGCCATTAAACTCTTAAAATGTCAAACAGGGGAGTTGTGAACTTTGAATACCTGCTAAAAGAAGCAATTCCTGTTGTTGAAACCCTCTATCGCCATTAAGTTGCAGAGCATCCAGCAAGGCAGAGCCACTTGCTCAGTTCATATCTCAAGAAAATTGTCATAAACCACTGAACGGTTTTGTCCAGTGAAAAGGGGATGAAACCCCAAAATACACACACACACACACACACATATACGCACATTACAAAAATGTTGAGCAAATACATAACCAACCTAAAGCATTGCAAACTTCGTTCTGCAAGGTATAACTATAGTTTATGCCAACTTAGAACCGTCTGTGAAAGGTAAGCAATCGTAACTGTAGGATAAGGAAAACCTGGAAAAATGGTAGAATAATTATTAACAAGTGCAAAGTAGCCGAAAACCTAACCTCTGACAAAAAAAAAACAAGGGACTGAATTAACAGAGCTTCGATGAGGGTAGAAATGAAATAATGGAGGGTTCGGGGACAAAACAACTAATTGAGTGGAACCTTTAGGTTGTGCCTTGCTGACGCACCTCCCAAACGAGGGTCCTGAGTAAAATACCTGATATCAATGTCTTCTACCCAATGTCTGCAATGGGGTAGGAGTTACCTGAGCACACAAGCTGAATATGTCTCTCCCTCATCGTGATTCAGGAAGACTTACCTGCACAGACAGGGTAATTAACCAAGTAAATGCATAAACTCAAACAAATCGCCATTAAACTCTCAAAATGTCAAACAGGGAGGTTGTGCACTTTGAATACCTGCAAAAGGAAGCAATTCTAGTTGTTGAAACCCTCTATCGCCATGAAGTTGCAGAGTGTCCTAACACTAAAGCACACGACAGAATGAGGCACAACTCTAGTACCAGGAAAGGAATTCGTTACACAACCTACTTATGTTTGCTCATGACCGTTAGATCTAGATTGATTGATCGCATGACTAATGGGAGCCCAAATAATGAAATATTTTTTTATTATTTTTAATAATGAAATATTTTTTAATTATTTTTAATAATGAAATATTTGTTAATGATATTATTTTAAATTTAAATTTAAATAAAATTTATATTTTCATAATATATATTTTTATACATAAAAGGTTGAAATAAAAATATTTTAATTAAAATAGAAATTAAAATATTTTTTTATTACTATTTTTTTTATTAATATTTATAGATATTTTATTTAAATTTCATATTAACATTAAAATAATTATACATGTTTAATTATTTTATTATTTATATAGAATTATGAAGGAATTATATATTTTTTTTATATTAGGTTATAAAAGATATATTTCAATACAATAAATAGTTAAAAGAATTAATTAATCTACTTCTCTCTTATCAAATAATGTAAAGATAGTTAAAAGAATTAATTAATCATTCTCAATAAAATATCTACTTTCCACTTCCTTAGGGTACGTGACTTGGAAATTATCTATTCGAAACACTAGGTGAAAGAGAAGAGCTTTTTAGCTCTGCACAGATGGTTTATCGGTTTTAATCCGCTTCGTTGCACGCCCCAAAACAATTACATTTGGCCAAAATTGCATGGCCTGCCTCTTGAGCTGTGGACCAAAGAATCTATGGAAAAAATAGGAAATGCTATTCGGCGATTCATATACGTCAATCCTAGGTGTATTGGGGCAAAAGACAAGCGGGTGGCCTGGATTCTCATAGAAAAGGAATTCAGAGGGGGTTTTCCAGAGTCTATTGATTTAACTTGGGAGTTGTCCAAAATTCAACAACGATTAGATTACTAGGGCGTCCCATTTAGGTGTTCAAATTGTCACAAAACTGGACACCTTTTTCGTAATTGTCCTCGTCGCCCTGGCGGTAAACAGAAGAAAAGGTTCCATGCTGTAAATATTCCTGTTTCGACATATGAAAGAGAAAATTCGGCATATGAATGGCCTAACACCATGGAGGTCTATCGGGCTCCAGTCATAACCAATGACGTCCTATCCTCACCGAAAGGTCATTCCCTAGATTGATGTGCCAGTCTTCCGCAATCTCGATCTGTATCTGTGGACCCTACAAATCGTAATTCTAACTATTCTGCTGATCGACCCCATTCTTCCACTGTTTCTAAGACTCCCTCGTTGTCCTTTTTTAACCTGTCGGCCAGAGTAACGGGCTTCTCCAATATTTCTCCGCCTCGTGAATTGGAACTGGACCCTGAGATTCCCCTCCCTCCTGCATCTTCTAAGCCTCCATGTATTGATCCTGCGTCCGCCCATATTCAATACATATCTTCATCGCCCCAATCCTCTTCCTCTCACATTCCACCCATCCAAAGATTCCCGTCTTCCCCCTCACTTGGTCGCTCTTTTGATATAAATAATAAATCTCCATATATAGCTCACTCCCCTAAACCTCCATCCCTTGGACATGTACCTGACCGCAAAGGTAAGGCTCCATATATCCCTATTTCCCCTCCACTATCCCCTTGAACCTCTCCCCGTAATTCTTTTGATCAGGATAATGACCTCCTTAAAAAAGCGTCTTTAAAACTTCAACCATTAACTGTCCATCGACCCAATCGTTCCCCCTCGCCCAATATTAGCCCTAATTCGGCTAGAAACATAACTGTCCGCCACAAAGAGAAGCGTGGTAGTAGACACTTCCGGGGTAGGAAGGGAAGACAGGACTCGTCAACCCGGGATCTTTCCTTAATTGACATTCCTGTTATAGAAATTGCAGCTGAAGATATTCCTGATAAAAGGCCTCTTAGAGCATGTCGGCCTAATGATGTTCCCAAATGATTGACATTCTATCAATGAACATTTGGGGCCTTGGAGCTGACCCCAAATTTCTGGCCCTAAAAAATCTTTTTGTCTCTTCAAAACCTAAAATGCTTCTTATACAGGAAACCATGCACGATAGCTCACAAACCATTTCTTACTTCAGGCAGATGCTACCAACATGGCATATGGCCGCTTCAAATGCTATGGGCATGTCTGGAGGACTAGCTGTATTATGGGACCCTAAATGGATTACGGCTACTGCTTTTCAATGTTTCGCTTGCATTCTTGTGCTGGCCCATTTTCGTGGATCTTCAGACCCCATTCACATATTGAATATTTATGCTCCATATAAAAACCGATTCCCTTTCTGGAATTATCTTCTTTCTTCTGAACTACTTGAAATTGACTCTTTTATAATTGGTGGAGATTTTAATTACACCTTTTGTAATGACAAAATATGGGGCAATGGCAGGAAATATGATTCGATGGGGAGATTCATTTGGGAATCTATTATACAAAATAATTTTATTGATATCCTGCCTGTTGGTCAGGGACCAACTTGGGACAATGGGCAATCCAACAATTCCTATCTGGCGAAAAGATTAGACAAATTTATCTTCCATGAAAGACTGATAAAAAGATATGGGCCTCCTACAATGAACATCATACCATCTTTCATATCTGATCACCTCCCCATTTCTTTTCAATGGAAATATGTTGGACGCAGATTTGGATATCCTTTCAAGTTCAATTGTACATGGCTTGCTGATGGTCAATTCAACAAATTTATAAATGATACATGGAAGCTATCTCCCATGCAGGAAAATGACTCTTCCCGGCAATTCCTTGACTGCCTGCAATTTCTTCAAAAGGAGGTTAAAAAATGGCAAAAAGAGAAATCGGCCTCCAATAAAGGAGCTAAAGGACATATGTAGGAAACTGGAGTACTTATCTACACTTTTTAAAAATCCCTCCATGAAATCCACCATCATAAAACATATATGGGATTTAGAAAAAAGAAAACAAAAGATATTATAAGAAGAAGAGGCCTCTTGGAGGCTCAAAAGTCGAGCATTATGGCTCAGAGAAGGAGATAAAAACACCAAGTTTTTTCACAGGTTTGCAAATAAGAGAAGGGAGACAAACTCTATTTGGGAGATCAAGGATGAGGAAGGAAATTCTCACTCCTCAAAGGAGGCTATTTCTAGAGAAGCTGTGAAATTTTACAAAAGGGCTTACAGTGAGGATTCTGTTTGCGATATTGAGGATATTCTATGGGGAATAGACCCGTACCCCACTATGTTTGATGAAAGTCTAAACAGAGCTCTATTTGCTGAAGTTTCAGAAGAAGAATTATTGGCAACAATGAAATCATTCCAGAAGGACAAGTGCCTCGGGTTGGATGGGTGGACCATTGATTTCTTCATCCACTTCTTTGAAATATTTAAGACAGATATCCTAAAGATGGTCAAGGAAACGAGAACACAGGGTTTCATAAGCCAAAAAATCTCCTCAACATATATCGCTCTAATTCCAAAGAAAAAGCTCTCCTCCACATTTTCAGATTATCGGCCAATCTCATTGTGTAACGTATTATACAAGGTCATATCAAAGATTATAGCTATTCGAATTAGAAACACTCTATCTCTACATCTGTCTCCAGAGCAACACGGGTTTCTTAAAGACAGAAATATCTTAGAAGCGGTGGCTCTCACCCAAGAATGCTTACACTCAATGCATAGCAGGAAAATAGAAGTTGCTCTTTTAAAAATCAGCCTTAAAAAGGCATACGACTGTGTGAACTGGGGATTTATGCGATGCCTACTAGCTAGGATTGGCCTAGATGTCAGGTGCATTAGATGGATCATGGCCTGTGTGGTGGAAGTAAATTATGCAGTCCTAATTAACGGTGTCCCAACTCCTTTCTTCAAAGCGACCAGGGGCTTACGTCAAGGTTGCTCCCTATCTCCACTCCTTTTCATTCTAGTTATGGAATCTCTGAGCCTACACATAAAGAAAGCGATCCAACAAGAGAGATACAAGCCTCCCCCCATTTGCAGGGATATATTCATGTCGCATAATCTTTTTGTTGATGATATCCTTCTGTCAGCCATACTGTACAAATCAACATGGATATGTATCTATGAAATCTTGGAGAGATTTCAAAAAGCCACCGGCATGTATATCGACGATTTAAAATCTTCATTCCATGTCGCTGATGTAAATGGAGATATAATCACATTTCTAATAGATCTTTTCAACATTAAAGCATTTCCTATCCTGAAGGGCTTCAAATATCTGGGATTCAATTTGAAACCTATGGGTTACAGATTGGCCGACTAGTCGTGGATTCCGGATCAGTTCTATAAGAAAATATCTACATGGGAATACAGGGGCTTATCAATTGGAGGTCGCACCATTCTCACACAATCCCTGTTGGTACAAATCATGGTTTCTTGGGCACACCTTTTCTATATCCCTTCATCTACTATTAACAGTTTAAACAGAATGATATCTAATTTCATATGGGGAGGATAGAAGGAGAAGATAAAATATCACCTCAGCAAGCTTTCGAAGTTGACATGGCCAAAAAATATGGGAGGTTGGGGCATATTGGATTTACACTCCTTTAGAAGAGCCCTTCTATGTAAATCAATGTGGAAAGCGATTATGGGTGAATCCAACTGGAGCAAAACCATTAGAGCTAAGTACATGGATGAGCAAGACATGACATATTGGTATAGATAGCGCTCCACTAGATCCACCAACGACTCATATATATGGAGAGGTTTTAAAAGATTGGAGTTGTTCTTTAGAAAAAAATTGATTTGGAAATTCCAATCCGGATCCATTATTATCATTGGATTTGATGAATTCGCAAGTGCGGGAGAAAAGATCCATATCTCCTCTCAACTTTTGAGAAATTTACACAGCAGGGGATATTTCTTTTGGGCTAGTGCAATAAAAAAATGGGATGGTGCTATTCCAATCTGGAAAACTGCTACAGAAATGCAATTACCCGGTGCTCTGGAATCCCAATGGAATGCTATCACTATTTCACTGCAATCGCGTGGATTATATCGCTCGTCAGACAGGAATTGCCTCGTTTGGAAAGGTCTCGGTGGTGCATTGACTGTATATGCAAAGCATATATATCTCCAAATTTTATTATCAGAATCCGATGCATGTGATCATATTTTTCCCCCAGCATTTTGGAAACCTAGATGCCCTTTAAAAATCATTATTTTTGCTTGGCTGGTTTTTCATGACAGGAATCTCACTTGGGAGAATCTCTAGAAGCGCAAATGGTGTGGGCCTGCCATATGCCCCCTTTGTAGGTCAAATTCTAAGAATAATTTGCATATTTTCCTACAGTGTCCTCAATCCCAGTTGATTTGGCAGAACTTAACTGCTCACTTTGGTTTCGCCATCGTCAATGCTCCTTCTATATATGAGGCTTTCAAAGCATGGAGCAACATGTACTGCAAGTGGAGGCCCATTTCTTTGTTAACAATCTGGGCCATATGGAAATGGCGAAATCGAATTATTTTAGATTCCAAAAGGGAACCATTTTATAAAGTTTTCGAATCTATCCTTTGTTTATATGAAGCGCTAGCTCGGCCACGACATCCCAAAGTCGGACAAGGAAGGAATCAATAGCCCAACGATGCCTATGGATATCCCTGTGCTTTTTTTGACGGTGCTGCTCAGCATGACACATGCGCCTGTGGAGTTTATATAATCCCAGAAGAAGGACAAGCTTTTGACATACATTGGAATGGAGGACCTGGAACTAACAACAAAGCAGAAATTATGGCCATGGCTGGTCTCCTTTCTATCTCTGACTTCCTTGGCCTCAAAAACCTTCATATTTTTGGAGACTCGAAAGTCATCATTGACCATGTACTGTCTAAACATATCATAAAAAATATACATCTCTCTGGCTGGTTGAACAGGCTTGAGGCTTTGTGGTGCAACAGGAAAGACTACACAATCTCCCATATTTTCAGGGATAAAAACCGGAGAGCAGATGCTTTATCAAAACAGGGGCTATCATTGCCACAGGGTATATGGAGGATGCAGATTACAGTGGACAACACCTCCCACCAGATCCAAGTCTTTTCCATGCCGAGTACATATTTCTCTATTTTCTGAAGTCAAATCTGGTATGATTTTCTGTTTCCCCAACATTTGAATCATATTTTTGTCTTTTTTCCATATATAATCTTGGCTCAAGGGACTGATTTTCTGAATTCTATATGAACATATGTGCATTATGCAATATATTTCCTTAATACCTTTATGTAACAGATCTGATAGGGCTACATATATCCTTTCTCTCCATGTGGTTTGAACCACATTACATTTTTCATATCAGATGGTTTCCATATCAACATTGTTGTACATATCTGCTGGATGAATATAATACAACCATATAGCTTGTTTTTCGTGCTAAAAAAGTTGCTAAGTTGCTGAGTAGCTTTATTGATATATCTATTTTGTAGCTTTACTTTAAAATAATGAACAAAAACATGTTCACATAAACAAAAACAACTACATGGATAATGGATAACCTCTACATGACATTACTATTATTTACAAAATGGCCATATTCGAATAGACATAACTAATTATTTCAAGTATAACTCATTATGATCCACCCTAGCTTTCAACAATGTCCATTCACATGTTTCTATTTTTCTACACACTGCTATTATTTACAAAATATCCATATTCAAAATACACATAACTAATACTTTCAACTGTAACTCATTATCATCCACCCTTTCTTTCAACAATGTCCATTCACATGTCGCTATTCTTCCACAAACTATTATTATTTACAAAATATCCATTTTCAGAATACACATAACTAACTATTGCAATTGTAACTCATTATCATCCACCCTTGCTTTCAACAATGTCCATTCACATGTCCCTATTCTTCCCCACTCTATGCCTTACGGCGTTTCCTTTGCAACATAAGATGCAAATGCTAGTATAACTTCTTTAAAATGAAACCACCACTAATCCTTTTACAAAAAAAATATTTCAAACTAACAAACATATAACCCAAATCTCACATAACAAAATAAAATAAAAAGTGGTTCAAATTTTATGCAGCCATAGATAACCTAAGAAACATACTACCATAAATACTGAGGAAAGGAGTTATTAATTCTCATTTAAACCTATTAAAGGATCACATATAATTAGAAAAACTATGTGAATATGAAAAACCACTAAACTAATACCACAATCCAACTTAGAAGATAAAACAAATTAATTAACCAGTCAAAATAAACGCAAAAGATTTAGTACTTGACCGTGCCTTAAGAGGGCCCAACTCAAGGCTCGGTAAGTTTCATGTATCATTAACTATTCAGTGCAATATGACAGAAAAAAATCGCTAGAAAAATATACCAGAACATGAATAAACATAAACATAGAAACCTGTCAATCGCCCAACGCACAACAGTTGTATTAATATCATAGATCAAAATAATGATAACAACAGTCATCCGAAACACTTTGGGCACTCTTTTTCTTATATAGAGTTCATAGGAAACTGAAAATAACACACCATATTTTTGGTCTCATCTTGGCTAACTGACTAAGGACAAATTGAGTAAATAGTTACAGTAAGGTTGAGATTTTGAACGGCTTTTAGTTTTATCTTGCTGAATATTATGTATATTTCATGACTACTTTCATTACATAGTTGATGGAAAAAGACAAAATTCGTCTCTTTAAGGTATTTTTCAATGTTGGAGGGAAGGAGAAGAGCTGCGGTGTGAGAACACCATGCTGCGCAGGGAGCCAACCAGATCTTTCTAACCGCCCTGGGAGCCAACCATCGCCATCCACAGCCTGTTCAGAGAACCCATCATCTTTTCTCAGCGGCGTCCACGGGGAGCCAATCATCTTCTCCACCAAGCACGTCGGGTTGCTGCCACACCTCAACATTTGCATGCTGAACTTTTGTCTCTGCGTGGCAATCCTTGATTTCATCATGCATGCATGCCAACCATTTTTGTTGACGCCTGGAAGACAACGTGTTTATCGCAAGAAGCTTTCCTCCTGCTTCTTATAGCTCCATCTTCGTCAGCGCGCGGCTTCGACCTTTCGGCCTCGCGGCCTCCTTGGCCGGCTTCACTTCCCTGCTGGTTTCGGAAAGTTCTTCTCCATCAGTCCTGCTCTCTTTTTTCTCTGATTGACATTCATCTTCCTGGTGTCTGTGTGATGGCTGGATGGTGCTCTGTGCATGGGGTTTTGGCGCTCTCACCCACGGCTCAAGCTTTAGTCTTTAAGGTTAGTACGCTTCCTTTCCTTTCCTCGTAAATTTTGTGCTAGTGTCTGAATAATCGTCTAAGGTAGTTCTTTATGGGATTATGGTAGAAATAGTAAGTAATTCTGTTCTGAATTCAAGAGTATACTGATTTTACAATGGAATTCTGGCGCTTCAAGTGATTAATCTTGGAATTTTAGCAAGAAACTTTACTGGTAGATGCCTGTACGCCTCAAGCTACCATAATGTTCAAGACTTTTATACTCAAACTGAAGAATTCTATAGTTATCTATAGGCCATGTTCTGATTTTCGTTTTAGATTTGGACAATGGTGGTGTATTTTCCAGTTGTATTGTTGTTGCATTGATTGTCAGGGGAATACTGCCAGCTAGTTCTTCACTCTTTGGCCCTGCACCATTTCTCTGAAACCTGTAATGGCGCCCATGGGATAACAGGGGATTCAATCGGTTTCCTTTTTCCGGTGATCGGAATTCTGTAACTTTCCCTAGAAATGTTTTCAAAATTCTCAGAGTAATGACTCTGACGTGGTCCATGTGCTAAAGAGTACTTGCAATCTACTACAATCCTCTCCTAGCCAATTTGACGGTTAGAAATCGTCATCATTTTGGGAAATCCTCCCTTGGTTTTTAGCGCTTTCCTTATCTCTGCTTCATCATTCCCTCTGGAGTCTTCTTTGTACTGATCCCGAGGATCTTCCTGAGCCTCCATCCTTAATTTTCCCTATCTGGCATTTATTCCATCCGGGTATTTTGTTCAGTCTAGGATCTACGGAATAGATATTTTTTGTACTGTCCCATTCAGGAACTTAATTAAAGGTGAGATCTCTTGCCAGAATAGAGATTTTCTATTGATTCAATGACAGGTGGGTCAGACTCATCCGCCACGGAGGCAATGATCCAAGCTACCATAACGGCTGAAAAAGCACATGAAGGGTCTAAGGTGTCAGAAGCGTGGCTTGCCACGGTGGACGACATGATCATCAAACCTGCCTGGATACAAAAAGGCGCTCCCTTCTCCGGTAAACCTTACCAAAAATCTCATAACAAAGGGGAGGCCACTTCAAAGGAAGTGCGAACAAATGAACAAGCTCTCCATTATAACAAATCCAGGAATCCGGTAAAAACCGCTTCCCCTCCTAACGCAATCTCTCTGGATAGCTCCCTCCTTTTGGAAAGAATCGATAGTCTGCATAACCTTGCCTTGGTAGGTAAATGGCAATTCCCAGAAATGGAAGATGCGGATATGCGGAAATGGCTCGATGACCGATGGAAGCCTCTGATAGGTTATACCCCCATTATCTCCCGCCTAATGAAAGAATGGTATTGCTTCCATTTCCTAAAGGCTTCTGATTTAGAGGTTGTCTTCAACAAGCCCTGGGTGCATGGTAGAAGTTTTTTATCTCTCTTCAGATGGTACATTGGCTTTGATCCTTTAAAGAATACCCCATCAAATAATCTGATCTGGGTGAAACTTCCAAATCTGCCTTTGGAAATGTGGTCGACAGAATCTCTCACTGAAATAGGAAATTCCATCGGCAAATTTGTGTATGTCGACCCATGGTGCAGAGGAGAAAAAGATAAGAGGATAGCGTGGATTCTCATCGAAAAGGTTTATAAAGGAGGATATCCTGACCACATTGAGATTGCATGGGGTCGGCACAGAATCAAACAAAGGCTAGATTTTTGGGGAATTCCTTTCAGGTGTTCCCTTTGTCATAGAACAGGGCACTTGATTAAAAACTGTAGGCGCCATCACCTCCCCAAGCCAAAGGTGGTCCACCGCAGATTTGGAGTAGTTTCTTCCTTGCCTCTTTCAGAGCGAATATCTTCATCTTCTTTAAGTTCTCCAGAGGCCGACCAAAAGAAAAATCAGCGCCCTGAAAATCTTGATCCCAATTTGTTACAGAGGCTCTCTCCTCGGGATATTTCACAAGGACCGGATGCCCGTCAATCCTCCCTATCTAATCCTGTTTGCCCTGATGTCAATAGATCCCCGCCTTTTGTTTGCGCTCCTATCCCCGATCCATTGGATGGAAAGCCAGTCCCTTCCCCTCCTGCCATGAACTTAATGGATTTTGTGGTCGGCTCTCACCCCATTTCGATATCATCTTCCTCCCCGACTCCTGTCAAAAAACCTCCTTCATCTCCAAAAGGCAAAGAACCCCTGGTTACAGCTACTCCCTTCAACTCTCCGGAGTCATCCCCTGTTAACAAATATGACAGCGATATTGACTATCTGTTGAGCAAAAAATCTCTTGAGTTGGAGCCCCTGACAATTCATAAGCCCAATAGTCCTGCCTCTTTATTCATAAGTCCTAACTCAGCAAAGAATATAACAGTCAGGAAAAAACACAATGGAGGCAGCCGTCACTTCAGGGGGAGAACCATTGTTTCTGAGCATGGAGTAAGGAACTTATCTCTCATTGATGTTCCTATTCAGGACATGACTGATATTCAGCCTCTTAGAGCGAGCATGGCTGGTGAGTCATCCAAATGACTTTCATTGTCTCTATGAATATCAGGGGTTTAGGCGCAAACCCAAAATATCTTGCGCTAAAAGACATCTTCTATTCAGCTCACCCAAAAATCATCCTGATTCAGGAAACCATGCACAGCAGCCAGGTCTCTATTGCTTACTTTAGGAAAATGTTCCCTTCATGGTTTATGGTTGCATCCGAGGCTCGAGGCCAGTCAGGAGGGCTCGCAGTCCTATGGGACCCCGTCTGGATCAAGGCCAAGGCCTATAAATGTTTTGCAGGGATTCTTATTTCGGTCTCTATCAGAGGTCAAAGTCTAAATATCAACATTCTCAATACCTATGCACCCTATAAGAATAGAGCCCCCTTCTGGGAAAAACTGTTTGCCTCGGAAATATTTGAAATTGAATCTCTGATGATAGCTGGAGATTTAAATCTGACCTTAAACTCTGATGAATGTTGGGGCAAATGCAGGAAAAAAGACCCGCTTGCTGACAGGATCAAGATGGAATTTTTAAATAAAAATTATGTCGACATTGTCCCTGCAAAACTGATGCCTACATGGGATAACAGTAGGGCCGGAGAAGCATATATTGCTAAGAGGATTGATCGATTCATTCTGCACTCTAGCATCATCGACAAAATGGGTATGCCTGTTTCATCTATAGGAAATGCCTTCACATCTGATCACAGGCCTATCTTCCTCGGCTGGCGGGAGAATGGTTTCAAGCTGGGTTACCCCTTTAAATTTAATAAAGTTCATTTCAATGTTACTTGGGAGCGGGAGCGGGGAGCGGGAGCGGAAGCGGGAGCGGGAGCGACCATTTTCAGAAGCTCCTGGTTTGGGAGCGAATCGGGGAGCGATTTTTAAAAAATATATATATTTTTTATATTTTTTAATTTTTGATACATATATGTCAACAAAAACATGTAGAATGATGAAATAGACATAAAAAACATAAAAAAACATAAATTGATCATTGAACCATATATCACATCAATCATCTAGAAATTATAATCGTCATCAACCATGTCCACAAGTTAGTAAAATACATATTACAACTGCAACATAACATGAAGTTGATACATTGAAGTTGAAAGCTTTCAGAATTGAAAATTCAATAACATTTATCATCATTGATCACCAAAGTAACAAGTTGTACTTGTAAGCCAAGTTTAACCATTACAAGAAGTAATATCGAAGATATTTCTAAGTCCTAACTTCTAACTGTTAACATGATATGAAATGTTAAAAATTTATAAAATAAAACATGAATAATGAGATGAAATGAAACAACTTTAGTCTTTCACAAAGCATCATATTCATAATTCACAATCATTACCAATGAGTTATAATTGCCAAGGCCCAACTTCAAACTTCAAATTTTCATTGTCACAGTGATATAATGTTTACAAAAAATATCATAATGTCATAATGATATGAAAGAGTCAAGAGTCAAGAGTCAAGGACTCAAAACTCAACACTGAACAGTTATGAAAACTAAAGTGACAAGTCTAATAGAAACTAAAAAAGACAAGTAAACTGTAAATCTACAAGTGGCCCTTGCCACGAGAGTCTCCAGGAGTATAAGTAGGTCGTGGTGGTCTTCTAGGAGTCTCCCGCCCAGACCGACGACCAGAACTAGAGCCTCCACGCGAGGGTGTCGATGGAGGTGGCGACAGCAATGGAACAAGACTCGGGCCCCGAGAACTGCTACTGGATGGTGGAGGTGGAGGTGCCATGGCTGCTGCAACTGCTTCAGCTTCATCCCGTACAAGCTCCTCTTCTAGTTCTTCCATATGTACAATGCCATCCTCCAAATTGTCGTCCTCAGGGTGATTGTCCCAAATTTTATATGTGGGATCTTCATTAGCCCGATCACAGTAATGGCTCAACAACCTCAAGTTGTAGCACATAAACCAAGCTTTCTGCTCGGTTTTCGTTGAGCCTGTTTCTTTTCACATTATGTATATAACTGTAGGTGCTCCAACACCTCTCTGCAGAAGAAGAATTTACAACCTGTGAAAGAACTTTTATTGCCAATTTTCGCAAAAGTCCGTGGCCGCCATATGTTTCCCACCATGTGAGAGAATCAAATTTATCTTTGTCATCCATTGCATGGAAGTTACCATACAAACCATTGCCAGTGAAGTATCTGCCTATTTCAAGGCGCACAGCTGCACATTCCTCCCTGTCAGGCACCAACTTTTCTAATGCTTCCAGATATCCTCTAGTTACCTCTCGATCTAAATGGGGTTTGGTCCTAACACCACCCCCTGCTGCAGGTTTGCCCAACCAAGAATCTGAGTAGTATTTTGGCGTAAGGATATACGCCAAGCAATGTAGTGGAAGGTTAACCCTATTCCACCGTTCACACACACAATCGTGAATCAGTTTGTACAAGTCGGGATCTCTGTTATGAACAATGTCTTTTATTTCCCCCAACATGGTATCCATTTGCTCATACACCTCGCCAATCACTGGTTTGTCTGTATCTGCAAACCGAATCATGTTATAAATTGGCTTGGTGAAATCCAATACCTGTCTCACAGTTGTCCAAAACTGCCCATCAAGAGCGGCCTCCTCCACCGTTTCAAAACCTGCAATGTCAGCTACATTTGTAGCCCTTTCCTTTAACACCTGCCAATGTGGACTTGATACCATGCTAGCTAATGCCTCTCTTACCTTCAAAAGGCGCCTGAAGGTGAGGTAATAGCTACCAAATCTAGTCCTCGCAATCTTCAGCAACTCCAATCTCGAGTGACTGCGGAAAAGGCCATGGGTATTGCTATGATTTGTAATAAATTTTATCATTTTTTTTCCTTTCTTGTACAAATCACCAATCCATTGGTATTGTTCATTTTTGTTTTTGACAATATCATGCAACAGAAGGTTCAATGTGTGAACCAAACATCCAGACCAAAATATGTTCGGGTATTTATCCTCAATAATTGCTCCCGCTGCCTTACAATTAGGAGCATTATCAGTGATGACTTGGATGACATTGTATGGGCCAATACGCTCAATTGTTTCAAGCAATGCTTCTGCAATGTTGATAGCGGTCTTGAACTTGTCTGAGTAATCATGTGCAGCTAGAAAGATGGGACCACTTCGGGACACAGCAAGAACACTTATCAATGGCTTGCCTTTTACATTTGTCCATCCATCAGATACAATGGACACCCCATTGTCAGTCCAAGAACTTGTCATTTTATTCAAAGAATGTGATATTTTTGCTTTTTCATGATCAAGGCCAACAGTTCTTGCCTTGTCATACCCAGGGCTCTTGTATCCTTTAGGGGCATCATTTATGGAAGAAACCATTTCGTGCCAATAAGGTGAGCGTAGAACATTGAATGGTATCCCACATGCATAGAGGAACCTGTAAACTTTTGAATCCACATCATTCCTACACCCCTGATCAAGGAAATCTGATATGGTTCTACGGCGTAAAGATGATGACCCTGTGCCTCCATGTCCATATCCACTGCCTTGGGAGGATGCTGAAGGAGTTCTTTGTGAGCTTGGTTCAAAGAAACCCCTTGATCTTTTTGCTCTGTATTGGGCGTCCTCCTCTTCCTTTATGTATTTGGCTCTATCTGCTGTTGACACCGCGTTACAAGTTTTGATTCCTATTTGTTTCTCTCCATCCCATGGCCTTTTCCTGCAGAGGTGTCTTCTAGCACGGGTGTATGAGCCTGTGTAATCAGTGTTGCAATGGGGGCAATGAAATTTAGTGGTTCCACCCCCTCTCCCTGTTTCAGCTCTGTGAACATATTTCCACAATGGAGTTTGGTCTTGTTTAGTTTTTTGACCCTCATGTTCACCCTCCTCCACATCCTCCTCACTGGGGTTTTCACCCATTTGACTTCCTCCGGCTTCTTCATCCACCTCTTCAGTTTCAGGCCCCCTCCGTTTCCTACTCTCCACCACCATAATAACCAGAAAGGGGACCAGGAAGAGGAAAATGCCAATAAAAATCCCCAGGTCCATCGTGTTTGATGTTTGTAGGGTTTGAGTCTTGAATCTGCAAATTAATTTAGTTTATTGGGATTAATTCATTTAATTTATTAATTTAATTTAAATTAATGATCTTTAAACTAAAACAGGTAAATGAAACTAACCAAATTAACTACCTAACCAGCTAAACTAACTAAATGATTAAGTTACTTACCTCTGCAAGCTTGCTCCTCGCTCCTTGGCACTTGCTCCTCGCTCCTCAGCTCTGGCTCCTTGCTCCTCAGCTCTTGCTCCTTGCTCCTTTGCTCTTGCTCAGCTCTCAATCTCAAGCTCAATGAAGTTGAAATGAGTTTTTTTTGGCCCATTGGGCTTATAAACAAACAAAAAATTAGTTAAATTTTTTTAATTTTTCGGGTCCGGCAGAATTTTTTTCCGCCGAATCGCTCCCGGAGCGTTTTTTAATGCCCGGGAGCGATCGCTCCCCGATCGTTCCCGGGCATTAAAAAGCGCTCCGGGAGCTCGGGAGTGATCGCTCCCTGAAACGCTCCCTATCAGAGCAGGGAGCGTAAATTTTTTTAAGGGAGCGCGCTCCCGAGCCGCTCCCGCCCGGAGCGCGCTTCGGGAGCGGGTTCGAGGGGGGGGGGGGGGGGGGCGCTCCCCCGCAACACTGGTTCATTTAGAAGATCCAGCTTTCATCGAAATTATCTCTAAATCGTGGAAGGACCTATCGAAGTCAAACCTGTTCCCTTTCATGACCTTCCGAGAAAAGCTGGCATCTTTGAGGAAGGTGGCAAAGAAATGGCAGCATCAAAAAAGGAAAATGGACAGACAGGAGCTCAATGATATTCAAAAAGAGATGGACAACATTTTAAGCGCTACAGACCCCAATAATTTTCCACTTGACATCAAAGGTCTCATAAGAAATCTGGAAAAAAAAAACAAAAGCTCCTGGACAAGGAGGAGACTACATGGAGGCTCAAAAGCAGAGCTATTTGGCTAAAGGATGGAGACCGGAACACTAGATTTTTCCATAATTTCGCAAATGCCAGACGAGAGAGAAACTCGATTTGGAGAATCAGCAATGGCAGAGGCGGATTCTATTATTCTCAGCAGGATATCACAAATGAAGCTGTGCGATATTTTAAGAACCAATACAAAAGAAAAGAAGTAAATGACTTTCAGGACACCCTCTGGGGTATTGAACTGGCTCCATTAATGTTCGATGATGCAGGGAATGAAAGCTTTTTCCGGCCGATCTCTGAAGAGGAACTTCAAAATGTCATCAAAGCTTTTAAAAAAGATAAAAGCCCTGGGCCAGACGGCTGGCCCATAGAGTTTTTCTCTCATTTTTTCGACCTCTTCAAAAGTGACCTGTTGCGGATGGCGGAGGCATCCCGGATGTCCGGAAGTATTCACAACATCATCTCTTCTACTCAGATCGCCCTAATTCCCAAAAAGGCAGAGACGGACTCCTTCCAAGATTTCAGACCAATATCATTATGCAATATCCTGTTCAAAATTATTTCCAAAATTATTGCAGAAAGGTTGAAGCCTACTCTGGCCTCCTTCATTTCAAAGGACCAACATGCTTTCTTACAGGGCCGCAACATATTGGATGCAGTTGCCATGACCCAGGAAAGTCTTTATTCAATGATAACTAAAAAGATGGATGCGGCCATTCTAAAAATAGATTTGCAGAAGGCCTTCGATTGTTTGGATTGGGGATTTTTGAGAGTTTTGCTGGCAAAGATTGGATTAAAATCTCATTCCATCAACTGGATAATGTCTTGCGTAGAGAATGTACGTTATTCGGTCATTATCAATGGAATGCCCTCCCCTTTCTTTTCAGCGGAAAGAGGGCTTCGTCAAGGATGCCCCCTCTCCCCTCTCTTATTTATTCTGGCGATGAACTCCCTCAGCCTTCAGATCAATAAAGCAGTTGATGAAAAGAGATGCAGGCCAGTCAGGATATGCAAGGACATTTTCTTATCTCACAACCTATTCGTTGATGATGTTCTCATCTTTGCCATGCTGTGCAGAGCTTCCTGGATCTGCCTCAATGAAATTCTTGATAGGTTCCAGAAAGCAACAGGTTTAGTTATTAACAAAGGAAAATCTACACTTTTTCATAATGACACTAACATGGCAATGGTTTCCTGGATTGCTGAGTTACTGGGTATTGCTCCGAGTCCGATCATAGAAGGGATGAAATACTTGGGATTTCAACTAAAGGCTAAGGGCTACTCGAAAGCAGACTGGCAATGGCTATTGGAAAGATTTTATAAAAAGATATCAGGCTGGGAGTTTAAGACTCTCTCTTTGGCAGGCAGACTTATTCTTATTCAGGCAGTCTTGATGCAATTAGCGGTCTATTGGGCTCATATTTTCTTCCTTCCTGCAAGCATCATAAATAAAATGAACAGTCTTTCGGCAAACTTCCTTTGGGGCGGAAAATCAAATCAGAATAAAATTCATTTAGCAAAGCTGGACAAATTATCTAAGCCTAAGAAGCTAGGAGGATGGGGCCTGCTTGATATGCGATCCTTTGGAAAAGCGCTCTTATGTAAATCGCTATGGAGAGGCATTTTTGGCGATGGGCTTTGGAGCCTTTCTATTAGAAAGAAATATATGCAAGGAAAAGATTTAGAATATTGGTACAGAAGGGGAGCTATTGGAACCAGGCAAGGTTCAGCCATTTGGCTCAGCCTCAGAAAAGTCCAGCATTTCTTTCTGGAGAACTTAAGATGGAACCTCTTCTCTGGCTCCCGAATCTTAATCGGTATAGATCCTATATTGAATGGCCGAGAAAGATCGTTTTTTCCTCAAAATTTATTAAGTTTCTTTCACAGAATCGGTTGCTTTACTTGGGACAAACTGATCGCTTCATGGTGTGGCCCCATTCCATTATGGAAAGATGGCTGCGATCTTCGCATGCCAGTCTCGCTACTCCCGATATGGAATTCAGTAAAAGAAGATTTGTGCAGCCTAGGAATCTTCCGTTCCGGAACCAGTGATCATCTGATATGGACCGTTCCTAATGCTAAGATGCCTGTTCGTGTGAAAGACATCTATGCTGTCATGATCTCTCCAAATGCTCCTGGCTCTAGCTCTCTTTTTCCCTCATGCTTTTGGAAGTCGGGGTGTCCTCTCAAAATGATCCTTTTTTCATGGCTGGTCTTTAACAACAGAAACCTCTCATGGGAAAACCTTCGGAGGAGAAGCTGGCATGGGCCGAGCAGATGCGCTATGTGTCAAGCTGCGGAGGAATCTAACATCCATATGTTCTTCCAATGCGACTCGACTCTTCAGATCTGGTATGAACTTTCTCTATTTTATGGTTTCCCTCACACTGTTTTTGCTTCAGTTCAGGTAGCTTTCCAATGGTGGAGCGAGCAAAAGCACTCCTGGAGATCCTTGTTTATTATTACTTGCTGGTGCTTATGGAAGTGGAGAAATGCTAAAATCTTCCAAGATTCAAAGGAGCCCCTTAAGTCAACTCTGCAGCGCATTTCGGCCTTTCATGACATGATTCCTTTGGAAAAAGTCAGGATGAAAAAAGTCTGTAAAAATAAGCCGGATGACTTTTCCTTCGAGGCTCCCTGTGCTTTCTTTGATGGAGCTGAGCAAAATAACATCTGTGGATGTGGGGTCCACATCGTCATGAATGACAAGCAGCAATACTTCCTATCCTGGAACGGTGGGCATGGCTCAAACAGCATGGCCGAGGCTAGGGCCCTTACAGGCCTGCTTGCTTTTTGTGTTTTTTTGGACATCCAATGCATTTCAATTTATGGCGATTCAAAATCATTGATAGATCATGTCAACGGTGCATGCCTCATTAGCTGCCCTCATCTGTTCGGATGGTTAAACAGAATCAGGCACTTCTGGAGCATTATGAAACAGCGCTCAATTCAACATATTCCTCGTTCCAGAAATGAACAAGCTGACCTTCTCTCCAAGAAAGGTCTTGCAATGGAGCCGGGTTCTTGGTCTCTGAAGGTTTCAGACGATGAATTTTCCTATCTTATTCAGGACTTCGTCATCCCGGGAATGTGATCGTTCTCTTTCATTATCTGGTTCACATGCTTTGCACTCTGGTCCCTTTCTTCATATTGGTCTATGATAGCAGCTGTCCTAGCTTTTGATCTGTACAGCTTTTGAGTTTTTGTTCTGATCTCTCTGGGGATCCTATGATCTGTACAGCTTTTGATTTTGTTCTGATCTCTTCGGGGATCCTATGACTGTCAATTTTGATCTATATGCACTAATATGTCAGCAAGGTGTCTGTCCCTTGCCATATCTTATGATCTTTATATTGTCTTAATATAAATCTATGAAGATTTTTCTTTCTGAAAAAAGAAAGGTTGAGATTTTGAACATGATTTAACATCAAACTAATTTTATCCTAGAGAGACATGAATGTGGTTGATTCAACAAGCCGTTGGATTCTAAATATAATATATTACTCATTGTAGCCTATTCTCGACCAAGAATATGTATCTCGTTTGCAACAAGATTCACTCCTTTAGTCATAACAACCTGAGACTAGTGTTAATTGTTGGGATCGAAAACACTTTATACAATGCCAAGTAATTATTTTCCTGAAGTTTGTTTAAAGAACCTTCTTAAGGAATGCTAACAAATTTATCATCCCAAACTATTCAAGGTTCAGCCAATAGGATCTCCTTAGACCGAAACTACTTCCCTTGCATCTTACATTCTTAATGATAAATGTACGTTTGCCTTGTGGCCACTTGAACCTGCTCACAAATATGTTCAGTTGAAAACTAATCCATTTTAGACACCAACATTCTTCTTCTTTTTGAGTTGTGAGGATAACTTGGTTCATTTCCAAGCCTTGTATTGCCATGAAGAGGGGTACTTTTTATTTTACATAATTTTATATTGTAATATTTGGGCGAATCATTTTTATAAAAAATGGAAATTGGCGAATCTTTTTTTTTTTGGAAAAATTGTGGAAAATTAGCCCACCTACGAATATTAGCCCCTAAATTTTCCATGGTGCTCAACATGCTTTGACATCACTTACATGTTCTTAAGTTTAAAAACCAAAGGAATGGAGAAAAAGAATATGATTAGGACTCTTGCATCTAAAACATGTGTTCAAGAGGTTTATATACCTCAAAGGTAGTGTAAAAATTTCCCCCAACTCAAATATAGAAGAATCCCTTCAATTACTTTTATAGGTTACCTTTGAGATATACTCTTCCCAAAGTCCTAAGATAAGAAATGGGTTGGTTCATGTCACATAAACCCCCATTGGGCACTGGAGTACAGTCTAGAAAGTCCCAAAATTGGATAGAAAGGTCTGGGAAGTCAATCCACACTAAGAAGTAGAGTTGGACAAACTGCTTGGAAAAGAAATCATTGACCCGAAGGGGAAAAAACCAGTGTTCACACACAACTAGGGGCCACTAGAAACAATAGCAGCACAATGTAGCTCTTCCTTAAATAAAAATAGGGAAAATCATTTTCTCAGGCTTCGAATAATCAAACAATTCCATCAATTAAGCTTCTAGACTTTCTTGGCCTAAGATTTTATGATGGCCTTAGGGAGATTTCCAGTTCCACTAACAAACACCTGACTGTGTGCACCTTTTGATCTTATTAAAAAAACCAGAATTCTCATCAATATATATATCCATAGGGATTTCATCAAGAGGAACTTCATTTCCTCGTGGAGGACTCTCATAACATAATTTCATTTGCCTTTAGTGGTAATATGCTCACAGTTGATGGAAGCACTACTATTGGGGATGAAAGAGTAATTGTTAGATGAACAAATCTACCATTAGGCCCTGAGTATTCCATTATAATTCATCCTAATATCTTTTGGCAGGTAGTAATAGATTCTTAGGTCCACTGCAGAACAACTAAGTTGTCAGGGCACAAAGTATTGGTGAAAGCATACAGACCTAGCCCATCAAAACCCTCCTATTTCAAGAATATGATCAAAACTAGAGACCTAAAGCATTAAAACTCCCCTCTTTCAAGCATATCATAAAAATTCTCAAGCTACTCGTTCACCAATGAAATTTTCAGCTTCAATTATGTTTCAAACAAGTTTTCATATGCTCGAAGGACCAAGGATCTCATAATTGATAGAATTTATGCCATCAATGGAAAAAAAAAGTATTTTTAGACTTTGTGGGTCTGTAATTTTGTTAAATTGGTCCTGTTATATGATTTATTTAAAAAAAAAAAATTAAGGAACAAACCTATCTTCTCGACTTCATGGATCATGCATGGCTATTTGCTTTGTTAGTGAACTTATCCTCATTTATAAACTTGACTAATTGGGGTTTCTATTATTTTTTGTGTCTGCAATGGGTTGACTACCTCTAACTATAAAGAGATGAATGATTTGTATGCAAAATACAAGGAGCAAGGTATTATCCAAACATATATTGTTAGTCATGACCATATTTAAATTACTCTTTGTTTTAGTTGTCTTATTATTTCCTAGTGTTGACAATAATATGCATCTTATATCAGGGAAGTCAGAGTGTTATCCCTTTTTTTTGCATCTTTCCTAGGTAATATGATCCTTATGTTAGTTTTGATTTCATTCTATTTAAAACTATGCATAATTTTAAACAATGTATTGTCATGGGTCATGTAGTTCTATATTACAAGAACCTTGACTAGGAGACCAATTTCTCATTCTATTTCCAATTCTCCCATTCTTGTCTTGAATTTACATTAGTAGATGATCAATTCTATGTGTATAATATGTACTTGATGGGGCACACAGGGCTTTGAATTAATGGTGAATGGGTGTACTGTTAAGGCACTCCTTGTGAAAAGGTCATTGGTTCAAATCCACTATGGGTTAACCGACAAAAAGAAAGTGTTTGATAGGGGTTGGGTTCACTTTTCTGATCCTGCAAAGTCTCCTCTCCATGTTTCTTATTCCTTCTACATTTCTTGTTTATGTTAGCACATATTTGGTCCATCTAGATTTTTCATGCTGACATGATATTTCTAGGGAGTATTGGAGGTGGCATTGGCAATCCACATCTTTAGATTGAACCATTTAGGATGTATATCATGAAAAGTATATGTAGCTTGGTGCATAGAGGACCATCAGCTGGGGGTAGGTTCTTGGAGTTTACTTCCTAGCCTGTCCAATTTCAGTAAAGGGATTATTTATCTCAATAGGAACTTCTCAAATATTTGTTTAAGTTCTCTGATGGAGGTCAAAACTTGAAACAAACTTGATTGTGTGGTTATTTAGTGTTTTTGGAACTTTTTTATAGAAGTATTTTGTTTGGAGTTTTCTTTTGGGTTTGTTTCACTTAGGTCTCTTTACTTCTGCAAAAAATCTTGTAATTGATCAGCAAGGGGCCCAAAGATAAACAAATGGTCTACCATGCATTAAGCTTAGTGGTTATTCAATCTTAAAAAGTAACCATGTTTACAATTTAAGTACATAGATCCTAGGGTTTTGAGAAAATAAATTAAACCTTCTCCTTTTAAATACATGAATCATAATTGATGGTGTGGACCTCCCTGGCCATGGTGAGAACTGAACATGGATGTCTAAAAAGCATGGATTTATTTTTGAGTCCTAAGCTTTACCAGGTCAAGATCAAAATAATTTGCATGAATATGGTAAATATCATGTAGGATATAGATCTCATGCTCGTCCAACTTGTTTGGGTAGGTAGGGGAAAGGTGATGTTGATGCAATGATGGTTGTCAATGGACTATGGAGGGAAGAGAATTGCTTTCCTTGCAATAATACAATTATCAATATACTTCTAAGAAAAGAAAAGTCCATATAAATCTTGAATGTTGGGTAAAATATTGTCAGAAATGTGTTTATTGGTGAATCAAATTTTTGGAGAGTTACTGAGAAAATAGCCTACATAATTCCCCCACCTCCCTTGTAGGGATTTAATAGTAAACTAAACAATACAAACCTACTGTTCCACCTCATACAAGACACTCCCTTTCCTTGTTTGGGGGTTTATCCCATACTTCATATAAGACACCCTCTTTGAAGGGTTGATATGAGTGGCTTACCTTTAAGATGGTCACAAAATAATATTATATAGATATGCAAGGTCCATTCCATGTAGAATTCTATAGATATTCTTGGCTTCAATGTTCCAATCTAGACCACATCAATCTAAAATATGACCTCCTGAGAAAAATAGGTTGTACAACTGTTGTACCAGTTTTTGTATGTATCATATTTGAACATTGACTTCACTTCTTGCAATCTCGATAGCATCAATATAAAATACAACCCCCTGGGAAAAGTAGGTTGTAGGACTTTGTGCCCAGTTTTCATATGGGGCTGATTTGAGCATTAGATCCCTTGAAGTAACTTCTTTTTTAGTTAAGAGTGGCTTCATCTTGGTTTATGTACCCTTCATTTTAGTTATGTTTTCTTTCTAACTTGGTTTTTAATGATTTATTCCCCTTTGTTGGCTAACAAGAATGATGCAAAATATTGATTTATTGTGTTTTGAGGCAACAACACTTGTATATATAGAAGCTCCTTGCTTCTTAATAAGGATAGGGGAGTGCCATTAAAATAGGCTACAATCTTAATTTTCTGGATTTTTAGCTATAAGCTAATATAATCTCCTTTATGCACATCGACTGTATTTTCTTAAAGAGTCTGCATTATTAGCTGGTTCTTTTATATTACCACCCAATGCACAATATGAATAATCACATTTTATTGCATGTCTATTTATATTCAATTTTTATATTTCAATGTTTTGAATATATTTTCCTTTAGCACAATCTATTACTGTCTTGATTTGTGATCATTATGTGCAATCGATAGTATTCATATACTTAGTGCAATACCCTGTTATTTATGTCACTTAAGATTTTTTTAATCAGTGTTCAACGGTTTAAGGAGTTCAATGGTATCTACATAGTGTGAGTGTCAACACCATCTTGAGTGTTTCAATAAATAACAATAACTTCTGCAAACTACTTTTTGCAGAATTGGATTTTGTTTTACAACTAATTCTAAAGTTTTCTAATATCTGAAGTAGTCTGGGAAACTATTTGCAGGATTGGAAATATTGGCCTTCCCATGCAATCAATTTGGTGCAGAGGAACCAGGTGATAATGCAGATATTGCAGAAAAGGTATGCACTCACTTTGAAGCAGAGTTTCCTATATTTGAGAAGGTCTGTATCTATTTAATATGTTCTATACCTCCTGAGGTTCCTTTCTTTTGTGCTAAAGGATTCATTTTAAAGTAACTAGTTTATTCGGTTGCTTCTTTGGATCCTCAGTGTTAAGTGTTGATTCTGTGATGTAGATGTAAGTTAATGGTAGCAATGTAGATCCTATCTACAAGTTCTTGAAGTCAAGAAAAGGTGGGACTTTTGGCAATAACATAAAGTGGAACTTCACTAAATTTCTAGTCGAAAAAGATGGAAATGTAGTAGAACGATATGCACCAACTATGTCTCCATTGAGTTTTGAGGTCTTTTGCAAGCTTTGTTAGTTGGATATATCATTTATGCATTATCCTTGCTATGGATAGATCACTAATTTTGCATACCAACTTCTTTGACATTGAATTTTTCAAGTAAGAAATTATAGTGTAGTAATCATATGTATCCCCTGTAGGAATATTTACTAATATATTGGTGGCATGTTTGCATAAAGATGTCAAGAAGTTGTTAGTAGTTTCTTTATTATTGCAAGAAGTAGCATATTACTCCCTTTTCTTTTCTTTTTCTTTTTTTTTTTTTGTGTAAAATAGGATAAGCAACAATATTTCATTAATTTAGTAAGACTATGTTTTAGTTCCTGCAAAAGGATTCAAGCGAACATTGTTAACAGTTTAGTAGTTCATTAGAGTGCATATAATTGTTGCATACATTTTTATCTCTTTCATTTCATATGTGTTTCATATACATAATAGTAAGTTCATTTTTAAGCTTTGATATACATTTTAACTTGAACTTTTTTTGAATGAATATATGTGGATATGTGTTGTTTCTCCTCTTCTATATTAGTAACTTATAAGCTAACTCATCACATTACACGTTTAATTGTCAAGGGATGAAAATGCAATTTTATTTTTAAACTCTTCTTGAATGGAAGTGGACTTGGATGTGTATTCATTTCCATTTCAAAAGCCTATAAATCATGAAAAGAACTTCATGTGCTAATTTTTGAATGCAACGATCTTTTTCACTACTTTTTGAAAAAAAACTTCGAGATGGGCTTTAGCATATTACTCTCAATTTCTCGTATAATAGTAAAAATATTTCTATGCATGCCATAATTGTTACTTTTCCTTTATTATTTCATTACCTTGCTTAGATTATTCTGAAGCCTTCTTTGTCTTAGAGATTTCAACATGAAGATGTGGACTTGGATGTGTATTCATTTCCATTTCAAAAGCCTATAAATCATGAAAAGAACTTCATGTGCTAATTTTTCAATGCAACGATCTTTTTCACTACTTTTTGAAAAAAAACTTCCAGATGGGCTTTAACATATTACTCTCAATTTCTCGTAAAACAGTAAAAATATTTCTATGCATGCCATAATTGTTATTTTTCCTTTGTTATTTCATTTCCTTGCTTAGATTCTTCTGAAGGCTTCTTTGTCTTAGAAATTTCAAAATGAAGATGTGGATATTTATCGCTCTGGCATGGTGGAGGCCAGTTGTACAAACACTATTTTTGTTCTTGTATAGCCTGTTTGGGATAAGTTGAATGTGCTAGAGAGTTGACAAGAGACTCTTTGCTCATGGTGTAAGGGCAAGCCCCAATAGTTCAAGCACTAGCAAAAGTGCATCATATCCAACTCTACTTTCTTCACTTGCACAATTATCTTCCTATATAGATCAGTGTGAATTAGCAAGTTGTCATACTAGGAGAAATTCTTAGTAGTTTGTGCTTCATTAAACATAACATATTTTGTTTTCTTCCAAATGAGGAAAACACTTCTATTTTGACTAGCTGCCAAGTGCCATGTTGTGCAAAAATCAACAACCCAAGGAATTTTAACCCATGAGGGTGATTTTCTAGGAAATGGAGGCAAGGAGGAATTCACCATCCTATATAGATCAGTGTGAATTAGCAAGTTGTCATAGTAGGAGAAATTCTTAGTATTTTGTGCTTCATTAAACATAACATATTTTGTCTTCTTCGAAATGAGGAAAACACTTCTATTTTGACTAGCTGTCAAGTGCCATGTTGTGCAAAAATCAACAACCCAAGGAATTTTAACCCATGAGGGTGATTTTCTAGGAAATGGAGGCAAGGAGGAATTCACCATTTGACCACAGAATTTGGTGAAAATAATCTAATGGAAGCCTTCAGTGTTGCGGGGGAGCGCCCCCCCCCCCCTCGAACCCGCTCCCGAAGCGCGCTCCGGGCGGGAGCGGCTTGGGAGCGCGCTCCCAAAATCGCTCCCGGACGGGAGCGATTTTCGGGAGCGCGCTCCCTTAAAAAAATTTACGCTCCCTGCTCTGATAGGGAGCGTTTCAGGGAGCGATCGCTCCCGAGCTCCTGGAGCGCTTTTTAATGCCCGGGAGCGATCGGGGAGCGATCGCTCCGGGAGCGATTTTTAACCGGCCGAGAGCGATTCGGCGGAAAAAAATTCTGCCGAACCCGAAAAATTAAAAAAAATTAACTAATTTTTTGTTTGTTTATAAGCCCAATGGGCCAAAAAAAACTCATTTCAACTTCATTGAGCTTGAGATTGAGAGCTAAGCAAGAGCAAAGGAGCAAGGAGCAAGAGCTGAGGAGCAAGGAGCCAAAGCTGAGGAGCGAGGAGCAAGTGCCAAGGAGCGAGGAGCAAGCTTGCAGAGGTAAGTAACTTAATCATTTAGTTAGTTTAGCTGGTTAGGTAGTTAATTTGGTTAGTTTCATTTACCTGTTTGAGTTTAAAGATCATTAATTTAAATTAAATTAATAAATTAAATGAATTAATCCCAATAAACTAAATTAATTTGCAGATTCAAGACTCAAACCCTACAAACATCAAACACGATGGACCTGGGGATTTTTATTGGCATTTTCCTCTTCCTGGTCCCCTTTCTGGTTATTATGGTGGTGGAGAGTAGGAAACGGAGGGGGCCTGAAACTGAAGAGGTGGATGAAGAAGCCGGAGGAAGTCAAATGGGTGAAAACCCCAGTGAGGAGGATGTGGAGGAGGGTGAACATGAGGGTCAAAAAACTAAACAAGACCAAACTCCATTGTGGAAATATGTTCACAGGGCTGAAACAGGGAGAGGGGGTGGAACCACTAAATTTCATTGCCCCCATTGCAACACTGATTACACAGGCTCATACACTCGTGCTAGAAGACACCTTTGCGGGAAAAGGCCATGGGATGGAGAGAAACAAATAGGAATCAAAACTTGTAACGCGGTGTCAACAGCAGATAGAGCCAAATACATAAAGGAAGAGGAGGACGTCCAATACAGAGCAAAAAGATCAAGGGGTTTCTTTGAACCAAGCTCACAAAGAACTCCTTCAGCATCCTCCCAAGGCAGTGGATATGGACATGGAGGCACAGGGTCATCATCTTTACGCCGTAGAACCATATCAGATTTCCTTGATGAGGGGTGTAGGAATGATGTGGATTCAAAAGTTTACAGGTTCCTCTATGCATGTGGGATACCATTCAATGTTCTACGCTCACCTTATTGGCACGAAATGGTTTCTGCCATAAATGATGCCCCTAAAGGATACAAGAGCCCTGGGTATGACAAGGCAAGAACTGTTGGCCTTGATCATGAAAAAGCAAAAATATCACATTCTTTGAATAAAATGACAAGTTCTTGGACTGACAATGGGGTGTCCATTGTATCTGATGGATGGACAAATGTAAAAGGCAAGCCATTGATAAGTGTTCTTGCTGTGTCCCGAAGTGGTCCCATATTTCTAGTTGCACATGATTACTCAGACAAGTTCAAGACCGCTATCAACATTGCTTGAAACAATTGAGCGTATTGGCCCATACAATGTCATCCAAGTCATCACTGATAATGCTCCTAATTGTAAGGCAGCGGGAGCAATTATTGAGGATAAATACTCGAACATATTTTGGTCTGGATGTTTGGTTCACACATTGAACCTTCTGTTGCATGATATTGTCAAAAACAAAAATGAACAATACCAATGGATTGGTGATTTGTACAAGAAAGGAAAAAAAATGATAAAATTTATTACAAATCATAGCAATACCCATGGCCTTTTCCGCAGTCACTCGAGATTGGAGTTGCTGAAGATTGCGAGGACTAGATTTGGTAGCTATTACCTCACCTTCAGGCGCCTTTTGAAGGTAAGAGAGGCATTAGCTAGCATGGTATCAAGTCCACATTGGCAGGTGTTAAAGGAAAGGGCTACAAATGTAGCTGACATTGCAGGTTTTGAAACGGTGGAGGAGGCCGCTCTTGATGGGCAGTTTTGGACAACTGTGAGACAGGTATTGGATTTCACCAAGCCAATTTATAACATGATTCGGTTTGCAGATACAGACAAACCAGTGATTGGCGAGGTGTATGAGCAAATGGATACCATGTTGGGGGAAATAAAAGACATTGTTCATAACAGAGATCCCGACTTGTACAAACTGATTCACGATTGTGTGTGTGAACGGTGGAATAGGGTTAACCTTCCACTACATTGCTTGGCGTATATCCTTACGCCAAAATACTACTCAGATTCTTGGTTGGGCAAACCTGCAGCAGGGGGTGGTGTTAGGACCAAACCCCATTTAGATCGAGAGGTAACTAGAGGATATCTGGAAGCATTAGAAAAGTTGGTGCCTGACAGGGAGGAATGTGCAGCTGTGCGCCTTGAAATAGGCAGATACTTCACTGGCAGTGGTTTGTATGGTAACTTCCATGCAATGGATGACAAAGATAAATTTGATTCTCTCACATGGTGGGAAACATATGGCGGCCACGGACTTTTGCGAAAATTGGCAATAAAAGTTCTTTCACAGGTTGTAAATTCTTCTTCTGCAGAGAGGTGTTGGAGCACCTACAGTTATATACATAATGTGAAAAGAAACAGGCTCAACGAAAACCGAGCAGAAAGCTTGGTTTATGTGCGCTACAACTTGAGGTTGTTGAGCCATTACTGTGATCGGGCTAATGAAGATCCCACATATAAAATTTGGGACAATCACCCTGAGGACGACAATTTGGAGGATGGCATTGTACATATGGAAGAACTAGAAGAGGAGCTTGTACAGGATGAAGCTGAAGCAGTTGCAGCAGCCATGGCACCTCCACCTCCACCATCCAGTAGCAGTTCTCGGGGCCCGAGTCTTGTTCCATTGTTGTCGCCACCTCCATCGACACCCTCGCGTGGAGGCTCTAGTTCTGGTCGTCGGTCTGGGCGGGAGACTCCTAGAAGACCACCACGACCTACTTATACTCCTGGAGACTCTCGTGGCAAGGGCCACTTGTAGATTTACAGTTTACTTGTCTTTTTTAGTTTCTATTAGACTTGTCACTTTAGTTTTCATAACTGTTCAGTGTTGAGTTTTGAGTCCTTGACTCTTGACTCTTGACTCTTTCATATCATTATGACATTATGATATTTTTTGTAAACATTATATCACTGTGACAATGAAAATTTGAAGTTTGAAGTTGGGCCTTGGCAATTATAACTCATTGGTAATGATTGTGAATTATGAATATGATGCTTTGTGAAAGACTAAAGTTGTTTCATTTCATCTCATTATTCATGTTTCATTTTATAAATTTTTAACATTTCATATCATGTTAACAGTTAGAAGTTAGGACTTAGAAATATCTTCAATATTACTTCTTGTAATGGTTAAACTTGGCTTACAAGTACAACTTGTTACTTTGGTGATCAATGATGATAAATGTTATTGAATTTTCAATTCTGAAAGCTTTCAACTTCAATGTATCAACTTCATGTTATGTTGCAGTTGTAATATGTATTTTACTAACTTGTGGACATGGTTGATGACGATTATAATTTCTAGATGATTGATGTGATATATGGTTCAATGATCAATTTATGTTTTTTTATGTTTTTTATGTCTATTTCATCATTCTACATGTTTTTGTTGACATATATGTATCAAAAATTAAAAAATATAAAAAATATATATATTTTTTAAAAATCGCTCCCCGATTCGCTCCCAAACCGGGAGCTTCTGAAAATGGTCGCTCCCGCTCCCGCTCCCAAGTAACATTGGAAGCCTTAGCATATGAAAATTATTCAAAGATATTTTTAAGGTTATTATGTCAATTGCATAAAGGATACTTAAACTTAGGAATTCCTTAGTCAATTAGTCTCTTATCAAGATCCAAGCCCCCAAGAATGAGGGACCAAGAAGGTCTTTTTGGCTCCTATCACTGATTTACAAACACTGCAAAGTTGTAAGAGGAAAGCATTTTATTGATAATTGAGAGAATTTAATTGATCATCAAAAATAGGCTTGCTACAACAACATTTGTCACCATCAGCCTTGGCTTTTTCTAGGTTGTAGGAAATTCCTAGTTTGGCCATGTTCCAATGCTCAAAAAACTAAGAAACACCAAACTCAAGCAGTTGTACCATATATTATATAAGGTGTCCAAATGTAGAAACATCATATGGTATGGTCAACGATGTTTCCAAGATGTTTCAACCATTTCCAGTAACATTTCAGGTGTTTTTTTGGAAGCTTCCAAGCCTACCTAAGTGCCCATGAGGGATGTGGAACATAGATGAAATTATCACCCTATCCACGCCAATGACCCTTGGAGAAAAAACAAAGATAGGGGATTGAGCTATGAGGAGTTTGTTGCCTCGGTAATGACTTGTAATTTTAAATTCTTAAAATAAAAATTGACATTTTCCTTTATCTAGTTCTTTCTTTTTGAGAAATAATCTGAGAAATAATGCATTGAAATCTAGTTCCTTCTTTGTCATTTGCAGTTGTACTTTGTCAATGGATTTTCTCCTTTGATTTTCTATTCTCTTCTTATTGTAAGTTTTGAATTGATATTTTCCACATTTAATTTATATGTTGGGGGAATCTAGATTGTCCATTCTAGGAACTTGGATAAATGGCTTGAGGACTTATGGTCATGGATGTTAAAATTCAGGGATGCAATCTACCCATTTGCTTTTCAGGTAAATCATTAGTTTTTCTTTGAAGATTTTATATTGTTTGTGCTCCTCTATGGTTGTTGACTAGTTTGTTATATGTGTACTACAACCTAGAACAGATGGAGTAAAATTGTTAGCAGCAAAATTTGTAGAGAATACAATTTTACTTTTCACACCTGATCCAAATGGATCTTAACCACCACTTCCTTAGAAAAATAGTGATGGTACAATAATATCTCTTTTTGGTCTATTTGCATTTAAGAGAGGATAAGGCATACAAGTAGAATTTACTCCCTAAACTATATGCGTTTTGTAGGATTTTTCCAAATAATTATTTTACATCATATCCTTTGTTATGATCCTCAAGATATTTATGTGCATATGCCTCCTAAAGGATTTAACTGTCATATTGCAGATATATGTTGCTTCCATATAAACAGGAAAGTTGAGAACTTTTAATATATCATGGTTGGTTGGAGGACATCCTCTTCTAGATCCAGGATTGCTAGATTGAAGCAAACAAGAACTTAGGACACATGTTGGACTTGTTGTGTTCACCTGATATACTTCTTGTGTTCACCTGATATTACAATGCTTCAGAGTTCTATAATTATTGTTATCATCAATAGGTATTTTTCTGGTTCTAATTTTGTTACCTTAGGATTTGTTTTAGAATGGTCATTTTTTATGCATAAGAAAACATTACAGTGCAAATTACGCTACATCTAGGCCACTAAAGATGAAAAAGGAAGATCTATAGAAAATTTGAATAGTGATGAGTGTTTCCTTTGTGGGATGGATGGTACTTTAATTTTTTGTGACAGTTGTCCTACTGCATATCATTCTAGATGTGTTGGTGTTTCAAAAGATTTTTGTTACCTAAAGGAGATTGGTATTGTCTTGAGTGTTTGGTGAAAGAAAGAACCAAAATAATTGGGTTACGATCCATATCTACGTGTATACTTTTCTTCCTACGTTTACTTGTCAGTGTAAGTTAAACTTCCGATGGCTTGAGTTACTAGTTTTATATTAATTATTTCTATGCATTTTTCATTGAGGTTCTTTATAATTTTTTCTATGTTTCTTATGACTGAGGTTCACATGGTTGGTCTGAATCCCCATTACTCTTGTAAGTTTTGTTGTTTGGTGTGGTTTCAGTAAGGAAGTGGTTGAATTCCCATGCTACTAGCCAACAAATGTACATGTTTGTGGCTTTTGGTTTCCATCCATGGATAGGGAATTCACAAGCCAAATGGGTGCTCAAAACTCTCATCCAACTTATCTAAAGAAAGAAACTATGGATCACTTGAAATCGTGTCAAAATATTTCTACTCTAGCCAACATAAGTAGTTTTGTTGTGGAGGATTTTATGAACAAATGCAAACCCATCTTCATAGGACTAAGTCCTATCTGGAGCATGGGATATATTGAAAACCTGAACATATGATTTTATTAATGAAAGAAGTTTTGGAAGGAACTAGCTACCGAATTATCCTTTTCTCATCTGGTTATCCACCTTTAGATGCTTCCATAAAATCTTTTGCTGGAGAATTTTTGGGTGCCAAAAAACTTCATGATGCATCTGCCAATTACTGTGAAAGAAATCTTGACCTCATTAAAGATGGAGTATAGCTCTTTAAAAATAGGCTTCTCTGTTATTTTGGTTCCATGCCATATAGTTGGTTGTTCCCCAAATGTTTTGTAGCAATACATCATGGTGACAGTGGAACAACTATAACAACATTACATGTTGGAGTACCCAAGATAATTTTCCCTTTCATACTAGACCAATTTTATTGGGTTGAACGTATGAATTGGATAGGGGTTGCACCACCACCATTAAAGAAGAAGCATCTTATCCCAGATAACAATGAAGATAGTATTATGGAAGTTGTAAATCCCGTTTGGACTCAATCCATATGGCTATGGCTGCTAAAATGAAAGATAGTGTAGCTGACATTGCAGAAAGAATTTGTTTTGAGGATGGAGTTGAAAATGCTATAAATATTCTTGTAAATAAGGTCTATATTTCAGCAAATAGGATGTTATGAAAATTCAAGGTTAGGAATTAAATTCATACCAAATATGTTGGGGAGATTTGGTCTTGGTCTGATACTCCTAAGATTTTCTAGGATCTCAACATCATGCAGGGGCATGATGTTTCCTTTTGGATCCACTGTAATGCACAATCTACCGCAAGACATATTTGCTAATGAGGGTTGTATTTTTGTTGAAAGATATTAAGGAGTTTCTTGAAGCCTATGATGACCAAAGTTTGATGGTTTTAGGGTTACCTATTTTTTAAGTAAGGAGGCTTATCTTGGATGTTGTAATGAAGGTTCTCAATTGCACAGTCTATTATAACAGTAAATACATTAGTGAGAAAACAAGAATGGGCCTCTAACAAAAAAATTGAAAGGAGACTTACCTAGATGGACTTTGTAGTTCAGATTTCATCCTAGTACCTAAATACAACATTCATTCCATTTCCAAATTTAAATGGTTGATGGTCATGCATTCTAGTTTTATTTAATAGTTTTTCATATTGTGGTAATTTTGCATATAAGGTAAGAGGAGATATATGATGGTTGGTGGAAGTGTTGCAAAGAACCAAATAACATGCTACAAGTGCAGGTTTCCTACCTCAAATAGGAAATAACAATAAACATGGCAGCAAATAACAACAAACATGGAAACAAAAACATGAGAAAGTTAATAAATAAAGAGTAATTGAATTCTAAGCGAGCATGATCACAGGAACTGGGACAATTGGATTTGGATTATGTGTGTGTGTTGTGGATGTCCAAAACCTTTATATCCCCTCTATGGAATACTACAATTAGATTCAGATTATGTGTGTGTGTTATGGACATGTCCAAAACCTTTATATCCCCTCTATGGAATACTAATGCAAATATTGCTTCCTACATTTCTACATACAATTTCACCAGTATAGACATGACAAGTTTTGATAGATGGCATTGAAGATTGAATTACAAGTGAAGAGTCAGCAAAGGAAATTGGGATCAAGGGGTGGTGTAAAGTTGGCAGAAATAAATTGGATTCTTTTAGTTCTATGCTTTGTCGTCACAATAGGATTCAGGGATACCACCTCAAGTGGGAATGCTTATGGCATTGTTGCTATCACTGTTATGTTGTGACAACATGCCTTATGTCACACGTTATAAGCATTGTATAGTGAATATTTTCTATGGAATATTGGTTTTATTCTCTTCTTTGGATAGATTGAAGGACCCTACCTCTCAACCTCTATTATGAAAGTGCCACAAGGAGTTGGGCTCCTCTTTCTTTGTCAGTGATAATTATGGTTATCATGTAGAGAATTTGATAGAGATAGGCACCAATGTTAAGGGTGTCTTTTCAGCTACCAAGATAGAAGGGAAAAAGATCAAATTTAGCTACTATATGGAATATTGGTTTTATTCTCTTCTTTGGATAAACTGAAGGACCTTACCTCTCAGACTCTATTATGAAAGTGCCATAAGGGGTTGGGCTTCTCTTTCTTTGTCAGTGATAGTTATGGTTATCATGTACAGAATTTGATAGAGATAGGCACCAATGTTAAGGGTGTCTTTTCAGCTATCAAGATAGAAGGGAAAAAAATCAAATGTTAGCTACTATAGAATATTTTGTTCATTCATTTTGGTTTTACTTTATCTTAGATTTCTAAATCCTTACATATTATAAATTTGCAGATGGCTTCCAAAGAATACCTAGTATTTATTACAATGAAGGTTTAGAAATTCCTAGAAGAAGTAGACAATGTCCATGGAAAGCTATCCTTTAAATGGTAAGGAGTGTGTCACAACTAGTTGTACATGTCCTTAGTCAATTTGCAATTTCATTATTTCTCTCAGGTTCTAAGCAATTGGCCTTCTATTGATCTTATATTCTTGAAATGATTTACATATGAGGAACCATGATGCTTTCATTAGATAGGTGTTAAAATTGGCAAGAGTAGGGATGAATTTCTCCTAGAAGAAATCATATATTTTAGTCCTGTTTGAACCACCTATAATAAAATTTCATTTCTGACAATTTTAATATGACTTTCCAAAAATAGTAGGCCGCATCTCAATTTGGAGGTGACTTTCCAAAAATATAAAGTCATGTCTAAATGATCAAGGATGATCTCAACATATGGAATCCACTTTAAAATCAAATCAATCATGATTATACAAGTCAAGAATTGATACTTTTATCCTTACTAGTATTATTATTATTATCATACTATTATTTATAAAATAGTATAAAGTCATTCACCTTTAATGAATTAATAAAAATTAATTCTCTCATGGAATAAGTAAATTAAATTGAGAATCTCTTACTTGGAAACTTAAATTGAAAATCTCTTACTTGGAAACTCAAACCTCTCTCTTGGAATAAAATAGTAACTCCAAACTTAAGATATTGTAACTCTCCCTTACTAATTCAATGTATGGAAAAATTGTAACTCATCCTCATTAATTACACTTGTAACTTCCTTGTTCTATTATAGGTTGCATAGTTCTTGTGCAATGAGGGAATATTCAAGTAGATCTTAATTTTTGCATTAAAGAATTATGATTCAGATGTGGGTGTAAGGTCCAAGGTCATGTTCCAATATGTAAAATGTTTGGTTGTTAACTAATCGACCTAGAGGAGTGCGTTAATGGTGTAATCACATGGTAACCTAAAGGCATTAAAAAATATGCAAATTCTAGTGTGGTTTGAGTGATGAAGCGATGTGATATGGTGTATGGTGCAAGGCTGAGTCTAATTTGAGTCTGAGGCCGGACCTAGTGCATGTGTAGGTTTTAACCCCGTACAGAAATTACCTGCATACGAATTCTAAAACACAGAAAATGAACAATGCGAGAGCATAACACATAAAATGCATATACACAAAGATTTTCCCCTGGATTCCAAAACCGGGACTACCAGCTTGATTTTTCTCTAACCCCCCGGTTCACTACGTAGGTTAGTCGTGGAAAGAATATAACACAACCCAACATTCTCCCACTTGTTGTTTTCTTTCCACAAGGGGCCACAGGAGAGCTTAGTCATTTTTCCAGCCCTGAAACACCCATTGTTTCTCTACATCAGGAGAACTTCTCAGAGCTCACAGATTTTGTCAATGAATTTGCAGTGTTCTTCAAAGTGTCCACCTTTACCAGCAACACCTTTTTGTCTTCTATCATATCCCTCACAAAGTGATACTGAACATCAATGTGCTTTGTCTTTGAATTATAAGCAGGGTTCTTTGCCAAGAAAATTTCACTTTGGCTGTCACAGTCTATCCTTATAACTCCCTATACTAACCCCATACTTGAACACAATCTCTGCAATCAAACTGCTTCCTTTCTTGCATGAGTGGCTGCCATGTATTCTGCCTCTGTAGTTGATAGTGCCACTACAGATTGTTCTTACTCATCCAACTGATTGCACCTCCAAATAGGTTAAACACATACCCACTTGTAGATCTTCTCTGATCCAAATCTCTAGCCCAGTCTACATCAACAAAGCCACAGATATCCAATACTCTGTCCAATCCTGGTCTCCCTTGGTAGCACAAACCATAATCACTAGTGCCACGCAAATACCTAAAACCCGCTTCACTACTGTCCAATGCTCCTGTTATCTCAAAATCAGACCCTGATAGGCTATTGATCAGGTAGACCTTGAGTAACTGTTTCAAACCTACTTTTGGCTGAGGCTTAGCCTCCTCAACCTGAGAGGGCTCTCTCAAAGGATTAATGATATTGATAATGGATTAGATGGATAACTCTATTAAATGAATGAAGTGTAAGTGGTTGAAACACAATCAATAAACATCCATTGTGCTTATGGAGTCATATATGCTTCAGTATTGATAGTAAGGTTAGCTTTACTTAGAAGTCAGGGCATTTAGAATTCAATGCATGTAGAATACACCAGAAACACATAGGATCAATACAGTTTACAAATGCATGAAGGAAATTAGAGCATTGTTAATGATTTCTAAGTAATCACACATCCATAACACTGTAGATAATAGGAAGAGAACAATACAAGACATTCAGAACATCGAATTCCTTCTGATTCCTAAGAAGCAAAGCCAAAGCATTGTATTACTGAAAACAAAGTCTTTACACAAAGCACAATATGAGAGCTCTTCTGAATAATTTTCCCGCCTTTTGTACATTAGATCTTCTCCTATATATAGAGCTCTTTACATAACTGATATTCCTTCCTCTAGGATGAGGAGAATTCGAATTCTACCTGACCTGACACCTATTGACACTTAAAACTAACTATTTAATGTAACTGACTGTTAACTGGCAGTTTTAGAGACCTAAAACAATTAGGAGTGTAACTCCTCATTATGATTAAAACGACCTTATCTAAGAATTAAACACTCCTTTTGACACCTATAACTCCATGAATTCGAATTTTATGGTGCTCATAACCCTCCAGCTGGCCCTTGATGACTCATCCTTTTATTGTTCCTAGAAACTAGGAGACTGTTCCTTGCTTTGTTCTGGCTGAAAAATAGGTCTTGGGACAGAGCTCATATATTCTCATAAAAAATGTATTTGGAAAAACTGAAGGAGGCTTTTGTGAACCAATCCATGCTAAACAAAAACCTCTCTTGGTTTTTTGAAACACCTTTCCTACCGCCCAGAATGTGTCTTTGAAAAACAGGTGTAAAACAGGAGAAATATGCTTGTGAAAAACTGCACCTACAGCAGTTTCGTAGCGCAAGTTTGGTCATTCATTTCTCCCATATCATAATGGATTTGAAGAAAGTGGAAGAGTTTTTTGTACTTCGGTATATTAGGAATGAAAACCTCTTTCACTTTTCAGAGACGAGTTTTTAACTACTTAGAAACTCTTCTAGAAGTTGACTGGTAAAAATAAGGAGACAAAGTTCCTCCTTTTTTGCTTTTGGTTTCCACAAGGATCTTCGAAATCAATTATCCCCTTTGTTTCTTTTAATTACAACAGAATGCATTTGATTATTTTTTTTTCCATGCCATGTGTACCTTGCTCTAGAAAGACTTCCCTTTGTCCCTCAAAATTAGCCCATTGAATGATAATATGCAGCTACAGCAGTTTCGTAGCGCGCTACGAAACTGCTGTGTAATTTCAAAAACACAGCTTAGGATCAAAATTTTACTTTCTTGGCTTAAAAACAAATTCAGAGACCTGATCATCAAATTCGAGCTTTTTAGAGGTTTTGGCCCTTTTAGTTTTGCCTTTACCTGTTTCTAATAAGTCTGCTTGAACCAAAGGAGATTCTTCAATGTCAATTGCTTGAAGTAAATCATTCAGACTTCCTTTTGAAACCGTGGTTGCCTCAGTAACCACTGTCTTGCCCTTCTCTTTAGCTAACTGGCTCCTGGTTACTCTTCTTCAGACTGTTTCTCCTGTGGATTGTTCTTGTATTCCTTCTTTGACCTGACCTTTCCCTTTCTTTCGGTAGACCCCTCCATGGAATTCCTGCAACGTGAATATTAAAGAAGTCTGCACCGTCTCAATCTCTATCACTGCCTCGCTTGCAATGGATGAGGAAAGCTACCTCGCTTGATCTTCAAAGAATTTAAATTGAAAGCCTGTCAATTTGTTTCCCATGCATGAACCCAAACATCATCATGACTGTGAACACTCGGCTCCTTTTCGAAACTTGCAACCTGTGCGTACCAAGACACCTAACGACCTAATGATGAGGATAAGCGGTTGAATTGATAGGCAAAGTGTATGGGCTGACAACTGATGATGTAGAAAAATAACGGATTTTGATAGATTTGACAGCTGGATGAGATTTGCTACGGATCAGCACGAATCCCCGATTTCGTAGCGCAGCCAGTGCAAATTCTGGGTTTTGCGCTACGAAACCACCTAGACAATTTCGCAGCGCATAATAACTTTGAAATAGGATTGACATATGGAGTTTAGGTGTGATGTGAGACCAGTGATGGATGAAAACGGAGTTTTGACATTTATTTAAACACACCAACAAGACTCCTAGGACTTAGACACTAAAGCAAACATGGAAAAATTAAACCCAGACTAACACCTAATCTTTACAATCAAACTGATGTGAACAATTTAGAAATTGTTTCTTAAGTGATAACAACTCCTTCCCTAGTTTTGACATAAACCTTCTCAGTACTCCCACTACATGTGCAATGTCTGGTCTAGTACAGACCATTGCATACACCAGGCTACCGATTTCACTTGTATATGTAACACGGGACATATCCTGTTCCTCTTCTTGTGTCTTGGGACACTGTTCAGCAGATAAATTTACACCTGTAGGAATAGGAACCTTCACCGGTTTACTATCCTGCATATTAAACCCCTGCAGTATTGTCTCGACATACTTCCTCTGGTTTAACCAAAGCTTCTTCTTTACCTGATCTCTTTTAATTTCCATGCCCAAAATATAGCTTGCAGCACCAAGATCTTTCATGTTGAATTTAGAGGACAATTGGGTCTTCAAATCCTGGATAATTTCTTTGTCATTTCCAACCAGCAACATATCATCCACATACAAGACTAGATAAATATTGAACAAATAAAAGTAATCTAATAGAATTTACCTTGGCAACAGGAGAAAAAATATCACCAAAATCAATTCTCAAAACCTGGGAATAACCTTTTGCTACCAACCAAGCTTTGTATTTCTCTGCCTTTCCTTTTGCATTTGTCTTCTTCTTGAACACCCATTTGCTGCCAAAGGGTTTCCTTCCAGCTGGCAACTCCACCAGATCCCAAGCCTCATTTTTGTGCAAAGATGTCATTTCATCAACCATGGCCTCTTTCCAGAGTTTTCCATCCTCTGAATCTACTGCTTCCTTCATAGTTATGGGATCATCATCAGTGATAGATAAAGCAAAATTTGAACAGAAAGTAGATGGACTATACCTTTCTGGCTGCCTTCTTTCTTGAACTAATCTTCTTACACCCGGAGTTTGTGGCTCTTCATCTTTTGATTACTCCTCTGCTTTAGAGTCTGATTCTTCCTCCTTTAGCTCAAACTCTATCTTCTCAAGTTCCTTTGGTTGAACTTCATGTTTAATAACATCTTTCACCTCTCTGAACACCACATCTCAGTTGTACACAACCTTCCTTGTTGCTGGGTTCCAAAGCTTATAACCCTTTAAACCATCCTTATACCCAATAAAGATGCACTTTTCAGATTTACTATCCAACCTGGTTCGTTTCTCCCTTGGAACATGTACATATGCATCACATCCAAATACCCTCAGATGTGAAAGAGAGGGTTTCTTACCAGTCCATATCTCTTGTGGAGTCGTATCCTCCAACGCTGATGAAGGTGATCTCTTGACCAGGTAACATGATGTCTCCACCACCTCTGCCCAGAATTCTTGTCCTAACCCGACACCACTGAGCATGCTTCTTGCCCTTTCCATCAACATCTTTTTCATTCTTTCTGCAACTCCATTTTGCTAAGGTGTATATGGAGTAGTCTTTTGTCGTGATTTACCACACTTCTTACATAATTCTTCAAATTCCTTACTACAAAACTCTCCACCGTTATCTGTCTTCAACACCTTTATCTTCTTCTCTGTTTGGGTTTCCACCAGAGCCTTAAATTCTTTAAACCTGTCAAAGACTTCAGATTTATTCTTAAGGAAACATATCCATGTATTCTTTGAGAATTCATCTAGAAATGATACAAGTACACAGAGTTACCCAATGATGAAACCTTCACAGGTCCAAACACATCACTGTGCACAAGCTCTAATATCCGTTTCGCCCTCTTACAACCAGAGGGGAATCTCACCCTATTATGCTTCCCATATACACAATTTTCACAGAAATCAAAATCCAGAGAGCTATTATTCATACCTTCTACCATACCTTTACCATGAAGTATTCGAAGGCCCTTCTCTCCAATATGTCCAAGCCTTTGATGCCACAACATAGTCTTCTCTCCAGAGACCACTAGATTTTCTGCTCCACTTTCAGGAACCACAGAACTGTTGCACCCATCAACAATAGTGCTACCTTGCAGCTTGTACAGAGTTCCAGTCCAAACTCCCCGCATCAATACCAGTTGTTATAGACATATTTGGGCACTGCAACCCCAATCACATATGTCCATAAACCAAGGGCTTCTAAGCCCCTAAAAGTGTTGTTTCATACCCTAAAGGAACAAGGTCAGCTGATTACATCATTTCCCAGAAGTTCTCCCTGAAAAATTGCTCAGAACTGGTTAAAATTGGGCCATACAGACTGCTCCATGTTGAGGGTGCAATCCATCTCACCTGTTACACATAGAGGGTGCGATGCATACTGAAAATCCCTTCTGTAGGGTGCGATGAACGAGAGCAGACAAATGGCAGAGGTAATTTGCTAGGTGGAAACCCAGAGAATCTTCTGGAAACTACTCATTTTACACTTACCTCTCTGAATTCGCCCAGGGATGAGTAAGAGATCATGAAATCTCCAAGTGGAACCAAGAACTATCAGAGAAATGACACTAATCAAAATCCCAGAAGCTGACTCACCCACCTGCAAATATCTATATATGGATCCCTTGTCCTAGAGATCCAGAGGCTGGAATTGTGTATTTTGTAAGGAAGTGCTGTTGGTTTATCTGTGAAACATCATAGTGTTGGGTGATCTAGCTTTTCATGAGGTGAAGAGGGCTTTCATGCTAGGAGGATGGCACTGGGTCAGACCAATGGGTTGTAATCCTCTCTTCTACTACTTCTATCAATAAAGCTATTTGATTTTTCCTCCATATTCTTGTATATTTCTTAATCTTGTATTGATATATGCATTTGTATGGTTAATATATATCTGATCCTATATTGTTTATGGTTATAGATCTCTATGCTTTGATGGTATTATGTTGCTTTGACTCTACAGGTGTTTCTTTGAAGTGAGACAAGTGAGGAAGGAGTGGCAAAGCTCTATCAAAGGAGGGAGGAAACAAGCAAGGAGCCAAGCGAAAGACTGAGGTTGGTACTCTCTGCTTCTCTCTCATCTATCTCTCATAAAGGAAAACACAAGTAACTTTAGTTTGTTTGTTTCTAAGATAGCTACCCGTCTTAGTGGGACTAGCAGCTCTGAATGGACACTAGTTTTCCCGATAACAAAATGGCGACTCCACTGGGGAATGAATAGTGTGATTGTTAGTTATTGTTGTTTGCTTTATAAACTACAGACGGAGCCTGAAGTTAAGCCAGCTAGCCTTCAAACTGATTTTGCTATGCAACTGCAAAGTAGATCAACGCTGCTTCAGTCAATCTCCAGGTTAGTTTATGAATTGAACATCTGACTTGCAAACATCCTAAGTGCCCTGGTGGTAGCTCAAATAACCTCATTAGATCAGCCCCTATGCTTTGTATTTACTGCCTATCATTAGCTCAGCCTAAATCCCTGAACTAAGCTGCAAATTGTGAGCAAAAACCGAGCTCAGTCTCATCTCTGGACCATCGCACTGTCTCTCATTGGCAGTCTGGATGCATTGCACCTCCCGTGTGTTGCAGGTGAGATGCATCCATGTTTCCTTGTGTTACAGGTGCAATGATTAGGTGAGACTGTTTCTGCCTCCAGATTTTGGTTTTCTCTTCATTGTCTTCAGCTTTATTCAGTAGTTTTGCTGTCTGTGATCAGTATATCACTGTTGAAACTCTCTTCCTTTGCATTATTCAGCCTCCATTGATAGAGAATTGTGAATTTTTTTATGTATTTTTCGTCATTTACAGTTCTCCATTGCAAACAGTAGCTTAATCGAATTGTCATCTTTTGATTTGAAAGTGTCGTTTTCAGTGAAAGAAAAGAGTGTCGTAAAGTCATCCTCTTTTAGATAGTCGATTACACTTTTGCTATTGTATTTGATTTAGATCATCAATTCTTTGAAGTGTCGAAAGTAGTTTTCAAGTCAAAATTGAAAGTGTCATCTAAATCTTCCTTTCGTTTTTGAAAAGAAATTGCTGAAGTGTCGCTTTGAGGAAAGATAGTTCAAAGTTGTACTTAGTTTTCTTTTTGTCATTCTCACATTAAGGAAACTGAAAAACAAATACATGCATGTGCATTTCAATTTAGACTGCATGCGGAAATTGATTTAGGACAGTGCATCCTAGTGTGTGCTCTTTGCTCTATGTTGAAAGGATTTTACTTCTCTTTCCTTAGTAGCTAGGATTTTCATTGCAAAAAGAAAGTAAATGACTATTTATCATCTTAGATTGCATATTTAGGAATTTTATATCTACATCACGCGGTGAACCTTAAAAAGGAAAACTTCTTAAGAAAGATCAACTGTAAAATAAATTTCAATGAACATAAAAACGCTTTGGAACCTAACGCACAACATCTAGAAGTTTAGGCTAGAGATGTATTCCGGTGTCTTAAAGCCTGGTAATTATCGTTTTCATCGTAGGTTGGGTGATTCCTCCTCCTTGATATGACAAGTGCCAGTACGGACTTGTGCTCCCATGTACCGTTGAGTATATATTTGGAGACCTCAATAGGCTATATCCTTTATCCTTAGGAAGTCGTGTATGCCGCCCTATCGACTGCAATGCACTGAACGCGACATTCGGGAAGATTGACTGCCGTACATAAAAAGTATTCTGCAGTTTTGCGATTGGTTTGGTAATCCCTCTGTCTAGATTTCCAGAGTAGTCATTTTCGTTCCTTTTCAGACTCCTTAAAAGAAAAGGCCCATCTGAGCACTTGTCACATCAGGCTCATTAAAAATCGAAGGCGACTAGTGTCATCTTTAGCTTTTTCTCGACTCTTTAAAATTGAAAAAGCAAGTTGTGTCAAAGCGTCATAAAATTTATTATAATCGGAATAACATCACTGTTTCCTTGTTGGTCTTAGGTTGAGAAAATGGAGTCCACCAATCAAGGATTTCCCCTTGGGGGAATCCTAATCCCTTCTCCTCTTGGGGAGATGTTGGTGCACCTCATATGGATACATTGTCCCTTCCAGGACTTACAATCGGCCTGCCAGTATGGCTTTTCTCGACCACTGTCGTTCAAAACACTGTGATTCCTGAGCAATCAAATTAGCAACGAGATGATACTAGAGTTACCCCCCAACCTTCCACTTCATTTGTTTATCCCTCTCCTTCTTCCTCTTCACTTGGTGAATCTAGTAACACTACAAACCAAGTAACTGAGAAGAAGAAGAAAGGGAAGGAGAAGAGGAAGAAGAAGCCAACGGCGAAAGGGGGCAACCATGCATCATCTGGCAAAAATCCACACACTGCACTATCCAAACCTAAATCTCCATGTGTCATTTGCAAAGGAGACCACTATCATCGAGATTGTCCTTGCATCCCACGGATCTTAAGGGACTGGTCTCCCCGCTTGCACAATCTGGTGTCCTCAACCTCTGACGATCATGTTGAGAGCACACCGTCAACTAGTGAAAACGAATTCAATGGACAAAAAGGAAGATCTAAATTTCCTTATAGACTGTGTGAAGGCGATCATGCCCTCCACCGTTGTCCCTTCCTGGACGAAGCTAAAAGAGTCTTGGAGAACCGTCCTGCTTCACCGCTACGGCTTCCTCCTGGATACAAGAAACTCTTGCCGAGTCCATCGCTAGTTGAAAATCTGGCTCACACATCTTTGTTGTCAGTCGAAGCACCTATCATTGAAGATAAACCCTCTGAGTCCACACTGGACCAAAGTCAACAGATCGAGACAGCAGTCGACCCAGTTTTGCCTTCAGAAGGTCCACCTTCAGATGGTCCACCTTGAGATGATACAGTCACCAAAGAGAATGAGAACGAAACCGTTCGATTTCTTTTTGTTAACATAGAATCCGATGAACCTGGGGGAAATCTACCTGTTCCTTTACCGCAGGAAGGAAGTTCGTGAGAGATTCATCTAGTCGTCTATTTGGTCCCTCCTACAAGCAATCTAGTCGTTTCCTTCGATTCGAATCTACTAGGGAGACCTCGCCTACCATCTAATGTACCATTCTGAATCATAGTACAAGCTTACAGAATGATCATCGCTGGTACAATCATAAATGTAGAGTGTCTTAAAGCCTTCCTCTTTTAGATAGTCGAATCGCTTCTGCCTGAGATTCGAAATTTGTCAGGCTTCAACAAAGGAACCAGTCGACCGTTAGGGATCCTTCCAAATTTGCCTATAACTTTGAGAAGGAAAACTGTTTATCTGAACGTGATGGTAGTTCAAGGGCCATTATATTACAATCTACTCCTTGGACGTGACTACATTTATAGCATGGGAGATATTGTTTCCTCACTCTTTAGGGTGATGTGTTTCCCGTATGAAGGCAAAATAGTCCAGCTCAATGACCAGCTTTCACTTCCTGGTTCAAACACAGCTAATAGTCAAATACCATCCCTAACTGGTCTTTTTGCACAAGGAATGTCTCATCAACCTCCAGTCCGTCCACCTGATGATCGGTGAATGTGACTAAACCCAGGGGGCATGCACCCTGGTCTGCTGCGGCAGGAAAATTTTAGGTATAGGGTAGGTTTCCGCGAAGGATATATGACTAGTCTGACACACCCATCCATTTAGGAAAATGGGATTAGACCGGAATAAGATTCCCTCGTCAAAGTTTTGTGAATGGATGCGTCCCACCATTCACCTTTGTATATTTCGATGGGCAGAGCCAAGGAAGTGTTTTGTCTGCAAATGCAGATGGAACAATATTGCAAATGTGAGAACTTCCATATGGTGACTAGGAAACTCTACTTTTCTTTATACCTAGGGGCATGCAAACCTTTTGCATGCAAGTGAAAAACGACCTTTTATTTTCATAGTTTGTAGGCTTGTTTTCTTAGTTTGTAGGTTCTCAACCCTTTAACCTCGTAGGTGGGTCATTCCTAGCTTGCATAAAAAAGGCTCCGGAGCAAAGTTGCGCATGGGGCAAGCTCCCTAAAAAATGAACCTACTGATGAGAGATATCCTTATTATACGACTGGCACGAGCAATGTTTCTGCAAAGTTCAAGCTCGTTAAAAAATAAACCTAGTTATGAGCATATGTTCCCCCAGAGTTTAAGCTCATTAAAAAATGAACCCACTTCCAGTAAATAACCTTTGTGATCGCATTACTATCAGCTTTTGAGCCTTGATTGTGTTCTTACCATCACCTCCACTTTTTAGCCGGTCATCCGCCTCCACTTGATTGTTTACCCTTTTGAGGAACAGTTGTGAAGAGTGATTCTGTTAGCCACTTTCTTTACACTGTCGTGATTGAAAAGTTCCAAACCTTACCTGGAACCAGCTGCTACTCGAAAATACCACTCATTCCTCAAAGACGAGTCTCTTTTAAGCTCTTTTTAGACTTGTAAAATATAAAAAGATTGCCGAGCAATTGGCCTCTCCAGCTCGTTAAAGTCATTGGAAATGCCATCTCTCCTCTAGATTTTAATCTTTTTGGGCCTGAGGGATCATTACACAAAAGGATCGAGAACTTGTCTTTTTCGGCTCGTTAAAGTGATCGGAAAAGTCATCCCTTTCGTATCATTTTATACTTTTTCAGACTTAAGGGATTATACTACGAAAAAAGATTACTGGAGTTTCCTTTCTGTCTCTTTTCAGACTCTAAAATTGAAAAGGAATGAGTTATCTTTGTCGTTAAACTCATTAAAACAATAGCGACAAACTTGTCCATTACAGACAACAGCGAGTTTCATTGTCGCTAGGCTCGTTAAAACATAGCGACAGGTTTTCCCGAAGGGAAAATTATAGAACAAGCATATGTTATCTTCCTCAAGCTTGACAAAAATAAAGAGATACTGGTCAAAAATGACTAGGGAAAAATTGGGAAGAAAACTTAAAGAACTTTATTGGTAGTAGGTCGCTCTTGAACTTGACACTTTCACTCCATCACTATGATTGAGTCGGGTTGGGTTATTCCGTTCACCGGTCATATCACCATTGGTCCTCCGTACCATCCATTTTTGGGGTTAACGCTACCAATCCATTTCAGTGTCACCGATATGTTCAAGAGAAGTCGCTCAAAGAATTCACCAACCCAGCTTACACCTCATCTGCTGCAATACCTTGACGCTCCATTCTTTCATGACCACCACCCTAAACCTTGTATCATCAGATCGTTTTCACCTTCGCAAAATCATTTGCTCCGTTCCGTGTCGTAGTTGTGGGATTCATTAAGGCCCTCCTACGACGGGTCACTTCTTGTCAACATCAGCTCATTATCTAAGAAGTCGACTTAGGAACAACCCTTTCAGTACTTTGAATCTTGCATGCCTAAATGGCAAGTTTCTCACTTCCAGTGATAGGTATATATCAATGGCCTTCGACCGAAAGATTTTACGTGGTGTTCGACATCAACTCATGTATTCACACCACGTGAATTGTACTTTAGTACCTTGAGGTTCATCATCATTATCGGTGATTCCTCTCGCGCCCGTTAACAGCTTACATCATTGGCTAGTAATCAGGCGATGTCTTTCCATGTTCGACATCAAAACATCTTTTCACATGGATCGACTTGTACTTCGGGCGAAGATTGAACGAGTTTGAAGACCCTGGATCTAGTTTCATCCATCCGGGCTGTGATATATTCAGGAAAATAAAGACATAAAATGTACATCATAGCTGCATAGATAATCATCCAAGCTAAGGGATGATGGCTCTACCAGAATCATCAGTCTGCCACACAGACGGTTGTCTGTCCTATGTACATGAAAATGAATTTATAAAGTTGAGCATGGGAATGCCCGCCTCAGCTAGATCATGAAAAAGTTATGAAGATAATGTATTGTATTGTATCTTATTACAGGTCACCTTCTAGTTCGAAAAACCTTGGATCCTCATGATAAAGCATTTCACCCGACATCAGAAGATTTACAACCTCATGCTTTAGGAGGCAACTGTTATAGACATATTTGGGCACTGCAACCCCAATCACATATGTTCATAGACCAAGGGCTTCTAAGCCCCTAAAAGTGTTGTTTCATACCCTAAAGGAACAAGGTCAACTTATTACATCATTTCCCAGAAGTTTTCCCTAAAAAATTGCTCAGAACTGGTCAAAATTGGACCATACATACTGCTCCATGCTGAGGGTGCAATGCATCTCACCTGTTACACATAGAGGGTATGATTCATACTGAAAAGCCCTTCTGTAGGGTGCGATGAGTGAGAGCAGACAAATGGCAGAGGCAGTTTGCTAGGTGGAAACCCAGAGAATCTTCTAGAAACTGCTCATTTGACACTTGCCTCTCTGAATTCGCCCAGGGATGAGTAAGATATCATGAAATATCCGAGTGGAACCAAGAACTATTAGAGAAATGACACTAATCAAAATCCCAGAAGCTGACTCACCCACCTGCAAATATCTATATATGGATCCCTCATCCTAGAGATCCAGAGGCTGGAATTTTGTATTTTTTAAGGAAGTGTTGTTGGTTTCTCTATGAAACATCATAGTGTTGGGTGATCTAGCTTTTCATGAGGTGAAGAGGGCATTCATGCTGGGAGGATGGCGCTGGGTTAGACCAATGGGTTGTAATCTTCTCTTCTACTACTTCTATCAATAAAGCTATTTGAGTTTTCCTCCATATTCTTGTATATTTCTGAATCTTGTATTGATATATGCATTTGTATGGTTAATATATATCTGATCCTTTATTGTTTATGGTTATAGATCTTTACGCTTTGATGGTATTATGTTGCTTTGACTCTACAGGTATTTCTTTGAAGCAAGACAAGTGAGGAAGAAGTGGCAAAGCTCTATCAAAGGAGGGAAGAAACAAGCAAGGAGCCAAGCGAAAGACTGAGGTTGGTACTCTCTGCTTCTCTCTCATCTATCTCTCATAAAGGAAAACACAAGTAACTTTAGTTTCTTTGTTTCTAAGATAGCTACCCGTCTTGGTGGAACTAGCAGCTCTAAATGGACACTAGTTTTCCCGATAACACCAGTGCTCCCCGAACCATCTTGCAAGTATCCTTCTCGAACACTGTTTTTACACCTACATCATCCAACTTGCTTACAGAAATCAGATTTCTGGCTAATGCGGGAATATGCAGAACACCCAGAAGTGTTCTAACACTTCCACCTTGCAACTTCAACTTTACTTTTCTACGACCAACGATTCTAGCCTTCCTATACTCGCAAAACCACTCTCTATGGGGAGTGAAGTGAAAGGATGCACCTCAGTCAGTCAACCATGCCTCATGATCTACATGTGTACTTGAAGAAGCCAAGTACACATCCCCACCTTCATCTGAGGTGGTTTTCGCCTCTGCAGAAGAAGCATCATCAGATCCCTTTCCTTTGTTAGGAGCTTTATATTTATAGTCCCTTTTGTAGTGCCCTTCCTTTTCACATTTCCAGCATACCACCTTTATAGGTTTTCCTAGAGATTTAGATCTCCCTCTAGATTTAGATCTCCCACTCGATGACTTATTTTTGTTTCTGTTCTGGGACCATCTTCGTACAGACAAGGCATCACCATTCTGGCTCTCCATATTTTTTTGTCTCATCTCCTCCATCAACAAGGATGAGACTATTTCATCAAACTGCAAGGCAGTTTCATTGTTACCTATTGCAATAACCAAACTATCCCACGAATATGGTAGAGAACACAACAAACTGATGCACTTATCTTCATCTGAAATTTTAATATCAACAGATAATAACTGACTTACCACTGTATTAAATGCGTTCAGATGCTCTGTCACTGAGTCTCCATCTTTCATCCTCAGGTTATACAGCTTTTTCCGTAAGAACAGTTTATTCACCAGAGACTTAGATTGGTATAAAGTCCCTAACTTGTCCCACAAATCCTTCGCCATAACTTCCCCTGATACATTCAGCAATACTAAATCTGAGACACACAATCGTATTATGCTCTTTGCCTTCCAATCCAACTTCTTCCATTCTTCATCGGACACTCCCGTTGGTTTAGTACCTGGACCTACCACAATCCACTGATCTTTATCCACCAACAAATCCTCCATCTTGAGTTTCCATAACTCAAAACTATGACCATTAAATTTATCGATCTCTATCTTTCCACTGCTCGCCATCTTCTTTCACCACTAGAATCGATCCCGCAGATCTCCCACTGAATGGGGTCTACCACAGGCCCGAGCGAAACCCCTCAGCAACAAAGGCGTCCTCTTGAAGCTAAAACAACTCTGATACCAAATGTAGGTTTTAACCCCATACAAAAATTACCTGCATACGAATTCTAAAACACAGAAAATGAACAATGCGAGAGCATAACACATAAAACACATATACACAGAGATTTTCCCCTGGATCCCAAAACCGGGACTACTAGCTTGATTTTTCATTATATTCCTTTCAATGTTACAATACATATTTATACATGTCGAAGCATCCAATACCATGGACCGAAAACCATTGCGTCCAAAACCATGGACCAAAAAACCATAGGTAGATCTTCCCAACCTAATATAAGGTCCAAAAAAAAATTCCCGGGGCGTTGCCCCGGACCCTGAACAGAGGGGCCACTCGCCCCCCTCAAACCCCCTGTGACCCCCTCGCTGCGGAGCCCCCCGGTTCACTACATAGGTTAGTCGTGGAAAGAATATAACACAACCCAACAGCATGGAATAAATTATTGTGGGCCAATCTCGTGTAATGAAGAATATGCATGTGTTTTGTCATCTTAACGTGGCCCTAATAATGTTAACATCGGTATTGGGTATTGATTAATGTATGGAATTGGCATCACATTTTAAAAGCTGAAATGTGGAGATATCCTTTCCATTAGGAAGTCTGATTTACTTTATTATTTCGTTTTTCTGCTATGTTGAGGGTGATCCCATAGTGATTACAGCTTTATTTGTTGTGGTGCATTAATAATATTTTATCTGAATCTCTGGTGCAATGGTAGAATCGATCTATGGTCATTGTAGTCAACAGACTTGTTATGATCATGTGCAATGAATGTATGTGTGTAGTGGAAGGCGTAAAACTTTGATGCAGGTCATTGGATTATGGTCACACAATAAATTTATTTGTTCTAGTGGAAGATCGTTTGCTTAATCATTGTTTTTTACCTAGGCAAGAACATCCCTCTCAAATTCAATGTTACCCAACCCATGTTGACATAACTTGCACAAGGCCATTATATAGTTGCCTATATGTCGTATCGACACAACTTTCTTGGTCGCTTGATGACTTGGAAAGAGTATTTTAATTGTGTTGTGTTTGTAGGATTAATTTGAGAGGCTAAAGGTATTGATTGTAGAGAAAGAATGTCAAAACAAATTAATAAGTATCTTGCAGGGGTGAATCACCTTATGGGAGGAGCTTGAATAGTCATAATGCTCAAACTAAAGACAAATACTATACATGGGCAGAGTTTTGAGGATCTAATTTGATAATTTGAACATAATCTTATGATGAAGTCTGACTAGGGTTGAAATCTATGCTTGGAGCCTTGATCTTGTGATAAGAAGTCAGAGATGTTGTACAAGATCTAACTAGTGTATGACTTACAAAGACCCCCTTGTAATACAGAGTAAGGAAATTTGAAGCTCGTTGATATTATAAGAGTTTATGCTAACTTGGCTTATTAAAAGTTGCAGTAGTGTTGTTGGAGTTGTTTCTTTGAATGGACATGAGACAAAGTTTGAATTTTCTATTTGAAATGCATAAGCTGGTTGGATGTCATTTAGGGTTAGAGTTGCTCAAAATTTATTGATGATGTATATAGATTAATTAAAGGTTATGAATGATGAAGTTTATGTTGTCTGATACAACTCAGAATCAAAATATTGTTTTTATAATATCAATATATGCATTGATGTGTTGAGTCAATGTTCACTATTGAAGTGTTGAGGATTGTACGGCTATAAATATTCAAGGTTTATTGTTGATAATAGGGTCTGTTGTGTTAGTATGACCGGGGTGTTGAACTTGTAATGCATGATTTTCAACCAAAGAAGTTGATGATTGTTTTGTTGTAGAGGCTTGTCTTATTGATACTCTGTTGTTGCTACATATTACATAGGCTATATGAGATGAAGTTTAGCCAGCAGTTTGAGGATAATATTCACCTAACTATTGTCTAATGAAATGTTGAATGTTGCAGTTGTTGGAAGTTTTTATGTGACAGGATTGTATGCTGAGTAGGAATGTTCATGAAGTATTGGGTTCATAAGTGTTTGTAGTGCAGGATGACAAAGTTGTTCATGAAGATTGTGTGTTGATAGGAGTTGTTATTTGGATTTCATAATTTACCACGATATGGATGCTAATGACATGAATTAGAATACTAATTTTTCTATATATCTTCATGATTCTATTGCTTAGAATTTATGTTACATAGATGTTTGCATGAGCTTCTTAGTTTTTTTGTTGCAGAGATGTGTTAGTGATTGGTTATGAAGTTGTTGGTTGCTAAAATGATTGTTGAACTAGTGATGATGAGGTTGTTATTGATGTATGACACCTAAAGTGTTGAGTTGTTGATGATAGGGACTAGTATTGATCTAATCATTGTTGATGAGGATTTTTATGATGACATAGTGAGATTATGAATTTGTTATAGCATTGTTTTTAAATATGATTTCTACTGAGTTGCTTATAATTGAGTGAGTGTGTTGTTGAACAGTAAAGAATTTGTTGAAGGGTTTATGTTGATTTTGAAATTTATTCTAAAGGGAGTGGATCCAATTTGAAAATGGATGAAATGGAGGTCATGTTGTAGCGGCTACAACCACCCTCCAAAATTTTGGCCTACACCCAATTTCAGAGCCTCCCTTGAGAGTTTCACTTGATGACTACACATACTTGGGTTCACTCTGTGAGCTCATGTGAGCCTTCGCACCCACCTTGTTTGTTCATTTCACCCAAGTTTTTGCATGTTTATGTCAAATTCATGCTTGCGACCATGTACTGGTCATGCTCAAGGTCTTTGCTTCATGTGTACATGTTGTGTTCACTATGAAAACATCTGTCGCACTCACACACGGAGTCACATTCACTGTCCCACAAGTGTCGTCGCGGTCGATCAATGATCAATCACAAGTGTCGCACTTATCTCTTGTACCATCAGCCAGTCATGTTGAACATGTGTGTCTAGATGGTTTGAGTCATCTCATCGTCGAGTCATGTAAGTGTGTGTTTATAGGATCACATATGCATCTTTCACTCATTCATACACTTAGTAATTTTGCTGAAGTTCTAACGACCGGACTCCCCTCTGACAGTCGAACCATCACCCCGTCATTAACTCGATCAACTGCCACCCAGAACAGCGCAAAAGCAATAAGCAAGTCATTTCAAGTTGCGCTTCCCGCAAGCAAATCAATCAGCCTTCATGCTGGTCAACCAGAGAGTTTGATTCAGCAGCCACCCCGGGAGTGACTCTCCTCAAAAATTACGCAGAGGCTGCAAACCTTGCCCACTCCACTGATTGATAAAATTGCGCAGATAGGTCGAATAGACACCCAGTTCTCATCTTTGTCTCCCTTAGAAAATTGCGTAGTTTTTCCAGCTAGTCCTCTCGACAGTCAACCGGCTGCTCACCAAGAAAATTGTGCAGTTTTCATGATCAGACCCTCTGCTGCCCAGCAGACTGCTCAGCTCAGAAACTGCACAGAGGTGATTAGAAAGCCAACCACCCAGCATCAACGCAGTTTTTCCCACCAACATCTCCTGACAGCTGACTGCCAGTTCCCTCCAGGAATTGCGCAGTTTTTGTTGCTAAGCTCCACCAGCTGACTATTAGTTCCCCTCAAGAATTGTGCAGTTTTTGCTACCAATGACCCAGTAGCTGACTACCAGTTCCCTCCAGAAATTGCGCAGTTTTTGCTGCCAGTTCCCTCCGAGAATTGTGCAGTTTTGGCTGCCAAGCTCCCATTGCCCACTCGTTCCAGAAACTGCACAGATTTTGCCTGCCCAGCCTTCTTGCATCCCGGATTATTCCTCCAAAAAACTATGTAGTTTTGTCCTCCAACGAAGCCAGACCTCACGGACAGTCATTGTCAATCCAGATTTCCCATCTTCATCACCCATTGACTCTTGCACAGTTTTCATCAACATTTCCCAGAGCCTCCATCCCGCCTCGCAACCTTGTTACCTCTCCTGATCCCCTGCATCTGAAATGATCATGCATCATGGTAGACTAGGAGGTTTTTGGATTTTATGTTGACTCATCATGGGTGACTGCAGGAACAGGTACACAAACAAACATGGTGCGACAACGAATGGGATGAACGAAGGGAGCACATGTAGAAGGACAGGTTCACTAACAGACGAACAAACGATGCATGTGAAGAGATGTGCGCGCAAACGGATGATCATGCAAAGATGTGTTCGCGGATGGACGGATGAGAAAACATGCAAGATGTGCTCACGCACAGATGAACATGCACCTTTCACGAACAGATGAAGCTGTCAATCCTTCCAACATACAAGCAAGGAGTAACGCACAAAAGCAACATCAAGAGAACCAATGACCATAGAAGTCTCCACGAACTTTTCCATGCAGAGGTGAAGTTGTGACACACCATGAGGACATCCATCACCCAACAACACTGCAGCTCGACATGCACACCAACAACAGCATGAATGACTACATTGTCATGTCAAGTCATGGCATGAGTCATGTCGTCCACATCTCTACTGTGGGCCATACTGTCAATCAATGTAATGTTACGTGGAAGTCCAAGAGACCCACTTGTTGTACAAAGAGTCATGCAAAGTCAAAAAGTCACGGAAGTCAAATAGTCATGAGGGTAATCGAACAGCCACAAGGGTTAGTTTCACCCTTGGCTATAAATACCCCCTCAAGTCAGTTTCACCCTTGGCTATAAATACCCCCTCAGGTTAGTTTCACCCTTGCCTATAAATACCCCCTCATTTGTACATGCAAAGGACTTTTCACCTCATTTCCTCCCACATAGCCTTGAGAGTCTGTAATCTTTTCTTTGAGGAGTAAGTAGTGGCTCCAATGCCCCGCCCATGGAGTTAGTGATGTATGGTGTAACAATGTGTCTTGGAACTGTCGCTTAATTCAGAAGCCTGCTAATAGGCCAACACGTTTTCACACATGTATTGTAATTGTTGTAAGACTAATCTTGAACACTTCTAATGCATGTTGCTTTAACCTATGTTTAACACTTGAACTCATTCACTTGTTGTAATACAAAATCTATTAATGAAAATGTGTTTCATAAGTTGTTAACATTGTCATGCCCGTGGTGGCTACCTCCCTGGACATCAGACATACCTTTCACATAAAACTTGTTGTAACAACCATTTCACTCGCGCGGACTCATCCACTAAGCGTTGTACGTGTTATCTTCCCTTTTGTATTGTGACTGCCGCATCCGTGTGGACTGTTCCCCCAGAATTTGTGCATGTTTTGTTGTGTCGTGTGTTCCTAGAAGAGTTGGGGCTTCCTCCCAAATGACTTGGGACTCACTCCCACCCTATCCCTCTACAGTGAAAGAACCATTGACATAAGTAACACTAGCAATCACCAGGCACGTGAACCTCACTTCTCAAAGACAAAGCAGACCACTCTCCTGTGCTGACAAGCAAGAGTTTAGCCAAATCCTTAAGATAATGGCAACTGAACCATCATACCAGATGGGACTCCCACACCAAACGATGTGAGGTCTAGTTGGGACTTCATACCGGGGTGATCCCCTAAATGTTGGCGGGTCCAGCACCGTAAACAGGTCCACAATGATTTTGGGGGTCGATGCCTCCAACTAGTTGGTTGCAATGAAATTATCTAAGGGAGTGGGTGCTTCCTTCCGATGGTTTCCAACAAAATAGTGTAAGGGAGTGGGTGCTTCCTGCTAGTGGGTGCTGGGGAAACAGTGCAGGAGTGGGTACCAACAAAATAGTGCAAGGGATTCAGTGATTCCTACTAGGTGGTGCTAGTGAATATATGTAAAGAAATATTTAAGAAGAGAATAAGAAGAATGGTGGTCTTCTCCCTTTATGGGTTTCCACCTAAAATTTATTTATCATTTGTCCTTGATGTTTATATGTCATTGTATGTTTTTATGATATTATACTCATACGATTGATTGTTAAATAAATTAGAAGTATAACTTTTTAATCATTCCTAAAATATTGATTCATCCCCCCTCTCAGTATTTCCAATAATTGGTATCATAGCAAGTTCCTTTAGGATTAGTTTGACAATTGGAAGGAGATCCAAAGAATTATGGAAAAGGAAAGGAAGGGCAAGAAACAAGCACTCAAAAGAAGAAGGCAATTCATATCAAGGACTATGACTAAGAAAGTATTGCATCAGATGTAGTGGAAATTTCAACAGTTATAGAAAAAAGGAAAATAAAATGTAGAAAAATTCATGGATCATCAAGGTGTCCTTATTCTCAATGATGGAAACTATTAGGTATGGAAACAAAGGATGGCCTATAAAATAATAGCTCTTAGATCTGATGTCTAGAATGTGATGACTAATGGTTATGGTGAAAAACCTCCATCAAACCAAGTACTACAGTGGAATTATATGGCTTTCAATGCCATTTTCTATAGACTACCTAATTTAGAATTTGAGAAAATTATACCTTATTAATTTGCAAAGGATGTGTGGGATAAACTGCAAGAAAAGGATGTATGAGACAAGTTGCAAGCCTTCTATGAAGGAAATAACAGTGAAAGTTATGTCTCTGAAGAAGATAATTATAGTCTATCAACAGATGAGTGTAGTCATGTAGAATTATATGTTCCTTTCATGTCAAATCGAATTTCATATTCAGAAGAAGAAATGTTAGAAAAATAATCTGATCTCAGAAGGAAACTTGTCACTACCTTGAAAATGATTAAGAGCCTCAAGGAGATGTTGCAAATATATAAGAGCATGGATCAGGATGTGGATGAATCAAATAATATTGTAATAGTCCTACAAGCACATCAAAAAGTTAAAAGAACCAATGAAGTAGTGATTAGATAGCTTAACGAAAAGGAAAGTCGGTGTGAAAGTATTGAAGCTAAAATCATTTCTCTAAGGATTGATCTAGAAAATACAAATGAACAAGAAATTCAATCTAAGAAGTTACTCAAGATATTTGATGATAAAGAATATGATCTTAAAAAAGAAATTATCAAGTTAAAAACCCAATTAGAAGAGGCAAAAAGAGTTGAAGAAGTAATAATCAATCAGTTAAAATAAAGAGAGGATCATTGTGAGAAATTAGAAATTGAGGTTGTCTCATTAAGACGTGATTTAGAAGAAAATGTCAAACAATTGAGATTTCAAGATAGTACCAAGATATTGGATGATCTCCTCAATAGCTAAAGATCTCCCTCCATCGATTCGGGTCTTGGCTTTCATGAAACAACTAAGAGAGAATCCAACTCACGAGTGTATACAGGAAACCTATAAGACAATAAGGCAGCATCTGAAAATATTGACAAAGAAATAAGCAACACCGGGATATTGAAAGAAAGTAATGTAATCAAAAATAAAGGAAGCAAGCAATAGAATCAACAACCAAGAAAATTGACTTTCTTAAGTAGATCATTTGATCCCAGGGTTGATTATAGCATAAATACAAGGTTCTAAAGAAGGAACAACAATTCCTTTTCTCCTTTGACTAATGATGTTGAGTGATTTATCTACCACGACTTTGGACATATTATAACTAACTATAGAAGCATATTGTTCAGACCTTACAATCAAATTATGCAATAGAAGAAGGTTTCTCATGCAAGCAGTCAAGGAAAAACAATCCCCACAAGAAGAAAACATGTTCTGAAGTATACAAGTATCTTTCATGGTTACCGGTTTTCATGTAATTTATTTGGTCATAAGGCTATAGACAACAAATCATATGGAAATGAAAGGAATATGAGACAAAAATTATATATGCACAATGGTTTTAGAAAACATGATTTCTTTCTTCACATAAAATGTTATGCATGTAATAAGCTCGGACACATGGCAAGGGATTGTCGGAGTAAGCTACGAAAATCCAAACTAGAGAAATAACCCACTTAGAAAAAGAAACTGAACAAGGAATCAAAGGACGCATTTAACAAAAAGCAAGAAGAATATTCGTCTATTAGAAATCAACATAACAAAGTATGGAAGAAAAAAGAAGAGCAACAAGTGAAGTGGGGCCTAGTATTGTGTACGCTAGAGGAAGATGATCATTGGTAGATAGATAGTGGATGTTCTCTTCATATTACTGGAGATCATATTTATCTCTTTACATGAAACCAAATGTGGCAATGTTATTCTTCGAACAATGCACCATCCAAGGTGATAGGAAAAGGTAGAGCCAGTCTCGATGTTAAAAATACAAATGATACTAATGTCTTATTAGTTGAAGGGTTAAAACACAACATCCTGAGTGTGGGTCAAATGAATTAGAGATGACATGTAGTCATATTCACTTCAAGAGGATGAAAAAATATAAAAGAAGAAACTGGAAAGATAATAGCAAAAGGAATCAGAACTCCAAATAAGGTATATGTGTTGAAGATAAGTAAAGGAAGAAATAAGATATTGAAGGCAATATATTCTTCAGACTATGAATAAAGGAAGTAAGGTCTAGATGTAGTCCACCATTAGTTGGCATATTCACAAGGAGAATTACTGGAAAAAAGAGAAAATAAAGATTGGCATAATCTCAAGGGGAGCATAATACCATATCCTAAGGTATATGAGGAAGGTACATAGTTGTTGAAGATGAAGCTGTAGAAAAAGAATAGTTAGGATATCAGCATGGAAGGATAGTATATGAACACAAGGGGGACATATTGGTAATCATTGTTGAATGTGGGTGTATTTACCAAGTTTATTCAATCAATTTGTATGTCTGAGAAAGAAGTGTATGAGAAAATTAGAGTGTCTTACATGGTCATGGGAGCATATCCAACAAAATAATGGATCAACAATTGTTTGGAATTGTTTGACATTGATGTCATATTGTTTTATAGGAGCCAAAACAATTAGAAATAGGAATTATAAGGTTTAATCTGTAGGCATGTCACATACTCAGGGGAAGTGAGTGTTTTGAATGGTAGTCAGATGGAAGAACCATAAGTATTAGTAGTATTTAGCAGATATTATTGGTCATTGGAGGAGTATTGGGATCACACTAGAAGATTCCCATATGCATGCCCTTTTCCGTTTATGCCAAAGGGGGAGAGAGAGACATCACCCACAAGTTTGGTCTTAACAGGTGATGAGGTAGGTGGTTTCTAAGTGATGAGGTAGTTGTTTGTTGCCATAAATACCAAAGGGGGATATTGTTTGAATTGTGTTGGAATTTATGTCAACAATGGTAGCATGTTGGTAGCATGGTTTATTTATGCTCCGATGTAGTATGCATATACTGGGTTGAGCTTATAAGCTAATGAAATTCCCTAATTTATTGTTGTAGTTGTTAATATAGGGATACTAGCATTATTTACACTAGATGATGTCTTACATCCTACGTAAATTATGCATGCTACTTTTTATAAGAGTACATAAATGTTGGTTGGTTGTGGAAAAAAATTGCCCCATTCAAACCACATCTTGAGGCATAAATGGTAAAGCCCATGGTAAATCCTCCTTGGCTCTATGTCTGCTCCATTAACTCAATTGACCATCAAACTTTCCATGTTTTCGATGTTTGATTGGGTGATTATTGAATTACCCATGGTAATTGTTCGTTGACCCCTTGGTTTCATTATAATCAAAATTCCCATGGTGTTTCGATTAGTCGGCTTGATCTAGTCACAAATGGATTTATATAAATTGTCGAGTCTAGCATCAATGGTGTGTATCATTGGAGCAATCAAGTTTGTTGCTTGTGATCAAAGGAGTGTCATCATTAAGTGTAATGGTTTTCTTTGTCTTTTGTATTGATATAGGTCGCAAATTTATGGTGTGATGAGGGCATGTTCAAGCATATCTCCATTCTGGAATTAAATAATTATGATTCGAACATGGGTGTAAGGTCAGAGGCCATGATCTAATATGTAAAATGTTTGGTTGTTGAATAATCAACCTGGAGCAATGTGCTAATGGTGCAATCGCATGCTATCTTGAAGGAATTTAGAAAGATCCAAAGTGTGGTGCAATATGAGAAATGAAGCAATGTGATATGGTTTATGGTGCAAGATTGTGTCCAATTTGAGTCTAAGGCGTGGCCCTGTGTGTGGAGTAAATGGTTGTGAGTTGATCCAATGCAATGAAGCATATGCATGTGTTTTTTCATATTAAAATGGCCATGATAATGTTAATATCAGTATTTGGTATTGATTAGTGGATGGCACTGGCATCACATTTTAAAAGTTGAAATATAGATGTATCCCTTCGATTGTGAAGTTTGATTTACTTGATTATTTCATTGTTCTAGTGTGCTAAGGGTGATCCCATAGTGATTACCTCTTTATTTGTTGTGGTACATTAATGATAGTTCACTTGAGTCTCTGGTGTGATGGTAGAATTAATCTATGGTCATTGTTGTCGACAGAATTGCCATGATCTTGTGCAGTGAATGTATGTGCGAAGTTGAAGGTGAAAAACTTTGCTGCGGGTCGTTAATGGTGGTCGCATAGTAAATTTCATTGTTCTAGTGAAAGACCATTTTCTTAATCATTTTTTATGGACTTGGCAATAACATTGCTCTTAAAGTAAATGCTACCAAACCCATGTTGACATAACTTGCGCAAGACTATTGTAGTTGTCTATAGCTCTGTTGTGGCCAACAACAACCCCCCTTCTTATTTAGTGTTATTCCTAATAGTAAATAAGTGGGGACCCTTAGTTAAAAATTTAAAAAATCAAAGTTATGCTTAAATTTCCTTTTCGAATAAACTTACCACCATAAGCTTAGGAAAACCCCTTTGAAAAATCTAAAAAATTTAAGTTTTATGATAAGGTAAGATAAAATCTTTCCTTAGGAAAATCGCATCGCAAAAAGATGACAGCATACCACCCCATAAGTCGAATTCCAATATTGCGATATCACGATATGCATAATAAACAAATATCACATCGCATTCGACATAACTTACATTGAAAAACTTTAATTCGTCGATATGCGATGACGTCGATCGCAAATCGCATTTCGCAGAAAACATATTAACAAAGATTGTCATATATAACATTTCTGCGATCTGTGATATTGTGATATTGCGATATTGTGATACAGCGATATTGCGATTTCGCGATACAGCAACAATGCGATAATGAGATGTCACGAGCGATCAACTTTGCGATGTTGCGATCTGCGATATTGCGAAGCAAATCGCAAAATCACTTCATCACAGATCTTTCGGGCACGTTATTCAAGAAAAGTATTTTCCATAAGCTGACACCTGGTTATGCGCTTTAATGCTAATAAATGAATTAGTTGCCAGTTATTAATGGAATATGGTTTCGTGCTTATCGAAAGAATCATCTCACGTAAGGTGGTATACTTGATGTGTCTGCGGCATTTAAAACTTTCCCATCACCCTTCCTTGTCATTCATTTTCACTTCACTTGTGAATTGCAGGAACAGAGAACAGAGGCCAATACAAAGCAATACGCAAGATAAAATGGGAAAGAAAAGCAAAGCTCCGAGCTCTGAAGAAAAGGAAATGGTGCCCTTATATACAGACACGGCCTGTAACAGAGACGCAGGAATTGCTACGTGGGAAGGCATGTATAATCTGCTCGAAGAGGAGAATCCCAGAGTAATGGAAGTTACTACTACCGCGGGCTCAAATGGTTCTTCTGAAACATCCCTTACAGAGCTATCTTGCTCATTCTTACACCGGAAAGCAGCATGACCCAAAATTCTCCCATACACGGACATGGTCAAGTGGATATTGGACAGTGTTGATATCAGAAATAAACAGTTTAAAACTCAGGGTCAAGAGCTTACGGAATTATTATTTTTACAAATTTTGAACTTTATATCTTCTGGAAGAAAAAAGCGCAAAAGGCAAAAAACACATCAAGGAAATCTGGATCAAGAAACGAAGGCAGTTTCCACGCATCGCTGAGAAAAAAATTTCAAAAAGGCAAGCTGCTAATTGCCCAGTCACCTGCAAGCTCCGAAAATTGCATGAAAACAACGATAGAGAAAGAATGGAAGCAGAAGGCCCAAGAAAAGGCACAAGCAATCCAAGGGTTAACCAAGTTGAACTAGGATTATTACTGGGCATACTTGGTAAAGCCACATAGCCAGTGGATGACTGTTAAGTGTATCATCAATTCGGCCGAAAAGATGGCGCCAACTCTTGTCGATTCTGTTTTCTCAGCTCAGCTAAAAGTGGAAGTCGGCCATCTGACTCTTCTCAAACAGATGCTACATGCGTGCGATTTCAAAGACAAAATACAGAAGTAGTTTAATTTTAGATTTAATTTTAGCTTTAATTTTGTTTTATTTTCCTAAAAAGAGGACGGTCATTTAAACCGCATCCTACATTTTTGTAATAATTTGTTTTTAGATTTAGTTAGTAATATTTAAACCCTTCTCATGCATTTAGAGAAGGGTCCTGAAATTTATCAAAAACTTATCCCCAAAACATGCACTTCTGTACCCTATGAGGAGGTTTTGATGAATGAATGGAACAGGATTTATTGATGTTTGCATTTGATATCTGCTACTGATGTTGCACTTTTGTACTCTTAGTAGATATTTGATCAAGAAGAGATAAATCGTTATCACTTGAAGCTCATGAGTAGGACTAGTTATAAATGGTATTTCTATCTCTTAACTATTTTTGCCCGTGTGTTAGAGTGATTTTCAAGTTCAGTTATTTATATATTGATGTATGAATGCTTGAGTTATCATTTGGCACTTTTATACGGTGATAGCTATTTATTTATTCTTAGTGTATGAATAGCTCATTATGCGATATGTTTTTCACAACTGTTTCGTCTAACTTTTTATACGAAGTGGTTCATCTTTATTGAATTCTTTTCTCATAACAGCTGAATGATCTTTATTACCAGTTGTTGTTTGAAATCATTTTAGATCACATAGAAGAAAGATTATACCCCAGGTTAGTATAGAGTTAGATATTTATGCTTATTAAAAGATAATTTCCTTATTATTAGATTAGAATTAGAGTAGAAATATTCCATTTAGAAATTGTTAGAACAGAAATATCAATCTTTCTCACACACACACACACTTAAATTGGGAAACTGGTCCCATATCCCCAGTCGGACCCGCTATACCAAACAGAAAAGGAGTTGCCAACCAAGGTCCGGACCTGGCGGGTTACCCCCTTGTTGTAGACCCGATTTTCGGGGCTTCAACAAGCTCATATTGACATAGTTTTGTTGGTCGCTTTATGACTTGGAAAGAGTATTTTAATTGTGTTGTGTTTACAAAATTAATTTGACAACTTAAAGGTATTGATTGGAGATCTAAAGACTATAAAAAAAATTACTAAGTATCCTGCGGGGATGAATCACACTGTGGGAGTAGCTTGAACAGTCCTAATGTTCGAATAAAAGGAAAATACTATACTTGGATAGAGTTTCAAGGATTTGATTTGATAATTTTAACAAAATATTGTTAGGAATTCTGACTAGGGATGGCAACTATTCATGGAGTCGCGATCTTATGATAAGCAGTCAAAGATGTTGCATCAGGTCTAACTAGTGTATGACTTACAAAGACCCCTTTGCTGTAATAAAAAGTAAGGAAATTTGAAGCTTGTTGATGTTACAAGAATTGATGCTAAATTGGCTTATGAAATGTTGAAGTATTGTTGTTGGAGTTGTTTCTTTGATGGGACATGAGGCAGAGTTTGAATTTTCTATTTGAAAGGCTTAATTCAGTTAGGTGTCATTTAGGGTTAGAGCTACTCAAAATTAATTGTTGATGTTTGTAGTGTTAGTAGTGGTTGTGAGAGATGAAGTGGTTGTTGTCTGATATAAATCAGAATTAGAATATTGTAGTTATATTGGTAGGGTTTGAGTTTATTTTACACTAATATCAATCTATAAATTGATGTAATAAGTTAGTGTTCACATTTGAAGATATAGAGACTATATGGCCAGAATTATTCAAGGTTTGTTGTTGTTGATAGGGTCTATTGTGTCAGTATGAATAGGGTGTTAAGCTTGTAATGCATGATTTGTAGCCAAAGAAGTTGATGGTTGTTATGTTGTAGAGTTTTGTCTTGTTGAGAATGTGGTATTTCTACACATGATAGAGGTTGTATGAGATGAGGTTTAGCCAAGGGTTCGAGGATAAGAATCATCTAATTATTGTCTGATGAAATGTTGAATATTGTAACTGTTTGAAGTGTTTATGTGACAGGATTGTATATAGAGTAGGAATGTTCATGAGGTACTAAGATCATGAATGTTTGTAATGAAGGATGATATAGTTTCTGATGAAAATTGTGTGTTGAGAAGAGTTATTATTTAGATTTCATAATTTTCTAAGATATGGATGCTTATGACATGAATTAGAATATTGATGTTGTTGGATATCATTGGGATTCTATTATTCAGAATTCATATTGTAGAGATGTGTACATAAGCATCTTAGGGATTTTTTTTGCAGAGTTGTGTTAGTTATTGGTTATGAAGTGGTTGCTTGCTGAAGTGATTATTGAACTAGTGATGATGGGGTTGTGTTGATGCCTCGAAAATCGCTACAACAACATGGGGGATAACCACCCAGTCCAAGCAGCTCCTTTTTCGTTTGGGGTAGTGTCTGCGACTAGATATATTGGGACCAACTTCCCAATGAGAGGTAATAAGATGAATATGAAATGCTTATAATGGGATTAAAAAAGGATTTTGGAATGATTTATAACTGAAAGATAAAATATATGAAAATAATCTACTTATTACCCAAGTTTAACAGTTTAATCGTGATCTAGAGTAATTTTCCTTAGTAGATGAATAAGAAATTAATCATTTACTTCAGCATTGAAGAACGATTTAAATTAATTCTTTTAATTAAGAAATTAATTAAAAGAACTATGATAATATTATATCACTATCAAAATATTATTAATTGTTTTTTATACATGCTATAAAAATATTGCAGCACTTAAACATATTCAGAAATGAATTTATGCTAATGTTGTTTTATAGAAATGCATATAACATAAAACAAAGAGAAACTGCAGATAATAAAAGAAAACAGAATCGTTATAAAATAATGATAGAAACACCCATATCCAAAAACGCTTTTTTTGAAAAATTAGCAGTCTTGGCCTTCTCTCCTTTGCTCCAACGCTTTAAAGTAATACAAAAATGCAACAACTCTCAAGATTTTTTGCAAAAATAAAAGAGGTCATGATTTGAATATTTTATTCAAACAAATATTCAAGAAGAAATACATAAATGTGAATTCTTCCTTAGGATTTCTCTGTCAAATTTTGGATCCCTAAATTGATCCATTATGTTTGTTTAAATAATATTGCAATTTGTTTAAAATGGCAGGTCTGCGTACAGTGTTGAAAACTTCAAATGAAGATCCTTGAATCATGAAAAATAAAAACAGTTTTCCATTTCTGGCTTATTATCCCTAACTTTCGATCTAAATATCCTCGCTTTTTGTAGATTTTGTGGAACTGATCTGCTTATTTCTCTGCGCAACTTTCTCCTCCTCATTGTTGAGCTCTGTGTATACCTAGAAATATAAGTCATGGATTAGTATATCATAAATCAAGACTGATATTTCTCATACAAAATTAAATAAACAAGCGGGTCGTTTTGATTAAATCGAAAATCGGTTTTGCAACCGGGAAGTTATAATAAAAAAAATGGGAGCATTTTAACCAAAATCCAAATCAAAATCACTTGAGAATCGGGAGGGGATGAATTATCGTCATATTTTGAGCAGGGATAATCCCTCTCGAAATAGACGGAAATCTAAATATATCAATCGGTACCAAATCGCAATCGAAATGGGCAGAGGAGGAATGGCTTAAGTCCCGTGAAAACTTGCGATTGCGATATCAGTATCACAACAATGGAAAGGCAGATGGCTATCAGTTCCGAAAGATTTGTGATTTGCGATTTGCGGGATGATGTAAGGGATGACAAAATGGTGGCGTGGATCTGACGTCACTGCTAAAGGCGGATGACATGATGGATGACATCACAAGTAACGTCATGGGTGACGTGGAAGAGGAATGGGTCCATCTGGGGCTTCCTTTGTTTAAACGCTTTTTCGTTTAATATTTATTTTTATAAAAATTGTGTTTCGTATCGAGAGATCGGACTTGGAGTGGAGTGGTCATGTTTTTTAGAATTTGTGATAGCCACGGATGCGGGGGATTTATGAACTGGAGTGTATAACCTCGTCGGGTCTGGTTGATCGCAATCGGCATGAGGCAAGAGGCATGATGACCCTTTGGTAACTGCGATAGCCATGGACACGGGGAATTTTCGGACTAGCATGTATAATCTCGTCGGATCCGGCTTATATCGCATATAACAATCAGTGGTGCGGAGCAAGGTATGGACTTAAGCCTTTGGATCTTGTGATGTCTTGTATGTGATATTTTGATTCAATGGATTTAAATCTGTTATTGATTCCGGTTTAAATATCGCAATCGAAATTTGTTAGGTCCCTATACTACTAGTGTAACCCTTTATTGTTATTCATTCAACCCCCTTATTATATTGTTGTGCCCATGTAGTCCCCATATTGTTATTATTGTGCCCCATAGAAGCCCAATATTGTTATTGTTGTGCCCTTACATTGTTATTGCTATGTCAGCTCTTATTACATTATGACCCCTTAGACTCCTATATATAGAAAGGAGGTCTTGTCATTTGTATCATCCAAGAATTGTTCACTTGTGTAATGTAAAGGAGGTTGCCCCCTCGAAGAGGCTTATTTCTAGGTGTTGATCTATCTTTTCTATCTTTTTGTGAGCTGGTTTCATAACATTTGGTATCAAAGCTTTGAATTCTAGGGTTTTGTTGCTCCAAACAGGTCTTCTTGGAATTTTTTCTATAACTTTTTTCTTTCTTTTTTTTCTGCGAAGTTTCAGAAGATAAAACAAAAACTCATTTGAGACGAAATCGTTTTGAACCTCGGGTCTGAATTTCAAATACTGGTTCACTACATTTTTGAAGATATGATCTGAGGACATTAGGGTTTTTGCAAGCTATGGAATTCCGTCTCAAGTAGGTCATTATAGACTTTTCACTATAATTTGTTTTCTACGAAGTTTTAGATTCTGAAATTAACACCCATTTCAGCCAAAATCGTGTTGAATCTTGACCTCGAATTTCAGACTTCTTCTTAGCTATATTTTCAGATATACGGTCCAAGTCATTTAGGGTTTCTATAGGCCCCCGAATTACATCCCAAACAAGTGACCTTGGGAAAATCGTCATAACTCTCTCTCGGAGCATCTGATTCAAATTTCGTAAAAAGTGACAGAAAGAAGACAGACTGTAGTTTGTTGGGTATCAGTTTCAGAACCTAAGGTTGAAATAGTGACACATGGCACGTCGTACAAGTTCACTCTACTGAACCAGTCTATAATTAGGTCATCGCGGGAGATTGGGCATAACGCTTTCTTCGGGAATCTAATTGTAATCAGACTTGCAAAGTTAGAAAGATAACTCAGAGAGCTATCACGGGCCGAAATTTCAGAACTTAAAGATCTGAAATTATAGAGTTACAGTCGTTTCAAGATCGCACTCCTAAAATCAAGAAAAATCGATATGAGGAAGTTTGATGGCAAAGATTCGATAAATTGGATACTACAGATGGAGCAATATTTTGATCTACATGAGGTGCAACTGTTACAAAAGGTATGTATGGCATCTTTATATTTAGAACCGAATCAATTTTTATGGTATAAAGGGCTTTGTTCTTGTAAACCACTTGTCACATAATCAATTTTCACGGAGGAAATGATAGCACATTATGAGAATACAAAGAGTAACACCTTCTTTAGCCAATTGATAAATCTCAAACAAAATGGTTCAATGGAAGAGCACATTGAGGACTTTCCAAAATTGAATATAAGGGTAAATGATATTCCAAAGAAGCATAGGATTGATGTCTTCATAGGTACTTTAAAATATAACATCCAACATGAGGTTCGCCTTTGGGAACCTGATTCATTGGAGAAGGTATACGGGTTGGCAAGAAAAGTGGAAAGCAAAATTATGGAAACAAGGAAGTCTACCCCTCACAATTATAAAGATGGAAGTGTTGTTTCTCCTAGCCTTCCACAACCTACAAGGTTGAAACCACAACAATTGGAAGAAAAAAGAGCAAAAGGGCTTTGTTACAATTGTGATAGCAAATACATTAAAGGTCATAAGTGTGTCGAGAAAAAATTATTTTACATAGATTTTGAAGAGGAGGAAGAAAAGGATCAAGAAACGTCAAAAAAAGGGGATATACATCGGGAACCAACCCTAGAGAAAGAACAAATGAATCCGACCATATCTCGTACTGCACTGGCAAGAATTACCACTCCTCAAACTCTCAAGATAGAAGGACATATCAAGAAGAAGAAGGTTCAAGCAGTGAAATATCAGGAAGAAAAGTATCAAGAAACATCAAAAGAAAAGGATACTCGCCAAGACCCAACCCTGGAGAAAGAAGAAATGAATCCAACCATATCTTGTAATGCATTGGCCAGAATTACCACTCCTCAAACTATAAAGATAGAAGGACATATCAAGAAGAAAAAGGTCATAGTGTTGATTGATTCGGGTAGTACCCATAATTTTATTCATTGTAAGATAGCGAAGGAATTGAATTTCTTCCTATATCCGACACCAGAGTGTCAAGTGACAGTTGCAAGTGGAGGAACCATAAATTGCTTTGGAAAGTGTCATAATATCAAGCTATCCATGGGAGAATATGTATTGAAAAGCCCAATGTTTTCCATTCCAATGGGTGGTGTTGATGTTGTACTAGGAGTCCAATGGCTACAATCCTTGGCTACAATAGCTTTTAATTTTCAAGAACTTTTCATGAAATTTTCTTCAGAAGCAAAAGGAAGCCGAATTAATTGGTATCACAGGGAAACCTGGAAAGATAATCAGCTCTAACAGAATGACAAAGATTCTAAAGAAAGAACAATGAGGCATAATTGCACAATTATGTTCGCTAGAGCTTCCCACATCGAAATCATCTATTTCTCTATATCTCCAAAAAGTCTTGGACAATCATTCCAAGGTATTTGAGACTCCCAAAGGTCTCCCACCCATTCATTATCATGATCATGCTATTCATTTGATTCCAGGAAGTGTTCCTCCAAACATCAGGCCTTATAGATATTCATACGCCCAAAGGAGTGAAATTAAATGTATGGTTGTATAAATTCTAGAGGTTGGTATAATTATCCAACCAAATTTGATAAATGAAGCAAAGGATGAATGGAAGAATGATGAAGCAAGGTGGGAACTCATTGAAAAGTTGCAGAAGATCCCAGTTCAAACAATATTGCCAGAAATTGGCAAGGAAGGAAAAATCATATTGGAACCTGAAGCAGTCACAGAATCGAGAAGTCAACAGCTACGAAATCGATCAATTTCAAAGTATCTCATCAAGTGGAAGAACTTACCCGCTGAAGATTCCACATGGAAAGATGAAAATTTAATATAGAAGCATCCAGAACTACTCAAGCGCTGAGGACAACACTTTTTGAAGGAGAGGGGCATGTTAGGTCCCTGTACTACTAGTATAACCCCTTATTGTTATTAGTTCAACCCCCTTATTATATTGTTGTTCCCATGTAGTCCCCATATTGTTATTATTGTGCCCCATAGAATCCCAATATTGTTATTGTTGTGCCCTTACATTATTATTGTTATGTCGGCTTTGATTACATTATGACCGCTTAGACTCCTATATATATAAAGGAGGTCTTGTCATTTGTATCATCCAAAAATTGTTCATTTGTGTAATGTAAAGGAGGTTTCTCCCTCGAAGAGACTTATTTCTAAGGCGTTGATCTATCTTTTCTATCTTTTTGTGAGATGGTTTCATAACAAAATCACAAAGAGGCGAAGAGGTGTCAATCTATGGCTTTTTTTCGATTTCCTAGACGCGGGGAGCTTTATTAAATGGAGTGTATGACTCTGTTGGGTCCGAGCTATCGCAATCGCATAAGGGATAGGTCACGGGACTTGGGCTATGGTTTATGCCCTCTTTGCGGTTGCGATATTTTTGTTCAAGTGAAGTTCACAACCCTGTTGAGTCCAGCCTTATCAAAATTGCAATCATGTTTTGCTAAGGCCGAATGTTTTATCACGGTGTTTTGTTTATTATGTTGATTTATGATGCGGGGTCCCCCTGTGTTCAATTAAGAAAGAAAGACATCCGCCAAAAGGAAAGGGTGGGGGAATCGGAAGAGGGGAAAGTCAACAGTATTCTATTCCGCCCATGTGCCTGCAAGAAATGCCAGGAGACAGGCGTTCGGATTTTCCAGGTGAGAAAAATGAAGGACTATCTGAAGATTATGGGGGGGCTTGTCTAACAAAAGGCCAGTATTTCGGTGGTGTATCCGCGTTACGGAAAGTGCTTTCGCAAAAACGACTTCCTTTATGCGCGACTCATTTTCAAATGATGGAAAAAGGAAAGCTTCGCTTTTCGAACCTTTCCGTAACAGCCACTTGTCAATCGTATAAACTCATGAAAAACGACCTATCGCGAAGTTATAAAGAATTTAACCTCAGATAATTAGTGTTTTTAAAATAACCCATATTGTTTAATACTATAAGGTTTTTAAAGCCTAAGTATAGTCTTGGTCTTAGGGGCTATTTAAAATTTGGTTTTTTGATAATCAAGGTTTAATACTTGGGTTTTAATTAAAAAGCCTAAGTATTAAACTTTGGTTATGGGATTTTATTAACATTTTTTTATGTTGATTTTCTATTTTTTTAATTTTTTGTTTTTTAAAGAAATAAAATCAAAGGCATTTTAAAACTAAAGGGTCCCTACTTTAATATAATAAATTTCATAGGAAATTTATAATATATTAAAATGGGGGTCGTTGAACAATACAACAATTGGTGATTCACTAGAAGAACCAGTTATCTCTGATGAATAATAATGAATTTCTTCAAAGATTCAGTAAAAATAATTTTAGGAAGTGGAAACTACTTTTCGAAACATTTAGATAAATAAAATTACTCTAACTATAGAACTCATTAAATGGCAATTTATTTTAAAAACCTTTCCTGAATGAAAAATACATATTTGCTTGTATCAACCATTAATCAGTTATAAAAATAAAGTAGGGAGCCTTTTACAGCTTAGCTTCTAATGTACTCGTTTATCATGGGTACAGCCACTGCTTCCAACAAGAGTTCATAGCTTTGACAGGGCTACCTTTTAACCAACAATAATCTAGTATCCCATCCATTTAATAGTGCAATAATTAGAGGTAAGTTTATTTTTCTTTCCTTTTCTTTTTTGTTTGGTGGCCAGATAATGACAATGCCATTCACTGGTAATAATCAAACTGAACAAGCTAGCTCGTGATGAGACCCATTGTCTTATAATTGAAAAATCATAAGCCATTACCTTGATTTGGTGTTCAGTATGGTAATGTCAGTTTAATTGGTTCCCTATGATCATCATAAGCAAGTTCGTGATCAGACCTCTATTCTTTTTAGACTTATTATATTTTAGAAGTACACTCTAAAAATTCTATTTTTAATGGATGGGGAGAATCGTTGACTCCTTAAGAGTTTTGGATGACAAATCCGAGTTGAAAGTGCTTAGTCGTAAGACAGTCTTCACTTTTTAAGGATAACCTTTTTAACTAAAACTAAAGTAAAAGGATATAATTTTTTAGGTTTTTTAAGATTTCACAACTTAATGGAAAAATTTTAGAGTTATATAATTTTTATCTAGTTTTCAATTTTGGTAACCACTTCTTAAAAAATTCCTACCTTCAAAATGAAAAAATAACTTCAAGAGATGTCTAAAAAGTCAATAGAGTGTTATTTAACATTTGTATTAACAAAATCTGTAAAAGGAAAATAGATTGCAGCGAGATGTACAATGGAAGTGATTTTTTACAAATATTTTATTTTTTATTTTTATTTTTTTTAAGTTAACAAATATTTAAGAAAAAAAATTTAAGATGAGCCCATTTACAGGAAGATAATCTCTCTTGCTTGATAAATCTTGCAGTATGAATGTAGATGGGCCTATCTGTTCAACAATCTGGAATGGACCAAGCCACAATTTCTAAAATTCCATATGTTTCCCTTTTTCTTCATGTGCTTTGTCCCACTTGAGAACTAGGTCTCCAACTTGGAAAAAAATTTGTGCAACTGAGCTTGCATCAAAAGATGCTTTCACTACCTATTGATGTTTGGTGTGTGTGAGTTTGTATTTCCTCCTTTCTTCTTGTAGTTTTATAATTTGGGAATGTCTTAATTGTAAAGAATAAGTAGGTGTTTCTTCAATGAATTGAACTAGGGCTAGTGAGGGAAGAGCTAAATGTGATGGAATGATGGCTTCCTTCCCATACACTAGGTTAAATGGAGAAGTGCCTATAGAGGTCTTCTGATTTATCCTATTAGTCCATAGAGCAAATATTAAATATTTATGTCAATTACGTTGATTTTGGTCAACAGTTCTTTTGATTATTCTTAAGAGGTTTTTATTAGTGGATTCTGCTAAACCATTTCCCTGGGGATAGTAGTTAGCGGAATATTTTAGTTTAAAACCTCTCTTAAGTGAAAACTCAATCATACTATTACCCGAAAAGTAAGATGCATTATCAAATATAAGTGCAGAAGGTAAACCAAATCTTGTAATGATAAATTGATCAATAAACTCAGTAACAGCGTCAGAATTGGATACCTTTAACGGAATTGATTCCACCCACTTAGTGAAATAATCTGTAGCAGTCAAAATATACTTATGATGTTTAGAAGAGTGAGGAATGATCTCACTTATGTTATCTAGTCCCCATTGTTCGAAAGGTTGTTTGATGTTGACTTGTTGCAGAGGCAAGGTTGGATTTTGTTGTCTTCTAGACGTAGTTTGGCATATTTTTCATTTTCTTATGTATGCATGAGTATCTTTGAAGAGAGTGGGCCAATAGTATCCTGCATGTAGGATTTTATGCGCGGTAGTATCTCCTCTAAAGTGTCCTCCTGCTGGTCCATCGTGAAGTTCTTGCAAAACCTTTTGGGCTTCAGATTTTTCAAGACATCTTAACAAAATGGAATCATAGTTTCTTCTGAATAACACATTATCAACAATCTCATATTGATTTTCTTTCAATCTTAAAGCTCTTTTTCTTTTATGATTGAGTTCTGGAGGAGCATATCCATTTTTTAAATAGAAAATCAGATCAGTGTATTGGGACTCAGTATCAATAAGGCTTACCTCAGATACGTGTTCATTGTTACCTATGTCCTGATCAGCTGGTATGTTGGATGCTCCTGTAAGAAATCTGCAGAAACCTTGTCCTCTGACAATTTTGGCTAGTTTCATTTCAATATCATATTCTTGCAGAGTTGTTACCCAACTTGCTCTCTTGTGAAAAATCGGGGACAAATATTTTGACGAAATTGATCTGTCCAAGAAAAGGTTGCATGGATTTTTTATTATGTGGAAGAGAAATTTCTAAAATTTCTTTTATTCTAGTTGGGTCAATATAAAATCCATCTTTGGATAAAATGAATCCTAAAATTTTCCCTTTACTAAGAGCGAAGAAATACTTTTTCAGATTTAATGAAATCCCATATTTCCTATAGTGTTCAAAGATTTGTTTTAAGTCATGTAAATGGTTATTTATTTTCTTAGAATAAATAGTAATGTCATCTAAGTAAACAACAATCGTTTTGTTTAACATACCTTTGAAAGCTATATCCATAGCCCTTTGGAAAGTTGCCCCTGCATTTATTAACCCGAATGGCATTTTTTGGTAGGCATAAGTTCCCCATTTGGTTCTGAAAGTAGTCTTAAGCCGATCATCTAGGTGGACCATGATTTGATTGTATCCTGCAAATTCATCAAGGAAATACATAAGTTCTGAACCTGCAACTGATTGTAAAATTTGTTCCATAGTAGGTAGTCAGAAATTATCCTTTTGACTAGCCTTATTAAGGTTTCTAAAATCTATACAAATGTGGATAACACCATTTTTCTTCCTAACATGCACAAAGTTGGAAACCCACTTTGAATGCCTAAGAGGAAAAATGATTTTGACCTTAAGGATTTTATTCAATTTTGTTTTAATTTGACTTTCTAAGTTAGAATGAATTTTCCTTAATTTTTGTTAGACGGGTTTATCCTTAAATGTCATCGGAATTGTGTGTTGAATGATGGAAGTGTCAAATGTTTTGAGATGTTCGTAACTCCAAGCAAAGATATCCTTATATTTCTTTAACAAATGAATGAAGGATAATCTTTCGTCAGATGAGAGACCAAGTCATAAGTTAATATTCTGAAGTTTAAGATCTGTCCCAAGGTTTTTTAATTCAAATCTTAAAGTCGAACTTTGAGGTTTCGAATTAGTAACCTTTTTTAATCTGTCTTTCAAATCGTAAAGATCCTCAAGTTTAACTATAGATTTTGGTATGGGATTATCATTGATTTTCTTTTTTAATTGATTTTCGTGTTCATCTTCATCAATTATTTGGTCATCATATGATTTTTCTGAAGTTAAGAAGTTTAAGATGTCTTCATCATCATTGAATACCCACTAGTTGGTGATATTTTCAGGAATGGATGGTCTAAAAATTAACTCTATAGAAAATCTATCTAGGTTGTAATCTTCTGATGGAATTAGTTTTGATGCAACATTAGCGATAAGGTCAACACTAGCATTCTGAATCCTGGGAATAGAAGAAATGTTAAAAGCTAAAAAAATTGAAGTGAGAGATTGAACTAAAGACTAATAATGCTTCAAGTGTCCATAAATGCAATGCATAGTGTTTCTTACTTGTTTAATTACAATTTATGAATCTCCAAAAACTTGAAGGTATTTAATGTTACGGCCTATTGGTTTATACATGCCTTGGACCAATGCTTCATATTCTACAATATTGTTTGTGCATTCGAATTCTAACTTGCAAGTTAGCATTGTCTTCTCAACTTCAGGATTAATCAATATGCAACCTGCTCCTGCACCATCACTTGACTTTGATCCATCAAAATACAATTTCCAAAACAAAGAGTTAACTAATGGTTTTTCTAACATATTTACACATCTAGAAGAATATGTTCGTGAAAAAATTTCAATTTGGGAAGTTACTGAATTATTCAACAAAGGTGACATTTGTGTGTTGAAATTTCCAAAAAATGATTTAGTAGAGTAATTTCCAAGAATGTTATTTTTAAACACTATTGGCTCATTTTCACCTTCAAAATCTGTTACCAAAATTTTCATGTGTTTTTCTCGGTTGAATTTAATTTTATTTGGTTTACCATTGTAAGGAATCCACAAGTGAGACCAATCAGTGGAAAAGTAACCGTGTAATTTTTATGACCAATCCCTACTAAGAATCAAACCATAGAAATCTCAAATATCGACAACTTGTATATCAATTATTTGACAGACTTTAGGATTTGAAGATAATCGAATGAGGACTGAAATCATTTCTCCTATGAATTCGAATTTTGTCCTATCTGTTAGTGTCAGTGCTTTCACACTGTCATCAATGATCAAATTTCTCTTTTGCATTTCATATTAGGTGTCCCATTCTGATGATTTGCACTCCATTAGGTCATGGATCAGCTGATGGTAGGGTTTCATTTCATTTGTCTCTCATGCTATATACTTGTTGGCCTGTTTCACATATTTTTTTAGTCGTTCATAGTCATTCCCATTCACATCATTTATAAAAATCAGTATTAGACTTTAGTCCCACTAGGTCTAGGGTTTTTCACCATAGTCATTCACATGAAAAATAAATGTCAGCAGGCACATGAGGAGGTTAACCAGAGTTGAAAAGATCATAATTTCTTGGTTTGTAAGCTTAATAAAGCTCTTTAAACTCAAAACTAGTTTTGAGTTGAAAGAGCAGAGCATTTGTATTTTATCATTTCACTTCATGTAATTCAATGTAATTTTATGGTTTCTATATGTAACACTATTCACATGCTGCTCCTGGTCACTTGCCAACTTGGTCAATTCCTGCCACTGCAAAAAGTCAAAGAAAAGAGCATCATTCCACCTGTGGACATGCAAAAAGTCAAAAATTAGTTAAAACAGAGTATTTCAGAGGAGCAAACAAACATTAGAAAGTGGGTTATGTTTAATGAAAAATCAAAGGGCTTGAAAAGGTATAAAAATCATTTCATCTTTCATATCACCTCATTGTGAAATCTAAAGTGCTAAGGAGAGATCGAAAGGCGATTTTAAGGTGTCATTGGACAAAAAGAAGCAAGTTGAGGTGTTGTTGGAGAAAAACAGAGGCGCTACGCACCTATTGCCTGGCGCTGCGCATTCATTCGGCGTTGCGCATTGGATGTTGTCTGCCAATGTTAATTAACACAGGCACTACGCATTCGTTGTGTGCTACGCATCTATTGGAAACTGCCTATCAGTGATGGAAACCCTCATATAAACCTAAAATCACTTAAATCTCCTCCAATTTGCAAGGTTTTCTTCCCTTACAAGTAAGTGTTGCTGCTCTTGCCATATTAATTTGTGTTCTTAGAATTAGTTTGTAAAAAAAAGCTAAACCATAGTTGTTTTTAAAGCAAATTTTATTCATAAATTTCATTGTTTACATAGTTGTCTTTTCATAACTAGTGGTTGTGCTCTAAAACCCTAACCCCTACACACACTTCTTATTCCCATTCCCATTCACTCATATACACTTCCCTAAAACCCTACTTACATACATAACCCTATACCCTCAATTCTCAAAACCCTAGTCATCCCCTTCATACCCTATTCCCTCAAACCCTACACTCTATCAAATCTCACTCATATCCCTATTTCCTCTCACTCATTCCCTTTCTTTTGAAAATCTCTTCATACTCATCATTCACCTACATTATCTTTCTTTCCCCACAAGCATATACAGTCAAATAAGACAATGGACAAAGATTATGAGATTGGGGAAGAGACCCTCAGTGACAGTTCTAGGGAACTAAACTTGCAGCAGAGGAGACCTCACAAAGGAGGAAATATAACCAAGGAGGAGCCCATTAGCCTCAGAGAATTACTTGCTTGTCCATTTGCCATCACGTGTTTCTATCATCAGTCTTGTTATGATTTATGTGAAATGGTGGAGAGGGTCAAATATCACCATGAATTAGCAAGGCTATTTTTGTCACACTTGGACAATAATGAAGTACAACTTGTTGCAGTCACTTTCGCTCTGTCATCATTTCAGAGGCTACAGGCATCCCAAACATAGGTGAAAAATGGAACAAAGGGCAGTACATTGACAGGGAATTTTATGAGCCTTACATCAAGGTTGCATGCCTCAGCAAGCTGAAAAGGGTGTTTCCATTCAAATTCTTGCAGGACAGGTTTGCCCCACTCATGAAGATCATCATTAAATATTTTACTTGTGAAGGTAGGTTTTCAAGGTTGTATGCCTACCACATTAGGTTGTTGATGCATTTTACTAGAGTAAGAATGATGGATCTTCCTTTCTTCATGTTCCGGAATATTGAAAAGATAGCACACTATGTCAAGAAAAAGCCTTATCCCCAACAAATGAACAACATTTACCACTTCTCTCTGATCAAGATCATTGTGTTGCATCAATTGAATAAGCTGAATATACCATGGGAAACCTTCATTTCTCATGAGGTTTTCAAAGGTCCTCAAATATTTTCATCAGTGCATCAGGAGGAAGCTGAACCTTCAGGACATGAACAAGCCAAAGAAACTGAAACTTTGGGAGTGCCAGTGTTTGTCACTTATGAGAGAGGCACTAGGAGGCTTTTTGCAGCTGCCAAGCGAGTACTATCTCCACAAGGAGTGGAAGGGGTCTCACCTTCATCTACAGATCACAGGAAAATGTTATCTCCACCTAGAGTGGAAGGGGCTTTGTCTTCTTCTCCAGCTAAGCAGGTACAGGTTGGTCAGCAACAAAAGGGCAGAGATAAAGGAAAGAAAAAGGTGCATGAGGATGATCTTAGTGAGGGGCAAGAGAGAGATTTTGTCCTGGTGGACCATGAGGTGGCTCAAGAGGAGAATGTCATGGACTTGGATGCTCAAAATCCAAGGAGTGTCAAGGATTTGATCATCAAGGAAAAAGAGGCTGACATTCAAGCCCTATCAGTCAATTTAGAAAGAGCAAAGTGGATAATCAAATACCTTGAGCAGGAAAATAAGCAATTAACTGATAAACAAGCTATTATGGAATTGCAAATGATTAGGGAAGAAAGAAAAGAGGCAAAGAAAGCAAAGGGCAAGATGACCTCCATTGAGCAAGAAATTGAGAATGACCGAGAAACTTGGTTAGAGAGGGTGAAAATTCACCTTGAGAAGTTGCTTGAGAAGGCCAATAAAGAGAAGAAAATGCTTCGCCACATGGCTTATCACTATTTAACCCGGAACAAGATATGCAATATAAGAATGAGAAAGCTAAAGGCAAGGTTGAGGAGAGCTTTGAGAAGCCAAAAGGAGAAGAACAAATTAGAAATTCTTGCTGATGCCTCCTTAGCTCATCATAGCAGTGCTTGAGGGTGCTCTGTACCAAATTTGGGGAAATTTTGAGAATTTTTTTGTCATTTTCAAATTTTGAAATTAGAAAAACAGGAAAACCCAATAGGTGCGCAGCGCCACTGGTGTTGCGCTTTTGACTGGAGCATCTTTTGAAGGAATGGTTTGCATTTTTGGATTTAGCATGAAAAAAAAAAAAAACCCAAAAAGTTTCATCAATTTTGGAGCAGATCTTGGTCACCTAAAGGCCAAAAAACCATCAAAAAATGACCTCTCTGCCACTTTTTTGACACACAGGAAGCAATCTTGGGAGATTCCATTTTTGAGGGGGAAAATGACATCCAAATCCAGAAATTCAAGTTGTTCCAGAAAGTAGACTCAACAATATTTCCAACGAGCTATCCTGCACCCAATTTGGACATCGGGAAGGTCCCCAAAACTGGCTTGGAAAAAGTGTTGCGCATTGGATCAGGGGTGCTGCGCATTGGATGGAAATTGCCAGTTTGGCTCCAAAATCAAAATTTCGCCTAGATTTTTTGTAATTTGAATTTTGGGCTCTTTTTAGGTAAATCTATGAATGTAATTGATGCTATGGGATGTAAATATAATTTCAAAATGACTCTTAGAGGTAAATTCATCATTTTGAGGTGGTTGAGGGAGGAATGAATCAGTTTCCATGGTTTTAGAGGCAAGCTGTTCCACTGCCTATATTCCTGTTCTTAGTTTAGATATGGTTGAAACCACCCCTCTTCTCATGGATTCGACCCCTGATGGCTAGCACAGGTGGTTTGATGCCTATATTATGTACTTTCTTAGTCATTTGAAAAGGTTGGACTCTTGTGGAAGCTCTGAGCTCTATTGTATATTTCTACAGCAGTTTGGCAAGGAATAAAACTAGGTTTTGCAGCTATTTTTGTGGGATTCTTGTGATACTGTGTTTTTGTATTGTTTCTTATTTTGTAATAACTTATTCTTATGTGTTATATGTTTCAAAGCATTTTCCATTCTTCTTAACTAAATGAATCAAGAGAAATAGGCAAAATACATTGATAACAGTGCTTTGCCTTGGGAATGCATTTAGTTTTTAATGTTTTCAGCAGTCTGAAGAGGATTCATGGTCTTTGCATGCCCTCCTCAGCCCCTCAGCAGTCTTAAATCAACCATCTCATTCAATTCCAAGTGCATAAACACTTATCTATCTCGCCCCACAGAACATGTCTGTAAATCTGACTTGATTTCCCGGACCCAAGCTGCCTACTCCATTTGATCCAGCAACCAATCATCAAAATCAACCAAAAACCCTTGAGCTACTATACCTAGCCTAAAATCTAATTTCAATTCAGTCATCTCAAGTTGTAATTGCAGTCATCTTTACTGAGATTGACAAGGAGAGAGCCCTCTCCCAACCTGGTAGGGCTAGCTACCAGGTTAAGCATGGTTTGTGGTTATCCTAGGATTGCCTCCCTTCAGCCTGAGGTCGATCTAGGCTCTAAAACTATCAAGTTTCACACTATGAACTACAGGATTTTTAGGAGACATGTTCAATTTTAAACAAACTGAATATGGCATAATGTTCGAAGAAGCTCCTGAATCTATCAAGCAGATATGTACATTTTTATTGAATATCTCTAAAGTCAACAAGAAATGAGGGGTATGTGAGTTAGATCTGCCGCCTATCAAAATAGCATCAAAGGAATCAAATAATGCATTAACAGGAGAATTACCCATTCCATTTGCAGCATTAGATATTACAGTAGTAGGGAGAGGAGAAGCACGTACTACATTCAATTCTTTCAATAAAATCTTCTGTTGTTGTTTGAGTTTAATGAGTTCATAGAGGAAAATATTTGCTTTTAATTTTTTCATGTCCTCTACTATGTTATACTAAATATTATCCAGCACTACTAAGGTTTTGGGTGAAGACGGAGAATTAGATGAAGAGGGAATAGCTTGATTAGATGTGGAAGTGGATTTTCTATTAATAGCCTTAGCTTTAGCAAGAGGAGTTGAAGGTTTTTGTTTTTGAATTCGTTGTATAGGATTAGTTGGGCCTTTACTTCTTGTGCTAACACGTAGTTCTTCATGCTCATTTTCACTATCAAACATAAAAAGAATGAAATCCCACATTTTATTTAACTCAACAATTTGCTAATCTTGGAATTCATCGCCAGAGAATGTTGCTTCTTCCTCATCCTCATCGTCAATTTCAGCATTTGATATAGTGTTTGGAGGTTGAGGATTAGTTGGTTGATTTCTTCTGAATGATCTAAATGGTTTCTTGGAAGAAGATTCAGCTACTTGTTTTTTAATTTCTACCATCTCGTTAGACATAGTTTTTAGGGATTTTTGTAATCCTTCCAGATCAAAGGGAACTTTAGGAGTTTTCTTTTCATATTCGTCTTTAAATGAAACCCTTTTGGCTTTTCCTTCATCTGATGCAGTTTTATTTTCTAAACCAATTATCCTCTTCTCAACTGCTAATGCTTATTTCATGTTTTCAGCTAGCGTTGTTTTATTAGCCTTATCAACAAAAATTATGATATTTTAAGGTAAGGCAGATATATACTACTCATTTTGTACATCGCACCAGGTTTAGATGTATCTGGGATTTTATTTAAGAGTTTATTAAATCTAGAATTAAAATCCTTGATTTTTTCACTTGGACTTGCTTTAAGATTGGAGAGATCATTAATCAAACTAGCAGTAGTGCGATCATCACCAAACTTGGTTAAGAATTTTTCTTCAAAAATATCCCAACTTGTTATAGATTCGGTTGGCAATGAAAAGTACCAGGGTCCTGTTGATCCTTGTAGATTGTAGGGAAATAATCTTACTACACAATCTTCGTCAGATACTCCATTAATATTGATAGCTAACATATAATTATGGAGATGTTCTTCAGCAGGTAATCCATTGTCAAGATTGAATTTTGGAAGCCATCTTTCAGAATGTTTAGGTAGAGCATGAAGGGGATCTACCATTTGTACAGCACCAGGATTAGCACATGGACTGACTGGTTGTCCTGCCATTGATGGAGCTTGAGTGAGAGTTTGAGTGGAAGTGGATATTGATGAAGTTTGACTGGAAGTAGAGGCAGGTTGAGTGTTAGCACCAGTACTTTGGGAAGAAGAAGTGGGAATGAATGGAGGGAATGAAGGTGTTTGCAGTGGGGAATTTGATAAAATCTCACTACTAGATGTTTGTGATTTAGTTTTTTAATCTTCTTTTGAAAAGAAGGGAGAGGAAACTCGAATGGAGTAACTCCAAGTTTTTGACTTTGAGAACAAGTTAGAATCTGAGTAGGTTGAAAAGATGAAGATACACTACCTTCAGATGTTTCTGATCGTTGATGTTTTTTACCGGAGATAGAAATACTTTCTAATTTTTCAATTAAAGTTTCAACCTCTAATTCCTGATGAGAAAAAGGTGAATCAGTTGATGGGGACAATGTTCTAGGAGATTTTGGGAGTGACTGCTCAACTTCTGATCTAGAAATAGGAGTTTTAGATGGGGATCAATAAGTTGGAGATGATCTTGAGGGGGAGTGACTCTTGGAATGGCTTGTTAATTTATATTGAGTTCTCTTTGCCATTCATAATCGTGGCCCTCCTTCTAGTGCCAAAATGTTGATGCCTCAAAAATCGTTGCAACAACATGGGGCATAACCACCCGGTCCATACCTTAAAGCAACTCCTTTTCTGTTTGGGGTAGTGGCTGCGACTGGATATAATGGGACCAGTTTCCCAATGAGAGGTAGTAAAATGAATATGAAATGCTTATAATGGGATTAAAAAAGGATTTTGGAATGATTTATAACTAAAATATAAAATATATAAAAATAATATACTTATTACGCGGGTTTAACAGTTTAGTTGTGATCTAGAATAATTTTCCTTAGTAAATGAATAAGAAATTAATCATTTAATTTAGAATTGAAGAACAATTTAAAATAATTCTTTTAATTAAGAAATTAATTAAAATAACTATGATAAGCTTATATCACAATCAAAATATTATTAATTGTTTTTGATACATGCGATAAAAATATTGCAGCACTTAAACATATTCAAAAATGAATTTATGCTAATGTTGTCTTACAGAAATGCTTATAACATAAAATAGAGAGAAACTGCAGATAATAAAAGAAAACAAAATTGTTTTAAAATACTGATAGAAATACCCGTATCCAAAAACACTTGCTTTAAAAAATTAACAGTATCGGCCTTCTCTCCTTTGCTCCAATGCTTTAAAGTAATACAAAATTGCAACAACTCTCAAGTTTTTTTTCAAAAATAAAAGAGGCCACGATCCGAAAATTTTATTCAAACAAATATTCAAGAAGAAATACAGAAATGTGAATTCTTCCTGAGTATTTCTCTGTCAAATTCTCGCTCCCTAAATTGATCCATTATGTCTGTTTAAATAATATTACAATTTGTTTAAAAACAGCAGATCTGCGTACAGTGTTGAAAAATTCAAATGAAGATCCTTGAACCATGAAAGATAAAAACAGTTTTTCCATTTCTGGCTTATTATACCTGACTTTCGATCTAAATATCTTTGCTTTTTGCAGATTTTGTGGAACTGATCTGCTTATTTCTCTGCATAGCTTTCTCCTCCTCATTGTTGAGCTCTGTGTATACCTAGAAAGATAAGTCATCGATAAGTATATTCTAAATCAACACTAGTACTTCTTAGATAAAATTAAATAGACAAGCGGCCCAGTTTTGATTAAATCCTAAATCAGTTTTGCAACAAAGAAGTTATAATAAAAAAATGGGAGTATTTTAACCAAAATCCAAATCGCAATCACTTGAGAATCGTGAGGGGATGAATTATCATCATATTTCGAGTAGGGAGAATCCCTCTCGAAATAGACGAAAATTTGAATATATCAATTAGGACCAAATCGCAATCGGAATGGGCAGAGGAGGAATGGCTTAAGTCCCATGAAAACTTGTGATTACGATATCAGTATCACCACAATGGAAAGGCGAATGGCTATCGGTTCTAAAATATTTTTTATTTTTGATCTATGGAATTATGTAAGGGATGACGTAATGGTGATGTGGATCTGACGTCACTGCTAATGTGGTGGATGACATGGAAAATGACGTCATAAGTGACGTGGAAGAGGAATGGGTCCAGCTAGGGCTTCCTATGTTTAAATGATTTTTCATTTAATATTTATTTTTATAAAAATTATGTTTCGTATTGGGAGGTCGGACTTGGAGTGGAGCGCTCATGTTTTTTAGAATTTGTGATAGTCACAGATGCGGGCTATTTATGAACTGGAGTGTATAATCTCGTCAGGTTCCGCTGATCGCAATCGCACGAGGCATGACCCTTTGGTAACTGTGATAGTTGCGGACGTGGGGAATTTATGGAGTAGCATGTATAATCTCTTCAAGTCTGACTTATATCGCATATCGCAATCGGTGGTGTCGAGCAGGGTATGGACTTAAGCCTTTTGATCTTGTGATGTCCCAAATGCGATATTTTGATTCAATGGATTTAAATTCGTGATCGGGTCCAGTTTAAATATCACAATCGCAATTGCGAAGAGGCAAAGAGGTGTCAATCTATGGCTTTTTGCGATTTCCCAAACACGGGGAGATTTATTAAATGGAGTTTATGACTCCGTCGGGTCCGAGCTATTGCAATCGCATAAGGGATAGGTCACTGGACTTGGGATATGGTTTATACGATCTTCGCGGATGCAATATTTTTATTCAAGTGAAGTTCACAACCCTATGGGGTCTGGCCTTATCAAATCGTAATCGCATTTTGCTAAGGCCGCGTGTTTTATCACCATGTGTTGTTTATTATGTTGATTTACGATGTGGGGGAATGGTGGAGTTATAAAGAATTTAACCTCGAATAATTATTATTTTTAAAATAACCCATATTTTTTAAAACTTTAAGGTTTTTAAAGCCTACGTATAAACTTAGTCTCGGAGGCTATTTAAAATTTGGTTTTTTGATAATCAAGGTTTAATACTTGGGTTATATTTTAAAACTTTAAGGTTTTTAAAGCCTACGTATAAACTTAGTCTCGGAGGCTATTTAAAATTTGGTTTTTTGATAATCAAGGTTTAATACTTGGGTTTTAATTACAAAGCATAAGTATTAAACTTTGGTTATGGGATTTATTAACATTTTTTATGTTGATTTTCTATTTTTTTGTTTTTTGTTTTTTAAGGAAATAAAATCAAAGGCTTTTTAAAACTAAAGGGTCCCTATTTTAATATAATAAATTTCATAGGAAATTTACAATATATTAAAATGGGGGTTGTTGAACAGTACAACAGGTTGTTATTGATGTATGACGTCTATAATGTTGAATTGTTGATGACAAAGACTAGTATTGGTCCAATAATAGTTGATGACAGAGTGAGAGTGTGAATTTTCTATTGTGTTGATGTTAAATATGATTGCTACTGAGTTATTGATAATAGAGTGATTGTATTGTCGAATGGTAAAGAATTTGTTGAATGGTTTTTTTTTTTTTTAAATAGTTGATGACAAAGTGAGAGTATGATTTTTCTATTGTGTTGATGTTAAATATGATTACTAATGAGTTATTGATAACCGAGTGAGTGTATTGTCTAATGGTAAAGAATTTGTTGAATGGTTTTTTTTTTTTTTAATAGTTGATGACAGAATGAGAGTATGAATTTTCTATTGTGTTGATGTTAAATATGATTGCTACTGAGTTATTGATAAGCGAGTGAGTGTATTGTCTAACGGTAAAGAATTTGTTGAATGGTTTTTTTTTTTTTTTTTAATAGTTGATGACAGAGTGAGAGTATGAATTTTCTATTGTGTTGATGTTAAATATGATTGCTACTGAGTTATTGATAACCGAGTGAGTGTATTGTCTAATGGTAAAGAATTTGTTGAATGGTTTTTTTTTTTTTTTTTTTAATAGTTGATGACAGAGTGAGAGTATGAATTTTCTATTGTGTTGATGTTAAATATGATTGCTACTGAGTTATTGATAACCGAGTGAGTGTATTGTCTAATGGTAAAGAATTTGTTGAACGGTTTTTTTTTTTTTTTTTTTTTTTTTTTTTTTTTTTTTTTTTTTTTGTGCGTGTGAAAGGGAGTGGATTTGGTTTGAAAATGGATGAAATGGAGGTCCACATTGATTTTTGGGGTCGGTGCCTCCAACTGGTTGGTTCCAAAAAACTTATATATGGGAGTGGATTCTACCTGCAAGTGGGTGCCAGCGACATAGTGTAATGAAGTGGGTGTTTCCTACTGGTGGGTGGTAGTAAAATACTAAGGGAATGGGTGCTTCCTGCTACTAGGTGTCAGTGAATTAGTGCAAGGAGTGGGTGCTTTCTACTATTGGGTGCCATAAAAATAGTGAAAGGGAGTGAGAGCTTCCTACTAGTGGGTGCCAGCAAAATAGTGCAAGGGAGTCAGTGCTTCATGTTGGTCAGTGTTAGTGAATATATGCAAAGAAATATTTAAGAAAAGATTAATAATAATAGTGGTTTTCTCCCTTTATGGGTTTCCACCTAAAACCTTTGTGTCGTATTTGCTTGATGTTTATATGTGATTGTCTGTTTTTTTATTTTGCTCATATGATTGATTTCTATATAAATTAAAAGTATAAATTTGTAATAATTTTTGAAATATTGATTCACCCCTACTTTTAGTATTTCCAACAAGACCCTACTCAACATTTTCAAGCTTATCCATAATACCCCCAAAGTAATTGAAGTACACCATTATCTTGGCAACCTTGTCCACCCCAAGCTCAAAATCAATCTTGGAAACAAGGTTAGCGATGAGCATATAGGGGAAATAATACTCAATATTATCCATCATATCCTCAATATCGACCCCAACAACCATACTGACCTCCACCACAACCACAACCACAGTTGACTTCTATTCAACCTCTCCAATTACCTTCTACAAAACCACCTCAAAGTCCTACCCAATTACCTACACAACCAATTATGAATTCAAACAATAAAGTAACTCAGCCCACTTACAATGTTGAGATGCAAATTTTCAAACATATATGATTTCCCCTCTTGATCTAAATGATATTCATCTTAAATAAGGAAGAGTGTTGCAAAAATATTCCCCTATAGTCGTTGAAGATAAAAAAAAATAGGAAGAAATTCCTAATAGCATATATGACACAGTAATGAAGCAACCTCACCCTACTCCTATAGAAAAAAAACCTTCTACATTGTTGGGTAATTTAATTGTTAGTTAAATTACTTGTCATTAAATTGTCAAATAGAGGGTTCGTAAACTTGCAAAATATATGCTAGGAATCAACTTTCAATTTCAAAAAGGAAATTCTACTTTGTTGAAAGAAATTGCAAGACCAAAATAAAACATATCCATGAAAAATGTCTAAGATGAGTATGCACACACTTTTTTTTTTTTCAAAATTCTCAAATTCAGAACTTGGAAAGCATTCCTTTAATATATAAAATTGACATGAAAGTAAACTTACTCTATTGACATGAAAATAAATCTATTCTAGTGACATGAAATTAAATCTATGTTATCAACACAAAAGTAAAGCTATCTTATCATCAGGAAAGTAAATCTATTCTAATGGTTTGAAAGTAAATTTAATCTAGAAAGAAAGAAATCCTATACTAAGAAAGCATTGACTTCTTAAACTATGAAATTTCAAGGCAACCTATTATGAAAGAAGTGAGAGATCAATTGAAATCACTAATGTGTGCATTGTCAAATTAGAATCTGCCATGACTATCTATGAATCTAAGAGCAAACCAATTGAAAAGAAATGAGTCTATGACATGAAATAAATAATGCTTGACCTGCAGAGGAACGCAAACGGAATGAGAATAAATGAATGTAAACAATGCATCTAATTAAAAGACTTAAAATGAATCATAAAAGAAACTAATATATCTTTAAAAAATGAAACATTAAAATGCATCTCATACTCATTAGCTGGTCATTGTGAAGTTCATGAGAGGTGAAAAGTTGAGAAAACTATTGATCAAACATCAACCATATCAAAGTGAACTACAATGATATTCATTATATCGATCATAAGCATAGTCTCAATCCTTAACATTCAAAACTCTACATTGAAGCATGAGCATAGCTCCCAAACTTTTCACACCTTTTGAGAGGAGAAGACACTCCTATTTATAAAAAAACTAAGATAACTAACTCATAAATGTAGATCCACAAATCTCTCCTAGATCCACAAATATATCATGTGGTTACAACCATGTGTTGACATCTAGCAATTAGCATCTCTTCATATCCTCTCACAAATCTCTCCTAGCTTTGATAGGAGACACTTATGAAAACTTCCATGATCTTTCTCCATGAATTGTGCTTGACCAATGATCTCAAATCTTCAAGAGTTTGAAGAGGAAATTCGAATTTTATGACTATTTTGGAATCTTCAAATATTCCTACACATGTCACAAAACTCATCCAAATTTTATATATAAGTGAGTACATGTTATTTTTCTAATATTTAACCATAAATTCACTCAAAATACCAAAATAAATGTATTGGAAAATCATATTCCTAAACCCATATTTGATCATGAAGATGGTCTTAGTGCATGGTTATAGAGCTACAAAATATGGAAAATTCTGAAGCAAAGTAAATGAAAAGAAGGTGAAATAAATGATATTTTGGAGACTTGACATCCTCCCCAACTAAATATGTTGCATGTCCTCATGCCATTTTGCATTGATTATCATTGATTGTAGCCTTTTATGAGATAGGATATTAAGTCATTTTGTGACTTTGAGATACTATTCAAGACTTGCATCTTTTGAAAAGTCATCTTTATCTAAAAGATATCTAAGTGGCAGCTCTTATGGTTGGTTCTTGGGTGGAAACCATTACTATTTCAAATGTTGGTTCTTGTGTGACAACAATTTTCTTTATTATTAGTCAATATCTACAAATATTAATCAATCCTTGTTCATAATTTGAATCTTTTACAAAGCATATCCATCTTTAGAGAACCGAAATAAATAAATAAATTAAAATTAAAATTAAAATTAAAATTAAAATAAAATAAAATTAAAATTAAAATAAAATGAAATAAATAATATATATATATAAAATAAATAAATAAAATAAAATAAAAATAAATAAAATAAATAAATAAAAAATAGCAACAACATTCAGTTGGGAGAAGCATGTTGGTCAATAATGTATAAAGTTATGGAATATGGCAATGAAAAATGGTAATGAATATCCTCCCCTTAGCTAAAGGTGTTTACGATTCTTGGAAAATGAGGAAAGGAATTTTGCATGGGAAATTTTCCAAATACATGTCTTTTAGCATTCAAGGTGTTATCACTCAGAAGTTTTCCCTAGAGGTTATCAAAAGAAGGAATAATATGAGGTAACCACAAACCAATCTTTTAGGCTCAGGTTCTAGACAACCTAAGTCGAGATAGAGCTATCTCTTTATGATTTAACTTTGCTTTTATTAGATTTCAGGCTAGTTCTTAGTGTTCATGAGGATTTTGATTTTGGATTGAAGGTTGGGTGGTGGAATTCTTGGAACAGATGGATAAAGCTGGGTCTTCAAGCCATTGGGCTATGGAGTCAATCAAAGGATAGCTCAACTGGACTAGATCATTAAAGAGAATGTTCACAGGGCAGGCTAGCAAAGCAAAAGGCAAATTTTCAGGTTTAATGGATGAGATGGTTCTAACCAGGGTGAAAGGGAAATGAAGAATCCTTAGACCGGGATCAGAATGAAAGAAAACAGGTGATCATGAACAAAGGGAAATTAAGAATCCTTTGCTATAGACCAAGGGGAGAAACTATGGAAGTAAGGGAGCATTTAAGAATTCCCTAACTAAGATAGTTTAGCAGAAAACATTAAGAATGTAAACAGTCAAGACAGAGTGCATTAAAGCAAGTTCTGAAATATCATTCCTAGTTTAACATTTAAATTTCATAGAAACACATATGATTATTAAGAAACATAAGGAAAAACAATAATACACATGAGAGAATACTTATTTGATTTTCACTTTACACAAGAATCCTAAAAAATATCTGAGCTTTATTCCATGATCCAGCAAGCCAATCCAGTTTTGATACAATAGCACTTTGATTTGAGATAAAAGTCTACAGAAATATCTTTGAATCCACACTCAATACTTTGAAATGTGAAGTATTTATACAAAAAATATTTACAAAATATCTCATAACAATATGAGATTTAATCTAGGGAATCAAAATATCTTCAAGCATGAAGGTAGGGACAGATGGAAAACTGCATCATGTTGTCCCTCTTATTGTGGTAGTGCTGGTTGTTGCAGTTGAATTTGAGCCCTTTAAGCTGGCTGATATTTGTACGCTGGAATCATCTTTATCTTTAATCTTTCACTGATACTCTTTAACCTACTACTCTTTGACCCTGTTAATCTGTCTTTTACCTGTTTTATCTAGCTACCTTCAGATTTATTGTGGTAACTTATAGTAAATCTGTCATTTTTTCCCACCATTCATCCTCAGGTAACTTTACTTTGAGCATTCTTTTGTAGATTTCATCTGCCTCTATGTATTTGGCAAAATTAGGCTTGGTGACAAACAAATGTTTCACCTCATGCTCTAGAAAAAATAGATTCTCTAAAGTATCATACAATACTTTCCCAGTTGGCAAGGCTTTGATACCTGAAGTGCTTGCTTGTTCCTTGGCCAACTTCCTTAATTTGTCAGTGTAGTCCAATTGGGTCATAAGTTTATCATGGATGACCATAGGACTTGGAAGGCCTTTATCCCTCAAAATTTGAAACTTGGCCATGAATCTGTCAATGCCCACCTACATGTTATGGCATTTTTCCTCTAAGTTAACCATAAGGTTTCTTTTGGAAAGAACCTTTTTGAATTCTATGATGGCTTTAGTTCTATCCTCTACCCCAAGCTCATTAAGCTCATGTATGTTCTCGTTGTTCAGGAAGTGGATGAGTCGATTAGAATCCTCGGGCTGGTCTCCTAAATCTTCCTCTACTTTCTGAATTGCTTCAGTGGCCACCTTTGTTTGTTTTGTGAATTCTTATTCAGAGACAGGATTTAACCTTTCCCTTTTGACCAGGCTGGTCTCTGCATATGTCTGTGTGGTTGCTTTGCCTGAAGTAGTAACCTCTTCCCTATTTCTTTTGAGGCTTTTCTCCTCATTCAGAGGAGTTTGCAAGATTGGGGGAGTACTCATGATGGGCTCTGGTATACTTGTTTGAGTCAACTCCTCTGATAAGTCTGGTTGCTCTGAATCTTCTTGCGCTTGGGACTCTTCTTCTACATGTTGTTCACTTTATGCCTGAGATTCTCCTTGTGCTTGTGATTCTTCTTGGACTTGAGATTCTACTTACACTTGAGATTCTCCTGGCACCTGCAGGAAAGAACCCTCATCAAGTCGTTTCTCTAACTCAATTAGAGCATTTTCAACAGCGACTTCAGTGTTATCCCTGTCCACTAAATTATTCTCCACCCATTCCAATTGATTTGCATATTTTTCTATTTCAGGGATTCGGTGGTGAATATAGGGAGCCATCTTGTTCTTCTGCATTCTGTTGCAGATGAAGTCCAAGAGATTATATCTCCACATGAAGCTCCTTTTTAGTTTAAGTCTCTGAAGGATTTTCTCTGCTTCTTTTCCAGCTTCTCGGGTATTACACACAAAGGGGCCTAGTTGATCTTTGATTCTGAGTTGGGCCTTCTTTTCGGCTTTAGCAAAATGTACCTCATCTGAATTGATTATCTACCTGTAGTACTCCAAAGCAAATAACATCATTGGGAGGTATCTCGGCAGTTTATATGGGGCCAACTCACAGCCATAGATCCTAATTTCAGTGTGATTTTGGTACAAGTACCAATCTCCCACTTTGTGTTGTTTTGAAAGCTGCAGGATCCTCCTGATATCTGAACTGATTCTTGGAGGAGGACTTCCTAACAACATTGTTACTATAGGATGTACAAAAAGATCTATGAAGTCTGTGTATGGATATGGGGAGTCATGCTTATGGATCAGAGGAGTCCAGAAGATCACTGACCTAGGATGACCTTTGGTATCAAGCTTTTGGAGAGTGAAGGGGAACTTGTCAGCTTGGTAATATAGAAAAAGATGGTACAAAACTGAGGAATACTTGAATACTCTTTCATTACTCATTCTAAGAAATTGTTCATGCATCCTATCAGCTATGAACTTGGCATAATCATACATGATAACAGGAGGTTGTCCTGGAGTGAAGATGGACATGAAGGCTAAGATGATTTCATCTATATACTCACTGGTGGTGTATCCTAAGACACTAGAAATCATTGCTACAATGTCCTGACCAAATGGGGAAAATATGGTAGCTACATATGGAGGAGGATCTTTTGGGATATGCTTTTCCTCCCTGATGAAGGTTTGAAACATCTCAGCAAGTTTTGCAGTGGTAAGCTTGGGGAAATGGTCTAATAGGTCTCCAATTGAAATAGGGGTTAAATTTTTCCCTGGTTGAAGTTGCAACATTTCATTTATTGATTCAGCAGTGATGGTGAAAAGTACAGTCTGGTCTGGGGACATCACTGCTCTTTGGCTGGGGATGTACTTTGCATGGCAATAATGGACAATTTCTGGAAAGATATGTACCTCAGGGAATTGATACTTGGGCAAATTAGACTCCCAAAGACCTATTTTATCAGCATGGTTTAGGTATTGGTCTCTATATCGGCAATATAGTTTGATAGGGGATTCAAGGACAAAGGTGTCCTTGATTTGGAAATCTTTATCAGCAAGGGGAAGGTGGTCCAAGTCTAGGTGAGGAGTGGAAATTGGCCTGACATCCATGGCAATTGGGGCAGCCATTCTTAGTTCTTGTGGATTTAAGAATGGGGAAGGTAAATTTTCAGTTTTTTAGGGCAAGGTGGGTCAATTCCAGGTGGGTTTCGGTTACCAGAGTTTCCCTTTAATTTCAATTAAGAAAACTTAGTGATTGGTTCGGAAATTGACAGGGTTTTCAATGGATTCTGGCTTAAATACCTGGAATTTGAAGAAACTGGGTCTGAACCAGGTGAATGGCAACTGTGAACGGTTGAAAAAACTTTAAGCATGCTGGAAGGCGATCTGGGAGCTTTGTAGCGTCTTTAGTGTGCAATTGTACGTGGGTTGACAGCTTGGACATTCACAGACGCGTGCATGGAAGTTTTCAGTTGAAAAAACGATAAAAACAATGATTTGGGGTTTTTTTGGATTTATGCGCGAAAAGTCAATTTGGCGGGTACGGGTGAACAGTGACCATTTGTCGCGTAGCGGGGTGAACAATGGTTGTTTTGGCGTGTAGCATCCTGGTGGTAAGTGGTTTGTTTCACACAACTTTTGGGCACTTAGCGGAATTGGGGGGAGGTCGCCCGATTCCATTCATCGAGCGCCACGTCGCCTCGGGGACCCAGCAGAAAATAGCCCATTTCGGGCGGGTAATGTTCGAATTTCAGGCCCTTTCGAAATCAACATGGGCCGTCAGATGGGGAGGGGAGAGATCGTGTGGTGGTCGGGCGATGGAGTTGCACGGAAGGTAATGGGAGTCCCGACGGGCGTTTAAGCACAGCAATTTGGCCTAGTGAGAGATTAACGCAGGGATTAAGGTATCGGGCGAGATTTTAACTGGGTTTTTAACTAACTTAATCGAGGATCAATTAGTTAGTGGGTTTAGGGGTAGAAAACCTTAGTTTATATAACTAAACTTGGGTGGGATTAATTAATATTGTGGGCGTTAATATATATATGGGAAATGGGTTTTCTTTAGGGATTTAATAAATCAGTTAATAATTTAGTCAAATGAATGGAAGGGGCACCATACCCTAAGCATACGATTTTCATGTTTTATTGCTTTTCAATAATCACATAAAGACTTAGGATATATTGTTTTTTTATGGTTTTTTTATATGAAAATGAGCTATGTGGGGGAATAAAACTTTTCCTAGGTAAAAGTGGTTTAACCTTAGGAAAGAATATTATTAGGAAAAATGAATGAACTAAGGGGGGAATGAATGCTTATAAGGGGATTTAGTACTTATTGCCTATAAGTCATTGAGCCGAGGGTCTAGTCCCTCCAAAAGTCAGAGAAATGCTCTGAGCCTCTTTGACTTAGGGTTTTTAAGTACTTTGATCTTTATTTTGGGAAATTAGTTAAGTAAAAGGTGAAATGAATGAGGGAAATTAATTAATTGACTTTGATGTCCATCTGCATGCTTGAGTGTTCATTCACATTTGGAACTTGTGTGATGAAAAATATGATACACGTGATTTAGTCTAATCAATCATCAAAATTCTGCAACATTTCTTCTACTTACCCATCTACTCATCCTACCATTTTTACTTCTCTTTATTAGGGTGCATTTGAGCTAACAAACCCTTATCAAACATTTTTTCTTTTTCTTTACAATAGTAAACTAATTAAATCTAACCTTATTACATCCAAGGGCTCAGATTAAACAATTGAGCTCCTTTTATTTACTCTACCTATCTACTTAGATCCCAAGATTAAATAGTTTGGTCACATTTTATTCTCTATCTATAGACATGAAATTTAATCATGAAAGAGCCAAGTTTAAACATTTTGACTATCATGGATTGTGGCAAAGATTACAAACTGCACATAATCATTTATTTTGCTCAAAAAGTAAAAAATAGTGGCATTTTGCCTTGCACACTTTCATGGTCTTTTCTTTTCTTGGGGTTCATATTTTTCACTTTTTATGACCTTTTCTTATTCTTTTTGTCCTTTGATTTTTCTTTTAGGACATACCCTCTTTACATTTTTTAATTTTTTTAATATGGAAAACATTTGCAAAAAGCAAAGGTATGTACATATTACAGGTTTAATCTCAGTCATTCAAAAATTATGACTCCTATTGGTATAAAAACCTAACACAAGGAATTAATTATTAAATATTAGAAAACAATATAACTTCATCTATCTGAAAATTTCATAAGTTATGCTTGTGTGAGATCTTGGTTGTTACTGTTAGATCATGGAATGTGAAGTGAGAATGTGATCTTCCTCTTCATCACTTGGTTGTATGAATAGTGGATGAAATCTAAAATTGGAATCTTTGTGCCTTCTTATTGTTGGGATTGCTACTGAACTCTAAAAGTGAATTTTGATTTATTGGAAAACTGTTGCAGGCCACTGGAATCATATAGTCATCATTCATATCTGCATCGTGGCATAGTTCTTTTCTATGTGAATAAATTCTATTGAGGTAAGACATAGAAAGAAATTTTTGGATTACCGACCATTAATGAATGTCATTAACCAACACGAGACTACTCACCATTAATGTCAATGATAGTCAAGATGTCCAAGTACATCTTTTTTTTTTTTCTTACAAAAACAGGTGGTGGATATATTAGATACTTGGCCTTAATGCCAAAAATCGGATTACAAAAGGTGAGTCTAATTTCACAAGTACCGCGTAACCATGCAAGGCCATGGCATTTATGCTTAGCTCACATCTCTTTTTGGCTGCTACTATGAGGTCAATTTCAGAGATTTTTCCAAGTTTATGAATACATACGAACTGGTTTAACAAAAAGCAGTAAAACATGACAGCTATCTAAATTAAGGAATTGGTTCCCATGTTTCCTGTCCGCCTCTGAGTAAGGCTCCAGCCGTAAGGAGGGCTGCTTTGTTGGCTTCAATGTCCACCTCCTTATTATTAGCTCTCAACACATGGTAGAAATTCAAATTCTGGAAAGAGTCTCCAAGGTCTGTTATTCTGAAGATCAGCCTTGCAAGCCTTAGATCCGTTGGCTTAGAATGTGTCACCATAGTGTTGATGATGACCTGAGAGTCCCCAAATACATTAGCCTCCCTGATGTTCAACACTTTCAACAACTTGAGCCCTTGGAAAAGAGCTGAAGCCTCGGCTTGAATGCTAGAAGTAATGCCAAAACCCCAGGTGAAACTGTGCATCCTTATGCCATCTGGGTTCAATATGAAGCCTCTTGCGCCACCTCTTCCAGGATTGGCCTTTGCAGCCCCATCAAAAAAGAGAGAGCATCTCTGTTGTTTTTGATTCCAATCCTGGAATTCTTTTGCTGAAACTCTTTTTTGCCCCAATCTTTGGGGAGGGTGATACTATTTGCAATATTTTGGAACTAAAGATCGAGAGAGGAGCCCCAATTTATATCTTGATGGCTGAGATTTAAATCGTCTTTATGGTCTCTTAGACACTCTTTTAGCTGGCATTTAATCTTAACTACCACAAGCTTGGCATCCTGTTCGTAGTTTCTGAAAATTCTTTTATTTCGCTCAAGCCAAACCTGCCAACAGATTATTTTAGGAAGAGCAGACCAAGCAGCTCTGATAATTTTGTTTTTTGGGGGAGGTCCAGGATACCTTTGCAGCCATTTAGCAAAAAGTTCGGGAATGGAGGAAGGCAACGCGAAGCTAGAACTCAAAGTTCCCAACATTTTGTCCAAATCTGCAAAGTGAAGGTGCATTCAAGCATCAGATGAATGACGCTTTCTTGATTTACCTTACAAAGGCTGCACCTTGAAGGACCGTGGAAACCACGCTTCTGAAGATTTTCATCAGTCAAGATTTTGGAGTGACATAGCAGCCAGTTGAAGAAATCAATTTTAGGCAAGGAGGGATAATGCCAAATCCCTTTCCACGACTCAGGGTTCGTGGCCACGTGAGGGCGCTCACACAGCTTGGCGTAACCTTGAGCAATGGTGTATCCACTAGCCAGCGTACCCCATCCTCTTGAGTCTCATTTTCGATCCAGAGATAGATCTAATCAGTGGAGCTTGGAAAGCAGGATCTCGCACTCCATAGATAAATCTGGGGGCGTTTGAAGATTCCAACCAGCCCAGCATGAATTCTACCAAACTGAAATGTCCCACAGAGTACGCATTCCAGCCTCATTCATCCATCTGCGCAGTGCTTGAAGCGAACGACAGTCTCCTAGTAGCTCATTGTTCAATATTTTGTCTGTCCAAAGATTGATCCTTTTTCCATTACCAAGAACCCAGAAGGCATGAGCATTGATGAGAGAGCAGGCTCTGTTGCAAAGCTTTAGAAAGGGCATATTTGGATGCGTCCTAGGGTGATCTAGGCAGCGAGAATGCTAGCCTTTGAAATATTTTTTCCAAAGAGCTAGTTGCACCCAGCTAGGATTAGGAGCAATAATTCTCCATATTAATTTAGCTCCCATTGCAATATTATGATAGCCAAGGTTTTTGAAATTTAAGCCTCCTTCCAACAGCGGTTTGGAGATGGATTCCCAGCTAACTAGCAGAATCTTTTTCTCATTCTGCTTGCCCCCCTTCCAAAAAAATTTCCGAATGATCTCCTCCATTTTTCTGAGAATACCAGAGGGAGCAAGAAGGACAGAAAACTAAAATAAGGGAAGACTGGAAAGAACAGATTTAATGAGGACAGACTTACTAGCAATGTTAAGCCAGGAAAAGCCCTAGGCAAGCAACTTGTTCTTGTATTTCTCTAATTGGGGGAGCCAATCTCTACTGTAGGCTCTTTTGAGGAAAACCGGGAGGCCCAAGTACTTGAAGGAAGTCTAGTTTGAGGATGCGGCGAAACCAAAGGTTCTGGAAATGGAGTTAAGCAAGCTAGAAGTGGTGTTCCAGCAATAGATATGACATTTTCCATTGTTTAGACTGCTTCTCGAAACCATGCAAAACTCGTCCAAAGCTCTTTTAAATCTGGAGGCCATAAGCACAGAAGCTACTCCCAATAACAAGGTGTCATCCGCAAAGAGGGCATGATTTATGTTTTTAACACCTCTTGCAATACAGAGTCCAGCGATATCCTGATCTGCCCTTTTTTTTTATCTAGGTAGAAACTGAGGACAGAGGCTTGAAGAACAAATAGAAGGGGTGAGAGAGGGCACCCCTGCCTAAGCCCTCTCGTGGCTTTGAAAAAATCAGCAGCTCTGCCATTTACTAAAGGGGCAATCCAAGGCTCCGAGATGCAAGCCTGAATCCAATTTATAAAATTCTCTCCAAATCCAAGCTTGTGTAAGACTTTCAGCAGAAAGCTATGCCTAACTCTATCGAAATCATTTTCTAAATCAAGTTTGACAACCATACCTTTTTCATTGCGCCTCAGGCTTGAGTGGATTGCCTCTTGGACCATAATGAAATTGTCCACAATCTGTCTACCTTGGATGAAGCCTCCTTAGCTTTCCGGTATGATTTTGGGGAGGATGGGCTTCAATCTATTAGCGATGACTTTGGTGATCAATTTGTAACCAATATTGCAAAGCGAAATCGGGCGAAACCTGTTAAAGGAGTTGGCCCCCTTCTCTTTGGGAATGAGAGCAAGAAAAGCAGAGTTCGTGCTGCCTCTGATTTTCTAGCAAACTTGGGATTTTAGAACCATTTTGTAGAGATCTTTTTCCACAATAGGCCAACAAATTTGGAGGAATCTAGCTGAGAATCCATCCGGCCCAGGGGCTTTGTCTGCGTCCATGGCAAAAAGGGCATCCTTGACTTCATTCTTGGTGACTTTAGCTTCAAGGAGGTGATTCATTTCAGCAAAAATCAAGGAGGGGACCACATCCATCATATCTGAATTTTGATCCAGAATTATATCTTCACTATACAGGCTTTTAAAATGAAGGGAGGCTGCTTTTTTATGTTTGCATTATCCTTGTGAATGATAGAACCATCTTTGATTTCGGAAATGGAATTGGTACATTTCTTGGCCTAAGCTTGTTTGTGAAAGAAAGAAGAATTCCTATCCCCTGCTTTAAGCCAGAGACTACGAGACTTAAGTCTCCAGTATTCTTCCTCAGCTAGACAAGCCTTGTGATAGTTTTGCTAAAACAGGGCTTCTTTATCTAGAATCTCTTTTGTTATGTCAGCTATTTCAGCTTGAATATGGTGAATTTCTAGAGTGTGTTGAATATTTTTTCTTTCATTGGCTGGATTGGGCAGAGATTTGACCCAGCTTTTCAACGCCCTTTTCACTCTTCTGAGCTTCTCTTCCCAGACGAAAAAGGGGGAGCCTTTGACCGGCTGCAGCCAAATGCCCTTAACTAATTGCATGAAGTCTGATTCCTTAGCCCAGAGCGGGCTAAATCTGAAGGGAATAGGTCCAAGATCAAGCTGAAACATGAGTTCCAGCTTGATGGGTTTATGATCTGAAGTACTGCAAGGGAGAATATGGACTCTAGCCTCTAATCCAAGAAGAAGAAAAGAGCTTTGAATAAAGAATTTGTCCAACCTGGCATCTATGTGGCCAGGACCAATTCTTTTATTATTCCAAGCGAACTTGCCTGAGGTTAGCTGGATGTCTAGCAGGTCCTAGTCCTGCATAAGGTCCTCTGCCCATTCCCTAGCCGGATCACGAACAACGCTGCCTCCTCTCTTATCTGCTGATAGGAGAGTGAGGTTGAGGTCTCTGGCAATGATGATATTCTCGAGATTAATTAGATCTGCTTGGTTTCTTAAGGAGTCCCAACAGGCCTTTTTTTCCCTAGCGTTCACAAGAACGTACACGTTGAAGAGACTAAAAATCTGATTTGTTTCTACATGCTGCAATTTTAAGAACAACCAATGAGAGTTGAGGGTCTCAGCAATGACTGAGAATTTGTTAGCGTTCCAAAGGGTGCCCACCCCACCGGAAGCCCCTCAGGCTGAGATTGCTTTCGCCTCACATTTATTCCAGAGTTTCTTACTTACCTGAAGGAAGGTGGATTCCTCCAGTTTGGTCTCCTGGATGAGAAGTATGTCTGGAGCTTCTATCCTGATTAAACTTCTGATGGCTTCTTCTTTGATTCTGCTCCCCATACCTCTACAGTTCCAGGAGACAATCTTCATCATTTGTATTTCTGGTTGGCTCCCTTGGAGCCTTGGGGCTGATTTCTCGCCATCTTAGGTTTTGTCGCTAATAGCTTCTCAAGAGTTGGCTGGCTGCCTTGGAGCTTGTCTTTGAAAGTTTCCAGCTCTCTTTTTTCCCGATCTGTTTTGCGGCCTCTTGTGGATCTCCTTGTCGAGGCTTGTGATTCTCCTATTTCGCCTTCTTCCTCTGAGCCTTCAGATTCTTGCTCAACTTCCTCGACTTCTACAGTGTTTCCTTTGGAACTCTCAGCAAGGCTTGCCCCCTTGGGAGAAGAGGGGGTACCTTTTGTGAGGGGGGTTGATTTTTGGATATCTGCTTCCTGTGTTTCCTCTATTTGTGAGCTTAGAGGGGCGAATTTATTTTCTTGCTCCATTCTGACAGGGGGTTGTTGAGGAGGGGCTTGTTGAGGGCCTCTTTCGGTTGTACCAACATGTTTTTGGGTTTTCTTGGCACGCTTGACCTGATTCCAGCCTTCTTCTTTACCCTTATTTGGATCAGCATTGGTTGGGCATCCTCTGGCGAAGTGGCCGTAGACATGGCATTTTCGGCACTTGAAGGGCAACTGCTCATAGTCAAGCTTCTGTAAATGAGTCCAGCTTCCTACTTTGATTTTGATGGCTTCCGGGAGTCCCACCTCAAGATCTACTTCTACGCAGATTCGGGCACAGTCATATTGATCTTTGTTGTTTGCCCAGTCTATGAATTTCCCAAGGGTGTTGCCGATGTGCTTCAACGAGTCCCAGTTCCAGCAATGCACTGGGAGATTTGGAAGCCTGACCCACACCGGAACAGTCGTAGGAACGTCAACTGCAGGGTCGAAATCTGGTGTCCATTTGTTGAGATAGAGGCCTTGGGGGCCCATGAAATAGGGGCCATTCTGGAAGATTAGATCCTTGTCTTCCTTAGAGGTGAATTCGAAGAGAAAAAACCCTCGTCCTAAGAAATAAGATGTGACGCTATTCTTGATCAAAGGAGCCCAGTTCTTGTTGACCCAGTTCTCAGTGGACTTAGGAGAAGGCCATAGTCCGGTGAACTGACCGACAAGTGCTCGCTCAGCCAAGGACAGGGCGACTTGGATCGGAGTCTCTGGCGGCAGGGAGATTTCAGGAATATCTTCGAGCCTCTTGACGAATTTGGCAGCTTCATTCTTTTTCTTTTGCGGCAAACTGACCAAGAGCCGAGAGAAGGCTTCGGCAGAAGAAGAAGGTGGAGGAGGGGGGCTGCCTGGGGCGAGCCCGGGACCTCCATGGACACGAACTCCTCCCAGCGGCAAACGAGCCACACAGCAGGCTCTTAGCTGAAAAGTGCAGGAAAGCAAGCCCAGGGCCTCGGGGCCGGAGGGCAGGGGGACCTAGGGTGCAGGCACCGAAGCACAAGTAGTGAACTAAGGTTTCGCTACCAGGTCAAACTGCTCCAGACGAAAGTTGATCAACAAACATAAAGATGTCCAAATACATCTTACTAGGTATGAATAAATGAGTTGAATTTGAGTCACTTAGAAGGTCCAACAAATAGGGGACATTGATGTATTCCCACTATTCATTGGCGAGAGAACTTGTCATTAAGGTATGTAAGCCTCAAGGTACTAAAAAAAACTCTAATCTTGAACCCAGTTAATGTGTTGAAGTCAATAGGTAGAGACTTGCTAGAAGGAGGGCCATAATGAATCCCTCATCATCTAACATGAGCATAAAGTAATGATTTAAAGGACCATAGATGAAATATTTACATTTATGAAGTAGGATTTATTTGGAAAAAAAGGAAAAGGACAATGAGGTAACTCAAAATTATAAGTGACTTGAATGACATTATTCATGGGTTAGAGATGAAATGTAAGTGAGGCAGGAAAATGTGAAATTTGCAAAGGGAAAATGGTTTTGCAATCATGATCTAGTAGTAAGAATATGGAAATTCATGGATGGAATGTACACTTAGAAAGAGGAAAATGAATGAGTAGAATGGGACTATGGATGTGATTTGATATAGACTTGACTTTTCATGTTCTTCTTGAAAAAGAGATTGGTCTTTGAGAACCACTTGTGCAAAAATTGATGTTCATTTATCATCCTGGAACCTGCAAAAGCTTAGCACTAATTTGCAATAAAACATAAGATCCTGGAAGGAGAGAGGTAATCAGTCTCTCTTCATACGATATATACACAATAAATTCATAAATAGTGCTAATAAAACAAATTCAAAGAAGATAAATAAAAATGAAATGCACTTTTTACCTGATTAATCTTCTTCAATGGAGAAAGATGCTAAGTTTGGAAAAAAAACATAAATATCCTTGCGCGAGAGAAAGGCGGGCTTTTAGAAGAAGTTAGTTGGGAAAGATAGGACGCTCTACAATCTGTACTAGGGTTTGAGTCAGGGTTTGGCGCTAGTAACCATGGCAGGTCGTGGAGGAGGGAGTTTTGCTCCCTCCTACAATCAAATAGCCACGAACAGAAGCAAGGAAACTTATCTGCATCGCTTCAAGAAACCAACGGAGGTGATAACAAAGGATACCAACACGAGAAATATAAAACCTCACGAACAGAGAGAAAATCATGAGGAAGAAAGCAGGGAGAAGAGGAAAGAGGGCAGTAGTCAGAAAGCTGCACCTTTGAGGGCGACAGGGGTCTGCAAACCCAAGTCGACCATTACTCCTCGGGTCGTTTTAAGTGACCCAGCGCTACAGGTGCACAGAGATCACATGGCGGAACATGCAATCATATGCAAATTTATGGGGATTTGGCCAACAGAGAAGGCCTTACATGCATGGATAAGGAACCACTGGAAACCCAAGGGGGAAATAAACCTTCACCTTGGATCCAAGGGTTTCTTTACGGTGGTGTTCACAAGCTTAGAAGATAAAGACAGAGTGTTTGAGGGAGGACCCTATTTTTATGTTGCTGCAAGCCTTTACATGCGACCATGGGTGATGAATTTTGTCCCAGAATGAGAAACGTTCACTTCAGTACCGGTATGGATAAGACTATACTCCCTTCCTTTAGATTATTGGTTGTCGAAGTCTCTAAAGGCTATCGACAACAAACTAGGGCATTTTATAAAAACATCAGATGTGACATTAAGAGGCAAATATACTTCCTTCGCCCGGATTTGTGTGGAAATGGACCTATCTGGGGCACTCCCGGATGAGATCATTTTAGAAGTTTATGATGAAGAATGGGTGCAGGCGGTGGACTATGAGCATGTCCCATTTAGGTGCCGTAAGTGCCATGAACATGGGCACCTATATAGAGACTGCCCTTTAAACAAACTGGAGAGCAGCAAAAAAACCACCACAAGCAAAGATCCCAAGGGTTTCACAAAGGTGGGGGGTAAGGGGAAAGGAGGAAAGCAGCACCAAAAGAAAATCAACAAGGATGGGCAACTAAGCCACAATAGTTTCAAAATCTTAGAAGAAGAAGTTGGAAACAACGGGGCAAACCAGAAATCAGAGACTAAAACCAATGAGAAAGATAGGGATACTAGCATGGAGGACATACCAGAGAACAACCAGTAACAGGATGATCTACGAAGCATTATGGAGCTTAGTAGGGACCATGAGATGACCCCAAGTGAGGCGGTGTTATAGACATATTTGGGCACGGCAACCCCAATCATACATGTCCATAAACCAAGGGCTTCTAAGTCCCTAAAAGTGTTGTTTCATACCCTAAAGGAGAAAGGTCAGCTGATTACATCATCTCCCGAAAGTTTTCCATGAAAAACCACTCAGAACTGGTCAAAGCAGGACCATACAGACTGCCCAGTGCAAAGGGTGCGATGCATCTCACCTACCACATGCAAAAAGTGTGATGCATACTAGAAAGCCCTTCTGTAGGGTGTGATGAGCGAGAGCAGACAAATGGCACAAGCAGTTTGCTAAGTGGAGAACCTAAGAATCTTCTAGAAGCTTCTCATTTGACACTTGCCTCCCTGAGTTCGCCCAAGGATGAGTAAGAGATCATGAAATCTCCAAGTGGAACCAAGAACTATTAGAGAGATGACACTAATCAAAATCCCAGAAGCTGACTCACCCCCCTGCAAATATCTATAAATGGATCCCTCATCCCAGAGATCCAAAGGTTGGAATTTGGTAATTTGCAAAGAGGTGTTGCTGGTTTCTCTTTGAAGACATTGTTGGGTGATCTTGCTTTGTGTGAGGTGAAGAGGGCTTTCAAGCTAGGAGGATGGCGCTGGGTCAGACCAAGTGGTTGTAATCCTCTCTTCTACTACTTTTACTAATAAAGCTATTTGAGTTTTCCTCCATATTCTTGTGTAATTTCTGAATATTGTGTTGATATCTTCATTTCTGTGGTCAATATATATTTGATCCTATATTGTTTACAGTGAAAGATCTCTATGCTTTGATGGTATTATGCTGCTGTGAATCTATAGGTGCTCTTTAAAGCGGGACAAGTAAGGAAGCGGTGGCGAGATTCTGTCAAAGGGGAAAGGAAACAAGCAAGGAGCCAAGCGGAAGACTAAGGTTGGTACTCTCTGCTTCTTTCTCATCTCTCTCTCGTAAAGGAAAAAAAAGTGACTTTAATTTGTTTGTTTCTAAGATAGCTACCCGTCTTAGTGGGACTAGCAGCTCTGCATAGACACTAAATTTCCCGGTAACAAAATGACAACTCCACTAGGGAGCGATTAGTTTGATTGCTTGTCTCTATTTGTTTGATTCATAAACCACAGACGGAGCCTAAAGTTAAGCCAGCTAGCCTTCAAACTGCATTTTCCATGCAAGTGCAAAGTAGATCAACGCTGCTTCAGTCAATCTCCAGGTTTGTTTATGAACTGAACAATTGACTTGCAAACATCCTAAGTGCCCTAGAGGTATCTTGAGTAACCTCATTAGATCAGCCCCTGTACTTTGTAAGTTACTGACTATCATTTGCTCGGCCTAAATCCCTGAACTAAACTGAAAATTGTGACCAAAAACCAAGTTAAAGTCCCGTCCCTGGACCATCGCACCCTGTCTTCTTGGAAATCTGGATGCATCGCACCTCCTGTGTGCAGTAGGTGGGATGCATCCCTGTTTCCCTGTGTTACAAGTGTGATGATCAGACAAGACTAGATCTGCCTCCAGATTTTGGTTTTTTCTTCACTTTCTTCAGTTTTATTCAGGAGTTTTTCTATCTATAATCAGTAGACCACTGTTGAAACCCCCTTTCTTTGCATCATCCAACCTCCATTGTACAAAGAATTGTGAACGTTTTTATGTATTGTGCGCCATTTATAGTTCTCTTTTACAAAGAAGTAGCTTAATCGAACTGTTGTTTTTTTATTTGAAAGTGTCACAAGTGTCGTTTTCAATCAAAGAAAAGAATACTTCTCTTTTTTATAGTCGATTACACTGTTACTCTTGTATTTGATCTGAATTTATAGGTATTTCAAGTGTCGAAAGCAGTTTTCAATTCAAAATCGCAAAGTGTCCTCTTGTCTCCTTTTCCTTTTTTTGAAAAGAAAATCGTTAGTATTGTCGCTTTGAAAGAAGAAATAATTCAGATTTGTACTTAGCATTCTTTTTTTCATTCACACATTAAGAAAGCGAAAACAAATACATTGCACGTGCATTTGCATTTAGGCTGCTTGTTGATTTTGATTTAGGACAGTGCATATAGTGTGTGCTCTCTACTCTATGTTGAAAGGATTTCATTTCTCTTTCCTTAGTAGTTAGGATTTTCATTGCAAAAAGAAGATTAAATGACTGTTTATCATCTTAGATTGCATTTTAGGAATTGTATATCTACATCAAGCGGTGAACCTGAAAGGAAAATTTCTTAAGAAAGATCAACTATAAAATAAATTCAATGAACGTAAAAACGCTTTGGAACCTAACGCACAACATCTAGAAGTCTAGGCTAGAGATGTATTCCGACGTCGTAAAGCCTGGTAACAGTTGCTTTCATCGTAGGTTGGGTGATTCCTCCTCTTTGAGACGACAAGTGCCAGTAAGGACTTGTGCTCCCACGTACCGTCGAGTATATATTGGGAGACCACAATAGGCTATATCCTTTATCCTTAGGAAGCCATGTTTGTCGCCCTATCGATTGCAATGCACTGAACACAGCAATCGGGAAGATTGACTGTCGTACCGTAAAAAGTATTCTGCAGTTTTGCGATTGGTTTGGTAATCCCTCTGTCTAGTTTTCCAGAGTAATCTCTTTCGTTCCTTTTCAGACTCCTTAAAGGAAAAGGTCCATCTGAGCACTTGTCAATTCAGGCTCATTAAAAATCGGAGGCGACTAGAGTAATCTTTTTCTCGACTCTTAAAAATTGAAAAAGCAAGTTGTGGCAAAGCGTCTAAAATTTATTTTACTCGGAATAGCCTCATTGTTCCCTCGTTGGTCTTAGGTTGAGACAATGGAATCCACCAACCAAGGATTTCCCCTTGGGGGAAGTCCTAGTCCTTTCTCCTCTTGGGGAGATGTTGGTGCACCTCATATGGCCACATTGTCCCTTCCAGGACTGACAATTGGCCTAGCGGTATGGATTTTCTTGACCTCTGTCGTTCAAAACACCGTGATTCCTAAACAATCAAATCAGCAACTAGATGATACTAGAGTTCCCCCCTAACCTTCTACATCGTTTGTCTCTCCCTCTCCTTCTTCCTCTTCACTTGGAAAAGATAATAAAACTAAAAACCAAGTAACTGAGAAGACGAAGATGGGGAAGGAGAAGAAGAAGAAGGAGCCAACAGCAAAAAGGGGTAGCCGTGCATCGTCTAGCGAAAATCCACACACTGCACCGTCCAAACCTAAATCTCCATGTGTCATCTGCAAAGGAGACCACTATCACTGAGATTGTCCTTGCATCCCACGGATCCTAAGGGACTGGTCTCCCCGCTTGCACAATCCGGTGTCATCAACCTCTGACGATCATGTTGAAAGTACACCATCAACTAGTGAAAGCGAAGTCACTGGACAAAAAGGAAAATCCAAATTTCCCTGCAGACTGTGTGAAGGAGATCATGCCGTCCACCATTGTCCCTTCCTAGACGAAGCTAAAAGAGTCTTGGATAATCATCCTGCATCACCGCGGCAACTCCCTCCTGGGTACAAGAAACTCTTGTCGAATCCATTGCTAGTTGAAAATCCGACTGATCTGCCTTGGGAGTTGTTCGAAGCACCTATAATTGAAGATAAACCCTCTAAGTCCACATCAGACCAAAGTCAACAGGTCGAGATGGCAGTCGACCCCATCTTGACTTTAGAATATTTACCTTCAGATGATACAGTCACCGAAGAGAATGAGAACGACACCATTCAAATTCTTTTCGTAAACACAGACTCCGATGAACATGGGGGCAATCTGCCCATTCCTTTACCGCAGGAAGGAAATTCGTCAGAGTTGTATCTGGCCGTTTATTCGGTCCCACCTCCAAGCAACCTAGTCGTTTCCTTCGATTGGAATCTACTAGGAAGACCCTGTTTACCATCTAATATACCATTTCGAATCATAGTGCAAACTTACAAAATGGTCATGGTTGGTACCATCATAGATGAAGGGGCTTCTGTGAGTATCCTTTCCTCAACTGCTTGGAAAGCGCTTGGTTCACCATCGCTTTTGCCTGAGATGCGATATCTGACAGGCTTTGATAAAGGAACCAGTCAGCCGTTAGGGATCCTTCCAAGTTTGCCTATAACTTTGAGAAGGAAAACCGTTTATTTGAACGTAATGGTAGTCCAAGGACCTTTAGATTACAATCTACTCCTTGGGCGTGACTACATTTATAGCATGGGAGCCATCGTCTCCTCACTCTTTCGAGTAATGTGTTTTCCGCATGAAGGCAGAGTGGTCCAGCTCGTAGACCAGCTTTCATTCCCCGGTTCACACATAGCTAATAGTCAAGTACCATCCCTAACAGGTCTTTTTGCACAAGGAATGTCTCATCAATTTCCAGTCCGTCCACCGGACGAGCGCGAGTGATTCGGTGGTTGTGGCTGAAACCTAGGGGGCATGCACCCTGGTCTGCTTCGGCAGAAAAACTTCAGGTATAGGGTAGGTTTCTGCAGAGGATAAATGACTAGTCTGACACACCCGTCTGTTTAGGAAAATGGGATTAGACCGGAATAAGATACCTCTGTTAGAAGGTAGGCCTTTCCTGATAGAACAAATGTTTTGTTTGCAAATTGAAGGGCAACCTGGAAGGGTAGGCCTTTCCCGATAGAACAAGTGTTTTGTCTGCAAATTGAGGGGTAACCTTGGAAACTCTACTTTGCTATACCTGGGGGCATGCAAACTTTTTGCGTGAAAGTGAAAAGCGACCATTTATTTTATTAGTTTGTAGGTTCTTGACCCTTTAAACTCGTAGGATTGGTCATTCCTAGCTTACATAATAAAAGGAGTCGGAGCATGATTTCGAATGGTGCAAGCTCCCTAAAAAATGAACCTATCGATGAGACATCCTTATTATACAACTGACAAAGGCAAAGAACCGAAGCAACCAGGAGGCAAGAAGAAAGGGAAGAGCAAAAAGAAGAAACAGGATGATTCATCTCCTGAAAAATCTTCCGCAAACCCTTCTGGGCAAAAGAAACCTACTCAGCCATGCCTCATATGTGATGAGGATCATTGGACGAGAGATTGTCCATATAAAGCTGAAGTTAAGAAATTCCTTAAGAATCCAAAAGCCTCAGCAGTATTGATTGGTACGTTTCCAAACCCAGGAACCAATCTAGTTGCTAGTGACAATGCTTCCGCATCCCGAGTCCTTATGCTGTTCATTTTAAAACAGCAAAATGATGCTTTGATATTGACAAGGAATAAAGATTACGGGAATCCACAACTGTTGAACAACAAGGCTACTGATCAACCTAGTAGTTCAACAACAACTTCGACCGAAGTTGTGCCACCCATCATTCCTGAGCTAACGATAAAGCCACCAAAGGGAGTTGTACACAAATCGACATTTAATCCTCATGCTAGAGTGGCACAGAATTATAATATAGTAGAGGACCTAGCCCAATCGCCGTCTGCTATGTTGACACTTGAGGTACTGCAAAATTGCCCCTCCCAAAAGCAAGCTTTATTATCAGCAATAGGTGGGATTGACCCAGCGGATTCCAATCTTGTGGCCTTTAATCATAAAGGATATGACCCGCAGTTACCAGCTCAGCTCGCTTTCCTCATTCAAGTGAAAGCCCTCAACAAAATTGTTCATCGAACAATTATTGATGAGGGGGCATCTACATGTATTATGTCAATGAGTTGCTGGAAAACTTTAGGCTCACCACCCTTGTCGCGATCGTCGATGACGTTAAAAGCATTTGATGGACGAACATACACTCCATACGAGATTTTAAGTAACTTGCAAGTCGAACTGGGGGGCAAAATAGTAGAAATTGATGTGGAAGTTATCAATGGAAACCTCAATTACAACATCCTACTGGGAAGGCCCTGGATTTATGTTATGGCTGCTGTTGTGTCGAAATACTTCAGAAAGATTGCATTTCCCATTCAAGGGGGAATTATAATCGTCGACCAACAGACATTCCTCCCCAACAGTTCGCAAGTTACAGGAAGCATTCTAATGATCCACAGAAGCTCTCAGTCGCTTTAAAATATCAGAGTAGGCCTACTAAAAGACCCTACATTGATGGGTACTTTTGCCCTAGAGCCTCCAAACAACTTAGCAGAAGTGGTAACAGTGGGAACCTGCAATACGGTATCTTCCATTCAGAAGATGTCTGAACACGATATTAGCATGGATCGTCACCAGGTGTTGCCTCCAAGCCCAATAGAAATATTGTAGCAATCAATGTTCTCGGCATGGGAGGAAAACCCCAATGAACACTCATCAAGCGTTTGGGTAGATAGGTCTAAGGAGTACGGTACCTCTTCAGATTCTTGGTCGCAAGTACATTCTACAGATGAAGGAATTGTTCAATCAATGAACATACAAGGGGCACCATGGGAAGATTACCACCATCGTTCCCATCTTCCGGATTACAATGAAGATTACTTCGGCGACCTTAATCATCCATCAGTTTTTTATTTTCTATCAAATACTGTAAACACGGTGGATTCCGAGCGAAATCTATCCAATATTGAAGAAACTATTGCCATAAATATCTCAACCAAACCAGATGTTGTAGAAAATATTCATGTCGGCAAATCTTGTTCTTCTTCAGAACTGGAAGTATATTACGCTCTCTTTCATGAATTTAAAGATGTCTTTGCATGGTCATATGAAGAAATGCCGGGCATCAACTCGAGTATAGTTGAACACGAAATTAAGATGTATCCAGATGTCAAACCAGTAAGACAACGGCTTCGGCAGGTGCACCCAAAGAAAGTCGTTGCCATTAAAGCAGAAGTTGAAAAACTTCTCCATGCTGGTTTCATTTACCCGGTTCCTCTAACTGATTGGGTATCGAACATTGTTCCCGTGATTAAAAAACAAGGAACAATTAGAGTGTGCGTCGATTACAGGGATGTAAACCAAGCTTGTCCCAAGGACAACTATCCCACACCCTTCATCGACCAAATAATTGATGAATGCGTTGGATGCGAAATCTTTTCGTTTATGGATGGATTTTCCGGGTATAATCAAATAAATATCCACCCATAGGACTAGTCAAAGACTGCATTTATTTGTTCGTGGGGCACATTCGCGTACCGTAAGCTACCTTTCGGTTTAAAGAACGCAGGGGCAACTTTTCAGAGGGAAATGAATTATGCCTTCCATGACATCAAGAACATCGTTCAACCATACCTCGACAATCTTCCAGCTCACTCGCGAAAGCGGACCGATCATCTGCAGCATTTGAGAGCAATATTTCTACGTTGCCGACACTACAAAATAAGACTCAATCCGCACAAATGTGTGTTTTGCGTCGGTTCTAGTCATTTACTTGGCTTTTTAGTTTCAAAGGAAGGAATCCGTCTCGACCCATGCAAGGTTCAAGAAATCATCGATTTGCCTCCACCTTCAAATTTGCTTCAGATTCAGAAACTCCAAGGGAAAGCAAACTTTCTGAGGAGTTTCAATCCAAACTATGCCGAACTTGCTAAAGGTCATACGCGTCTTTTGAAAAAAGAAGTACCCTTCAACTGGGATCAGGTCATGCAAGCTTCCTTTTATGCTCTAAAGGAATCCCTAATAAAAGCATCATTAATGTACACTCCTGATTATCAAAGAGACTGTAACTTGTATCTGGCTGCAGCAAATACAACCATCGCACTGGGTTTAGTTCAAGAAGATAATGGAATCGAGCATCCTATTTATTTTTTAAGTTGAAACTTAAATGATACAGAAATCAAGTACTCATATGTTGAAAAGCTAGCTCTCGTTGTCGTTCAAGCAATACAGAGATTTCGACACTATGTTCTCTTTCGAAAAACTACCGTTTTGTCAGATTGCAACCCCATGACTTATATCTTGTCGCGACAGTTGCTTGGGGGCAAATATTCAAAATGGATAGCAATTTTGCAAGAGTTTGATCTGGAATTCGTAAAATCCAAATCAAAGAAAGCTCTAGTTTTCACAGAGTTACTATGTGATTTCCCATCGTCGTCCAACGATTCAACATCCAAAACAACAATCGTGGATGAATCTTTGTTTCTGATATCTTCAAGCGATTCATGGTATGGAGATATAATCATTTATTTCCATACACAAACATATAGGTCTAATACCTCCCGCTTAGAACAGCAACGTACTCGATACAAAGCAAAAGACTACATGATCGTCAGTGATACGCTTTACCATCGTGGTGTCGATATTGTTCTGCGGAGGTGCCTCACCCATGAGGAGGCCGAAAAAGTCCTGAATGATTGTCATTCAGGTGCATGTTGGGGGCACCAATCTAGTTATTCTATGGCACAAAAGATTTTACGAGCAGGTTACTTCTGGCCAACAATGTTGAAAGATTGCATAACCGCAGTCAGAAATTGCCATGCTTGTCAAATCTTCGACCGCAAAACCATAATACCACCCGCACCTCTAAAGCCAGTAGTTGCTGTTGGTCCATTCGCCGAATGGGGCATAGATTTCATGCAATGTAACCCCACCTCGGCCAGGGGGCATGGGTATATCATAGTCGCAGTTGACTATTTTACGAAATGGGCCGAGGCGCTGCCTACATTAAACAACAGCGGCGAAACGGCCGCTCTTTTCTTTTTCAATCATGTAGTCGCCAGGTTTGGTGTTCCACAAGCTATAGTCACAGATCATGGATCGCATTTCCGCAATCACATGATGGTTGAATTGGCTGCCAAATTAGGACTGTCCCACGACAGCTCTACTCCGTATTATCCGCAAGCGAACGGGCAAGTTGAAGCAATCAACAAAGTCCTGAAACGCATGCTGCAAAGGATGATTGGAGTCCATAAACGGAGTTGGCACCTAATCCTGTACTCAGCCTTGTGGGCATATCGGACGTCGGTAAGAAATGCAACCGGGTTTACACCCTTTCAGCTGGTGTATGGCTTGGAAGCGATCTTACCAGTTCAGTGTGAGATTTCGTCTCTCAAGCTCGCAATTGACCTCCTCCCCGGAACTTCAGAGGAAGAAGCTCCTTTCTTAGAATTAATCCAACTGGATGAAACTCAGAGAGAGATTTTTCGGCGAAAATCACATGGAAAATCATTTGTCGACGCGTTTCGAACCAACAACTGTGGTTCATCGTCAGGACAAGTTCACAGAAGCCTGAACTCTATTATTGGATGAAACTCGTCATGATGCCACCATGGCTAACGAAGCGCATAAGAAACGAGTTAAAGCACAATTTGACAAGAATGTCAAACCCCACGTTTTCTCAGAAGGTGACCGCGCATAGTCACATGAGTTTTGATTAGTCTTGACAAACATTTAAAAAGCACAAGAACATTATGAAAACAATAAACAGAGATATGGTTAGAGATTTTTACCTATGACACCCCACTGCTCGCCAGCTGGCAGCACCAAATCCGAGTCACCCCGAAAATCCATCCCAGCATATGGATACTCGGCATAAACCATCTGCTGACAGTTAAACCACTCGAAGAAGGCATCGGAGAATGAAACCTGCGGTTGGCCAGCATGTCTGGCCATAAGGTCAACCCATCTCTGCATCCGTGGCTCAGTCGGTGGTGGCAGGCCAAGTGAAATGTACTGTGGCTGCATCAGTGGGATCTTCTCCAAGGCGAAATCGGTCAAAATAGAACCATAGCCAAAGTTCTTGGATCTTCCGTTTTTCACCTTGGTAAGCTATTCTTTGATAACTAGAAGTACTGCATCACAGTAGTTGAATACCTTGGGTTTGAGACATTCCAAGGCATACTGCATATAGGACCTGTTGGCCAAGTGAAGGGCCGCGCTACCAGCCAATCTAGCAAAGGTGAATAAAATAGTCCTCAAAGGCCGATCAGTGACATCTTGGATACTGATCTTACCGTCCCTGCTCGGTTGAGATCCTTCCCTACAATATCGGCGAATATAATCCCTCACGGATTCACCCCCACGGGCAGAACTTGATAGTGAGAGAGGGGCACCACGCCTCGATAAACCGGTCAAAAAGTAGATGTCCTCAATAGTCATGGGGATGGATTTGCCTCTTATCTGGAACACTTGGTTGGTAGGATCCCATGCATCAAGGAAATATTGCAACAAGTTGATTTGTTACCTCATGCTGGAAATACAGAAGAATTTCAGCAAGCCACAGTTCTGCAATGCAGTTACCGTACCTGGATCATGTAGGCAACCATGTCCTCTTCTTCATGCTCGCGTTCACGCCATGTAACAACCATTTTTCTCCAATGAATCTCTGAAAAACAAACAAGAGAAGAATCAGGGTCCTAATTTGGCAAAAAACAGGGAAAATTTCCATGAAAAATCAGTGCAAAAGTTTTCCTCCTTGCGCCCATCGCACCCTATATGTGTACTCAGTGCGATGCATACATTTTGGCTAGTGGCTAGCTTAAGATGCATTGCACCTTTCGATATACACTAAGTGCGATGGGGGCAGAATGAAATGTTCAAACCCCAGGGACCCAGAAAAGCAGGAAAACATGCTCGGAATCCAAAAAGGAAAGAATGTAATTGAAGAGCTTAGGTTTAGCTCCTACCTGGTCCAGACGGTGCCGAAAATCATCCACAGAATCTCCCAGAATCAGCTGGTGAAAATCAAAGGGGAAAACACCTCCAGAGCTCCAACAGTCACAACTCCAAATGAAATGGTAAAATGAGGGGTAAAAAACTATTTTTAAGTTACCTTTCACGTAATTTAAGTAGGGAATTGGTTTTTTAACTCATTTTTCAAGCATATGTCCTCATTTCTAATCAGTTTGATGGAGAAATTGAACAGGTAGTACGACCATCAAAAGAACATAGTGTTAACAGTGAATCAAATATCAATGACCATTATCACGAGCAGTTTTACGTGAAGTTCAAGCTCGTTAAAAATTAAACCTAGCAATGAGCATATGTTCCACCAGAGTTTAAGCTCATTAAAAAATGAACCCACCTTCGGTAAATAACCATTGTGAATGATTATCATCAGCTTTTGAGCCTTGGTCGTGTTCTTACCATCACCTCCACTCTGTTTTAGCTGATCATTCGCCTCCATTTGATTGTTTACCCCTTTTGAGGAACAGCTGCAATGAGTGATCCTATTAGCCACCTTCTTTACACTGCCGTGATTGGAAAGTTCCAAACCTTACCTGGAACCAACTGCTATTTGAAAACATCACTCGTTCCTCAAAAAACGAGTCTCCTTTAAGCTCTTTTCATCTGACTCGTAAAATATGAAAAGATTGTCGAGCAATTGGCCTCTCCAACTTGTTAAAGTGATTGGAAGTGTTATCCCTCCTCTAGATTTTAATCTTTTTGGACCTGAGGGATTATTACACAAAAAGATCGAGTGTTTGTCTTGTTCGGCTCGTTAAAACTATCGAAAAGTCATCCCTTTCGCATTGTTTTATACTTTTTCGGATTTAGGCGATTATATTACGAAAAAGGAATATTGGAGTCTTATTTCCGTCTCTTTTCAAAATCTCTAAAATTGAAAAGGACCGAGTTATCCTTGTTGTTAAACTCATTAAAACAATAGCAACAAACTTGTCCATTCAGACAAGAGCGAGTTTCACTATTGCTAGGCTCGTTAAAACATAGCAACGGGTTTGCCCGAAGGGCAAATTATAGAACAAGCATATGTTATCCTCCTCAAACTTGAAAACAATAAAGAGGTACTGGTCAAAAATGACCGGGGAAAATTGGGAAGAAAACTTAAAGAAACTTTATTGGTAGCAGGTCGCTCTTGAACATGACACTTTCACTCCATCACCATGATTGAGTCGGGTTGGGTTATTCCGTTCACTGGTCATATCACCATTGGTCCACCATACCATCCACTTTTGGGGTTAACGCTACCAATCCATTTCAGTGTCGCCGATATGTTCAAGAGAAGTCGCTCAGAGAATTCACCTACCCAGCTTGTCTCTCATTCGCTACAATACCTTCACGCTTCATTCTTTCATGACCGCCACCCTGAACCTTGTATCATCAGATTGTTTTCACCTCTACAAAATCATTTTCTCCGTTCCATGTCATAGATGTGGGATCCATTAAAGCCCTCCTACGACAGGTCACTTCTGTCGACATCAGCTCATTATTCAAGAATCTGACCTAGGGACAACCCTTCCAGTATTTTGAAGCTTGCATGCCTCAATGGAAAGTTTCTCACTTCTGGTGACAGGTTTACACTGATGGGCTTCGACCGAAAGACTTTGCGTGGTGTTCGACATCAACTCATGTATTCGCACCACATGAATTGTACTGCAGTACCTTGAGGGTCATCATCATTATCAGTGATTCCTCTCGCGTCTGTTAACAACTTACATCATTGGCTGGTAATCAGACGATGTCCTTCCATGTTCGACATCAGAACATCTTTTCACATGGATCGACTTGTACTTTCGGGCAAAGATTGAACGAGTTTTGAAGACCCCGAATCTAGTTTCATCCATCTGGTCTGCGATATATTCAGGAAAATAAAGACATCAAATGTACATCATTGCTGCACAAGTAATCATCCAAAATAAGGGATGATGGCTCTACCAGAATCATCAGTCTGCACATAGGCGATTGTCTGTCCTTTGTACATGAAAATGAATCTATCAAAGTTGAGCATGGGAATGCCCACCTCAGCTAGATCATGAAAATATTATGAAGATAATGTATTGTATTGTATCTTATTACAGGTCACCTTCCAGCGTGAAAAACCTCCGATCCTCATTATAAAGCATTTCACCCGGCATCAAAAAGGATTTATGACCTCATACTTTAGGGGGCAACTGTTATAGACATATTTGGGCACTGTAACCCCAATCACACATGTCCATAAACCAAGGGCTTCTAAGTCCCTAAAAGTGTTGGTTCATACCCTAAAGGAGCAAGGTCAGCTGATTACATCATCTCCCGGAAGTTTTCCATGAAAAACCACTCAGAACTGGTCAAAGCAGGACCATACAGACTACCTAGTGCAAAGGGTGCGATGCATCTCACCTACCACATGCAAAACGTGCGATGCATACTGGAAAGCCCTTCTATAGGGTGCGATGAGCGAGAGCAGACAAATGGCACAAGCAGTTTGCTAAGTGGAGAACCTGAGAATCTTCTAGAAGCTGCTCATTTAACACTTGCCTTCCTGAGTTCGCCCAAGGATGAGTAAGAGATCATGAAATCTCCAAGTGGAACCAAGAACTATCAGAGAGATGACACTAATCAAAATCCCAAAAGATGACTCACCCCCCTGCAAATATCTATAAATGTATCCCTCATCCCAGAGATCCAAAGGTTGGAATTTGGTAATTTGCAAAGAGGTGTTGTTGGTTTCTCTTTGAAGACATTGTTGGGTGATCTTGCTTTGTGTGAGGTGAAGAGGGCTTTCAAGCTGGAAGGATGGCGCTGGGTCAGACCAAGTGGTTGTAATCCTCTCTTCTACTACTTTTACTAATAAAGCTATTTGAGATTTCCTCCATATTCTTGTGTACCCTCTGAATATTGTGTTGATATATGCATTTGTATGGTCAATATATATTTGATCCTATATTGTTTACAGTGAAAGATCTCTATGCTTTGATGGTATTATGCTACTGTGAATCTACAGGTGCTCTTTGAAGCGGGACAAGTAAGGAAGCGATGGCGAGATTCTGTCAAAGGGGAAAGGAAACAAGCAAGGAGCCAAGCGGAAGACTGAGGTTGGTACTCTCTGCTTCTTTCTCATCTCGCTCTCGTAAAGGAAAAACAAGTGACTTTAATCTGTTTGTTTCTAAGATAACTATCCGTCTTAGTGGGACTAGCAGCTCTGCATAGACACTAGATTTCCCGGTAACAGGCGGGAACGGAGGACCATGAACTATAGGAGATTCTTGAAAGGGAGAACTTGGATCTAGAAAAGTTTCTGGAGCAGGGTATTACCAAAGGGTTTGACTCCCTGCCAAAAGAGGAGTTTGACAGGGTTCAACAGCTCTTCCTATGGAGATCCCAATTGAAGGGTTCTGGAGTCAAAATAAATCATGACAGCCAGGAAAATAGAGGGATAAAGACAATGGAGGAAACACCGGGGCACTCTTCCAAGAACCTGGGTAGGAAAAGAGGGAGGAAAAGATAGAATGAGCTGCTGACAGAATGTGGAAAACTCATGATCAACTCAGGTAAGATGAAAGATCTCACCAGTTACTCTTTTACAAACCTTTCTTAATGAATCTTACAACCTGGAACATTAGGGGCCTAGGAAGTAAAAGGAAACAAAGAAATCTCAGCAGTAGAGTAAAAGAAGAAAAACCATATATGGTTTTCATTCAGGAAACAAAGTGCTCGATGGACAAAATCAGAGAAATACATAGCAAATGGTTAAGCAAGTATGAGTATCTAGAGGTTAAGGCAGACAACTCGGCAGGAGGGATTCTCACACTCTGGGATCCCCAAAAACTTGGAATCCTGGATGCGGAAGCGTCCAGGAACTATCTTTCGCTGGTAATACAACCTGTGGGTGATAAAGAGATTTATATGTTTACAAATGTCTATGGTCCTCAAAAACTAGAAGACAAACTCAAGTTTCTCACTTCCATTGAGGAGCTAAGAGAGAGATATCTTTATATGCATTGGATTCTGGCAGGAGATTTCAATATGATCAAATCTCTTACAGAGAAAAAAGGTGGCACCAGAATACTAGGCCGAGACTCCATGGCCTTCCAGAACTTCATAAATAACATAAGATTAGTGGATGCTGAACAATAAACGGTACTTTCACCTTGAATAACAAGAGAGGAGGGGCTTCTCAAGTTGCCTCTAAACTAGAAATATTCATAATCTTAGAGGACTTATTTCTCACAGGCCCTGACATGTCAGCGTTAATCCTTCCTTTTGGAGGCTCAGACCATTGGCCTGTCCAGCTTGAAGCCACCTTTATGGGTACACTGAAGAACATACCTTTTAGGTTTGAAAATGTCAGGCTCTCTCACCCTGACTTCACCAGCAATATTGATAAATGGTGGATGGAGGACTTGCCCTTTCAAGGCACTGAAATGTTCATGCTACAACAAAGACTTAAACACATCAAAGCTAGACTCGAAGAATGGGACAAAAAACAATTTGGTAACATTTTCAAAGCCAGAAAAGAAGTTGAACAAAAACTTCAGGGGATTAATCAGCTCATGATCACGAATGGTTTTACCGAGGAAAGGAAAACTCAGGCTGACTCTCTTCAGGAAGAATGGGATGATAGGTGCAGGCAAGAGGAGATTTTATGGAGACAAAAATCGAGAGTACAATGGATTAGAGAAGGGGAAAGAAACACAAAGTTTTTTCATAAATCAACTTTGAGTCACAGGTCACACAACAAAATTTTAAAACTTAGAGATTCTCAAGGGAAAGAGTTCGTCACCCACAAAGAAATGGAATATTTCCTAGTACAACACTTCCTTAGCATTGCGGATCCTATCTTAGATAGGTCACAGTTCATCAACAAATTCACAAGGTATATTCCCAAGCTTGTAACAAGGGAAGACAATCATAATCTGAATAGGCCAGTGTCTGAAGATGAGGTCAGAGAAGTTATCAACGAGATGCAAAATGGGAAAGCTCCTGGCCCAGATGGATTCAATGTGGACTTCTTCAAAGCATGCTGGAAAACAGTCAAACAAGACATCCTTGATGCAGTGGAAGACTCAAGAAGATCCAAATCGGTCTTGAAGGCTCTCAATGCCTCTTTCATAGCTTTGATTCCAAAGCAGGAAAAAGTTATGACACCAAACAGATTCAGACCCATAGCTTTATGTAATGTGGTGTACAAAATTATTTCCAAAGTGATCGCTAACAGACTCAAGCCCCTTCTTCCAGCTCTTGTCTCAGAGGAGCAAACTGGTTATGTGGAAGGAAGACAGATCCTCAACAACATCATACAAGCTCATGAGATGGTACATTCTCTTAAGAGCAATAAGCAAGCAGGTATGATTATACAGCTTGACCTAGCAAAAGCTTACGACAAGCTAAGCTGGTCTTACATCAGGGCAGTGCTGAAAGCTTATGGTTTTGACCACAATTGGATCAAATGGGTTATGGCCCTTGCATCCACGGCCAGTTTTTCAATCCTGCTCAATGGCTCACCCTCAAGAACCTTCATGCCTTCTAGGGGTCTAAGACAAGGAGATCCGCTCTCCCCCTTCCTCTTTGTGCTCATGATGGAAGGGCTAGGTAGAGCGATAAAAATGGCAAGTGTTGAGGGAAGAATCCAGGGTTTGAAACTCACCATAGATGGAGTTGCTTCAACTCACCAACAATTTGTGGATGACACTATGCTGCAGGGCATTCCCACGGTCAAGGAAGCCAAATCTTTTAAACAAATCTTGAATGACTTTGCTATGGCCGCTGGTATAGAGGTAAGCCTTGACAAATCAAAAGTTTTCTTTTTTAACACTGACATTGCTATTCAGAGAAACCTTTCCAAAATTCTAGGGTTCCAAAGGGATCAGTTACCCTCTAAGTACCTTGGAGTGCCCCTTACAGACAAACCTCTAAGCAGGGGAGTGTGGGAGTCGGTCATTAACAAACTTCAAGATAGGGTCAAGAAATGGACATGTAGATCCTTGAATCTTGCAAGGCGCCTTGTGCTCACAAAAGCTATCCTACAGGCCATACCCATTTTCATGATGTCAGCTCTTCCTGCTCCTAAAGGAGTTTTGCAACAGATTAGGAACATTCAAAGAGATTTTCTTTGGGGCAAAGGGGAAGAGAAAAAGAAATGGGCTTTGGTAGCTTGGTACAAGCTCTGCAAACCTAAGGCCCATGGAGGTTTGGGGCTTCATGACCCGGAAACCCTCAGCAAAGTTTCGGGTGCAAAGCTTTGGTGGCGATGGCTTAAGGAATCGGCAACCCCATGGGCTAAGCTTTGGAAACAGAAATATGCAAATAATTGGTAGGAGAGGGATCATATTCGAATGTCTGGGCTTATTAGGGGCTCCCACATTTGGAATATTGCTTGGGAAAATAGAGGCATTGTTTAGTAGCACAACTTCTGGGAGATCCGAGCTGGGAACCTGGCAAGATTCTGGGAGGACAACTGGCAGCAAGAACCAAACCTGTTTAGGGAAGAACTAACCGATCTCAAGAATGACACTAAAAACAAAGGTTTATGCATGGTAAGTGACTTCTGGGATCAGGTAAGGAACAATGGCAAATGGAGAATATGGAAGGATCTAGGCTACAGGGAAGAGAGCCCTTTAAAAGCTCAGGTAGACTCTCTTGCTATGGACTTGGAACAGAGGAAGATTTTGGTATCATCCTCGTCTGACCAACTAAGATGGGGAAGAAACATAGAAGGTAACTTTAACATCAAAGAAGCCAAACGAATAGCCCTAGGGTGTGATTATCAAAACCCTGATAAGGTATGGAAGGACCTTTGGCAGCACCCGCATTGGATGAAAATAAAGTTGTTTATGTGGCTGGTTCAACATAAGAAAATTCTAACGTGGGAAAATCTTCTGAAGAAAGGTTTTGTTGGCCCATCCAAATGCTATCTATGTGGTTCACAAGAGGAGACGATGGAACACTTACTCAACCTCTGCCCATTCACCTCCACCTTGTGGGATTGGGTGGCCTCAGTCTTCAGACAAACTGACAGGGACAGCCTCAGCATTACCAACACTTTGAAGAATTGGAGAAAAGACTTCTCAGGCAATGAGATCATCAACAAAGCTTGGACTCTAGTTCCAGGCTTCTTAATCTGGGATGTCTGGAAAGAACGCAATGGCAGGATTTTCAAGAACAAAACTGGCTCAACCCAGAACACTATTGCACAAATATTAAGACAGCTCAAAGACACTGTTGGTGCCATGTTAGGGAGACCTCCTGAGAACCCGACTCTGCCCCAGGACGCTCATATACTGCTGCAATTGGGTATCCATTTGCTAGTTCCCCAGAGCATACACAAGCATGTGAGCCATATAAACGATGGTAAAGACTTTTGGCAACCTCCTCCTCATGGTTTCTTGAAAATTAACATAGATGGAGCCTCCAAAGGTAACCCAGGGATGGCTGGTTTTGGCGGGGTCATCAGAGATGAGCAGGGGTGCATAAAGGACATCTTTCATAGTCATTTGGGGACAGCCACAAATAACATGGCGGAGCTCATGGCCTTAGAGAAATGCCTGGAAATACTAATTGAGTCAAATTCTCATAATGCCATCATTGAAGCAGACTCTGAATTGGTTATTAATGCGGCCAAGAAGATCTGTAATGGAAAAGCACCTGGAAAAGTTTCAAAACAGTGGCGGCTTTTGCAAGTCTTTCAGCACATTCATTCCCACCTACAATCCCTGAGAACGGCCAGCTTTGTTCATGTGCGAAGAAAAGTCAATATGCTAGTTGATCGTCTGGCGAATGAAGGAGTGTTTTGCAAGGAAAGTTATAGCAGGTTTGCTTGGGATTTGACACCCTCAGGGAAATTGCATGAGGATTGTCAAAGACAGGCGGCCAAAGACATGGAAAACTTCCAAACTATTAGGAATGAACAAGAAGGAAGACTAGGGGAAGCAGGAGAAAGCGGAAGCGTAAGTCTTTCTTAACCGTTGATCCACCGGGAAAAAGAAGAAGAAAAATGCTTAAAACAGAGCTTTCTACAGGGGAGAGGCACTTGGTAAATAGCAGGCCTCTTAGAACGTCATCAGCCAAAGATCTTGACAGCCTTCGTCATCAAATGGCCATCGGGTGGATAAGTAATCGAAGGTTAACTACTCAAGTGGACCCGAAGTTTTTCAGAGTAGCGGTTTATAGTCTCCATCGGGTCTGAAAAGAAGGTAAAGGATATGTAGGTTTTCGTTCCGATATCTCGGAAGACCGTCAGATCAACAGGGGCTCAATCGTGTGGTTCTCAGGTTCTAAAAGTGATCAGAGCTTAAGTTTCAATCCGGACCCGAACATTTATAAAACAATGGCTCACAATCCTTATCGGGTCCGTGAACCAGGTAAAAGGGGCACATGTTGCCAAGATGATAGTGTTCATGACCATCGGATCTCAAGGGAGCTTGATCGAAACGTCTAAAAACGAACCCACAGTTTTACACTTTGACTGTTTATTTACCTTGTCAGATCCGTAAAGTTGATAAAAACCATCACTGGGGGTCCCATCGAATGGCCATTGGGTTGGTTCATGGATGGTGACTTAAATTGTAAGCCTCAGGTTGAGGGTTTCTGGTTTATTTCGAGTTGTGTAGTTGGTTACTCTTCATAGGGTTAGCCCTTGATGGTCCTTACATTTGTAACGCCATGTAACATATGTAACTTTTCTTGCGGCTAATAGAAGGCTCCACTCTTATTTGACAAAAAAAAAGATATGCACTTTTTACCTATCAGGAAGCAATACATTTTGGACTACCGATAAGTATTCTGTTGATAATTTCTTCGTTTGATATCGAATTTCAGTGATTCAAAAACCAGGTTAAAGCAAATTCATATCAAAGACATGTTTTTAATGATTTAATGCTTTTTCCAAGTCCAATCGCTGTAAAATCCATAAAGTGACTATTTTTTATTATCTCAAATTCTAATGAAAACTATCCCATTGTGTATAGCTCATCGATATCTTTCCTATGATGCTTGAATAGCATCAAACGGACATTGTATGAGAAAGTGATGGTCGTTTGAAGTTTTAGCAAAACAATAAAAATAAAGGCATGGATGCCACGTGGCAGCTCCAGAAGGTGCCATGTGGTAGTACGATGTTGATGTGGACGTTGACTTGGTAGGTTGTGCACTTTTGAATGGATAAGGTGATGCGGCGAATAGTTGGACAGTTGAAATGGGCCAATGATACGCTGCCACATGGACCAATTCAATGTCACCACGTGGCATCAAAATTGTCGTCTAATTAAGGGTTGTCAAAATTGTTGAATAGTTAACAAAATTTGGCCTCTATTGGATTTAAACTCATGACCTCTCTTTTACAAATTCACTTGCCAACAAAGAACAATTCAAATTTGTGAAATAAAAGCCATAAAAACTTTGTTTAAATTTAAAAATATTAACCATTTGACAAAATGACTAATGAGGCAACAATTTGATAAAAGTGCAGCAAAATAAATTCACGATTTTTTAGAAAACTTCCAAGTGTCTAACTTCTCTAGGGCACTTGTCAATCAATTTCATGCCACCAAAATGTTTGATTTTCAATTGAACTCATTCTCTTGCAAAAAAAATGGATCTCATAACCAATTTATTCTATAAAAAATTGAGCCAAAACATAGAATTCACAATTTTTTTTATTGTTGCAGATTGAAAGCATGGAGAAAATTTGGCCCCTCTCTGCAAATTTTATTAAATAAGGTTGGTATTTTTTTTTTTGGCCCATAGTCGTACTTGGTTGCCCCTCATCCCTCTCCTCTCGTGTTGGGCGTTGGGCTTGGTGGGAGTCGTGGTCTGGCAGTATGCGTCGGGCCTCGACGACTTACACATATGCGTTTGGTCGACCTTAAAGTTTAGCCTCACATATATGCGTGGGCCTTGCCTTTGGCTTGGCCTCACGCTATGTGTAGGGCAAAGCCTTATGGGCCAAAAGCAAAACGTAAAACTCTTTTTACAAAAAATTATAGTAATGTTTTTTTAATATTTTTCAATTTAATTTTTTATTATAGTTTTTAAAATACTTTTTATTATTTTCTAATAATTTTTTTTAGTTATTTTAATTTTTGTTTCAATGAATTTTATTTTAAAAATAACTTATTACTAATTTGAAAAATAAATAAAAAATAAAAAAATTATTGTTTTTTTTTAATTCTATTTTATTTTTAAAATTTTAAAGAAATAATTTTTTTTAATTCTAACTAATGCTTTTTTCTTTTTTAAGTTATAAGAAAGAATTAATCTTTGTTTTGGTAGCCAAAATGATAGGCTTCATAGCATTGTGCATCCATGAAAGATATACATTCGAATCTTATATCTAATACGAGGGATGTGCATGAATAAGAATTAGCTAAACATGAATCTTTTATCGTACGAGCGATCCCGTCTTGAGAATGAAGAGAATTAACTTGAAAACACTGAAAACCCTTCAAGAAAGTGCTTACATCCAATGAGACAGTGCTGAAAAAAATAATTATGCGATAGAATTATAATCTACCTGACATAACCATAAACTAAAGTTGAAGTGCCTCGACTTCCTGACAAGTCCTTGAACTTTCAAATGTTGAATGATTGAATTTTGAAAGCATGGTTAGGTCAACATTTGTATGAAGACAACTATCACTTGTTCTTTCAACAAGACCATTTCATCAAGTGGAAACTACTAGAATTAACAATTTCATCAGATTATAAAAATTATAAGAGAAATGTTCAATGATGACTGCATCATCTTCTTCATCATGGGTAATCTTATCACCTTGTGTGGATTTCAAATTTAATTCATTAGAATGCAAATTAGAAGAACATGATATATCAATTGATTCACTATACACATCTCCACATAAAATTTGGTGAGTTGAGGAAGAAATTCCTATGAGAAAATCTTCTATAATTAGATCAGATTTTGTATCAAAGCTTCGAAATCCAGGGCTTCTTGTGAAACCAAGAGATCATCCAATATACTTAGACACTCATCATCATGCATATTAGCGATATCATTATTATCCAGATGGCAGTTGCCAAAGGTTTTAGATTGATTCATCATCTTGATTTCATTTGATTGACTATCAAGCTTACTATATTCTAGACCAGTCAAGAATGAAGGAATAACATATTGACATAGAGGATTTTGAAAAAGGAAAGAGAGATTAAAATCATCTCCACCCTTTTGTTCCTCTGCAAGTGAAGTGTGACCACCCTGTACTTGACTAAAACTTGGACCAGCGAACTGAGGATCAAGAGTATCTGAAGAACATGTTGGTGGAGCATATTGATCAAGTGAATCAGCGTACAAAAAGCTATGAGATGTAGATAATGGAGGATAAAAAATGTCCTATGAAGATATCATTCTTTCATTCAAATCATATTAAAGTTTGAAGTTATGGGTGTTAATGTCATCTTGAAAAATCAAGGGAGTGGTCTTCACCATAGGCTTCATGAACCATTCCAAGTTTTCCTCAATAGGATTTAAATCATGGGAAGTGGGTGAAGGTTGAAAAGACAAATCAACAATTTGATTCTCATATTTCCCGACTTCGACATCATCTCAAGGATGCACCCATATTAGTACTAAGAAAGGAGAAGGACAAGGAACAAGAGGAATAGTAGGTTCCTCCTCTACAATTAGAGGTGTCTTGTGGTTAGCAAAAGTCAGGAGAGCATAATCACCCAAGGATTCAGATTCACAATGTTTCAAGGAGATTTGAACCAAATTATGAAAATTTTCTTTTAAGAATTTCCAATCCACATCCTCTTTAAGAAATTCATAACACAGGTGAAGAAATCTATTGGAAAAAATATTCTACTAATTCATCAAGCTTCATTTTAAGTTGATTAATTCTCTCATAAACATCTTGGTAATAGTACCTGTCAAAATATAGATGAAGCTCCTTGAAAAGTTGTTTGAATGAATGAATGGAAGTAGATGGTAAGGTATGACACCATCAGTTAACTTGATCTTCAAATGCAAGGAAGAAAAGTACACAAGCGACATCTTCACAATTGATTTCATAAGATTCACAAAACCTGAGAAAAAGAGATGCATGCTCAACTATGGATGTACCACCCTCATCATCATATTAAATTGAGATAAGTTATGAAAATGTTTCGCATGGATTAAAAGTTGACAATTGGACTTATTATAAAAACATCTCAAGAGTATGATTTGGGAATGAGCCATTGAAGAGAAGAGATTCGAAACATACTCAATGGACTTAGCTTGTCATCTACCCTCCTTCTATTACCAATTATTTATGGTGTTGGAAATTCGTCAACCAAGGAGGTCTCCCCGGTATGAAGTCCCAACTAGATCTCACACCGTTTGGAGTAGGAGGCCCAATTGGAAATACAATTGGTTTCCATTGCTCTTAGGAATATTCCTTGGTTGCAATTGTTAACATGAGATATTATAAAAACAATATTTGAAACAAGCAAGTCGACACTATGAGGCATACAATCGCAATGTATATAAGATGCTTTGACAAAAAGGAAATAGAGAGTGAGCCTCTAGAAGAAACATAATAATACCATCCTAAAAGAGACACACAAGAGCTTAAGGGGATCGTGAATGTGACACTTATGAAAGCAAAAGCACACAAAAGTGACAGTTGGGGAAATTCAATGGAATGATGATACAATTGCAACTAAGAGCGAGAGAATGACTGACTCACAAGATTACATGCTCACTGTCAACTAAGAATGTGCACTAACTATCAACAAGAATTGCATAATCATTGTCTGTATGAACTACGCAGTCATTGTCAGCAAGGGTTGCGAGGTTACTGTCATTGAGAGTTGCACAGTTGCAGTCAATGGAAATTATGCAATCACTGTATCTAGGGATTCTGCAGACACTACTTCCAGAGACTGTGAAAGCACTACTCTCAAGTATTGTGCAATACTTGTTTTCAAGAACAATCATTGACTACTGAGCGTGTTGGAAGAGGGTGCCCTTGAGAATGCATCAAAAGGCTAAACATGGGCAAGAAAGTAGTATCTACAATTAGAACCTTAGAATAAAACTTGAACACTTAGCAAATCCTCAACCAACCATGAAGTGACTCTCATAATCTTGGAACGATTGATCATAGGATCACAAGTAGGCTCCAAAATTCAAGTGTAAGAAAAAATTTGGAGGGTGTTTGTCGCAATGACAAAATGGTACTATATATTCAACTTTGGCACTACTCAATACAACTGAGTCTTGTTTCCTGCTCATTCATGTGATCGTAGAGGTTCTCAAACAAATACATCCACCTATAGTACTTTTTTCATCTGCATCATTGTCTGCCCAATCTGAATCTGTGTAGCCCAATAACTGAATATCATTACCTGCAACATATCTCAGACAATGATGTATAGTCCCACGAAGATATCTCAAAATGTGTTTGGCTGCTATCCAATGATCATGCCTTGGCTCCATCTAAAATTGGCTAAGAGTGTTTACTACAAAACATATATATGGTCGAGTGTTCACAAGGTACATCAAGGAGCCAATCAATTGTCGGTAGGATGTAGGATCAACAAAACTTGAGTTTGAATTCCTTAACTTCTTTAAATTAGTGATCATAGGAGTTTTCATAGGTTTACTATCCATCATACCAAATTTCTGCAAAATCTTGATCACATATTTTTCTTGACTGAGATAAATTTCAATAGGTTTATGCCACAGTTTAAGTCCCAAGTAATAGTGCATTAGTCCAAGATCTTTCGTATCCAATTTGGCTACTAGTTGCTTCTTGCATTCAAAAATATGATGCTCCACATCTATTATTAGTAAGTCACCCACATAGAGTAATACGATCATGGCTTCTTTCTTTACCATCTTGATGTAGAGATTTTGATCCATAGAACTTTTGACGAAACCAAGTCTTAATAGATAAGCATCCATTCTAGCATACCATGCTTTAGGGGCTTGGTTCAATACATATAGAGCCTTCTTCACCCTGCAAACATGTGTTTCCTTGCCACGCACTTCAAATCCTTGGGGTTGCTTAATGTAGACTTCTTCATCAATTGTCCCTTTTAGAAAGGTTGTTATTATGTCCATTTAATGAATGTTCCTTCACACATTAGCTACAATAGAAATAAGGGATCTATTAGTTGTGTATCTAGTTGTTGGAGAAAAGCTTTATTTGTACTCAATTCATTCTTCTTGAGAGAATCCTATTTCCACAAATCTAGAATCCTATTGCCAAAAATCTTGGCTTATATTTGTCAATACTTCTAACAACTGCATGCTTGATTTTGTACACCCACTTGGAAGTCATAATTGATTTGTATTTGGGTCTAGGAACAATTTCCCAAACATCATTCTTCATTATATATTGGAATTCTTTTAACATTGCATTCTTCCATACTTGATGTTCGGTTGCCTTTTCATAAGTGATAGGTTCTGCTTCAATAAGTTTCATCATGTAAGCTACATAACCTGGATATCTCTTGGGTTTTTTTGCTTTCTCTAAATGTTCCTTTTGTTATTGCATGTCCTTCAACTTCCTTTAGAGTTTATCTTAACGAAGCTGGTATTTTTCGAGTTTCTGGAATGATGACTGGTTGTACGGGTTTGCTCGGTCCTTCTAGTTCTTCATGATAATTAGTTGTAGGTTTTGGAGGATTTTCTTGCCTTGGATTCTCTTCAATGGGAAATATAGGTTCTTCATCTTCATTAGATTCAATGGGGATATCCCTGTTGGCATTATGATTCAAGTGTTGTCCTTGATGGCAACTCACTCAGAGGTTGGTACAGGTGATGGCAACTTAATCAGAAGACAGATCTTAGTACAGCAGGCCAAGAAAGTTCATACACGCAGGTTCATTAAGCCCAAGTCGCGTGTACATGCAGGTTGGCTTCAGTAAAAGAGCGTGTATGTGGAAAAGTACCTTTGGTCCGTGGCGGTTAGTCCTTGGAAGTTGTGCCTATGGTTTCAGACCATGGTGTCTCGACGGGCGTGTCGATCCCTCGTTTTGAGGATGATGGTATTGGGTTACTATGGTTTTGGCTCTTGGTATTGAACAAGGCCTAAGGCTATATAAGGAGAAGATCATTAGGCAAAGAAATATGTAGTGTGTGTGAGTTGTGAAGATCTGAGGTAGTGTGAGATCCAAGTGTTGGTTATGGGTTGGTGATCTGAACCAAGGTTTCACTCATGTGGAGGATGATGAATGATGGAACGAGATCCCAAGGCTTGGAATGATTATCTTCTTATGGTTTGACTGTGGATAGACTAGATCTATTGACGCATGTTTATGATCTGGGTATGTTTTGATGTCTGATATAGCTGCAGAGTTTTAAGTTTGAATTTACAGATCTATACGCGGGTTGTCTTTGGTAAAAGAGCGTATACACGCAGGTTGGGTTCATCCAAGTAGCGTATACATTGTAAAGCTTGATATTTGAAGTTGCAGATGAGTCTGATGGTTATTGCAGAGTTCTGTGTCTGCTCTGTGTTCTGGTGACTGTGTTGTTGACAGTGATTCAGTATTGGGTGTTTCAGTAATTGATGATGCAGGTTGTTCTACAATGGTGATTGTCTTATGGATCCAGTATGAAAATGTATGAAACGTGGTCCCGGGAAGATTGTAGGCCGGCACCTACGTACTGGTAAATATATCAGCCAGTACAAGAGCCAAGGGGGTTGTAGCTCCCTTCCAGGAGCAGCTGGAAAACGAGTGAAGGTTGTAGCCTTCTGTAGGGTTGGCACCTACGTACTAGTAAATGGATCGGCTAGTACAAGAGCCATGAGGGTTGTAGCCCTCTGCAGGTTGCAGCCTGCGTGCTGGTAAAGGACTGCACCAGTACATTGTAAAAGAAGTTTCTTATTAAAGAAGAAAGAGACGAATTGCAGCAGGTGGTTTTCACCCACATTGGGTTTCCACCTTATATCATGGTGTTCATGTGTGTGGCTCTTGTGTGATGTTATGTTCTGTTATACTGCACTTGTTTACTGTTAATATGGTTAATAATGTTCTGATGCATTTACTGAAGATAAGCTAACTGAATCATAAGATCTCTGAATATACGCTAGTTGCTTTAGACACAGTCGCGTGTACACGCGGGTTCACTTAACTGAAGTCGCGTATATGTTTCTGAGCATGAAATTGAAAAGTTTTATCTGATCTGATAATACTGATTCACCCCCCCTCTCAGTATTATTTCCAACAATTGGTATCAGAGCAAGCAAGAATTCAGATCCTGAATCACCTCAGATTGAAGATGGACAAGCAAATGAAGCATCAGATCAAATCATAGATCAGCAAGATCTACCTAGCAAAAGGGAGAATGCCCTCAAAGAAGAAATCATCATGTTAAAAGATCAGTTGGAATGTGCATCCAGAATTCGAGAAATGCTGTTAGCACTAAATAAAGAGCAAGAGAACGAGATCTTCAAACTAAGGCATCAGCTGGATGACGGAAGGAAAGCTGAAGAGACCTTGAAGAAGCAATGTCTTGAAAAGGAAGAACAACATCAAGTTGAGGTAAATATCTTGAAAAGTAAATTAGAAGAAAAGGATAAACTATTACGATTTCAAGATAGTACTAAGATCTTGGATGATATTCTTAGTAGTCAAAGGTCCCCTGCTATCAAAACTGGACTTGGTTTTCATGAGTCTATTGAAGGTGAATCTGGTTCACAAAGAATCTCTAATGCAAAATCTGAAAGGCTCTACAAGGAGATGAAAGGACAACCCCATCAACAATCAAGGAAAGAGACTCCTCAAAGAAAATCTTTTACTACTCCCATGAATAATGTTGAATGTTATGTATGTCATAATCTTGGACATGTTGCAGCCATATGTAGAAGAAGAAGGTTTCAAGACCATCATGCAGAAAGATCATCACACTCAAGGTACTTTAATGGATATTGCTTTTCTTGCAATATGTTTGGCCACAAAGCTGCTGATTGCTATAGGAGGAATATGAAACATGTAAGATGCTTTGCATGTAACAAGTTTGGACATAGAGCAAAGGATTGCAGGAACAAAGCTCATGATAAGAAGAAATCATCAACATGCCTGAAGATATGGAAGAAGACGGAAGTTCAGTCAGAAAGATGTGACACAGCACAGGGTACTCAGCACAGCACAGACATAACAGACTCAGGGGGAGCTGAAGGTATAGAACTTCAGTGTTCTAATTCTCATACGCAAGTTTCATGAAGGAAATACGCGTATATACGCGAGTTTCACACTGCAAAATCGCGTATATGTCAGTCTGAAGAAATGCAGTGGGGATAGGCTCAGAAAAGGGGTCTGATATGATTCAGTCCAATATATGCTCTCTTGGTTAATGATTACAGTCTGCTGAGGATGTTTGGAAATGTTTTGATACTTGTTAGAAGGGTTTAATCCTAACTTGATGATGATGAGATCTTGATGCTTATTACTAATGTATGCATGATCAGATCTAACTACAGATGGCACAGGCTCAGAGGGAGCATATACTTCAAATAATGCATTGTTGGCATTATGGTTAGAAGTTGTTGATAAAGTCTATGAAGCTAAATGATACATCTTGTTGTTTGATCAAAGGAATGGTATTGCAGGCTGATGGTACAATGATAGTCATGGTCTTGAATGAATTGCTGGTCTTAGAACTTGCATCTACTCAGGGCGAGCATGGATGGATTGATACAACTAGGAGCCAAATCAGAAACTTCAGCATGAACTCAGGGGAAGCATGGACAGATCAGTACACTTTGGCATATCCAAAGGGGGAGCATATTTGGAGATTTCAACAAGTACTCAGGGGGAGTATGGACAGCAGAAGGTATACCAAAGAAGAGAATATCTTGGTCCGCCCTTTGCCCTTGATGTCAAAGGGGGAGAGTGACTTGGTGTGGTGGTTGCCATCAAGTCCAAAGGGGGAGATTGTTGGCATTATGATTCAAGTGTTGTCCTTGATGGCAACTCACTCAGAGGTTGGTACAGGTGATGACAACTTAATCAGAAGACAGATCTTAGTACAACAGGCCAAGAAAGTTCATACACGCAGGTTCATTAAGCCCAAGTCGCGTGTACACGCAGGTTGGCTTCAGTAAAAGAGCGTGTATGTGGAAAAGTACCTTTGGTCCGTGGCGGTTAGTCCTTGGAAGTTGTGCCTATGGTTTCGGACCATGGTGTCTCGACGGGCGTGTCAATCCCTCGTTTTGAGGATGATGGTATTGGGTTACTATGGTTTTGGCTCTTGGTATTGAACAAGGCCTAAGGCTATATAAGGAGAAGATCATTAGGCAAAGAAATATGTAGTGTGTGTGAGTTGTGAAGATCTGAGGTAGTGTGAGATCCAAGTGCTGGTTATGGGTTGGTGATCTGAACCAAGGTTTCACTCATGTGGAGGATGATGAATGATGGAACGAGATCCCAAGGCTTGGAATGATTATCTTCTTATGGTTTGACTGTGGATAGACTAGATCTATTGACGCATGTTTATTGTTATGATCTGGGTATGTTTTAATGTCTGATATAGCTGCAGAGTTTTAAGTTTGAATTTACAGATCTATACGCGGGTTGTCTTTGGTAAAAGAGCGTATACACGCAGGTTGGGTTCATCCAAGTAGCGTATACATTGTAAAGCTTGATATTTGAAGTTGCAGATGGGTCTGATGGTTATTGCAGAGTTCTGTGTCTGCTCTGTGTTCTGGTGACTGTGTTGTTGACAGTGATTCAGTATTGGGTGTTTCAGTAATTGATGATGCAGGTTGTTCTACAATGGTGATTGTCTTATGGATCCAGTATGAAAATGTATGAAACGTGGTCCCGGGAAGATTGTAGGCCGGCACCTACGTACTGGTAAATATATCAGCCAGTACAAGAGCCAAGGGGGTTGTAGCTCCCTTCCAGGAGCAGCTGGAAAACGAGTGAAGGTTGTAGCCTTCTGTAGGGTTGGCACCTACGTACTAGTAAATGGATCGGCTAGTACAAGAGCCATGAGGGTTGTAGCCCTCTGCAGGTTGCAGCCTGCGTGCTGGTAAAGGACTGCACCAGTACATTGTAAAAGAAGTTTCTTATTAAAGAAGAAAGAGACGAATTGCAGCAAGTGGTTTTCACCCACATTGGGTTTCCACCTTATATCATGGTGTTCATGTGTGTGGCTCTTGTGTGATGTTCTGTTCTGTTATACTGCACTTGTTTACTGTTAATATGGTTAATAATGTTCTGATGCATTTACTGAAGATAAGCTAACTGAATCATAAGATCTCTGAATATACGCTAGTTGCTTTAGACACAGTCGTGTGTACACGCGGGTTCACTTAACTGAAGTCGCGTATATGTTTCTGAGCATGAAATTGAAAAGTTTTATCTGATCTGATAATACTGATTCACCCCCCCTCTCAGTATTATTTCCAACAATCCCTGGACTTCTTGTATGTAACGCTTTCATTGAAGGTAACATCTCAACTTACTTCACTACGTTGATCTTCCTTGATGTAGACTCTATATGCTTTGGATGAGGTGCTCTATCCAATAAAGATACCATTCATACCTATCACGTCCAACTTCTTCCTTTTGTCATTAAGAATGTGAATGTAAATATAACATTCAAAATTTATGAGGTGATAAACATTTGATATCTTTCCTGTAAATGCTTCTTTCGAGGTCATGTCATCGAGAATTTTGTAAAGAATTCTATTTTGTATGTAGAATATTGTCGCAAAAGCTTCTCCCCATAAAAATTTTGGAAGGTCTTGGTCATGTACCATGGCTCTTACACATTCTTCAATGGATTGGTTCTTCCTTTTGGCCACAATATTTTGTTGAGGATTGTAGGGAACTATTAGCTCCCTCTTAATTCTTACTTCTTTGCAAAAGGCCATAAGTTCTTTAGAAGTATATTCTGAACTGTTATCTGACCTTAAGGTTTTGATCTTATTTTCTGTCATATTTTCCACTTCTACCTTGAACTCTTGGAACTTCCAGAACACTTCGTCTTTAGACTCTAAGAGGTATATCCAAGTCTTTCTAGAATGATCATTAATAAATGTTACATAGTATTAATGACCACCAAGTGAATTCTCTAACATGGGTCTACAAACATCATAATGTATTAGGTCCAAAATTTCCTTAGATCTCGTGTCAAAGCTAGTAAATGGCTTCTTCACATTTTTACCAAGCACACATCTCTTACAAACTCCTTCATGCTCTTCTTTTAATTGGGGTATACCAGTAACCATTTCATTCAATGATGGCGATATCTTGTAATGGAAATGACCATACCTTCTATGCCATAACTCACAATGGTTAACGTCTAAAGGCACTAGAGCTTGAGGAGGAGGAATTAAATGTTTATACAACCTCCCATCATGAATCCCAATAGTCTTTGAATTTTCTATACTAGATCCCTTTACCCAAACAATAATTTTTCCATCAATAAGTGCTACCCTATCTCCTTTATCTTCTAAGCAATAAATAGAAATCATTTTTTTTTCAAACTTGGAACATAGAGGACATTGTTGATATGAATATTCCCACTGGATTCCATCTATAAGGAGGTATATCCAAACCCTTTGTCTAGGTAGTTATTCTTGTCTCCAAGTTCAACTAAGTGAGAAAAGTTTCCCTTTGATAGGGTTTTGAGTTGACCACGTTCCCCTATCATATGCTTTGAAGCTCCACTGTCGATTACCCATGTATTATCATCTTCAAATGAACTTGTAAGAGCGGAATAAAGACTTCCATCCATGACTTCTTTAGATATCTTTGAGGTGGACTCGATGATGCATCCTTTAATGGATCCAAAGGGACTCCTAAGAGTATTGAGACCTTCCTTCATGTATCTTTTGATTGGAGAGGAAGAGAGAATATGGATGCTACAAGAATGTCTTCTAACAAGAATGCCAACAAGATGTGATCTTTAAGCTTCCTCCCTTCACCTTAGCTTTGATACCATGTTGAGAAACCAAAAGCAAGTAGATAATATTGATTTCTCTTAACTTGATAATTGTTTGTAAATATTTGTTGACCTCTTATTAATATTATTTTATTTTCATCAAGTAATTACCAAAACATAAAGATCACAAAGAGAAAAAGAACACGAGAAATTAGGCTCCAAGCCACGGAAAACCCCTTAAGGGGGGAAACCCCAAAATCATGTTCTTATAGAATCAGATCAAAGTGAGATATCCAAGAACCAAGACCAAGACCATGACTGCCACAAAGACCCATGTCAACCCTCCTTCAAATCTCCTCCAACCAAGTCAAAATCAATGAAAGATAATATTGGTCAAACCTTGTCAAATCCATTCAAATCACATCATTTATGTCTTGAAGTTTTGGACCTATAATTTCATAGATTTGCCATAGTACCTTCGGATGTGTGAATAGAAACAAGCCAAAAAATTGAATTTTGTCTCTCGTTTGATTTTTCTTCGACTCCTTTTTATTCATTATCTTTCTTCTTATATTTGGCTCAAAAATTGATGTGTGTGATGAGTGAGTGAATGAGGTTGAAGTGTCTTGTATATATAGTTGTCTAGGGGTCGAATAACTGCCCCTTCTAGGCTGACTTTTCCAGGCAGGGCCGACTTGTCTAAGCAAGGTTGACTTGGTCTTGTGGATGACAAATTAACTTTTTGACTCAAATAAAATAATTTTTATTTTTCTTACAAGAAGTCCGAATGGGACTTTGACTCAAATATATTTCTTTGACTCATAATGCATTTCTTTTGACTCAATAAACCCTATAAGCATGAAGAAGATGCTTTGACTAGAAATAAAATAATAATAATGAATGTAATAAATGAATACAATAAGTACATCAATGATACATTTGAATTACATTATGAAGACCGACACTAGTTACATTTTCAACAATAATAAGTACAAGATGATAAATGCATTTGAATGAAACTAAAATGTGACTTCAACCAAAAAATAATTAATAGAAACAAACATGATAGAAGCTTTAATGGGATGAAAATTATAACACGGTGATTAGCCAAAACTCCATATTTTTTCCATGTAAAGATTATCATCGAGATTGCATTCTGGGAATAAAACAATCACTAACAACTCCTACAAAAGCTAGATCAGTTCTACTTAATACTTGTCATAATGTTTATGGGACATACACCTACAAGCTAGATACCCAATACAAGAATGGAGAATCTAAAGTTTGTTGTGAGTTCAGAAAGGGAATATGGAACCATTAAACCAACACATAATTGCTTGTGTCACCAACAATAAGAAATATGTAGGTTTTTAGTAAAACAACTAATTACAACAAACATAAATGATATGCTATGTATCATGATGGATACATTTCACCAAAATCATGTTTTGAACCCCCTTAATATATTCCTATTATTTTTTGGTGCCATTGAATAATCTAGAAAACATATATAAGTGAATATGATAAAGTTCTTATCATCTAAGGAGAGCTTTGCATACGTTGTGCTTATGTCATATATTTCTCTCACTGTTCACTTTATTTGACTTTGATGACAAAAGGTAGTTATTAATTGTTTTTTAGAAATAATGAACAAATAAACCATAAACTACTTTTTAGGATGAAAGTGTGACAATAAAAAATATAATAATATCCAAAGTTCATGGCAGAGGAAAACTCAAATAAGGTGGACCCACCATCGAGCACAACTTAAAGTACCATACACTACCATGGGTTGTGACATCCTCGAGATGTATCACGACCAAATGTTGGAAATAGAACATCACAACCATGTTCCCACCAAATTAATGATCACGCGTAAATCACATGATATGTACATCCATGTCAAAACTAAATAATGATATTATGTTCATGATATCTAAAACTTTGCAAGATTCAAATTATCCATAAATAATAACCTTAAATATACATCTCCAATATAAAACGCCATGTAAGGTGTAGAAGGTGCAGGAGGGGGGAGGGGGTAGTCTATCATCCCAAAGGAAAATTAAAGTAACCTACACTTTGGGGTCTTGGAAAAACTTTGAACAATATAACAGAAGCATATGCACTCTTGCATGGTCTTTGTCTGGCTAAGGAAGCCAAGTTTAGAGCATTAATGATTATCAAGAATTCCTCGATGGTAATTAAATCAAAGCTAGGGATAATATCTTCATTGGATATTAGGATTGCATTAACCAACACGCTAAAATATAAGGCAAGTATATTCAACAAAACCTCATAATATCATTGTGAAGCGAGAATTGAACTTAGAAGTTAACCTATGGGATAAGAAATCTGCTGAACTAAGTTTAGGAGAATGCCAGAAAAATGGGGAGGCAATCTCGTTGCAACATCCGTTAAGGTTTTGGTATGGGTAATGCACGTTAATAAGCATTAACTTCCCACACAATCCAACATAAAACACATCAACTTTATTGCAATGGGATGGGATTAACAAGGACATTATTTAGTCTTTGTAGCATGTGAGCCATTGTCATGGCTCTCCTTATTGAATTCCTTTTGTATGTTCCACCATCAGCTTTGTGGGATGATGGAATGCTTGAGATTTGGAATTAGGAAAGAATGCAGATTGGATCTCAAGTTAACTAACCTCCCAGTAACTTCTATCTTTGCATTTGGAATGTCTGTCTATTAAAGATTATTAAAGGAATGTGGCAAAGGCTATCAATCTAACTTTACAGTGATGGCACTCTCAATTCATTTAGGGGGAAGTGTTTATGAATTATGGTATTTGTATCCATTTCTATATATGCTCTTCCTTGGGACTGCTTTTTATTGAGCATATCATGGGGAACATTAGTTATGAGGATGATGAAATATTTAGACCTATCAAGAGGAGTAGTGATAGACTCTCAAATATAATTATGAACCAACACAAGAGGGAAAGAGGCTTACCCTCATATATTTATCGGAAAGGAATCATGATGACGTTATCCTATCATGCATCCTTCATAAACAACACAAGGTGGTTGAATCATGGAAGGCCATATCCATCCCTAGACAACTCATATGATGTAAGTCACAAATTAGGTATGACTTAGTTGTTGATGGCATAGTTCACTAGTGTTGTCATCCATAGACCACACTTTGTTGGTGTTTCCTTGAAAACTGGGATGGGAGAAAATTAAGAGAAAGAAGAAGTGTGCTACGCTACCCTATAAAGTGGCACAAAACTATAGAATCACCCTGTAAGTTACCAAAAACTAGACAAATATGCTAAGAATGAGGACCTCACTAGTGAAGATAAGGAAAAGAAAAGAAAAGAAAAAAACCAAATGTTAGCCTCTTTCTCATATACAATCATGGAGTCCTAGTATGCCACCTTTATATATTTCACATCTTGGGATATAGTTTTTATCCTATATCCTATTTGTCTCATCCTACCTTATCACTTTGTGAGGTGTCAAGGTGAGAGCAATTGAGGTGGTTTCATAATTGTATTATATATTTGTACCATTGAAGATGAATACTTAATGAGACAATGTGAGAATAGAGATTATGGCTTGAAGCCTTTTTTTCCAATCTTCTCTTCTCTCTTGTGAGCTATATTTTATCAATTGGTATTAATTATTGTTACAAAAATAGGATGCTAAGAAACGCCCAATTTCGTGTATGTAGCCATTTTAAAATTTATAATATAATGTTGTCATCATAAGAGGCAATAGATCTATTGTGACTTTCTTTAATATAATCTAATCCAACTCTTGACATCTATCACAAGAAGAGTATAGAAAGATACCTTAACCATAATCAAGAGAAATTCACCATAAGTAGAGCAAAAAAAGTGTATATGACCTCAAGTAAAATAATATATGAATTCACTTGAATGATACAATTGTTACAAACAAAGGATTTGTTGTAATTGTACCACTCCATTAAGGTAAGGTGCTAACCCTAGGGAGGAGACTATGTTGAGCTTACCCTAAAATACAACAAAAATGTGATTAAGTGTAAAATTCATGTAAATGACCCACAATTCAACATGGTATGTGGCCACGACGGAAGTTTACACATATGTTATTAACACTCACAACATGTTCATATATAGTACATCCTTTGATATTTTCTCATATTCCAATTTATGTATTTTTGTGTTTATATAATCTATGCTTGACATATTCAAATACGGTAAATAAATAAAAAATGAGTAGGCTTAATGCTACACATTTGAGAGAATGACAATGAAAACACTAATTTAGGTGTTGTTAATGTTTCCTTCTATGATTCAATATGGAAAGCAAGGCTAATCAATGACTGGAAATGTAATAACAATATATCTAAGATATAAAATGTAAAGGATAATAAATACAAATATCATAAACACATTTGAATGAAGTTAAAATGTAACTTCAACCAAAAATCATTTAAAAGAAATGCACATGACAAAAGCTTTAAAGAGACAAAAATTATAATAGGTTGATTATCCAAAATTCCATGTTTTATTCCATGTAAAGATTATCTTCAAGGATTATTCAGGGAATATAACAACCACTATAAATTCCTACAAAAGCTAGACCAGTTATACTTAAGACTTGTGATAATGTTTATCATGCATACATGGACAAACTAGAGACCCAACATGAGAATGGAGAAAATAAAGCAATTCTCGACTTCAAAAAGGAATATGGAACCATTGGACCAACACATAATTGCTTATGTTATCATCGATAAGAAATAGATAGGTTTTTAGTAAAAAACTAATTCCAACAAACATAAAATGATATACTAGAGTGTCATGAGGGAAAGTTATTGTAATCTTGGCAGAGCTTTGCATACCTTGTGCTTATGTCATTTATTTCTCCAAGTCTTCACTTCTACAATGACTTTGATGACAACTTTTTGTTATCAATTATTTTTGAGAAATAATGAATAAATAGGACGAAAGTGTGGCAATAAAAATATAATAATATCAAAGGTTCATGGTCCAAGGAAACTCCAATAAGAGGGACCCACCAATGGGGACAACTTTAAGTACCACAAACTACCATGGGTTGTGACATCCCCATGATGTCTCACAAACAAATTTTGGAAACAAAAAATCATAACCATGTTCCCACCAAATTAATAATTATATGTAAACCAGATCATATGTATATCCACACCAAAACTAAATAATAGTATGTTGTTGATAATATCCAAAACTGTGTAAAATTTAAATTATCCATAAATAATAATCTTGAATATACATCTCCAATATAAAAAATCATGCCATGTGTGTAAGGTATGATTGACGAGGGGTGGATACCCAATGATCCCAAAGGAAATGAAAGCCACGTATGCTTGGGGTCTTGGACAAGCTTTGAACAATTAGGCAGAATCATATGCATTCTTGCATGGTTTTCATCTAGCCAAGGAAGCCAAAGTTAGAGTATTAATGGTTATCAGGGATTCCATGATGGTCATTAAAAAATAATTAGGGATAATATCTTAGTTGGATATCAAGCTTGCAATAATCATCACTTAAGCTAAAAAAGAAGGAAAGTATATTTCATAAAACATCATACTATCATGTGAAGTGAGAATTGAACTTAGAAACCGACCTATGGGCCAAGAACACCACTAAACTAAGTCCAGGAGAATATGAGAAAAAATAGGGGCAGTAGTGTTGCAACATCCCTAAGGTTTTGGTATGGGTGACGCATATTAATAAGCATTAAATCCATACATGATACAACATCAAACACATCAACTTTATTTCATTAGGATGGGATAAATGAGGAAATTGTTTAGTTTCTCTAGCATGTAAGTCATTATCATGGCTCGATTTATTGAATACCTTTGTTTTGTATGTACCTCCATTGGATCTATGGCATAATGGAATGCTCAAGGTTTGGAATTGGGTGCAAATAACCAGATCTCAAGGTGATTTACCTCTTGGTAAATGTTATTGTTGCATTTGGGATGCATGTTGGTTTCATTTTCTATATATTCCAAATTTTAAAGATTCATAAAGTAATGTGGTAAAGACTATTGATATGAATTATGGTGAAGGTGTTCTTAATTCATTCACGAGGGAGGTGTTTATGAATTTTGGTATTTATCTCCATTTTTCTAGTTTTCTATCTCTATGTGCTATGCCCTAGGATTTCCTTTATTTGACACATCATGGGGAAAATCAAGTTAATGGTCTCTACTCAAGTTTCAATTTTCATGGGATGAATGAGTGCCTAACAGTTCCTTCTTTATTATGTTGGTTATAGACTCTTTCTCTAACCTCAACATCTTGGTAGATTGAAGAGAACTCATTGTGTGAAACATGGATACTATAGAATTTAGGAGATCCTCGAGAATATATGAGGAATGCATATAGTTTGATAGGATTTCTTTGTTCTTAATGAAAACCAACGTGCATGAGAACAAGCATGTGTCTCCCAACATGCAACCATCATGAATTTATCAGTTCAACACAAAATAGAGGATTGGTATCTTAGAAGCGAAATACAATATGTTGTGAACTTAGCTCTCAACCTATAAGATAACTCTTTATCCTAATCCTCAAATAATAAGGTGCCAATTAACTATTCTCGGGCCAAACTCAAGGAAGAAGAGATGGTCCACCAATTGAAGGAACCTATCTATATTGAGCAACAAGACTCTCTCCTTTTGTACGTTGGTTAGGAGGACGTGAATAGACATCATGTACTCTGTTAGTTTCCATGTTTTCTTGTGTCATTAAGCTTTTGGGTGTCTTTGGTCAAACATGTTACTTGTGCTTTCTCCCTCCTTTCTACTCTCCCCCTCTATCCTTCTTGATTCATTTATTCTAATTATTCCCTCTATTTATTTCAATTATTTATTAATTAATTTATCCTCATTTAAAAATTTTCAATTATTTATTTCTTAAAAAATAAATTATTTAATTATTTACTTATTAAAATTATATTTTATCAATTCATATTGAATTTGAAAATATTATTATATATTATTTTATTGTTAAATAGAAATACATTATTTTAAATATTTAATTTTTCAAATTATTTTTGATTGTCAATTATAAATTCATTAATTTTTCCCCAACAATAATTTTATTCACTGGTTTAATTGTCATCCATTGAATTCTAACTTTCCTTTTTGACCTAGCAAAACTAATGCTTCTCTCTCCTTTCCTTGCACCTGTATAATCCTATTGCACTATTTTCTAATCATTCTACTTCATCTGGTCCCCGAGGATGGGTGGAGAGTTCACTTGAAACGTTGGACACAATCCTCAATCCACTGCATGGTAAAGATATCCAAAAATAACATTATTGTATTATTTGCAAGAAAAAAATGGAATGTTTACTATTAGTCTATTGTAAGCTCTTTTATGTAGGATTAGAGGGATGCTTATTTTGTCTAGTGAAATTGTGGAACAAACTTCTTGCATAATGTCGTTAGTTTGGATACAACCTTTTAATATAATATAACATTCATGTTTCGAAAATAATAATAATAATAATTAAAATAAATAAATAATAATAATAATAAATCATGTCAAATACAATCTTCCCTATGCACATAACTTCACCATGAAATGCAAGATAGTTGTCTCCCTCACCCCTCATTTAAAAACAAAGCAAATGATCCACATTTACGAAGGGAATGAAACAAAATACAATTTTATAGCAAAAACATAGAGATACAATAAAACTTGACATCTATTAAATAATTGAATGTGTTGAAACTATAAAAATATGGTTTGGAATAAACTCACTTGAATGGTGGTAGTTTAGCTATAAGAAGAGATGTGATGGCTACACACATTCGTGAGAGTGCATTACACTGAGGCCTAAAGGCTCGTTTTAACATAAAGCAACAATGAGGAAACAATAAACATATAAAAACATAACCTTAGGAGATGAAACACCAAAGGGTTTGTAGTCGCGATGGGGTTAGTTGAGACATCAACTTCCTGGGGTCGTAAATTTTGCATATGATCTCTGTTTGCTGCGCTCGGTAGGTTGTTGGAAAGGTCTAGCAAAGAAGTACACGTTTTGACCAAGGTTGAGACATGATTCTTGGGCCCCTACCATGTAAAAAAAACATCGTTTAGGGCCTTAAAACAACCCTAAAAGTCGAGGACCTGAAAAACTGCCCAGATGGAGAATTGTGCTTTAAGCTAATGGAAGAGATGGGTGGTCACTGATATCAACTTGGATTTAAAATAATAATAATAATAATAATAAATAAAAAAAATCTTGAAAAACTACCCAGATGGAGAATTGTGCTTTAAGCTAATGGAAGAGATGGGTGATCACTGATATCAACTTGGATTAAAAACAAAAAACAAAACACAAAAAACAAAAAACAAAAAACAAAAAACAAAAAACAAAAAACAAAAAACAAAAAACAAAAAACAAAAACAAAAAACAAAAACAAAAACAAAACAAAAAACAAAAAAAATACAAAACAAACAAACCACAAAAAAAAACACCTCATCTTTCAACCAAACCCAAAAGCAAAACTAATAACCATTTAGCCCTATCACTCCAACATTATGTCTCCAACTCAACTAAAACATTGCAAAAATCTAATATTCATGCAAGCAAGTGATAAGCTCGACATTGTTGCATTTAGTTTTATAATCCAAACAATAGAATACAAGGAAGGGATAATGCACTATGAATAGGAACTGAGGAAAAAGGGTAAGGACCTTCTCGTTGGCTAGCAATTTTAACTCATGATCATTAACTCGAAACAATTTTTCATTGTATTAACAAAAGAATACTTGTTTGTGTAATAAACAAGTTTGCAATTTCGTGTAATTATGCACTTGAAATAGTTAACCAACAAGCATTTATGAGTAGGAAATTAAAGCTCGTGATTTGTTGAGTTTGAGTCATCCAAGGTTTGTACTTTAACTATAAGGCACATGCCACATATAATAGAGTTGATATTTCAGCAAAGGAACCATTTTTCAAAATATTGAGAGAAAAGTGATAGGCCATGGAGTGCTAAAATGAATGCACACATTTTGCTAGAACACACCAATAGAAAATGGGTTACAGCTCCATGTGCGCAACAAACAAAGTTACCAAAACACATGAAGCCACAATGTTAGATAGGAAGGGATGTAACTAAAGGTTAATTGAAATGTCAAGAGGTTGAACCATGGGATACGACAAAACCCATCTCTATTTTACGATAAATGTAAGACATAGTGAGTAGATAAAAGCCAAAGTAAAATAAACAAATTACCATAACAACATTCCATTAGTGCTAGGCTTGTAAATCCATTGATAATTGTAAATGGGCCAAGGGAAAAACTTAAAACAAATTGGGAGGCAACATATTTACAATGAAGAATGAAGGGTAATGACCATGGCTTGGTGTTTAAAGGATAGGTTTCAAAGTAGGGTCAAGCACCAATAACAACAACCCATAATTATAAGAAGTTCACACTTAGAGTCAAGCAAGAAACAATGGTATATATAGGTTGGGATAAAAACAAATGAGAGTCTGACCAATCAAATACAATATAAAACTTGGGTCACTTCAACCAAAGAACCTCAAAAATTAGAAAAAAATTGCAAAAATAAAAGTGAGCCTGCCTCTTTAACCCAAACATAGGCAACTGCGAACTAAGGCTCTTAGTTGAGGTTGAGACCAAACACAATTCATTATCAACCAAACACAATGAAGTGAAGGCACACATATGGCACTTATAAACTCTAAAAATGGTTATAACCTTGGTGGATACACAACTGAGAAATGCATTTCAGAGGAAGATTTTGGAAAGTGCAATTCCAAACAAGAAGCCACAAAAACCAAATCACAAAATGATTGGCAGCAAGAAAGCGACAATAGGGAAAATTGAGCTCTGAGAGCAATATCCACTATTTGATCTAAAAATGAAGGGATTATATAAAAAATTGATTATGCATACACACAAGACATAATCAATGTCTATGTGTGAAATGATGGGTGGTCCATCTAAAATCCAAGGAGCGTCAACCATGATCCAAATGCAATCAACAATCGTCATTGTTGTCATTGATTAATCCTAAAAGAGTCAATATGTCATTGTTATATAACATCAATCATCAACCATAAAACATCAAATGTTGGGATCAACACATGAGCTAGGTATGACACACGCGCATGTGTGCGCACATACACACACACATGCACACACCCACACGCGCAAGTGCACATGCACATGCACACAATGTGGGGGTGTGTGTATTTGTGTGGGAGTGCACAAATGTATTGATTAACATATAATATAAAAAAGATGTTGTCACATGGTCCAAAATTCATCAAACATTCAAAATTACAAAAGGTTTGATGCAAAAAATATTACACCATCCTCCACAAATTATTTCATTTTTTTTTTGCTAGTATAAACTTTGAATAAGACACCTAAGATCAATGTTGTTTTGTATACTATAAATAAAACTTAAACTAGTGGAAAACATGTTGTGCTTCATCCTAGTCAACATTAGGTGGATTCTTTCCTCTTCTTCTGACTTACCTAAAACAAAACCTAATGACATTTTGAGGTTAGAAGCCATTGATAAAAAACCCTTGTTTAAATTACAAACCATATTTCAGAGCATGGGTATTTCACTTCCAATGCTTGAATGTGTATCTTTTGTTGAAGAAGTGTTTCCATTATCAAAATATTTTAGGTATTGCGGATTTCTTCTTGCCAATGAATTTTGGTTATAACAAAAAATATTGAAGTCCTGTTTCCAATAAGAAGTTCCTCATGTCTACGTAGAACCCTGTGAAGGTCAAGAATTTTTTTGAGGTGATTGCCTTGGTTTCCAAGGTTATCCACCCTCCCATGCTTTTGAGCATGCTTAGCTAAAAATTATAGGATGAGACAAAATAGGTGGAGCCAAGTTGTTTCTTCCAAACACATAGATATGAAGGTTTCAACTTTCCCACTCAAGGGTAAATTTCCCAATGTCGAACCAATCCAAAGTTAAGAGAATAAGGTGCTCATTATCCCTACCAAAATTGCACATGAGTACAATGCATAATAGCCTTGGACTTTGGCAAATAAACACAAAGGATACCCATCCAATTCTTTTTGAATCCTAGGGATTGGAAAAATCCATTTCCAGTCTACGTTGGATTCTTAGAGATAAAGTGAAAGTGAAACAAGTTATGTCTCGATAGATTGCTTGCTTAGAGATCCAATAAAGCCAATTTGGTAAAGAATAGTCGAAGAGGATTCATTCTCACTACACTGGAGCTATCATAGCCTTTTCCTATCACCAAAATCCAACTTGCATTCTGACTTTAACTCCAAAATTATTCAAATTACATGTGTTAAGGTATTATGGAATTAATTCCCATAATGTTGGGGTCCCAACTATATTCTACATCCCACTCTTATGAAAGTGACAAGGGGACATGCATTCCTAGTTGGACTTGTAGAAAACCTATGGTACAAGTGGGATGATACTCCCTTTTTTTTGTAGTGCTCCTTCATTAAATTGTGAGGATATGTTGGACCGTTTGTGTAGCAATTGTGTTCTCTCAAGACATGGTAACGCTCAATGTTTTTGCAGCAAAATGTTCCTTTTGAATTCTTGAAATTATCCTAACAAGTTTGCCATCAAGTGGGGCATTCAAGTTGTTCACGAATCTTATAATTACAAAATAATCCCCAATTGCAATTATATTCTTGACGCAAATTAAGTCTAGGATTTTTAGCCCTTGGAGTAGTGTTAAGGCCTGTTCTTGGCTATTTGTTGTGATCCTCAACCCCCATTTGTTGTTCATTTCTCGATTTCCACTAAAATCAAGGATGGTCTCCCCTACACCATTTCCCATGATCTAGGTGTAGCATATGACTGCAAAAACCATGTAACAATACATTACCACCACCTTTTAACAAGAAATGTCATCCTAAAAGTTCACTATATCACTATGTAATGTGAACACTAGAAACATGCACCCTGTGCAAAGAACACTAGCATTGTCAATTGTTTGAATCACCCAACATTTACATCATAAACATTTTAATAATTTTTTACATGTGTATGTGTATGAATTAGTGATCATGTGTATTGCAAGTTCTCATCCATCGTCAAAGTGCATCTAAGTGCCCAATATAGTGCCATTTCCATGTAACAAAGGCAATGTCACCAACAACATAATTATTCATGTTCAAAGTGAAGGAAAACTTATCAATAACAATACCATATGGTGATATCATAACATAATAAACACATCCATGAAAGATATTACAATGTGCACCATAAATTGCAAAATATTATGAAATTGTCAATAAACAAATGTTTTCATGGTCGAGTTGGCACACTTATTATTACTCTAGCGCAATTAGATGGTGCCCTCCAACAACCCGTTCCCTTTCCCCCCCCCCTCTTTGGGTTTTTTTTTACAATGGCCATTAAGAGGGACATGGTTGACGAAGGACATAGCCATGATCAAATTTGAATAATGAGATTAGGTGCTTGAGGGATTGAACATTCAATATTTTTAAATCTACGAAATAATTCTTAATACTTTGATTGAGCATAAATAAGGTCAATTGTAAGTACCTCGAGATTTGAGTTGAGAACAAGGTAAAAAATATGAGGAGAGAAGTGATATAAAAATATGATCAAACAAGGAAATGGAGCATTCTTTTGATTTAGGCTCCTTATTACAACTATTACATATACATGGATTGCGAGGTATACATTCAAACTCCATTCATTATTGATGACATCAAAGGCTAAACTATCAAAGACAAAGCAAAGGCTATAAAGGAGTGGGGTTCTAAAATAGCTAAGGTTAATTATACAATTATTCTCACTCTAGAGATAAGTAAAATATTGTAACAATGTTTATGAGAGCATAGGTCTTATGGAAAAATCCAAGCATTTCTCATATATGCATTATGGACCTCTCTCATAATTGTTTTTTGGATCGTGAATAAAAACACTGAATGGTGGAAGGTTGTTAATATATGGGTTAAAATAGTTCATAAGAGTCATAACCTGTGCGTACCAATAAGTATAGTAGTCATGCTTACTTTGGTATATGGAATATTGGAACACAAGAAAATAATACATTTTCGAACAAATGTCACAATTGTCCAGGCAAAGAAACTAGTGTAGAAAGATAATATTGTGAAACAACATTTTAAGAATAAGAGGGTAAATTTAGAACTCCAGGAAATTAATGCAAGAATTTGTATTCTCTTAGATTTAATGAAATTAGAAAACATGGATATAAGGACTCTCTCAATGCAGGTTCATTCTATATTTCAAAGTCCAATACACCAAATAGGGACACATCCATAAAGTGATGGCATTGATACAACCTTGTGGGAAAGGATTATCTTATACTAGACATATTGAAATTGGGGATGAAAACATTGTCTTTCTAGAAGACTAAAGTGACATAACACTTGTTCATTTGGCTTCGAAAAGTGAGAGCTACATTGAGTATTGGTTTGATAAACATTACACCTAAATGAACCCCATTGTAGATCCATCTTAACTCTAGATTTAAGAAGCAAAACAAATCCAAGTACAAATCTATCAACACTTTAAAGATCGAGAGATAGGATAGCACCATGTTAGTTTTTATATATGCCTCTACTAATGATTGACAATTTCTTTTAAATTTCTCCCTCTCCCTCTCGATGTGTGTGTGTGTGTATTACATAATACATACATATAATCACTAATAAACCATCATAGATCCATCTTAACATTAGATCTATTAAGCATAAAGCAAGATAAAAATAAATCAAAGAACAAGTTTGTTAATGTTTAAAAGATTCATAGCCATGGAGAAAGAATGGCAAAGGAGAAGTGGTCGATGGCACTATGAAGGGATAGTTTCATAGCCGCCTTACCCCTGGTTGGAGATGTTGAGAAGAATTGTGCCCACAGATCCTGATTGTGAAGCAAAAGGTGTTAGATTTGTGGGTTTTTTTGCCCCTGTTCCCAAGCAAAACTGGATTTGGGTTGACATTTTAGTGGCAAAAGCTTTGCGTTGTTGTGTTGAGAAGTAGTGGCTTGAAGCCTAAATCTAAGTTTTGAATCTTGTCGTGTTGTTTCCCCTTAATTGCTAAGGGTATCTGTGCTTGCATGTCACTTGCCAATTTTACAATGTGCATTCTCAACTCTAAAAAAAGCAAATGTGCCTAGTAGGTAAAATCCATTCCCAATATGGATTTAGGAACTTTCAGGGCTCCTTGGAGAGAGGCTTAAACGATAAGTTTATAGGGCTTTGGCCTAGTCCTCACACTGTCTCAGAATGGAATGCTAAGAATTGGGGTGATCAAGACCCTATTGCCCTGTTTTATTGTGGTAAGGCTTTCTTGTTATTCATTGTTGACAACAAAGAAGCTAGGGACTTGATCTTCATATCGAACCCTTTTTTCACAGGTTTCAAGGTAGTGTTTCTATTGCATTGAATTCTTGAATTCAACTTGGACATGGAAATATCTTCTACCCTTGTCTAGTTTAGAATACCACACCTCCCCATTTTTCTCAGGGGTGAAGTTACCTTCAAAGCAATTAGAAACAAGATGAGTCATTTCATAACCTATGTAGAACCTAAAGGTGATATTTTCACCTATGTTAGAATATGGGTGGAAATAGATTTTGATAAGGGATTGCATGAGGAAATTTAGCTTGAATTGGAGGGTTGGAGTCATCTTCAATAATCTCTGGACTATGATTGAGTTCCTTTCAAATGTAACACTTGCCATGAGTATGGGATCTTTGCAAAAAGTTATCCAATTGTCAAAGATCTCTATCATATTCTAAGCCAAACCCAACCCCTCAGAATAATGACGAGCAAGATTTTAAGCCAGTTTTAAGAAAGAAAAAGAATCATGCCCAAAAGGAGTTTCAATCTCCCATCAAGCCTTAGCCTCCCTCCAAGCTCGATTCTTGCTCCAATAATTGTTATGAAACTCTACAATCTTAGGAGGAAGTAGAAGAGGTTCAAAATCTCAATGGTGATAGGTTGCCATAAGCTTGAGTACATCCAAAAAAAAATGATCCTCCAAAAGCCGATACAATTCTCATTTTGGGTCCTTGGAAATCTTCATAAAATAAGGCCTTGGTTCTAGAAAAAGAAGATTCTCCTACAAAAAAAGGGATAGAGAAGGATGACAACATTATCCCCACCTATCCCACCTTTTTAGATGTGTTGCAAAAAAACTCTTGTTCCTCTCTTCTACTGACAAGAGCAAAAAAAGGTTGCAAAGAAAGAAGCTCTAGTTGCCAACTTTTTGTACACTCCCTTGGTATAGATGGGGGGTGCATTTTGATCAATCCTTGATTATGCTGTATTCTTGAATCAATGTGTAAGCAATTTGTCATAATCTACTCTTGTAGTCATGAAGTAGTGAGATTAAGTTTTGGAAAATACAAAGTTGGATTTTTTTTTCCATTGTGATGGGAGAATACCTATTTTTTATTTTGTAGTCCATCTTTGCTTTGACTTTCCAAAACTGACATTCCTTGTATCTCTCTTTTGTGCATTTGTTACAAATTTTTTTAATATATATTTATTTATTTTTCAGTTACTATTAAGCTTTTTTTTTTTTTTTAACTATGATGGTTCCATACTAGTTTATAAACATTTTTTAATCTTTTTATATCATATATAAACATACACATTTTTCCATATTGATTTATAAGTAAGGATATTGTACATCTCATCCTCATTTAATCACATAATACACATCACTTATCTTCATACAATAAAATTATGATAATATCCCTTACCTTTTCCTTTATAATAAACACATAGTCAAAGTTTAAAAATGTTAAAGAATCATAACATTACTAGAAACTAATTTCTTGTGTATGGAAATCATATAAATCACTATGAATATCAAACTACTTTTAAAGGTATAAGATATAAAAATGATATCATTTATAATTATGACAATGGCAACAATAATATTTTATAAAAATGATATCATCAAAGTACTTGGTATAAGATATAAAAATGATATCATTTATAACCAGAACAATAACAACAAAAATATTTTATAAGGATGATATCATTTATAACCAAAAATGACAATAATAATATTTTAAATAATACAAACTTTCAAAAACTATATTATTTACTACGATGACAATACTACTCTAAAAAATAAATTAATAAAACTTGAAATAAATGTAAAAGAAATAACTTAGCTTGGTCCCTATCATAGTTTATTTGAATGGGTTTTCCGAGGGTGAAAATTCAAAATACTACTTTGTAACCATGAGTGGACTATAAAAAATAAATTAATAAAACTTGAAATAAATGTAAAAGAATTAACTTAGCTTGGTCCCTATCATAGTTTATTTGAATGGGTTTTCCGAGGGTGAAAATTCAAAATACTACTTTGTAACCATGATGAGTTGACGTTAAGCAACTTGCTTAATTTCTCTAACTCATATTAATCAAACATAATGAGAAAGAAAACATATTTTTGCTTGCAAAGATAGAGAAACCTTATTTAACGCTAACATTAATCCCAAATAAAACGCTGAGATGCTGAACTGGATGAAACCTTGTTTAACACCAAAATACTACCAAAAGGAAACGGGGATGGTCGCACCTCCTCTAACCCGAACACCATTTTAAACCACATCAAACTTTCACTTTTCCGAAAACCGTTTTGTAAAAAGTGGGGAGAGCGGAATCACACCGGAAATGCCCAAATCCGTAGATTGGTGATATCAAAGAAATAATCCCGTTCGTGCATATCAATAAATGTGGATGCTTTAACTTCTACATTATCATGCAGCGGATTTTGGGTAACCTTAGTTTAGTTTTATTCTGTTTTTTCCAGTTAAACACAAGGCGGGAAGCCTGATGCCTCTATTATGAACAGGAGGAGTTGTATTCCCAAGATTTAAGTAGGGCATCATCGAGATTTCGCAACAAAAAATGGCTCCAATTCACGCTAGTTCTCAGCAATGGGTGGAGAAGTAGTAAGTAAATTCACCGGATAAATTAAATTTCTGCTTCTAAAATTTCAGTTGCGTGATACTGAGGGTTGTGTGTTATGGGGGTTTTGCAGTAGGCCGAAGCAGGTAAAAGATGTTGCCCATCAGGAAGAAGTTGTGAGGGCACTTACGAACACACTCGATACTGGCAATGTAAGTTATGTACCTTGAATCCTTTTTCTATTTTAATGTACAGCAAGTGGTAGCTGTGTGAATTAGCTTCTTTATTTTGTTTTTTTTGTTTTCTCAATACTTTTATGGTATGTGATTCCTGGTATTGTTTATTGTTTGCAGCTGCCACATTTGCTTTTCTATGGCCCTCCAGGGACAGGGAAAACTACTACAGCTCTTGCAATCGCACACCAGCTTTTCGGGTAAGAATCTTGTTGCTCTCGTCTTCAATAGGAATGAAATTACATTTGTAATTGGTGTATGAAGGTATCTTTCTTCAATCCTCATTTTGCACTTCCCATCTCTTTACTTCAATTCTTCGTCCATGGGAGTGATTTCATGGCCATTAGTCATGGCTTCACCTATACGAAGCTAAGTGGGAACAATCTAGCAAGGTGAATGACGCACAAAATGGGATAGAGGCACCCTCCAGAGCCATTCGAAATTTGAACCTATTGCTACCGGAAGAAACGTTGTCACTAAACCAAGAGCTAATCATGGGTGGGATTTATTGCGACCAACATTTTCTTGCCTGAAGGAAATTGGGCTTAGTTGGGTCACCACTTGCTTTTTTCGTCCGAAACATGTGCATACACATAATCTTGAATTTTGATTTCCTCCATTGGGTGGAAATTGTGTATGTGACATTTTCGTTTTCTCCTAATGTACCTTTTACATTTACCTTTTTTATAGTAGTGTTTTGTGTAGAATTTGAGCTGTGTCTTGTTTTTGGGCAGTTGTTGTCTATAATGCATGTATCGAAACCATCATTGCCACTGTAGGTCCCATGTGTTCTCTTTCCTCTTAATTCTGTTGTTTCCTAATGTTGCCATTCTCTACCGTCCAATTTTGCCACCTTCATTCCTTCTAATTCACGTGAATATAGGCTTGTTTCAACCGACAAAATGTCATAAGGGGTAGTTGTTTTTGTTTTGTCCGAACTAGTTGGGAGAATTAGTAACTAGGTAGAATATCACTTGCTTGACACAAGGTTGAAACTCATGGGCTGCCATTATAACCCCAATCTTTTCACACAAATGCTGTCATCATGTGCCAAGGGTTATCCAGGATTTGAACTGGGATGGGTGGCATTAACACCGTATGTGCCAATCACTTTGTTTGGCCTTGATGGGCATAAGAGGTAGTTGTTTAATCTTGAATGAGCTTGTTGTTGAACGTGTTTGAACTTTTCAATATGATTCCTCCGGTCCTCCCATGGTTGGGAATGTTTGGTTTCCATTCCTCACATTTGTACAAAAGTACTAATTTTGAGGAACCGGGGATAGGTATTGTACCATGTTGCAATCTCGAAATTTTGTTGTTCCGTGTCTCTTTTAAAGCAGGAAGATTGCTTCACATTCTTGATGTAGTCTCTTCCTTATGTGTGTGTCATCGCTTAGCATTTTGTTGATTAGTTCCAAGTATTTGTTATTTTGCATTATTCTAACTATTTGCTCTTGAAGTTGATTTGTACTTGATTTGGTATCCAATTTAGCAATGAGGTAGTGGGAGTTGATGTCACATGTGTGGGCAATGGGAGTTGTACTCGCTCCACATGTGTTGGTAGGTAGGGTTGATGCTGCATCCATTAGGTACTACAATGGTTAAGTATAGGTCAACTTCTAGGAGGCGTAACTCTTTCATATGAATTTCAATTAAGGTGACTTTTGGACCACTAGAAGGATCTTAACGTGTATAATAATGTCGAATGTGTGAAAATTCCTTGAACTACGACAATTGAGTATTATTCTCCTAATTTAACAGTTTATTTGCCTTATGTAATTATTATTACGATAATTAGCGAATAAACCACATTGCAATTCTTCACAATTAAAATGCGTTGCGGAAATAAAAATGCGGAACTGAGAAATGGATGCACACACACTAAATAATGACATCGTTGTTTTTGGACAATTGTCCCTGGAAAAATCCTCGCAGGGAAAATCGATGCAACAGATGAGGGTTTTATTATTATGCAACAATTTCGGAAAATAATTACAATTGGTTGCCCAACTAGCAAACCTCCGACAATACACTGGCAAAATATACTAGAGACACCCTAGTCTTCTCTGCAACTAATTCGACCTCTCTTTGGGCAACTCACACCCTTATTTGGAATTCGTTCTCCCTCCATAAATGCGCACTGTTGCTCAGAATAATTTCGCATAGCCTTGGATTTGCCTGGATGTCTAGTCTCCCTTTGCCTCTGGAATGAATTCACTCTACCTTCTGGACACTGATCCGTCCTCCGACAACTCAATCAAACCTCTTATGGCAACTCGCACTACTATATTGGCTAACTTACATTGCACAAATCGACCTCTTCTGCGGACAATTCAACCTCCTTTTTCTTGCCTCTGGACACTGGAAAACTTAAGAAAATCTCCTCTGGATCTTTGCTCCCAAACCTCTGCTGCTCCCTCTCTTTGATGCTCTTTCCCTAGGTCGAACTGCGCCCTCACAGAATACTATGAACTGAGGAATTTGATCTGTGTTGCTCGCAAACTGTAAATTGTGTCTATCTCTAACCCATCGTCTTTTTCTTATAATCTCTCGTCGAGCATCAATGACCAAGATCTAATCACGATCAATGACATAGATCATCTTAGACTCCATCAAGTGACTTTTCTCTGGAAGTCTCTAGAGCAAAATCAATTTCCTCAATTAATGCTCATTAATTAATCAATTTTTCGAAGTTAGACCCCTAACACGGGCCCAATAAAGCCATAACTCTAGTTTTTCATCCCCCATACAACACCATGTTGGATAGCAAAATATAATGATGCATTTTGGACTAGCTAATATTTGATGTGGTCAAAATGTCCATCATATTTGGTAAGGCAAGAGAGATCAATGATTGATAATGAAAACCATTTTGTTTTACTTGAGTTTGAAGTTTCAAATGTATGACATTCCTACTCTTCTAAAGTTTGAAGTTTTTGTATGTGTTAGATTTTCTTAAAACCTAGTAATTGGTTCACAACTTTCTAAGTGTAAAACCAGAAATACAAACATCTGCTGCCTTGGAAACTTAAATTGCAAATACGCTAAGTTTTCTAACTTAGCAATCACAACGGAAAATAAATAATAAATCTGAAGACAAACACATTAAACACACATAGAACACAAGATATACCTAGGAAACTCCAACTCTGGGGAAAACCTTTAACTTTGTGTCGTTTATTATCTTTAGCAAAAGGTTTTTTATTATTAATTTTTTATTTTAAACAAAAAATTGTAGCAAGGGAGAACTTCCCTTTTACCACAGGAAAACAACGGATCAACCTCCAAGATAACTTGATCTTCCTTTTGCGCATTTGATTTGCAGAAATACCATGTAGATCTGCTTATTTGCGCACACGTGTGAGCTCATATCTCTCCTCCTTGCACACATGTGCAAATTGGAGACTGGGAAAACGCTGTTTGAGCTGAGGCAATTCAACCCTCACTCTATCTCTTCCTCCTAGATGCCAAATCATTAGGATCTGCTAAACCTTAGTCTTTTCTTCTCGCTGGTTCGACACATTGCTTGTGCTCAACTGACTTGCCACTTACTCTATCTCCTCTTATAATTTCAACCTTAACCCTAACATCTCTCTCAACGACTAAGATTAAATCATAATGAAGGACTAAGTTTAAATCATAAGTTAACTTAGGAATTTTAATTTTTCCTAAGTCCAACTTTAGGAAATAGTTAAATAAATTAATATTCTGCTAAAGTGGTTGTCTTGTGGGTCCCTCTGCTAGCATTAGCACTTAGGCAAGCAAAATACTTACTTCTCTACTCTAATCAACACTCCCTCTTAGAGAGGAAGGTGTTTTGCACTACACCCAACTTCTTTTTGAGGTAAACAAACTTGGTCCTTAGCAAGACCTTGGTGAGAATGTCTGTTGTTTGCTCCTTTGTTGGTACATATTGGAGTGTAACTATACCTTTTTGGACAATATCCTTGATGTGATGATAACATATGTCGATGTGCTTTGAGCGACCGTCAAACAATAAATTCTCAAAGAGCTTGATGTAGCTCTGATTGTCACAATGGATCACAGTAGCCTCCAACTTCTGTCTAAACAAGCCCACTGGAAGCTTCCTCAATCGATACCTTCGCACCCTTCCAAATTGGCAGTCATGTACTTTGCCTCCGCTGAGCTAAATGAAACTGATCTCTGCTTCTGGCTGAACCATGAAACAACCGCTGATGCAACATTGAATGTGCATCTTGATGTGCTCTTCTTGTCTATGAAGCTCCCTGCCCAATTTGCATCTGTGAAGCCCTCAAGCCTCATCTCATCAACCTGTCTATACCACAATTTGTACTCTATTGTCCCGTTGAGATATCTCAATACATGCTTGGTAGCAACCTAATGTGCTCTGGTAGGCTTGACCCCTATGTTGCCGGATCCGGCATAGTAAGGGTGAAGATTGGCGGTTCCGCGGATCTGAACCGGATCCGGATCCGGATCTGCCAAAATACGGCTTAAATACGGATGCTTGCAGATTTGTGGTTTTAGGAAACGTCTCATTCTTGGACGAAATGGATCTCGAGCCAGTTTGGCAAGTTGTTGGAATCGCCGAAATGGGTTGACTGTTGCTTTAGGTTTTTTTTTTTTTTTTTTTTTAGGTTTTAACTTTTAACTTTATTAACTTGTGGTCCCTCCCCTTTGTCGACACTCACACTGAATATCCCCCTGCTTCACACAGCAACTGTTAAATGTTGAACTCGGCCCCTGCTTCACACAACAATTGTTAAATATTGAACTGGGCCCCTGCTTCACACAACAACGCAGTGTTTGGAGGTTGGAACTCGTGAGCACAACGACAAGAAGTTGGAACAAAAGGACTGTACAACGACAGAGCCATTGAGGAAGCTGTCGCCGGTCGGGATAGAGCTGTCGAGGAAGCCGTCACTTAGTCATTGCCGCCAACTTGCTTTGTGAGAGGAACTCTCCGCTGCCGCCAAGAACGCTTAGTCGCTACCAGGAATGCTCAGCCGAAGCCTTCGTTGCCATCAACCGACAAAGGTAAACCCACAAATGTTAAATACTAATTTTTTGTTTTGTTTTTCGTTGCCAAGGCCCGATAGTCGTTCTCTCCATAGTGCCATTTTTAAAAATAAATCATAAAATATTGAATTATTTATTATTGTTCTCTCCATATTAGTTTATTAAATAGTTTATTAATAAACTATTAAATTGTCGTTTATTGCTTATTAGTAGTTTGAACTTTGTTGTTTATTAAATTATTGTTCTATCCATATTGTATATATTTTCTCCATATTATATATCTTGACCTTGATCCAATATATATTAACAATAAATATTATATACTCTCCATTAGGCATTGCCGCATTTATAATTTTATTGTTCTAATTATTTATCATGTTTTGTTTGTATATATTCTCTCCATTAGGCATTTATAATTTTATTGTTCTCTCCATAATATATATTATATATCTTTATAAAGTTATATTTGTCATCTTTAGCATGTATATGTTATATAATAACATAAGTAGAGATGAAAGATCATAAATGCCTAAATATTATTTAGCACACTTTTTAATTCCCCTTTCCAATTTTTTTTTTCAATAAAATTTCTTTTTAAATTTTAATGTATTTAATAAATTAATTGTGTATTTTAATTTTTAATTGTTTATTGATAATATATTATAATTTGAATTTTATATGCAGTAACCTAACCATTATCATTATGGAACCATCACAACATGAGCATAGTGAAGGGGAAATCATCAAAAGAAACCCAAAATCTCCTCTATGGCAGTATGTGGAGATTATTGGAAAAAATCCTGGAGGTGGTTCATTTAAATGCAAGTGCAATGAATGCCAAGATATAAAAAATGGCTCATATACTAGAGTGAAGGCCCATCTCACTGGTCAAACTAACACAGGGGTGCAAGTATGCACCGGGCCAAAAGATGCAAATGCAAACCTGGCCAAGGTTTGAGTTCTGGAAAAATGAAATTCTATGCATTTTTACAAGAAGCTGCTGATAGAAAGCTTGCTAAGGGAAAACACCCTGTGCAAAGCTCTACAACTAGGCCTCCACTGCCATCTAGGCCTGCTGCCACAACTAATAAAAGGCCCACTCTAGGCCCTCTTGAAACGTGTTTCAATAATCAAGGTAGCAGCATAGCCGATGAACATGTAGCTTGTTGCATCTATGCAAATGGGCCAGCATTCAATTTGGTGCGTTCCCCTTATTGGCAACAAATGATTAAGGCAGTTAATGAAGCACCAAAAGGGTATAAAAGCCCTGGATATGAAAAAGTCTGCACTACTTTGTTGGCATCATAGTGACAATTCGTGGATAGACAGCTACAGGCAATTTGGGATACATGGGCAGAAATAGGGGTGTCCATCATTTCTGATGGATGGAGAGCCCAAAGAAACCACTCATTAATCAATGTTAATGCAGTATGCCCCCAAGGGACAATGTTTTTGAAGGCTGTTGATTGTAGTAGAATAAAGAAAGATGCATCTTTTATATCCACAATTCTTATTAATCAATAGAAAGTGTGGGGCCACATAATGTTGCCCAAGTCATTACGGAGAATGCACAGGTTTGTAAAGCTGCAGGTTTTATTGTGGAGGGTCAATATGATCACAGTTTTTGGACTCCATGTGCAGTACATTCATTGAACTTTATGTTTGCCAAGGTTGGTGAGATTGAATGGATTAATGATGTAGCATCAAAAGAAATCCAAATGTTCATAACCAATCATTCAATGTCTCAGGCCATATATCAAGGTTTTGCAAAGTTGGAACTATTGAAGGTATTAATTTTTTAATCAATATTATTTCAAATTTGTATTGGAAATTCTTAATTTTAACTAAAAATGATTTCTCATTTGAGATTTGACTTTTTGTCATTTTGAAACTTGTAGGTTGCTGAAACTCGTTTTGCCTCCCACACTCTTGTCATAAAGAGGCTTGTGGAGGTGAGGCAAGCATTACAAGCAATGGTCATTGACTCTCTTTGGGAATCATGGAGGACTTCCACTTTTGATAGAGGGAAAAAAATCAAGTCCATCATTCTTGATGATGCATGGTGGGTCAAGGTCCAATACCTTCTACTGTTCACTGAACCAATCTTGACCTTGATCAGGGCATTTGATACAAATACACCTTGCTTGGGGGAAGTTTATGAAAACATTGATAGTATGTTGGAGAGGATAAAGGAAATTATCAAGGCAAGTGAAAATGACCCTTATGAAACATTCTATTATTTAGTGAAGGACATAGTTACAGAAAGGTGGAACAAAATGACCACACCATTACACATTTTGGCATATGCATTGCCCTCTAAATACTATCATTCCAAAATTTTGTCTTTACCTGGTAGAAGAGCGCCAAACAAGGATTTTGAAGTGGTACAAGGATACAAGACAACTTTGAGGAAAATTTATAGAGATATGGGAGTTGCAATGGAAGTTCGCCAAGAATTTGGAGAGTTTGTACAATCTACTGGCAACTTTTCAGATCTCGTAGCTATGGACGATCGAGGGCATCTTGATCCTATTACTTGGTGGGGCTTCCATGGTGGGGATAACGTTCATCTCTCTACTCTAGCCACCAGGTTCTTATCACAGGTTGCTAGTTCCTCGTCAGCTGAGAGGAATTGGAGTACATATGGCTTCATCCATTTAGTGAAGCGAAACAGGCTGGGAGCGACAAAGGCTGAGGATCTTATGTATGTCCATTCCAACCTCCATTTTCTATCACATGTTGAACCAGAGTATAAAAAAGGTTCGAGCAGGATGTGGGATGTGGAGCCTAAGATCTCTAACTTGAACCTAACACTAAATGCCATGACTCATCTCAACTTACTTGAGGATATTGTTCCACCACCAGTCCAACCTACTGATGCAACTTCCTACATTCTAGGACCCTCATCATCTATTCATGATGTAGAGTTGCAATATGCAGAAGATATAGATCCATTTGAGGATATGTAAATGTATTTACTATTATCATTTATGATATTATGATCCTTTTTGTTACTTTGTATGAGGGAGGATGCATCATTTCAGTGTTTCAGTCTTCATATTTATAATATATCTAATGGTTTCAGTTCTAAAAGTGTTTGATGGTTTCATGGAGTATTTGATTTTTGAACTCTAAAGTGCTTTTTAAAATTTAAAAAATATTATTATATTTTATTTATTTGTACGTGACATATCCTTGCCATATCCTGATCCTAGATTTTCAAAAAGATAGCGGATTCAGATCCGTATCCGTATTTGAATTCCGGTAACATAGCTTGACCCTAAATTGGCTCAAAGAGTTAATTGCAAAACATATGTCACGCTGCGTGTTTACCAAATACATTAGCGACCCAATCAACTATTAGTAAAGTAAATGATCCACTCGCTCCGATCTAGATGTATCCACCTTCCTTCAGTCTGTGACTAGAGGCATCATCATGGGCTTGCAATTTTGCATGTGAAGTCTTCTCAGAATCTTTAGGGCGTACTTGCCCTGCGCCAAGAAGATGTGACTAGAGGATTAGTCACGGGCTTGCAATCCTGCATGTGAAGTCTTCTTAGAATCTTCAGGGCATACTTGCCATGCCCCAAGAAGATCTCTCCATCACCCAGCCAAACTTCCAGCCAAAGGAAATCGTGCATCGGTCCCATATCCTTCATCTCAAACTCGCTTGCAAGATTGCTCTTGCACTCTTGGATGAGCTTATTTGCGCCTGTCAAAATTAGATCGTCCACATATAGCACCAAAATAAGCGGCTCACCTCCAACAATAATGTAGTAGAGGTTGGGGTCCACTTCACTCTTGGTGAAGCCCAATCCTTGAAGGTAATTGTCTATCTGAGCATACCATGCCTGTGGAGCCTGTTTGAACCCATACAAGGATCTCTTGCGTTTGCAAACGTGAGTATCCTTGTTGCATGTCTCAAATCCCTCCTGTTGCTCAACATAAATGTCCTCCTCAACAACCCCATTGAGAAATGTTGTTTTAAAGTCCATTCGATGGATCCTCCACCCCATCAGTGCTGCAATAGCCTTGATAGACGAATATCTAGCTTTTGGGGCAAAGGTCTTGTTGTCGCCCGAACTGTACTCCCAAGGCAATAACGCTCAGGGAAGGGGTTGTCACTCATATCCCTGCCTTCTCCATTTAAGCTATCTCCTAAATGCAGGCTAAGGGGGGTAGTCCCTATAGATGGAATGATGAGGAACCCGTTGGAAACCAACAAGTTTAGGAGATACAACTGAATGTCCTAGCAACTTGAATTAGAATTATGTGACAAGTAAAATTATTAAGCACAATCGATTAGATTCTCAAGATATAAGTGATAGACCAGTGCCTTGAAATTAGAAAGTATTGCACTATAAAGATTAATATATCGAATGAACTGTTGCTGCAAGATGCAAAATCTGTCTTAGATGAAGTGCATGATCTATCCTAATGTGAGATGCAAGATCTTGGTTATTTTTAAATTAAATGCCTAATCTAGGTGAACCCTTCCTCTCAATTATTTTGAAGCTAGTCACGAACGCAAGTTGTATAGAGAAGTCCACTGGAAGGAGTGTTAATTTTGGCATGTCAGTGACAAATTTGAACCATGGGATGAGATTCCTCTTTTTGAGAGGACTAATTTTGACTATTGAAGCACTCAATTTGGATAAGGGAAAGTGTACTTTTGAAGAAAAGCCCACATGTGCACATATGGACAGGTAAGCCCTAACAGGAAAATTGACACCCTTGGAAGCCTATAAATACAAGTGACTTCAAGCTCATTTGGATATCACCAAGCATCTTCTTCTTCTCTTCTTCATTGATTGGTTTGCACATGTCTGAGGCTGGGTTGAGAAATTTGGTTTGTACAAGTCCGAGATTACAGGGTCCGAGTCTCGCATGTCTTTTAGGGTTTTGGTTTCTGACCGCGGGCTTGACACAGGCAGATTTCGGTTATAATTGTAGGCTTGCAGGCTTAACAATGTGGTTGGAAGCTCTCAATTGCATGCATATCTCTTCTTCCATGCGATTGGGATCTATGGCCAAAATTCAACTTTCGACTGTAGACAGGAAAAGTTGTCTCTAATCTATATTGATGCTGGGAACATATTTCTGAATGTTGTTGGGTTAATTTTGTTGGATGATTTTGTATTAGGCCCATTGTACTATCTACTGAACATTTTATGACAATCTAATAGAAGAAGAATTATAAAGGGTTTTCCCCGTAGTGGGTTTTTCCCTGTCATTGACCGAAAATTTGGTGTCTCTTGTTGATGTGTTGATTGTCTCCTTTGTCATTGCATTTATTGTTCTATCATCAATTATTGTTGATGATTGGAAATATTAATTATTGATAAAAAATGTTAATTGAAGAATTGAATTGGGCTAAAGTAATTGTAACAACATAGAGCAATCTGGAAATTTAATAAGGAGGCTAAGGCCTCATTAATGATACCTCCCCTGGAGTTCTAACGACCCAGATGCCTTTGTTCCTACAAGGGATTTCCCACAAGAAAACTGAAATGTCACCTATGTTCACTGCAAATGAGGGTCTAACCTTAGCGAATTGGGTGAAGAAGGCGATCCTATCTCTCTTACAACCAAGCTTATGCTTGGAGGTAAATTTTTAATATGCACTTCTAACTTAGGATGAAGATGCAAATGATGTTAAATTGCTTCAATGAGATTACAAAAAAGGTAAAATGCTCGAATCAACAATATTAGACCGCTTGCAACCAAGATATTTCAAATATTCAAAATCACAAGACGACAATGGCAGTAAATGAAGCACTTTAGAAGACACTTAGAGATTATCCCAATGAAACAAGGCTAGCAATGTTAATTACTCAATGATCCAAGGTGCTTATTAGTGTTTATTAATGTGTCAATTAGAGTTCTTATTATAGTTCTCTTATGCTTATGTTACTTATTAATTAGAAACAAGAACAACTTTAATGATTCTTAAGCACAATAGCAACAAGCACCAATAGAGCAATGAGATTGCTAACAATGATATGCAATGTAAGAAAAGACCAACAAATGCATTTAACTAACTATGAGATGTTATGCAAGGATGCAAGGATGCAAAAATGAGTAATGCAAGAGTTAGTATGCAAGAGTACTAGCCTATCCTCAAGATCAAAGAGAGACTAATGCAATCATTTAACCAATGCTTTTATCATTCAATGACCATTAAGAAGATGCACCAGACTTCAATAAATACTTATGCCAATTAGATCATCCCACAGTCACTATGAAAACAATCCCAAAAATCACTTGTAAATTAGCCAAGACAATATTGATTAAGCTCTTAAGTTAATATGCAATAATCTTTAAGTGTCTTAGGCTTATTAGGATTAGTTTTACGATCTCTTTAAGGTGATTATGAGATGATTATGCCACTGCAAACTTTATATCATATCTGAACATTTATGACAATCAAGAATAGAGAGATGATAGGTAGAGAGCAAACCCTTTAGGCCTTATGGCCTTGCTTCAATGCTAAGTATGCCAAGTTGAGACAATTTTGGGGCACCAAAGAGGAATGATTTGGCAATGTTTAGGCCTTCAATCACTTGCAAACACAAACAATTAGGTTGAAAACAACCCTCATAAGAAGTAAGAAGACTATGTTTCGGATCAAGTTCTGTTTAGAAAAAGAATCCTTGGTATTGGCACAATAAGAAGAATCTAGTGCTAACCTCGCTCAAGTCATAGTCTCAATGATGCTGCAATTCGGACATGATTACAATACAATGATAAGGTTCTTAATGATATTACATTGATGGATTTCAGAGCTCTCTCATTGCTATTACAATGAAGGTCTCTAGTGATGTAGTCTCAACAGTGGAAGAGGAATCTAGAAGACAAAAGTAGAAGAGGACTTGTGTCTTGATCATGGAGTGGCTAATAGGTCAGGGGTCTTGGTCTTGGTATTCGTCAATTGGAATCTCCATAAGAAGAATTTGTGCGGGTTTTCCTCTCAAAGAGTGAGAGGTTTTGGCCTTGGCTCATAGCTTACATGCTATGTCTCTTGTCTATTTATGTTTTTGCATTGGTCACTGTTTGATGAAGAAGAACACTAAGAATCTAACGTATAGAAGATCCTAACATAATCTTGTAAAAGCATTCACAAGCAGTCACCAAAGAAGAGAAATCATCTAATACTAATGCCCTAGATTTCTCAACATGGTATCAGAGGTAAGGCGCTGAAGTCAAAGGAAGGGCATCTAATCAAAGAAACATTCAAGGATCGAGTTTCAAGAAGGTTATCAAAGCAAAAGATCAAGATCTACATTGAAGCATCAAACCCTAGATCAAAGAAGCAATCTACAACAACAAAAGTTTTGGATCCTCTAGTCATCATCAAGTTATCTACAAAGCAAGGTAGCTCGAAGAACTTTAAAGATGAAGATCACATCATCTTGAAGAAACTTGAAACCCTAGAAACAAATCTGATTTGTACTCATTCACTACCAAAGAAATCGAAGTATCTTGAAGGCTAGAAGGCATCATCTTCAAAGCAAGCAAGGATCCTTGTCCTTATCCTTGGAGAAGATCATCCGAGGAAGCAACAAATCATCCTCATCAAAAGGAGCAACCTTTTCTATTGAAGAAAGGCTTTTTCATTTGGAAGAAGATCATCCAAGAGGGAGCACCGATACATCTTCTTCAACCATCATCAAAAGATCAAGATGAAGATTTCATCTTGACTTGTCAAGTAAGTCTCTTTCTTTCTTTAAATAAATTTGGTAAAATGACTTCGTGTTTGCAAGGAGATCTATAAGCTAGTTGGTCATCGAAATACCTTGCATGAAAAAGGAGGATAGACATAGTCCTCGAAGAAAGTGAAGTTATTGAACACATCAATGAAAAAGGTCTCCTCTAAATTTATGGAAAGGGATTCTTATGAAAGGTCCCCTCATATAGCAATATTGGAGAAATCAAAGAGATATGATATGCTCGTAAGAACATTCTCTGAAGATGCAGGTCACATGACTTAGATTTGATCTACACAAAATTGAAGGTATCAAAGAATGAAGGGATATCTTCATAAGATCTCATCTACGAGATCTGGGAGAGATGATAAGAAGATAATCACCATTGATCTAAAATGCACTAACTGATGATCAAGGTAACAAATATCCATGGGGATAAGAAAGTTACCTCATTCGACAAACTTGTGATTTCTATGCAAGATAGAAGAAGACAAGTTGAGGGCAAAGGTGTTGAAGGTTAAGGAATCAAACATTTGCTGGAAGGAAAGGAAGTTTGGAAAATTCTGGTCCTCAGGAAAGAAAGAAGAGCATAGCTGAGATTCAATGCTATGGAAGTAAAGACTAAGGACTTTATAGGAAATATTGTCCTAACAGGACAATATCAAAAGAAAGAAAAGAAGCCCATATCATCGAAGAAGTGGAGGAAGTTGAAAAGAAGAAGTCCAAGAAAAGAGGAAGTAAGAGATCTCTAGGTTTGAGATAGTCTCCCTCTCAAAGGGGCTTGACAGAGCTTCTAAATCTTATGTTATAGGATATGGCTATAATAAATAATAAGATGCATCGTGGCATCATGGAAGCATTGGAAACAAGAGCTCGTGACATCATCATAGGAAACATGAAGGATATTTGATAGTCAACTTTGAAGGATATTGCTCTTGGTGACCTCATTGAAAGATCAACGAAAGAAGTCATCCAAGACAAGTCTCATCATACATTAGTGAAAAGGGAAACATCTGCTGAATAAGGATATGCGAGATGGAATCCTCATTGGAGGATTCACCGATCTAGAGAGGAAGCAAGTGTTTCATTAGAAACTCCAATTTGTGGAGTTCATGGGATGATGGTATGGTCACATGAGAGATAAAGTAGATCAAGGGGTTGAAGATCTTTTCAATCAAGGAAGCTGCTGAAAGAAGCCTAGATGACCTAAAGGTAAATGAGGTATGTATGCTTGTATTTAATATTATAATGTCATGTCGTATGGTTGCAGGTAACATGGATCATTACTTCTATCTTGAGAAGCATGATCAAGGTAAAAGGATCTCCTCCTCTGAAAAGATGCAGGAAGGCATAAGTCACACTAGATGAAATCCACATAATATGTTCTCATATGAATCGTGAGGAAGCTGACTACAATCAAGGAACTCTGATTGGAAGCTCCTGGGAATGTAGTGTGTAAGAAAAAATAGGAAGAGATCGTGATAATATGCAACGATGGTAGAAGGCATTCAACATCCGAAGTCCAAGAAGATGTGACTAGAATATCTCTCGGAAAGATGTGAAGACTCTGATGGAAGTTGGAAAAAAAAGATAAAGACCCTTGACAAAGAATATCTGTGGGAGATGTGTCAATCTGCATGCAGGATGTCGACACTTACAGGAAGATGTCATGGTGAAAGATCATCACAAAGGTAATTTTGATTTGAAGTGTTCATTGATTATTTTTGAATTAACATTTGTTTGGGCTTATGTAGGACTGTCGAAGGGAAGATCCGTGAATGATTTCCAAGCAGATCATATAGAAGGATGTAATGTCCTTCTGAAAAATATGGCATGAAAGCAGAATGACATGAAGCAAAGCCAAATGGAAAATCTGATGGATCACTTTCTGATGAGTTGAAGACATGACTAACTCATGAATAAAGTGATGGATGATCTGTGCCCTATATAGAAGTTCCCAAAGATGAAGACTCCTTGACGAAAAAGAAATTTATGACATCGAAGGAAGGAGCTCTTCAAGCAGCCGGTTGTTTCAGGATCTCCACATAAGGAGCTGCGATAGGTCCCTGGTTATGAGGGAGCCTGAGAAGAAGTTTCTTACTTGGAAGAAACTTGGAAAATTCCTAAGCAGGAAGCTTAGCTACATTCCTTTAATGGAATAAAACCTCATGGTTTGAAAAGGAGAGATAGACACGTTATTCTGTTCTTCACTTGGGAAGACAGAATGGAGGATTGTGTAATCATTTGGCATCTGATGCTCTTTGAGGATGAGATAGGGCATCCAACAGTAAGAGTAGTCGTGGAGGACCGATATTCTTTGTGGGACTGGGGAGTCCAAGAAAAGAATAGTCCTTATGGAGCATATCCTGAGTGAACCTGGGTGGGGTATGTTCTTAGAGAGAATGATGAGTATGCCTATAAATCATTGGTCTCACCATCATTTTGCTCTGATATTGTGGATAGATAAAGCTGTTAGTCAAGGCCTTGCTATATAACAATGCTAGTTGATATGATGCTATACAAATGAGTTACAAATCCGAATTCTTCTTATGAGAAATTCTTCAAATTGAGAATGACCAAGTACCATTATGAATACCTCCCTAGTTAAGAGGGAGTGTTGAAAAGTGTAATTAGGTTCGGTCTTCATAATGACATGTAATTGTGACTTTTGTAAATGATGTAATACAATTATTTTTGCAAGCCTTGCTTCATGGTTTTCATGAGCAAGTGATTTTATTTTAGACTGCTGCCATTGAGAGCCTTAGGATTTATCATTAAGGTCAAAGAATTAATGTCATATATGAAAAGCTCTTCTTGAGCATATGTAAAATGTATATGAGTCAATGTAGTGTCTAGAACAATGTTGCACGAAGCGGGGATGCAGAAGTGTTATTTTCCAAAAATCTAGGAAGCGAAGCGTCTGCTATATATATATATATATTTATAGTTTTTTGCATTTATACTCAAAACAAACATCCCAAATACCAAATTAGTTGTAGAAGACATGAAAACATGCATATTTTTGCATAAATCAAGATAGATATAACATCCATTGTACATTAGCGATTAATTATTCGAGCATCAACCATTTAGATGCATCAACCATCTAGAATCTAGATTCTTCTCCTCTTGTCTAGCCTTTGCCTCTACCTCGATTGTCTAGGGATATTAGTCAACATTGCCCAATTTTGATCAAACTACCTAATTCAAGACTTAAAATATGGTAGAAAAAGCTTAACATGCTTAATCGATGATTTTGACTTGATTGAAAGGTAATTTTTTGCTAAGGGTGTGCCGCGTGACAAAGGAGTTCAACAATTAACACCACCAACACTAGGGTACATATAGGGCTTGGTGCTCTTGATTAAATGCTAATCGCATACCTTCATACTTGATATAATCTAATGAAATTCCACAATCCCATTGATCCTGAATTCCTGAAAACTGTTAATTCTGTTGAATTTTGAATAGGTTATGAAATTCTATTTTCTCCATATGAAGTCCAATGAGGCTGGAACCACTCTCAAACATCCTGAGTCATTTCATGGTAATGTTAAAAATTTAAGTAAAAGGATGAAAATGAAAAATAAAGGAGAATGTCACTTTTACTTTAAGAATTTAACATTACCATGAGGGAGAATCTGCTATATTTATATTTTTTTTGCCTTCATTCGTAACCCTAACCCATGGTGGACCCACCCCCAACAAGCAAACTCACTTAAAATTAAAAAAAAAATTGGAAAAAAAAACGATTTTCTAAACGCTTTTCCGGAAGCGCCGTACAAAGCGCGCTTCCGAAAAGTCCAGGAAGCGGCAAAAAAAATCGGAAGAGCGCTTCCGGCGAAGCTTCCTAGGCGCTTCCGGGCTTGGAACGGGGGGGGGGGGGGGTGGGCGCTTCGTGCAACATTGGTCTAGAAAGCCTTCCAAAATACAAGCACAGTCCTCTTGACTTGATGTCGGCCTACAATATGAAGAAAATAACTTATGTCGACTCACTTGAATGTCACACCTATTCGGATGATCAAGTCGCGGCTTAATATATGGTCGAATCACTATATAGGTCGCGGATTGTGTAATCATTTGGCATCCGATGCTCTTTGAGGATGAGATAGGGCATCCAACAGTAAGAGTAGTCGTGGAGGACCGATATTCTTTGTGGGACTGGGGAGTCCAAGAAAAGAATAGTCCTTATGGAGCATATCCTGAGTGAACCCGGGTGGGGTATGTTCCTAGAGAGACAATGATGAGTATGTCTATAAATCATTGGTCTCGCTAGCATTGTGCTCTGATCTTGTGGAGAGATAGAGCTGTTAGTCAAGGCCTTGCTATATAACAATGCTGGTTGATATGATGCTATACAAATGAGTTACAAATCTGAATTCTTCTTATGAGAAATTCTTCAGATTGAGAATGACCAAGTACCATTATGAATACCTCCCTAGTTAAGAGGGAGTGTTGAAAAGTGTAACTAGGTTCGGTCTTCATAATGACATGTAATTGTGACTTTTGTAAATGATGTAATAAAATTATTTTTGTAAGCCTTGCTTCATGGGTTTCATGAGCAAGTGATTTTATTTTAGATGGCTCCCATTGAGAGCCTTAGGATTTGTCATTAAGGTCAAAGAATTAATGTCATATATGAAAAGCTCTTCTTGAGCGTATGTAAAATGTATATGAGTCAATCTAGTGTCTAGAAAGCCCTCCAAAAGACAAGCACAGTCCTCTTGACTTGATGTCGGCCTGCAATATGAAGAAAATAACTTATGTCGACTCACCCAAATGTCACACCTATTCGGATGATCAAGTCGGCTTAATATATGGTCGAATCACTATATAAAGGAGGCTAGGCTCCTCACATAAAGACAAAGAACAAACTTCGGATATCTCTCAATTTCGGAAGAGGGAAAAGAGACTCGGGTTACCTCTGTTTCAGTGAAGGCTACAAGGATGCGTACTATAGTTCTGTAAGGGAATTCAGATCCCTCTTATCTAGAGATCACAATAACAACGAATAAGAAGGAGAAACTACAGTTATAATTTTCGTGGCCTCTCACTGTAATTTTAGAAGACGAGGACAGTGGCCTAGTGCGGAAGACAAGGGGAATGCAGTGACACTGTCTCGATGTTGAGGAGAGTCCATTGTTCATAAGAAGACTATGTTTCAAATCAAGTTCTGTTTAGAAAAAGAATCCTTGGTATTGGCACAGTAAAAAGGATCCAGTGCTAACCTCGCTCAAGTCATAGTCTCAATGATGCTGCAATTTAGACATGATTACAATACAGTGATAAGGTTCTTAATGATATTATAGTGATGGATTTCAGAGCTCTCTCATTGCTATCACAACGAAGGTCTCTAGTGATGTAGTCTCAGCAGTGGAAGAGGAATCTAGAAGACAGAAGCAGAAGAGGACTCGTGTTTAGATCATGGAGTGGCTAATAGGTCAGGGGTCTTGTTCTTGGTATTTGTCAATTGGAATCTCTATAAGAAGAATTTGTGCATGTTTTCTTCAAAGAGTGAGAGGTTTTGGCCTTGGCTCATAGCCTACATGTTGTGTCTCTTGCCTATTTATGTTCTTGCATTGGTTACTGTTTGACAAAGAAGAACACTAAGAATCTAACGTAAATCCAATTACCATGCTGAGGACGATGCCCTATGTTGAAGAATTTAACTATGTTTGGTCCTCATAATTGTACTTGAAGTCAAAATGTAATATATATTTGTCAAAACAAAGCAAAAAGAATTTTATTATTATTTTAATTGACTTGTTAAAGCATGGGTTTCATGCTTGGGTCAAATGTTATAGGTCAAGCCTCCATTGTAGGCTTTAGGTTATTGTCAAAGTCAATTTTTTGAAGACTTCTCCATCCATCAAAGTCTCCTTGCTATCGAAGGATTCATCATCAAGTCAACTTCCCTCAAATAATCTCATTCCAGCCTAAATATAGTGACACAACTCTTCATGATCACGTCGGTCTTTTTTTTTTTCTTAATTTTATTTTTATGCTGTGGTTCACGGACACCCTAGTCAATGGGTGGCGCTATGTCCACGAAAAATTCTGGGCTAATCGACCCCAAAGGGAATCTAGCCCCGTGGCCCACTAGCAAGGCCCGACCCCAAGGGCTTCGGGGAGAATGGACCCTGTGACCTCCCGATGGCGAGGCATTGATTTTGACCAACTGAGCTAACCCTTGGAGCTATGTCGGCCATATTTTCATATGGCAACAACTATATATACAAGGATGAGGACTTCACATAACTACCACAAAAAAATTTGGATAAGAATTCCAGAGACTAGTTTCGATATCATTGCAGGAAGGAGCTCGGATAAGTGACCTCAGTTCGATACAATGGTAGATAAATTTCGGTGATCACAGTGAGACAGTGTGGATATTTCAGAGAAGGCTTCAGTGGAATAAAGGATCAAGATCATAGTTTGGGGTAGTCACTACAGGACCTAAGGCAACATACATTACACTGAAGGTATGCGAATTTTGGCATACATCTTTGAGACATAAATGCGGATTACAGTGAAGTGAAGTGGATATATTTCAGTGCTACCACAACAGATGATTTCGGTGCTACCACAGTGAATGATTTCGGTGCTAGTGTAAACACACTAATAAGGATTCGGTGCAAGCACAGTGCTGAGGTTGACTTGATGGATGGAGGGGGTCTTGAGTCTAAGTTGTAAGGGTCATGGTCGTCTCATTTTTGAATCTACTGAAGGAAGAATTTTGACTGGGTTTTCCCCTGGAGTGGGCTTTTGCCTGGGCAACGTGCCTACATCTTGTGTACTCTTCTATTTGTTGCTTGGCATTAGTCTTGATGATAAGAAAAGATAATTAGAAAGAACAAATAATAATAACGAAAAACATCACAAGATAATGTCATAATAAAAGAAGTTTTAACTGCCACTTTTTGGATTTCTCAACACCCTACACAAGTTCAAGCTCCAACTTTGATAATTTCTGGCACAAAGATTCTGTTGCTTCTTGGGATTAAGTTTGTTTTACAGCATCAGAAACAGGCAATGTTCCCTTTAAGTTTAGCAAATTCCTCCTCAAGATCTTCATCTTCTATGTCAACTGATGAACATGACTTTGCCTCCAAAGAATCTTCTATCAATTTTTTTGTGAAGCTATAATCTCATCAAGATCCTTATGGATCCTCTTGTTAGATAACTCTATAAGCTGCCTCGACTCAGATTATTGCACAATATACTACCAATACGGGCTAAAGTCTCTTTCCCTCTGCTGATTGCAATAATTGGATGTATGAATTCTCAATACCATAGTTTGGCTACCGCGTCATTTACTTGAATACAAAACACAAGGGTAAGTCCACATTGACGGATATCTAGGCGTACAAAGACATGCAGATAAAACCTTGAAAATTACAATCCTCTCATCCATGTACATAACTGAAATTTTTCAATTTAAACTTTTCTCAACTTCTGGACCATCTGAACGTGTCATATTAGAAGTGACATTGTGATATTATATTAGGATGAGTTCTAGGCAGATGCTAGGTTGCAGAATTCATAACTGATCCACTTCAACAAAAAAAAGAGATTGTCATGAGTACATTGGTTGTCAAAGAGATGCCAATAACTATATTAGATGTTCTTTATCACTTCTCTGCAAGACTGGGCATCCTCAACAACTGCTCTACGTGATAAGCGATGTTGATAACTATATTAAATATTCTATGTCACTTTTCTGCAAGAGTCCTCAACAACTGTTCCGCATGATGAAATTACCTGAAGCTGAGGCAACAACATTTCTATTCCAATGAATGGTTCATCATCTGAAATTGAGCTAGGAGGAGAAGCATCCAAAACATAATCTGGAATTACTTCCCAAGTGCCTTCTGAAGCAGTGAGGTACAATGGCGAAATGTTGCATCCATTCTACATTTCCAAACACTGTTAGGTTCTGAGTGAAATAAATGTACTAAAGGCTTCACTACGTTCCTAATACTAGGCTTATTGGTTCTATATTTTCCAATAACTGAATCTGTGTATTTCTGATATTGCTGCAAAATTTGTGTGCGAGAGATCCCTAGGCTTGGCACACCATAAAATGCAGTATGAAGATGCCCTAGAGTAGCCCATGGAGTATTATATGCAATACTTCCCATCATCACTCTATACACTCCCTTTTGCAATGCTTAATTAACCTGTGAGAGAGATTCGATCATCAGGTTAGGAGAAACACAACATTGTGTGGATGCGCAGCGCCCCTGCTTCCTTTGTGCAACAACCAAACATGATCCCACCACAAGCTTCCGATGAGCATGAAAAGGAGCTAAGTGATCTTGGATGAAGGCAACCATGCAAATAACCTCCCAAAGCGGCCTGGAGCGGAGTTCTTAGCGATAATCATGATTTTGAATTTGGAAAACAAAAACACAGCGTTTGGCAAAAGCACAACACTTGTACTCTTGACCGTTGTCCTGTTGTTGATGTCATGAATGATTGCAATTTGACACTAAATCCAAATCTAGACCTCTTATTCACAACAAATCCCTTTAGACCATAACACTCATGAAATAAAAAATGAATAGAAACATTGAAATGACAAAGATACCTATAACATAGGACCCTAACAAGCAACATGCAGGATGGCTTGAGTAGTAGTTGTTGCGGGCCTAAGTTGCAGGAGACATTGGAGAAAGGTCTGTTTCCGGTCGGAAATGAAATGGAAACGAGGAAACTCGTACCGTACTGCCTGGAAACTCGTTTTCAGCGCGTACTAGCCCGTTTCACGAGGAGGAAATGTGCCCAGTACGGTCAGACACGCGTTTCCAAGCCGTACGGTGGAGTTTCCTCTTCTAACTTGACTTTTTCTTGTATCTCTATTTTTTATTTTTTTGCTTCTAATTTTTTATTGGGCGACTAAAATATCTTTTGGATGCTTCTAGATGCCTCTCAAGTTATAAGAAAGAGGATTTTTTGAGTGGGGCAGCCTAATGTTCAAGCCTATGGCCCTAGTGTTGATATGCAGTTCATGGTATTGTTAAATTCTTAAAGTAAAAGGATCATCCTTTTACTTAAATTTTTAACATTATCATGAAATGACTCAGGATGTTTGAGAGTGGTTTTGTCCTCGTTGGATTTCACATGGAGAAAGTAGAATTTTAGATCTCACTCAAAATCCAGTGGACTTATTTGTTTTTCAGGATTTTAGGATTGGGGGGATTGCAATGTTTTCATTGGATTTTGTCTTGTACTAGGGTATGGAACTTGTACTTAATCAAGAGAACCAAGCCCTCCATGCAAGGGAGACTCCCACTAATCAAGAGCACGTAGGGTACTAGGGTATGGAACTTCTATTTAATCAAAAGCACTAAGGTTGTTCGACTATGTAGGAGGAGACTCCCAATCAAGCATGAGACAAGAAATTAGAAATTTCTCGTGGCTGATGTTGGATATTTCTATTTTCATTATGTGATCATTCATGAGTAAATGTGATGTAAATTTAGAGACTTATAGTTTATGCAATGACAATTTAATCATAATGTAATAAATTAGAATGTATCATATATGCTTTATGATTGCACATATTTCTTAAATGTCCTAATATATATATATATATATATATATTGCATTTCCCCGTTTCCAAAATTTGGGGGGTCACGTTTCGTATCTGTGCCCATTTCGGAAACTCGTACCCGTTTCGGAAACTCGTACCCGTTTCAGAAACTCGTACCCGTTTCCCCGTTTCGTGCAACTTAGTTTCGGGCTAAGAGTGTGATAGGCTGCGCAAAGGTAACGCGGAGCCTGCGTAGAGGGTTTGGACCAGTGTTGCACGAAGCGCCCCCCCCCATGGTTCCAAGCCTCGAAGCGCGTCCCGTACGGAAGCGCCTAGGAAGCTTGGCCGGAAGCGGCGCTTCCGAATTCGGAAGCGCCGCTTCGGCTTTTTTAGCCGCTTCCTGGAAATTTGGAAGCGTTGTACGGAAGCGCCGCTTCCGAAGCGCCGAAGCATGCTTCGTACGGCGCTTCGGGCGTCGGAAGCGTGGCGCTTCGGAGGAGGAAGCGTGGAGCTTCGGAGGAGGAAGTGTACGCTTCCAGAAAAGCGTTAAGAAAATCGTTTTTTTTCAATTTTTTTTTTTAATTTAGGTGAGTTTGCTTGTTGGGGGTGGGTCCACCTTGGGTTAGGGTGATGAATGAAGGCAAAAAAAATATAAATATAGCAGATGCTCCCTCATGGTAATGTTAAATTCCTAAAGTAAAAGTGACATTCTCCTTTATTTTTCATTTTCATCCTTTTACGTAAATTTTTAACATTACCATGAAATGACTCAGGATGTTTGAGAGTGGTTCCAGCCTCATTGGACTTCATATGGAGAAAATAGAATTTCATATCCTATTCAAAATTCAGCAGACTTAACAGTTTTCAGGAATTCAGGATCAATGGGATTGTGGCATTTCATTAGATTATATCAAGTATGAAGGTATGCGATTAGCATTTCATCAAGAGCACCAAGCCCTATATGTACCCTAGTGTTGGTGGTGTTAATTGTTGAACTCCTTTGTCACGCGGCACGCCCTTAGCAAAAAATTACCTTTCAATCAAGTCAAAATCATCGATCAAACATGTTAAGCTTTTTCTACCATATTTTAAGTCTTGAATTAGGTAGTTTGATTAAAATTGGGCAATGTTGACTAATATCCCTAGACAATCGAGGTAGAGGCAAAGGCTAGACAAGAGGAGAAGAATCTAGATTCTAGATCATTAATGTACAATGGATGTTATATCTATCTTGATTTATGCAAAAATATGCATGTTTTCATGTCTTCTACAATTAATTTGGTATTTGGGATGTTTGTTTTGAGTATAAATGCAAAAAAATATATATATATATATATATATAGCAGACGCTTCCGCGGACGCTTCGCTTCCTAGATCTTTGGAAAATGACGCTTCGGCGTCCCCGCTTCCAAAAAACGCTTCCACTTCGCTTCCGCTTCGTGCAACATTGGTTTGGACGACTTGCTTGGAGTTGTCATTGTGAGCTTGGATTGCTTGGAGAAGAGGGTAATTTCCCTCAGTGGATTTTGCCAGTATTTTTCTTAGATTGGATAGCTAGTTGGGCATCCATATTTATTGTACTCAGAATTTCACTACTGCATAACAATAAAAACCCTCAACTACTGCATCAATTTTTCCGCATTGGGTTTTTTTGGGGACAATTGTCCAAAAATAGTTGTGTCAATTTTTATGTGTGTGCTAGCATGTCTCGGTTCCTATTTTTGCTTCCGCAGTGTTTATTTGGGAAGAAATTGCAGTGTGAATAATTTGAGATTTTGCGGTAAAAAAATAAACTGCATAATTAGTTTTTTAGTTAGAAGGATTATTTCCAGTTGCTGCATTTCAAGGATTTTTCACTGATTTTATAGATGTGCAATTCTAAATTAGGATGAAATGCAAGATATGAGTGATCGCTTCAATGAAACTATTAAATGAAAAAAGTACTTCAATTGAGATTGAAATACTTATAATGATATTGAACATAAGATCGATTAAGAGAAGCAGAGCAATTGAATGACTATCTCAAATGAAGCAGGATAAATAATTCTAGTGAGACACAAGTGACAAAATCCAATAATGTATAATTATCAAGAGATTATTAGAATGTGTTATTGTGCTAGTTAATTTCACTTATGATCACAAGAACAAATTAGAGCAGCTTATGACAATGAAACAGGGCTAGGAATTCAAATGGAAACAAAATTAGCAATTCCAATCACTTTAAGAACAAATTAGAGCTTATCAATATGTCAACAAGATCTTATCTTATGATTAGCAATATTACCCAATAGAAAGTTACCACTTAGATCAATGACAGTAGAAACAAGCTTACAATCAGATTGCTAATAATGGTCAACAATGAGTGCTAGATACACAATACACTGATGCAATGATGATGCAGAAATGCAAGAAGGTCAAAGCAAGCCTTATATGACCAATTCACCAGTAGATCTCTCTCAATATCAGACTTATGCAAATCAGACCAGCAAGTTACTAATATGAAAACAGTCCCAAAACTTTTCTTGTAATTCAACCAATTCAATGTTTATTTAGCTCTTTAATCAAGATGATGATTCTTTAGTGAATAAGGCTTACTTATATGAGTTTTATAGAGCAGAACATCAACAATTACACTGCTGTAACACTTATATCAGACTGCTGCAAATTCAGATCAGACCTCTGCAATTTATATCAGACTTCAGAAATGCATATGACAGCCACCATAAACTATTTAGATTGATGAATTAAGCCCTTATAATTAATGTGTGATGTCTTATATGAGTTACTAGCTTATTATATGGTTATTTAGGCTTATATTTTGATTTATATGCTACTGAAATCTTAATGTTCAGATCTGATTGCTTATGACAGTCAATAAAGGAGAGAGATAAGGAGAGCAAACCCTCAAGGTCTCGAGACCTTTGTCCAATGGCTGATTTAGCTAGTCATGGCACCAATGAGGCTAGTCTTGGTCTTAAAAGCACTTTGTAGGCTCCCCAACACCTGCAAACACAAATGTAAGTCTGAAATATGATGGATCAACCAATAAAACCCCACGGCCAAGATAGAGAAAGCCTTCCAAGGTTTCGGCTAGGGAAAAATGACAAAGTTTGCTCACAAGCAAGTGAGAAATGGCCTTGAAACTTGGTGATCAACCCTCCAAAGACCTACAACTCAAATGTGTTAGCTAGAAAACCCAATTAGATGATGATTCAACCTTCCTAGAGCTAGTGGCTAGGGCTAGAAGCCCCTCTAATGCTAGCAGCTAGGCCTCCAAGCGGTAGAATGGCTTGGAAATTGAGAATTTGGCCCTTGAAACCCTTCCTCAATGGATGATAAGCTAAGTTACCAGGATTCGGATCCGGATCCGGATTCGGATACGGATCCACCAGTTTTTTGAAAAACCAGGATCAGGAAACAGCAAGTACATGCAAATATAAAATATTTTATAATTTTTAAAATTAAAATTTATATAAATATAAAAATAAAAACTAAATTTATATAAATATAAAAATAAAAATATATACTAATTTTTTAATATATAATTTTTATATCCAATAAATAATTATTATATAAATAATTCCAGACTTTTTTTTTTTCCACTGGAAAAATCGTAATCTTTCATTAAACTTGAAAAATTACATATTGTAGATGCACGATGCATATGCTATGTGTCTGTCAGCCTCTGAGGGCTCAATAGAAGATCAAAACATAACAGCCTAAAAACCGGTATCATCACGTAGGATGTTCATTCAGCCCTTCTATTTTATGTACATATTTGCCACGCAGGGCCATGTAAATATGTCCGTCCAAAAATATACATAAAGCTGTACAAAATTTCAAAAAATGTCAGGTATTCAGTTCAAGGGCTATCCACCCTGTAGTAATGTGGGTCTATGTAAGGTCGATGGTAGTATTGGTATGCATTTGACCCACGCTGCTCCTGGATCAACCACTCTCCTTGGGGAAGTGACGTGGCCGCCTTGGATAGTTCGTCAGCACTGCTGTTATGTTCCTTGTATATATGATTGCAAGTGATATCATTAAATTGTGCCTTAAAAATATTTATTTCATCCAAAATATTACTGAGTGTGTGTGGGTGGCAAACAGTAATATTGTTGAACCAGTCTATAATGATCTTCGAATCACCATATATATGAATGTTCATGCAATTATGTCCCAATGTAAAATGCATGAGATGACGAAGTGTAATGAGTTTAGCAAAATTGTTTGAACCCATCCCCAGACCCATCCGGACTTTGTAGTAATGATGTTCATTAATGAAAAGGATGAAACCACCTCCACATCCCTGCTGTTGGGCAACGCCATCAAAGTATGCCCAAGGGGTATTTTTATTGATATGCGGAGGGTCGTGAGGCCTTCGGTTTCGAGGTTGGGGAGGCTCAGGCATCTCATTGTAAGCCGATATAATTTGCGCTGTAGTATGTGGCCAGCTCACAGATTTGCCATAAAAAATGTTCCAGTTACATGCCAACCAGAGATACCAACTAATGATTAATGGGAGGCTTTGTAATTTTGAAACTTTATGCTGGTAATACCAACATTCCCAAGCTCTGTTTAAATCCTCGCCATCCCATGAGCCTGTGAAGTGAATAGTATTTGAGATGTTATGCCACAGGTCCATCAGGGTTGTACACTTCAGAAACAGGTGTGAAGTCGATTCTGCTGCGTTTTTGCATAGTGTGCACCAGGTAGGTCCGTGGATAGCTCTGTGCATGAGATTTTCACCAGTGGGGACTTTGTCTTTTAGTATGCACCAAAAGAATAGTTTGATCCGAGGAGGCGCAGTGAGTTTCCAAATTGCCTTCCACCAAAATGTAATCAAATCCGGAACTTTGTGTGATATCAGCGCTAGATATCCCGATTTTGGAGTGTACAAACCGCTGTCAGATTGGTGCCATATGAGTTCATCCGGTCCCTCTTTGATTCTAATGTGCGATTCTGTAAGCGCAGTAATATAATCATTCCATTCTTGGTGCCAGCATTGTGGCAGATTAATCTGATGAGCGGATTTCCAACGTTGTGCAAAAATGGTAGAATTGTGAGGATCCGCAATGTTAGCTAGGACCTTAATCTCATGGGAGTGTAGATGCTGTATGAGGTTCCTGGATAACAGATGTCTGCCACCGCTCCCATTCCATGGGTCTATTCCAATGCGAGCCAAAGAGCCATCGTTTATTCGCCAAACCAAATTTTCCCTAATGAGAGGCAGTGAATGAAGAAGTGCCTTCTAGACAGATGAAATGCTAGTTTTGGGCCAATTGGGAAGCCGAATCCATTCCATGATATTCAGAGGCCAAATGTATTTGTAATATGAGATGCTAGTCCATAGGTTCTGTCCCGTGAGCAAAGTCCACCCCATTTTAGCTGCTAGAGCCTGTGCGAAAGAAGGCAGGTCTTTTAGTCCCCAGCCTCCCCATTTTTTGGGCAGCGCTATCTTGTTCCAGCCCACCCATGCAAATATTCGCTTGTCCTGGTTTCCATTCCATAGGTATCTATTACAGATTTGGTGTAGCCTGGCCAAGATGCTTCTAGGAATCCAAGCGAGAGCCATCCAATAGACAGGCGTAGCCTCAAGCACAGATTTTACCAGTACAAGTCTACCAGCTCTGGACAAGTATCGGTGACTCCATATGTTAAGCCTTTTCTCCAATTTTGAGACAAGCCAAATCCAATCAGCGATTTTCTGGCTGACAGGTTTAATCCAGAACCCCAGGTATTTTAGACCCCGATCTAGTGGATTGATACCGTATGGAAACAGACGAAGGGCATATTGAGACTCATAGATGGAGGTTTGAGTGAAAGTGATGGTCGATTTTGTGTGGTTTGCTAACATCCCTGTGGCAGACGAGAAAAGGGTGAGGATCTTTGAGAAAGAGCGGGAACCCCTGATACTTCCATCAAGAAAAATAATGACATCATCCACAAACAATAGATGGGTAAGAAAACAGTCATCAGATATCTTGAGACCACAAAAATTACCCTCTCTCTTCGCTGAAGCAATCAAACGACTGAGACCATCCATGACAATCAAAAATAGAAGAGGAGACAGGGGGCATCCCTGTCTGAGACCTCTTTCAGAGTGGAAAAAATGAGATGCAGACCCATTTATAAGAACACTGAAAGTAGGGGTGGTGATGCAGGCCATGATCCAGGTGATGAAATTGAGGGGGAAGCCCAGATGGATAAGGAGCATCTTAATGTAAAGCCAACTGACACGATCAAATGCCTTTGCCAAATCGATCTTTAGGGTGATGGCCTTTTGGTGTCTGGTCCAGATAGTATGTAAGGCTTCCTGGGCTGAGCCGATAGCTTCATGAATCTGACGGTGTTCAAGGAAGGCAAATTGTTGAGGGGCAATGTGACGGGACAGAATAGGGCGGAGGTGATTTGCAATGATCTTGGAGATGATCTTATAGAGACAATTGCACAGAGAAATGGGTCTGTAATCATTGAAAGAGGATGGGGAGTCCGATTTAGGAATGAGAGCGATAAATGTCGAGTTGATGGCATTATACATTGACCCAGATATTCTGCATTCCTCCACTACCCTCAGCAGGTCGTGGTTGAGAAGCTCATAGAAGGCTAGGTAGAATTCGATGGTCCAACCATCCAGACCCGGACTTTTATCCTTTTTGAACCATTTTAAAGTGCCTTCGAGCTCCCCAGGTGTCACAGGGTCAAAGAGTGCCGCAACTTCGTCCTCATTTACAAATCTGGGGAAGTGTCCAGCAACATTGATGATATCAGCAATATTCAAAACCGGAGGGTTTCTGTAGAGGTTCCTGAAATGGGAAGTTCCAAGGTGGGAGAGCTTGTTGAAAGTATCAACCATTCCTCCATCCGGTGTCGGAATATTCCAGATAGTGTTTGTGACCTTTCTGCCTTTTGCATAGTTGTGGAAAAACCGAGTGTTGTCATCCCCTGCTTTTAACCATATAGCTCTGCTGCGAAGATGAATGGATTCCTCTCTGTTCTTTAGTATCTGAGTCTTCTGATTTTCTAGCTCCACCAGGTGGGATTTCTCTTCAGCTGCCAGCAATGATAAACCCCAAGCCTCTCTCATCCAAAAGGGAGCTGAGTTCAGATTCTATGTGCAAAAGATCCGAATTTTCCCTCTGATGTTTCTCTCTGGCCCATTTGATGGAGAGGTGCTTGAGCTGGGATAGATTGGAGCAGAAACCCTTTGCCAAAGAGTCTGTCCTATCAATCGGATTTGCAGCCCAAAATTCCGTGACCATACGGATATAAGATGGGTCCTGTAGCCAGACATGATTAAACTTGAAAGGGGCTTTTGGCTTATGGTGAGGTCCCAAGATCTCCAGGTATACAAGGGAGTGATCCGATATGCCTCCAGCTCCAACCCATTGTTTGTAGTGGTGCAGTTGCTGTATAAGGGGCCCTTTCATGATGAATCTGTCAAGTCTACGGGCAAGGGCAGCCTCACCCACCCTTCTGTTCCTCCATGTGGGGAGAGGTTTGTTCATGGGGACATCGATCAGATTATATCTCTCCAGTATATCAGTCATGAAGCCCGTGATCGAGTCCACTTGTGCCATTGAACCCCAGGATTCACCATAACCTAGGGAGAAATTGAGATCACCCCCGATGATGATATGATCAACAGAGAAAATGGATAGACCGAGCAAATGCTGCCAAAAATGCTCCCTGTGTTGGCATGGACCATATATGTTAATAACCCTAAGGCTGGTCCCAAGGTCTGCCGAAAAGAGATCAATGCCCATGAAACCCTGGCCTCCCCAGGAAGCTTGTACTCTAATGGATTTGGGGTTATATCCAATTGCAAGGCCACCAGATCTCCCAGTAGAATCCATGGCCGAAAAAATCCAACCCGGGGAGATAGAGTTTAAAGTATCGGATATGAGCTCAGCCGGGCCAAGGGTTTCTTGAAGAAGTATAATGTCAACAGGAACAATCTCAAAAAGTCTGCTCAGGGCTAGTTTCTTAGAGGCACTAGCCATGCCCCTGCAATTAAAAGAAAGGCACCTCATGGGAGGAATCTACCAGGGGTGTTCGCTGCTCTAAGAACCCCGTCAAGAGTAGATTGGCAGCCAGAGGCAACTTCAACCCCAGCACGTCTGATAGCTTTTGATAGGTCGGATTTTCTCCCTCGGGAAGTCAAAGGGGCAGAACTGGGTATGGCAAGACCCAATCCGACAAAATGCATCGGGGACTCTCGAGTAAAAATACGAGGACGAAGATTGTAGCAATGAGATTTTGACCCTCGAGGTGAAGATGGAGAAGTGGAGGGCGAGGATAATGAATGCAAAGAGGGAGCAGATGGTGCAATGACTGGAGAGGTTGGTAAAGTGCAATGTGCAACAGAGATGGACGGTACATGCAAGGAGGAACAGAGAGAAATATAAGAGGAGGGGGGAGAGAGAGATGCACCTGAAGCTATGGCGGCTTCAGCGGCTGCCCGAGATCTGGTGACTGGTGGCGAGAGATTCCTGCGAGCCTCGTCTGCTGTCTTTTGAGAAATGGTTGCCGAGGGAGTAGGTCCCGGTGCAGGAGCACGTTGTGTAGCCGGCGAGACAACCCTGGAGGGTGCAGTGGATGATATAGGAGTATCCTCTGATTTCTTGTTAAGGGGGCAGTCCTTGAATATATGCCCCACCTTGTGGCATCGTTGACATCGAAATGGAACTCCTTCGTAATCTAGAATCTGTATCTTGGTGTATTTCCCCCAATGCAAAGTAATCTTCTCCTCCAAACCCTCACGGGTGTCCAAGTGAACCAGAATACGAGCAAGGGTTTTGTTCCTTGATTCCACGAAAGTGCGATCATGGTCAAGATAAGTCCCCAGGGCATTCCCTATGCGAATGAAAACCTCCTCACACCAGTACTGTAGAGGGAGCCCTGGCAAGCGTACCCATAATGGACCGGCCCCAATTTGTTCTCTCTCAGGATCAAAGAGAGGGCTCCATCTCTTTAATAGGACCGACACCATCTCAATGTGCCAGTATCTGGCAAGCACCAAGTCTGTGTAGTTCTCTTTTGCAAAATGAAGAGCAAACCAACCCCTAGGTAAAACTTGAACCTCAGGTAATTCTTTAAGAACGCCCCCCCATATCTCCTTGACGCACTGAGTGAGATGGGTAGCCGAATACGCCCTTCTGCGAACATGTCCGACGAGTATAGTGCTTGCCATGATAGCTGCTTCTCCAATTGCAGAGGTCTCCCCAAAACGGATCGAGATATCCTTTGGGGTCGATTTCACACACTTTGTTTTTCTCTTCCCCGAACGAGGTGCAGACGGGTGGTCTGCCAATACGTCCGGGGAGCCGTCCAGAGGGATGAATTTTGCAGACCTAACCTTGACTGCCGGAGTCTCAAAACAACCGGAAGGCGAATGAAGAGGAACAGTAGGGTTTGGGGCCACCGAAGGAAGAGGACCTGTAGACGACACGACAAAGAAGGATGTAATGGGCGGATCCGGGTCAAAAGTCGGCAACGGAGGCAAGATAGCAGACAGTATATGAAGGGTCCCAGGTGACAGAGGGGGAATGTCCAGAGCAGGGGATTCCTGGGAGGTATTCTCGGCAGAAAGAGGAGCTGAACCGTGCTCCGGCAAGGCAACCACCGGTGGCGAAAAAGGATCCGACGGGAAACTAGGGCCGGCTTCCGAAGATGAGAAAACAGGACACCCAAAAATGACACGGTCAGGTTGTGGGTCCTCGGTATAATCCACCTCCTCTGTTTCCATTGAATCTCCCAATATACCAGCTGAAGAAGACATCCTGAAAACGACGGATGGGCCGGGAACGGGAAAGGTGACTGCTAACTGTCGGCTACGAGCACGCGGAGCAGTAATGGTAAACAGGCAACAATAAAAAACCTAGGGTTAACCGAAACCCTTACGGACGCCTACAGAATTCATCCTCGCTTCCCTTATAAATAATTCCAGACTTAATATATCATTTATAAATATTAATTAAATTTGTATAAAAATGAAAATGATATGTGAATTTTTAAATATATAACTTCAATATAATACTTTAAAAATAATTATTAATTTAATTATCTTAGGATTAATATATCATTTATAAATATTTAAACATTTATTATTAGTTGTAATATTTATATTAAACAAATTATTAAAGTTATTCCAGAAAAAATATTAAAATTGATTAAAATAAAAAGTTACTTTTTAAATTTTAAAATATCTAAATAAAAAGTTACTTTTTAAACTTTAAAATATCTAAATAAAAATGGGTAATGGGTAAGATTATAATGTTCACGTCACTGCATTAAAGTTTATAATTTAAAGCTTATAATATGGTGACAAAAATAATAAAATACGGCGGCCAACTCCCTAGATTATTTTGGTAAACGTTGATTCATTAATTAATTGACGCTGATTCATTATTTTGGTGCACGCTGATTCGTTTATTGACTTGTGACTGGACAGTTGAATTTCCCGTTTTGGAATTTTGTGCTGGCGTTTACCACAGATTTGTGTGTTGACATTGATGGTTTTTTACCCTCAGAAAGAAGTTGGGTAGATCTCTGCAGATCTAGATCTGAATCTGTCTCTGATCCGGGGATCCGTGGATCCAGCTATTAGGCCTGATGGATTCGGTAACATAGATGATAAGCCTGCAAAACAGAGAATTAGCCCACTAGATGATAAAATTACAATGGAAAATCATTGAAACCCTTACTAAAAATCACCTCAACCTTGCAAAAGAAAGTGTTAACCCTAGTAATCACTTGCAAAGAGGAGAAAAGGCCATTTTAGGGCTGCGGCTAGGCCTAAGAGGCCTAATTAGCGCTGCGTCTAGGCAAGGGAGGCCTCCAAAAGGCGACAACTAGGGCTCTCCACGGCTAGGCCATAAATGGCTTCCAACCCTTGCAGCTAGGCCAAAATGTCTAAGGAATGCCCAAAAATGACTTTACACTTGAGAATTCACTTGCAAAACAACTTCAGAAGATAAATGCTCTAGAAAAACCCCAGTTGTCGTTGCAGAAAAGGCCCTCTAGGGTTAGTGTTTCCTCTTCTAGGCCCAACGTCCAAATTTGGCCACTTGGATCTTATGGATCTTGATCTCTAGACCCTAGATCCACCGTCACAAGCTCAACGTACTTCCCAGAAAGGTTGGACGACTCTTTCAAAAGTTGATGTTGGCCTTGAAACCCAAACAATTTAGGTTGAGTAATAGCTAGTCTCTTTTGCTTCAAATTTGAGATTTTGAAATCAAGTGTCTACAAGATGAATAACTATAGCCCCAGACACAAGATCTAGAACATTTCAAAATAAAACCCCAAAATTATTATTTACAAATGATGAAAATAATTTACAAGGGGTAGAGTTATTTACAAAATATTCCCAAATTATTTACAATAGTTTACAAGAGAAAATTAGCTCTATTTAGCAAATAAAACATTATTAGCCCAAGTGGATTTAAAAAAAATTAATTTGATGGAGATAATTTTGAATTTTAATTCACTGGCCAAAACCTACTACCAAAAATAAATCGTTAGATAAAAACTTGAGGCCAAACAAGATCGTTTTCTTCCCTTAGTCTGTGTACTTGGGATTTCCAAGGGCTGGAGCAACCTGTAGCCCAATGCACTTCGAAAGAATAGATCATTGGATCAAAAAGTGTTTGATCCACACAAGATATCTACAGATCTAGATACACCTGCCAGATCTACTAGACCTAAAGTGTTTACTCTAACCCAAGACCTAAAGCCAGATACCTGTCTAGATGTTCCTACTACTGGCAATTGAAATAAGAATCATGCAATATAATTGTTTAAAGCATATAAAAATAAATCATCCAACACATACCACAGATCATCGAGACAAAAACACCTTGAATTGAACCCTAAAGTCTTTATTAATGCAAAATTCCAGCAGAGCTTAGCTCAGTACAAAAGACTTTCAACACTGTTCCAGCTGAAGTTACAATTAGGAGCTCAAAGGCTTCCTCATATAGAGAAATGAGAGGGAATAACCCCTCCAAGTGGAAATAACGGTTAGCTTGACTTGATCCTGGAGAATAACGGCTAGTTGCTTTTTGATCCATGCTAAAATCAAATCTTGTCCCTTGATCTTGAAAAAAATTGAATTTGTTGATGAAGGCCTTGATCGTGGTCTAAAATATAAATTTTCCAAGCTTTTTTCTTTGAAAAATGATCTTTGCCTCAACCATCATGGTCCAACAACTTAATTTTTCTCAAAAAATTGACTTTTGCTTTGCTGGAGGAGTTCATAAAATTATTTTCTTTTGGACCCACGAATTTCTTCTCTAATATTTTTTTGTTTTTTTGTTTATATGTTTTTGTTTTTGTTTTCTCCACTTGGAGGGTAATTAATTTTCCCTTCATTTTATTTTTTTGGATAAATTCTAGCTTAATTTTAATTTTGCTTTTGCCAAAATTTAAAATAATCATTTTTCCACTCTCTAAGTGCATCTACAAATATTTTGGTAATGGTGTTCTAATTATGAGGAACCATTCACCAAAAAATTTCCTAGATAACACTTTAACATTAAAATATTACAATATCAACCCTTAGAAGGGGAAATACACATAGACATAGACTCTTGAGACTCAACTAAATTCTGCGACAAGAGACATGATCTAGTATGAAAAATACATAGACTCTATAAATGCTAGGACTCACCTAAGGCCTCATCAAAGAGCTCCACCTTAGCTTTGGGGTATATCTGGGAGAAATACTCTACCAATTATCCGTGTTTACAAACATGCATATTTTGGGGAGGTTAAAAAAATTCCTTAGGATGAAACCTTTTGATAAGAATCATAGGCTTACCTAGGTGTTGTCACATAGTCATACTAGAATCATTTACAAGAAAATTGCAGAATTTGGGATTACAATGATGAAACGACTAAAAAATTTTGATCCACTGCTTTGTACTCTGCTTCTTGGACTGTTGACACGTGTGGTCAACACGGGGCATTGTGATCACACTGTAGGGGATTCCTTCTTTTTAGGGACTTCTTGTCCACTGGAATTTACAATCAAAGCAATCCACAGATGTATATCAAAAGCAGTCAAGATACAACAAGACTTTCCTTCATTTCTTCGAAGGAGGATTGACATCATTGACAACACCATGCAACAAAGTGCTGATGCATTGAGTTACCCTTTGCTCATCACTGCCTTACTACTCATTTCTTGCTTGTTTCTTATATTCTTCTATTTTGTTTCACAAGCTCCCTTTCTTGTATATGCATTTCATTGCATAGGGCTCGATAGTTTAATTTAGTCCTTATTTAGTTATGTATGTCATTGCATCAGACTTGGGGTAGTGGCCTCATAGTGAGGGGGTAGAGCCTAAGTTGCACTGAAACGGATACGGGAACGGATACGGATACGGGGTTTGAAACGGATACGACAAATTTTCAAAATATGAGGATACGATACGGCAAGGAAACGGCATGCATATATATATATATATTTCATATTACCATTCATCTTTTAGAATCTAGAATCTAGAATCTATATCTAAAAATGCATAGTCATCGTCATGAATTCAACATAAACAAATCATCATCATCAATTCAGCATAAAAATTGTCATCATCATTAGTGATTATTATAACATTCAACATATTATCATCATCATTAATAATGTAATCAGAAATGCAACAGCCTTTGTGCTTTCAGGTCCAACTCCTTCAAAGAACGTGTCATGCATGGCAGATGATATCTATCTTCCTTGCATGACAATTAAAAGGCCCATGGGATCATTGGGATATTCCATCAAGACCTATCTGAACATTTCAATCTTCTCAATGTCAGCTTGGTCTTGTGACTATATGCAGGCACAAGATTGGCTAGAGAAGATTTGTTACATTGGAGGGATTTATGAAATCAAAAGCAAAATCAATGACAATTAACAAAAGCTTAACCAAAATGAAAATTAATCGCTCAAATAAATCTCTTTACGAAGACATTCATCAAACCCCTTTATTTGCATTTTTGAACATCTATCTTTTTCTTAGTAAGAATTTTTGATAAATATATGGAGTGTTGTTGTTTCTAAAGATTTAGAAAAGATTTTATGAGACTCTGTTTATAGTGAGTTTATTTGCAAATCTGATTTCTTCATTTTTATTATCTATTTATGGCTAGGCAAATTTTCAAGCTTTTTAACATTTTAAGGGTGGATTCTGATCACAATTTTCGTGGATCCGTTTTACCGGAAATGGATCCAAAAAAATTTAAATCCCTTGGAAACGTATCCAATTCCAAATCTAAAGTTTCCGATTTTTTGAAATGGCACAAAAACGTTTTTACAGTGTTTCGGACAAGAATCGTATCCGTTTATGTATCAGAAACGGGGATCCGCGTTTCTGGGAAATTCTTCAGGAGTTTCCGGTAACTTAGGGTAGAGCTCAAGCTTTACTTTGGCTTTCAATTTATCATTGATATCACTTCATTTTCTTTTGCATTTTGGAATTTATATCTCGCTCTTTCTCTTTTAAAAAAAGTCGAACCTTGGGCATTCACGCCCCTTCTTCTCATGGGATTATGAAGCATGAAAATTATGTATGGAAGGGACATGGGGATGTTACCCTTATCAAAATTCCCAATAGTACCCTTCTACCCAAGGGTGGTAACACTTGACTAGGAAATTGATGATGATCCCTAGGGTGAGAAAAGCAAAAGAACATAAGATCCAAGTATCATAATTTATTATTTAAATCAACCCATGATCTCTATGTTCATGCCAATTACATTGAGTGTAAACACTTAATATGAAGCAATGAATAAATGTACATCATGCGTGTCAGGCACCATAATCATCAAATGAGTGAGCTGAACATGATGTAAGAGGCATCGGTGGGCTGCTCTCTTTGGTGAATGCTGAATATCATCATGACTTATTTTTTGCATCCTGATCCAATTCAATTTGTCAAGTCATAAAGATTAGATTATCAAAATGCTGTTTAAGGCAATTTTGTTAGGGTTTAACAATTTAGTAAGGTGTTGAATTCTACTTTTTGTATAGAAATGCTCTTTTTGAATAACATTATGTTGCTCCTTTTAAATGACACGATGTGGGTCTTTTTAATATCATTAAGTTGTCTCATTATTTAGTAGTGAGTTACTTGAGTGTGTGTGGGTCTGTGTACATATATGTCTGTATATGTGTGTTTCAATAAGTTGTCTCATCATTTAGTAGTGAGTTACTTGAATGTGTGTGGGTCTATGTACATATATATATGTCTTTATATGTTTGTGTTTCAATAATTCTAGCAATGCCACTTCTATTTGACAAATTTTGAACTGTTATGCTTCTTTATTTGTTGAAGCTTTTCTATTGAAGAAGTGAAGAAAAATTTGCGTTTATGCAGGCCTGAATACAAATCAAGAGTCTTAGAGCTTAATGCAAGTGATGATCGTGGTATTAATGTTGTACGCACAAAGATAAAGGATTTTGCAGCAGTTGCAGTAGGTTCTGGAAATACGAACAGGTGGAATTCCCTTGAACCTAGTTGTAGTTCTTTCCTTTCATAGTGTTCATTTATTCCTTTCTACATGGTTCTAAGAGGTGTGTGAGATATCTCAAATTTCATAATCACATATAGTTTTGTTCATCTCGTGTTTCATTATTTGTAGTGGTTATCTTTGTCCACCTTTCAAAATCATCATCTTAGATGAGGCAGATTCTATGACAGAAGATGCCCAGGTACACAATTTTGTTGTTGTTTATTATGTGAGTAAGATTCAATACTTGTATTTATTTTTACACTTTATTAGGCCACATATATTTTGCATAAAATGTTACCACCACTGATATGATTTTAATTTATCAATTGATAGAATGCCTTGCGTCGTACGATGGAGACATACTCCAAAGTTACAAGGTTTTGTTTTATTTGCAACTATGTTAGCAGGTCTTTTTACTTTTCCCTATCTTGTTGCCTATGTGGTGTTAGGAAAATGCTAGACCCTCAAACTAAGAAATCTATTCATGCTAGTGAACATGCAATTTTCTTGTGGCTATTGTACCTACTTTTTCTGCCAGAAATCAAGTTGTTAACTTTGTAAAAAGGGATAAGGAAGGTTTCTGTGTACAGTTTTTAATTTTCAACTTTTTTACGGTTTTTTGATGTGGCGAATTCTATAGGATTATTGAGCCGCTTGCTTCCAGATGTGCAAAGTTTAGGTTCAAACCACTTGTTCAAGACATTATGACTGATCGAATACTACATATTTGTAAAGAGGAAGGAGTTCATCTTGATTCAGATGTATGCCTTCAAATACATTGAAAATAGCATTAAGAAAGTTCCAATTCAATTAGAGTTTTTTTTAGCTGTCTTTTTTTGGGAAGAAATTTTCAACATATTTGCCTGTTTTGTAGGCCTTGAAAATGTTGAGTTCTATTTCTGAAGGCGATCTTCGACGAGCTATCACATATTTGCAAGTATGAGTTTATTTCATTTGGAGCCTTGTGATTTTTATGCAGGATGTTTTGGTATTCTTACTCTGAAGATTAATTTTATCATTATCAAAGAATTGAAATGATTCCTCTACTTCTGTTATCTTATGTTAATTCTTGAAGTTAACATGAAATTTTTAGATATGTTTGTATGCTGTTGGTGTTGAAAAACCACCTAGAAGCTAATAACCCCTTGTAGGCATTTTGTCAAACACTTAGCTAAACTATGATTTCTGACTCTCATATATATTCAGCAGTAAGTATTTGGTTGCTCAAATACTCTAAATCTTAGACCAATAGATAGGCTGCTATAGATTAGGGCCTGGATGGTATGTAATGATAGGGCATTCAATGTCATATAGCAGCCCAAGAAAAGTTCTTAAAATGATATTCAACAATAAAGGAGCAAGACCTTCCAATAGAGGCTAAGTTTAGCCTAATGGAAATAATTCTATGGCTTTTAGATATGCATAAACAACGAGAAAGGGAGTGATGTCAGCCCTATTTAATTGGTGTAAACCATGCAATATGCTAGATTTTGACTAGATAATTTATAGATGCAATTGCTAAATCTTTAGCCGCAAGTAACCACTCAACCTACACTTATATTTGCAAGTTAGCCCTAGAAATCCTAGCAATTACCAGCTGTCTAGGAGATAGAAAAAGAGGACGAATTTTGGTTAAATTTATGGATAATCAACACACTCTAGATCAATGTATTACCTTATTGGGGTTTAATGGAGCCTTTAGGGATAAAATTCAAGGTAAGGATATTGATGGATTAAGGGGGGGATGCCTAGGACATCCACTTTTGAAACCCTAGTTATTTGTAATATTCCAAACTAGGAATTAACAGTGAAAATCAAGAACGTGAACTAAGCTACAATGATTAACAGGGACCATGCAACAAGTAAAACAACCACAAGCTAAAACAATATACAACCATCAAAATGCCAGAGAAAATACTCCAAACAGTTGAGCCATTTTATTAATAATGATAAATTAAATGTACATAAGTAGGTAGGAACAAGGGAGCCTGGGCTTGCTATGCAAACCCCAGGTGGTACAACACCGATCTAGAGGAAATGCTGGCCCAAACTGGTATTGCGCAATACCCAAAAAGATTACTATTGCTGCTGCTGGAATGGGACTGAAGATTGTGCTTTGAAGAATTCCTAGATCACCCTAAAATTGCAGCCATAGACTCCCCTCCAAAAACCGAGAAATACCCCAAAATGGTTTGTCCCAGCTCCAAGCCAAAAATGAACCCACAAAGTGATGCAAATTTCTCAGCTAACCAATGGTACATCCTACTATAAAAATGAGGATTTTAGGCCCGAATATCGCCTGAAATTTTTTGTAAAATTAGCTGGAGACTCCTCTTAATAAACCCACAAAAACCCAAAAAGGATTTGGGTTGAATCCATTGACCCCCGGTGACCCCCAACAAGTGCGAATTGCCCAATTTGGCCAGAAAATGCCCCACAATACTGATACTGCTGACTTAAGTTCAAATCCACCACTGGAAATTTCCCCACACTTTTCTACAAATTTATCTTTGGAAACCCAAACTTTTTCCAACCCTTCGCTCCAATAATCAACTCTCTCAATGCCTGTGTAGGCTGTGTCTAGGAAACTTTGTGCACTGCTAGGATTAACAAATTCGGCCCACAAAATAACGTTGATCTCAGCCTTGCAAATCCACTACAAAATCATTGACATCAATAGAGAAAACCACCTGCAAAATAGCCGAAACTCCAACCCACAATAACTGATCCTCCAATGAGCAACTCGAACTGCCTCTGTGCCCAAGGAGTGTGCAAAACTGAGTGAATACCTACAATAAAGCTTTGTGGAAATCTTGAATTGAACTCCCCAAATTGCCTCACTAGGGAGACACTCGGAGTTCTCCTAAATGAGGGTTGAATTCTTGCACGGAAATTCCTTGCGCTAAACAACACGGGTTGTCTTGGCTAAGCAGCTTAAGAGAACTAATTGTTGAATTATCAAACAATCAAAAGATCCCAAATGGAGGCCTCCAAGATCTATTTATAATTGCTGGCCCTCTCTGCCTTGGTGGGCCCCACCTTCCACTAATTTGCACCCCTTCCTTTCTCTCTCCCTTTCACACTAGTGCAAATTTCCTCTTGGGTCGAATTTTCTCTCCTTGTGGACCCCACTCTCCACTAAGTCTGTAATTTTTCTTTTTTCTCCTAAGTCCCATGTTGTAAATACTGAGAGGGGGGTGAATCAATATTTCTTACCAATTAGCACTTTATTAATTTTTTTTCTTCAGAGCATTAGTTAATCTTCAACAATTTTGTTATTATTTAGTATCAAATATCAAAAGCAGTAGACAACACCAAACAACAATGCAGAAAAGATAAAAATAGTAGACAAGATTTTTAGGTGGAAAACTCCCTCCTAGTAAAAAACCACCAAACACTTCTTAGTAATTGTCTTCTTCTCTTTAAAATTTTTTTAATTACATCAAGTTCTTAGCCACAACTGAAGGAGGCCACAATGCCCTTGATTTACAAACTACAACCTGTAGGACGCTACTACACCCTAATATCTTGCTGCAAACGGAAGGATGCCTTGACGTCCTGTGGGTCAGGCCACAACCTAACGAGTGCCCCAACACTCTGTTTACCAATTGTTGTCGGAAGGATGCTTCATCGCCCTGTTATTTATCAGTCCCAACTGAAAGGACACCACAACGCGCTGTGCAAGCTACGACTTTCCCTAGCACCACCCAGCTGCCCTGAAGTTTTCTCAGGGCACAACTTTAAGGTGACTCCAATTACCCTAAAGAGCCAGCGGACCATGTTTCACAATTTTCACACTGGATCCCCTTGTGCTTTGAATCAATATAAGAATGCTGTAAGAAGATGTTGTTTATCCTGTCATGTCCTGGTAGCCATTGACCACTGCACTATGTTGCTTAAGTTGATCACAACACAATACTGCCCAAATTAATCACTGCACAATACTGCCCAAATTGATCACTACACAATACTGCACATCAAACCTTGATTGTCAACATTGCCAAGCCAACTGACAACTGCACAATCTAATTACTGCTCATCATTGTACAACCTGCCACTAATGACCATTGCACATCACTGCATGTCACTGCTCACATAGGCTACTGCACATCACAACTGAACCACTGCATTGCACATGAATAGATGAGCGTTCAGAACATTGGCTATCATCACTGTACCAAACTGCCTGTACTGCTGCAAATGCTGAACCCAAATGTCTGATAATGGCATACACCAAGATGCCTCAGGTCATCCCTATGACCTGCTTCCAAAGCTCTCAAACACCGCCGATGGAGAGCTACTGACACATGTCTTTTCACTTCTACTGGTCAGTAGTCATACACTGCTATACATCTTTCTCATGTGAATAGGTTGTACAACAAGGTGAGACCTGTTGCCTTGTAACGTTACAATTATGTCACTAAGACAGTACACCCTCTAGGTCATCGCTATAAGACACCTAATACAAATTCCTAGGTAATTATAGCTGTCAAAGTGTTACTACAGACCAATGTCTATAGGTAAAGTTTGTATGCCAAGCTTATATGTCAATGTGTGTCAAGTCAAGTCAGTTTGTCATGTCTATGAGTCAATTCAACAGTCAAGTCACATTATCTCATTGATGAACTTTAATATCACAGGTGTCATACTACATATAGGGCAGAACTCACCATTCATCATATCATATGCCTAGTTGTTACATACATGTCTAAGTCACTGTTGACTCTAATTGTCACATTACCACTTATCAGAATAATGTCAACTGTTTGACTACTGCAAGATTGTTATACTTAATACAATCACAAGGATGTATCACTTAGACATCTGTCAAATGTCATATCAACACTTTAATGTCACTATCAAATCTATTGTCCAATCCAAGTGTCAACTCACTATGTATCAAGTTCTGTTGTTAGTGTTACTGACACCCACTTCCTCACTTAGTTATCAATATCATTTATGTAATTTGCAAATGGTCCCTAGTCAAGCTTATGTCAAGTTAGTAATTCAATTAAGTCAATATGTCAAGTCTCCACTATCTTATTAATGAAATCCAATACTATAGTTGTCATGAGTATCAAATTACATTTCCATAACAAGTTACTGCTACATCACATGGGTAATATCATTGTTGATGTTATTCATTGCCATTATCAAACTCATTCATCTATCATTGTCACATCAAACCTAGGCATCATATTGACACCGTTTTACTGTTACACTTGGACAATCACAGAGATGTCATCACTAGATCATGGTCATTCGACTGTTTTAAGGTAATGTCATAGTTATAAGGTCAAGTTACTGTCGCAAAAATTAAGTCATGGTAAGGTTAACGTACAATCCCAAAATCATAGTCTAGAAGACTGTCTTGACTTTCACTGCCCTAGGATTAGCCCTAGCCAGAGGCTTAACAAAGATCTAAATATATGCCCAACAAAAGAGTAGGCCTACGATTTCCTTAAGAGAGAGAGGCCGTAGGTTGTAGAGCAATTTTGAGGCAGGGCCGAGGTGATTAAGCACAAAAAAGGCATGGACCTGAGACCAAGCCCTAGTTGTAGAGATGCCCTCATAGGTCCGAAGTGTTTAGACAAAAGGATGCCCTAGGTCAGAAGAACAAAAAGTAACATGCCTTAGAATTTTGCTTGGCTTGGACAAAAGTATCTCTAATGCATCCAAAAGTAATCAAACAAAGACCAAAAGAGAGCTATCCTGTAAACCTTTCGTTGCCCTTTACCGTAGATATCCGAACTTTTAAATGCCTGAAAAGCCTTTTGTAAGGCTGAAAATTTCAGAGAGGGATATGTGCTATGTTGTTGAAAAATGATGTGAGAGGTAAGGTAAATTGTTTGCCTTTTATAGATTTAAGAGGGGATTCTTCAAAGTGTATGTTCGAGGGGCTTTAAAACACTTATTTAATAACTATAGTTAAACTAATATCAATATTTTATTAGTTCTTTTAAGCCCAAGTTAAAAGCTGCCCTTTGGGTGTATAGATTAGGCTTCCTAATACAATTTAGGAGTCTTATGGGTGCATAACATTTGTGATGCCCTTCCTAAGGTGATATCTTCACAAAACATGACAAGGAACCCTTATGCTTAATTTGGATGCCCACAACCAATGAAAATATGCCAAGTGACACTCCTATGGGGTTCTAGCCCACCAACTGGGGTCCCTAACTTCAAATGGGAATATCTCTCAAACTAAGAAGAACCACACGGCGTAACACATACCACGAGAAACATCTTTTCGAGGAGAATCCAATGATGTGGATCTCCAACCCAAACTCAATGTTTTGCCACATCAAAAACCCTAGACAAAGTTAGGGTATGTCCTCAGTCCAGGAAACCCAAACCCTAGGACCTGGGTTTTCAACCATCCAATAGTGGAGCTTCCAACTTGATGTAATCCAAACAATTATAAGAAGCGTTCATTATTAATTTGACATCAATGACAGGTGTTTCAGTTAAAGTCAAACCCAGTCAAACCCCAAGGTTGACATCAGTGACAACTCCATCCAACATTTCAATGCCGGAAATGCCTCGCTTTTTCAAAAATTGTCTCTAATGCTGAAAATAAAAATTGGGATATTACTATCATGCCCACCAAAAGTTGCTTGTCCTCAAGCAATGGCTGAACAAGCACCCTCTCTAACAACTGACCCAAACATTTATTGCAAATAATAATGGGGACCCAAATGTGCCACTTAGTCATCCTTGATCTTTGCACTCTCTTGTTATGGGGAGATTCCTTGATACTGGGATCCCAAGCTATCTTGATCAGCATGAAGCATCCCTTGCTCTTCTCACTGTCTAGCCCGACATATGTTGACAAATCTAGGGTAGCTAGATTAAGTGATTTCTCTTACTTTGATAACTGCTTGTGATGTATTTTTATTTAACTTAATTAGTTTCTTCTTTCACTTGATTATAATTAGTGTTCTTATCATCAAACAACTATCAAATCATAAAGAACAATGAGACAAGAGGACACAAGATATAAGCGATCAACAAGGGCCAAAACCTCTCCTCTTGAGAGGAAAACCCACAAGAATTCTTCTCTTCTTATAGAACTTCAAATGACGAATTCCAAGGCCTATAACCATTGACCAAAACCCCTCCAAGACGAAGTCAATATTTTCCTTCAAAGAACTTTATCCTAACAAAGCCAACCCAAGTCAATCCAACTTCACAACTACTGCAACTCTTTGCTTCAACCTCAACTTTAGACCTGCAACTGGGACTGCAATTTTTGGCTACTGCAGAAACCCTTGTTTTTGCACGTGTGGAAGAATAAGGTGTTTTTACCCTCTTTGTGATGGATTCTTCTCCTAGGAAACTCGACTTGCAATGGAGACTTCTTGAGAGACAAATCTCGACTTCCTTGTGTGACTATAATTCGGTACTTCTGCAGCAGAAGGTAGCCCTAAATATCTCGCACGTGTGAGGTGAATAGCCCAAAAACAATCCTTAAAACTTTGCTTTCCTCTTCCTTAGATTCTCCTTCCCTTCGTTAGGTATCCTTTGCTCTTCTTATGCTTCCACGAACTTGATTGATGTCCTTTTACAAATGAGGTCGAGTCCTATATATAGTCTTCTTGTTGCATCTTGTAGGCCGACTTGTCTCTTGTGAAGGCCGACTTGTTGCTTGCATATTGACTAGGTCTTGGAGGGTGTATGACTCTATTTTTGACTCAAATAAATTTTCTTTACAATATGTAACATGCCCAAATGGGTCTTCCATACAAGAAAATGACCCAATTGACTTGTAGACTGAACGAAAATCCCTAGAAGCACTCAATGGGTGCTTGACCTAAAAATAAATTTCCCTTGAGCATGAAACCCTGAAGCATAAAACTTCTGATACGCAGAATTATATGTAAAAATATTTTATTAAAAAGATGAATAGATAGATGATCATGATTACAATGGGGTTCCTGGCTTATATACCGCCATGGGCACCCTTTGGGAAAGGGCATGATCTTATGATTGTGCCCTTTCGTCTAATTAACCCTAAAATTAAATAATAAACCTAAAGTTAACTAATTTTTTACATGACATTGCCTTCCTCTCGAAAGAATTTCCTCTCGAAAGAATGCTTTGTCCTCAAAGCATAAGTAACGACGAATGTTGTTGAAGAATGATTCATTCTCCCAGAAAGCGTCTTCTTGGGGTAAGTCCTTCCACTTGATCAGATATTCCAAGATGATCAAGGTCCCACACTTTAAAAGGTCTTCGATTAATCTCTCAAGTTCCGTTTTTCGGTGATGTGGATATCGGTATGGCTTGATGTTGACAGGGTCTGACCTTGCCTTGACTTGTATTGTATGCTCAATTTCCCTATTAGGCGGCCTCTTCATAGGTAGGTCTTGAATTACTTTTTCATGCTTCCGAATCAGATCTTGTATCCCTGGTGACTCTTCTCTAGTCATATTTGCAGATAACATTTCTAATTGGTGACATTGTACTGCATAAGTAGGTGCTCTTCTTCGATTCAGCTTCATCATCTGAGATGATGATACAACTTGATTTTCTGGTGCTTGGAATCCGTGTAGTTTGTACTTTTGACCTCCCCATTTGAATTTTATAAATTGTACTTGATGGTTGGCGGCATAAGTACCTAAAGTTCGTAGCCATTGGATACCTAGGACTACATCTACTCCTCCTAACGGTACCGTGAAGAATGGAGACTCTAGATTAAAGTCTTGAATCTGCAAATTGACCTTATGGCATTTCCCTACCTTTTCAATCTTCTTACCATTAGCTACCATCACTTTCATGTTTGGTAAGGGAAATGAAAAAATATTGAGTCTCCTTGCCACAGTTGCATCTAAAAAATTGTGTGTGCTACCTGAGTCGATGAGAACCACTACGTTGTTCTTCTTTATGTGTCCTTTTAACTTTAAAGTCTGAGGTTGTGATATACCTGTCATAGCTGAGAATGACACTTGCGGAATACTTCCGTCATCTAATTCTGGTGAGAATTCTGGGGCGTCTTCTGTGTCTTCTATGTCATAATCTTCACTGTTTGAATCATTGGTTGCTTCACAATTATATAGGTTCTTTGGTTCTTTTCCTTTAGCACATCTATGTTTGGGGTCCCACTTCTCACCATAGTTTTAAAACTCCGACTCCGACTTCGACTCCGACTCCGAAACGGTAATGACTCGGCCGACTCGATTTCAATGACTCGGTCATTGTAAAAAATACATTAAATATTTTTTTTTTTTATAAAAAACATAATTTTAAAGATTTTAAACATAATTTTAAAGATTTTAAACATAATTTTAAAGATTTTCATTCATGTTTCCAAAAACACATCATTATAATATAGATGGAAGACAACATATGATCAAAGTAGGCTCATGAACCAATCCATTATATCAAAATGGTACCCAATGGCAATACATAGTCAACTGTCATACATGATCAAAGACTCAAAACAAAATACACATAACCAAGGAGGCTAGAAATGGCCTCTACAACAAAAGTAAACTGTGACGGTGACCAGACTCCAGTACTAGTACTACTGGCTAGTAGCTACTGCCAGAGGAGCCAAGATCATGTTGATCAATCTCTGGATCATCATCGTCAGAGTCAGAGAGGGGGCCCCATGGCTCCTCCTCCTCATCATCTCCAACTGCAACTGTAGAAGTGGTACCACTAGCAGGCTGTGCAATTGCAGCAGATGCCTGCTGAGATAGAGTAGATATGCGGCTGCGCTTCTGTCGTGGCTGAGCCGAGGAAGCACCTACAACTGGAGTCCTTGCTGGCTGTGAGACTGAGGCTGGTGGATTGGGATCTGCATTCAACTGAACCAGAACAGCATGATCAACTTCAACTGATGTCTCGATATCTAAATCTAAATCAAGATCCTCATCAGGATCAAACTCTGCTGGACAACTCTCCACTACCCAATCTGATGTTGGATCAATGTCTTCCAACACAATGGGATCTGAATCAGGTCTTTTGTTCAGCAAATGGTTTCGTCTGAGCCGGAGGTTGTATTGGACATAAACTAGATCATTTAACCGTTTTTGATCCAAACGGTTTCTCTTCTTTGTGTGAATCCTCTCAAAGACAGACCAATTGCGCTCACACCCAGATGCACTGCAAGTTTGACTCAAAATACGAATTGCAAACCTTTGCAATTCAGGACAATGGCCACCAAAGGCCTCCCACCATTGTGCTGCAAAAAACATAGGAGTGTAATGAGTTAGCTCAACAAAATTACAAATTATATCTAACTTTCAAATTATAAACGATTTAACAAACTTTAAAAAAAAAGTAAAACTATTAAGAATTTGAAAATTGAAATTTTTGTTTACCTGGCTCATCTGCTTCTCTTGCAATCTTTGCTAGGTTCTTCCCAAAGGTACCTGATGCATTGCTGAAGATATTGGCCTGTCGGTGTATCTCCAGCTGATCAGACTCCAATGGGATCATGCGATCAATGCAATCAATTAGTCCATCTCTGACCTCCCCCCTCAAAGCTCCTGACTCCTTAGCTTTATAATGATATTGTGGGTTCAAAAAATACCCAGCTGCAAGTATAGGGCGATGGAGTTGATTGTTCCATCTTTCATCAATGATTGCCCAAATGGGCCCATACTTTGCCACTCTATCCTTGTATACTGTCTTTATTTGCTCCTTTACTTGATCCATAGCCTCATAAATGAAGCCCATAGCCAACCTTTCCCCATCCACCAACCGCAACACCTTAACTAGTGGCTCAGCAAGCTTCACAATCTCTGCTGCCTTTCTCCAAAAAGTTTCTTCATAGACTTTCCTTTTCAATTCTTTGCCTTCCGGTTTCTTAGACCAATTGCTTTCATTCCATTCATCACTAGAAAACATCTTTTGCAAGTTTCTATGTTGGGAAAGCATAGATTGCAATGTCAAAAAATGTGTAGCAAATCTAGTGATGGCAGGCCTAATAATATCCTTGCCCCTAGTGTGTTTCCTCATAAGGCTCAAAATCAATGTATGATTGTAGATAAATTTTGTTATGCTTTTGGCATGATCTATAGTGTTTTTGACCCACTCTATTTTTCCAATATCCTCAAGCATGAGGTCTACAATGTGCAGCGCATGGGGTCCAAAAGATGGTCTTGTGTTTTTCCTCTAACAGTTTACCAGCAAGAACATAGTTAGAGGCATTATCTGTGATGAATTGAACAACATTAGCCACCCCCACCTCCTCAACAACCTGATCCAATAGCTGAAACAACAATTGCCCATCTTTTACCTTATCAGATGCATCAACTGATTTTAAAAACATGGTTCCCCGTGGGCAGAAGATAAGAAAGTTTATGATGGTACGGTTTCTTTGATCAGTCCATCCATCTGACATGATGGTACATCCTGTTCTTGCCCATGAGTCCTTGAACTCTTTCAAATAATCATTAATGGATTCAATTTCTCTCTGCAAATGATACCCCCTTAGCTCATGCATAGTAGGGCCTTTGAAGCCTTTTCTAGCAGCATGTATGGCATCAAACATAGGCTCATAATATGGTGAACGAGCAGCATTAAAGGGGATATCAACATCATACCACCATCTAGCTATGTACTCACAAGCAGTCTCCCTCAATTCTTTCTTCCAGTGGTCATCTAAAGTGCGCTGCATTTGACTTTTACTAACTTCAGGACCATGTGCATCTGATGGAGAGGAGGGAGTGAAATAACTTTTGATATCATTCTACCCTTTCCCTTATCTTGAACAGAATCAAAAGAGGGAGGAACATATCGGAAAGGGTTGGATGTATCAGTTTGAGGGATAGAGGAAGAACCCTCAAAATCATAATGGGGGTTGGTAGCCATCATTTTGTATCTCCCTCTTCCTGCCAATTTCAGCCTGTATGTCTTTTTGCCTAGCCTTATCTTCTTTAAATTTCTCAAAGCTGGCCAACAAATGCTTCCTAATCTCCCCAATTTCTGGTGAGGTACATGGGGTAATTTGGCCTTTAATCCCTGCCAAGTGTTGTTTCAGCCTATTAATGCCCCCAGGACCTTCCTTAATTTTCCTATGGCAAAATTTGCAGTGCATTTGACTATCAACCATTTCAACATATGCCCAAACAGGATCTCTTGCTCTAGGTGCCATTTTTTGACTAGGAAATGAAAGCAAACAATATGAAAATGAAAAAAAAAACATTGATTCAATGTTCATTTCTTTGACAAAAGACACTCTCTAAGCTCTCTAAATATGCACCTAAAATTTACTAAGCAAAAACAGATTTATAGAGGTGAAAAAAATACCTCCAGGCACAAACTGCCTCCTCAAGCTTGCTCCAAGAATCAACTCCTCAATGCTGCTCCAAATGGCTGCCCAAGAAGCTCCTCACTCCATCTACAATGCTCCTCCAAGACTCCTCACTGCTGCTCCAAAAACAAGCTCAAGAACTGCTCACTAACTCTCAAAGAAGACTCTCACTCAAATGCACAAGATTGCTGTGAGAGAATGAGAGCACTTGAGTGTGTTAAATAGGGTTTGGGAGGGGCAAATGGACCCCAAATGACATTTAACTTATTCACACAACAACTTGGAGTCCAAACCAATCAGCAAACACCAAAAAAATTCATTAAAAAATGGTTAAATCGCTGTTTATTTTGGGTTACGGGCCGCTGTGTATGACTCGGCCGAGTCAATACGGAAACGGCCGAGTTGGCCGAGTCAGCCATGACTCGGCCAAACGAGCCGTTTCATAGGCCGAGTCACTCCGGAGGGCATCAACTCGGATCAACTCCGAAACGGTCGTTTTTTAAAACTATGCTTCTCACCACAACATTTACATTTACTCTCTTTTATCCTTTGCATTTCCACATTAGATTTTTCATCTTCACGACGATGTGGTGGAACATATCCTGTATTATTTGAGTCCACATACTGGGGTATCCTTCGTCTTGCATGAGTTTTTTCCGCTTTTGACCAAAATATTGGTTCGGATTTCTTTTCGGCTGTTTTTGCTTTTCGTCTTGCTACTTCTATAGATGTAATGTCATGCATCTCAAGTTCTGCTTGTAAATGGGTTTTGAGTCCCGAGATGTATGATTGAATTAGACGAGATTCTGATAACCCAGGTACTCGTGTTACTAAGGTCTCCCATTCTTGAGTGTATTCGTCCACACTTCCTTTTTGTCGTAGTTTGATGAGTTTTGGTAAGAACTCTTCTTCCTTTACACCTTGGAATCTTTTGAAGAATGCATCTTTAAATTTCCTCCAGCTAATGACGTGTGTTGTCTTTTTCCACCACATATACCAGTTATATGCTTCTCCCTCCATTTTCATGGATGCATGCTTGAGCTTTTCGTCATCGTCATTGATGTCATATATCTCAAAGTATTCTTCTGCTTTATTTATCCATGCAACATTGTTTTTTTTGTTTCCATCGAATTTAGGCATCTCAACTTTTGCCCTTCGCTGGTATGTTGCTAATGGTTGAGCGAAAAAAGGGTGTTGATTGGTAAAGTTATCCCAGAGTTGCTTGTTTGTAAAGGCTGTGTTACTCGCTTCTTGGTGGGGTGTCGCTGATTTTTTTGGGGATTCAACTTTTTCATGAGAGTCTGTAGACTTTGTTGAATCTGACGAGATGTGTTCTTGATTCTCTTCACCTTCTTTTAGTAGTTGTTCGGGTGTACAATTCGACCTTTTACACAGAATTTTCAGCATTGTTAAGACCTCTCTGATGCTTGCTTCTGTTTGGACATGGTAATTTTCCATCTTTATTTCTATTCGATTTGTCGTATCGTGAAGATTTTTGATTTCATCAGCTTGCTCCCCAAGCTTGATCTGGAATTCATTTAATCTTTTACTGACCTCGTCGTGGTTGCTATTTATCTTATGCTCCGCGTCCAACAATTTTTTTTGGAAATCCGCCATTGTCATTGTCGACATTGAGCGGGTTTGCGGTGGCGTGTATTTATTTGCCAGCTAAAATATTTTTCCTCTCTTTTTTTTTTAGCAAAAATAAATTTTATATATATAACTTTTAATTAATTAAAATAGATTTAATTAATTAACTAACTTATATATATATATAACTTTTAATTAATTAAAATAAATTTAATTAATTAAATTAACTTATATATATATAACTTTTAATTAAATTAAATTAAGCTAAGTTATGTATTATATATAACACACACACACACACACACATATATATATATATATAATTATATTATATAGTATATATATATTATATATAAATCAAAGTTATATATATAATTTTAACGTTATAAATATATTACGCTGATAGTCGCGTCTTTGCTGAACGTTTTGGCTGAACGGTCACCTTACCGTTTGACCGTAGACTTGTGTGGCTATCACGCAGAGCCCACCTCAATGGAGCAGGGAGCACAATTGCGGCCTATGTCAGTGGACGGACGGGACAGCAGGGACACGGTTGCAGACAGCGGACAGCAGGGTCAACGGACGGCTGTGGGCAGCGGACGGACGGCTGTGGGGGAAATCAATGGACGAGAACAACTTTAAGCGAACCACGAACAACGAAGCGGAATGGTGGTAGGGCAGCGAATCGGTGGAATCGGTGTGTCTGGGATGGTTGCTTGTGGCCTCTTGTCGGGCGATCACAGGTAAGCTGAATCGGTTGCAACAGTGGACAGGTGTTGGAGGGTCTGGCAGCGATCAATGTGAACGAATGACGTCAGCGGGGCGTTTCAGACAACGATAGTCGCTGGTGTATCGGGTAGAAGGGAGTGGCAGCTGGTGCGGAAAAGAACAATGGTGGCTGCGTAGTGAATTGGACAACAGAACCCAACGGAAGAACGGTGACAGGAACCTGAGCGATGCAATAGTGGATGTGACCGAGGATCGTTGGCTCTGATACCAAATGAAGCATAAAACTTCTGATACGCAGAATTATATGTAAAAATATTTTATTAAAAAGATGAATAGATAGATGATCATGATTACAATGGGGTTCCTGGCTTATATACCGCCATGGGCACCCTTTGGGAAAGGGCATGATCTTATGATCGTGCCCTTTCGTCTAATTAACCCTAAAATTAAATAATAAACCTAAAGTTAACTAATTTTTTACATAACAAACCCATGGCTCAAGAATAACATTAATAAATTTATTTTTCTTTTTAGAACAAACTCATAAAATCATGTTTACATATGTCATTATGAAGACTGAACCCAGTTACATATTTCAACACTCCCTCTTAACTAGGGAGGTATTCATATTCCATACAAGGTACCTAGATATTCTCAAATTGAAGAATTCTCTTAAGAAGGCTTAGATTGGTAAGCCATCTCATAAGCTACTTCTTTAGCTTATGCTAGAGCATCTCATCATATCAACCAACGTTGTCACATAACAAGGCCTTGACTAGCTATTCTATCTCTCCACAAGATCAGAGCACAATGCTGGCGAGACCAGTAATTGATAGACACCATCATCATTGTCTCTCAAGGCACATACCCCACCTAGGTGTTTGCAGGGTATGTCCTTTTAGGACAATTCATATCTTGGAAAAACACATCCTCAAGGAATTTCCTCTTTGACTACTCTTGCCTATTGGATGCCCTACCACATCCTCAAAAAGTATCGGAATCAATCTCAGATGCTTACCCAATCCTCCATTCTTTCTTCACAACATGAAGATAATAATGATGTGTCTATCTCTCCCTCTCAATTAGGGAAGATGTACTCATTCCTATAAAAAGAATATACCCAAGCTCCCTCTTATCCAGGGACTTGTCCAAGCTCCCTCTTAACTAGGGACTTGATTCCAACAACAACTCTTGCTCTTTGGAGGAGATCATGGTACCTTCAATTTCTTGTAGAGCTCCTCCTTTCGATTTCATGAATTTTATCTTCATCATTATGGAGCCTTTATCTTCTAGGTTTTCTTCGTAGGGCATTGACCATCCATCACTTTCCTTCACGAACCATATCAATCATGTCATCCTTCTCTTCATCAGAAAGTGATCTTCTAGTCCACATCTGGCTTTTCTTCATCCAACTACTTTTCCAAGTCATGTTACTTTCAGGATCTTCCATCCATTCTCAGTTGTAGGTGACATCTACAACTTTCTTTCGGTAGCCTTGTTTCAACCCAACCAAATGTTGTTCAAAAATCAAAATGAACATCAAATCAAAGTTACCTTTTATGATGGTCTTTCATCATGACATCTGCTTGCTTGCAACATCAACATCCTGCACATTCATAAACACATCTCCAAGACATTTAATGTCAAGGGTCTCCTTCCTTTACAGACTTTATCAGAGTCTTCATACCTTCTCCATGGAGATGTCTTAGCCAATTCTTTTAGTCATTGGATGTTGATCACTTATCTTATCTTATGTGACCATAGTTGCATTTCTCACGAACTCCTCTTCCTTTCTTCACATATTGTTCCCATGAACTTTTATACATGGTTCCTTCATTTTGTCAGCACCTCATATTCCATGTGAGGACATATTATGTTGATTTAATCTTATCAAATATGTGAACTAGTTCAATACATATGCCTTCATGCATCTTACCAAAGGAAGAGATCCTTCTTCTTAGAGCATTCATCCATGCTATTTGCAACTATATGATGACATGACTTAATCTATCAAATATATACATACCTCTTTTCTTCTTTTGATCATCTAGACTTCCTTTGGCAACTTCCTTTCCTTGCTTGAAAGTTCTTCAACCATTTTGACATGCTGCACTCCTTTGTCACCATACCATCATCCTTCTAAACAATGGATCCCACACAAGGTGGAATGATTAGTGAGACACTTGCTTCTTCCAAGTAGAGGTGAACCTTCTAATGAAGATTCCAACAAAGGATCTTGATTATCCTCATCTTGCAAATGCTCCTTTCTAATGATGATGATGTATGATGAATTCTTTTTATCTTCTATCATGCTAGATGACTTTCTTTCAACCATATATACTACTTATGCTTTCAATGAGGTTACCAAGAGCTACTTCCTTTCTATGATGACTGCTACATCCATGTAGACTTCTACTTCAACTATCCTTTCAAGCTTCTATAATGATGTCATGAGCTCTTGCTTCAATCATATGCTTCTAATATGATGCCATCTCCTAATATGATGCATCCTATCATACTTACAATGCTTTCTACCATGATAGCTATCTTTCACAAAAACTGAAAAGAACTAAGTGAAGGAAATTATCTTAGTCATAGTAGAGATCTTTCACTTCCTCCTTCTTTGATTTCTTCTTCTTAGGTTCTTCCACTTCTTTGGTGACATGGGCTTCATTCCTTTCTTTCCTTTTTCTTGTTGTCCTTGTTAAGTTTCAGACAATCTCTTTTGGAATGCCCATATTCCTAATAGCCATAGCATTGGACTTTCGACATATCGATCTTCTTCTTTTTCTAAGGACCAAACTTCCCTTTTCTTCTAGCCATGACAACAAATGTTTGAATTTGTTCATTTGATTCCACAACACTTTTTGCCTTCAACTTGGTTTCTTCGATCTTACACAATGACTAAAGTTCAGTGAATGGGGTGGCTTCCCTCTTGCCATAGATGCTTGATACGAAGTTGCCCCATTCAAGAGGTAGTGCATTGAGCACTATGGTGGTCATCTCTTTGTCGAACATTATTTTCCCCAACTCTTGTAGTTGGTCTCATATTTGTGATACCCTCATAAGATATGAGGCTCTCCCTTCTTCCTTTGATACCTTCATCTTATATAACTCAGTTCTCAAAGATATCACTTCTCCTACAATGCTTACGGTGAATAATTCTACCTGCTTGTCATAGATGTCTTTTGACTTCTCCAATTTTGCTACATAGGGGATGAGAGAATCCTTGATTGATCCTATAAGGATTATTTGAGCCCTTAATTCCCCCTTCATATACTTTGCTAGAGCTTGAGCTTCTTCCTTTGGTGGTTCGACATGTTAAACCCTTAACATGTCCAATGACTTCATTTTCTATGAGGATCAAATCTATCCTCTTCTTCCATGCAAGGAAATTTGATGACCCTACCAATTTGTTGCTTTCCTTGCATAATGGAGTCATTTTGATAGTAGATTCAATCATAGAGATACTTACTTGTCAAGTTAAGATGCTCCTTTGATGATGATATCTTCAACTTGATGCCTTCTTGATTTTGATGATGATGTTTGCTTCCTTGAAGATGACAATACTTCTTCTAGAGATGTCCTTCTTCAAATATTTTTGTGATGTTATCCTTTCTTCAAAGAGAGGGAGATCGCCTTGATTCTTTTGATGATGATGGCAATGCTTCTTCTTTGATGTAGAGACTTCAAGCTGCTTCAATTTGTAGTCCTTTCTTTTGAGTGGAGGTGGAGTCCTTGAGATCTTCTTCTCCTTGAAATGATGATTGTAAAATGTGTGAGCTTCCCAAGAATGCTTCAGATGTGGAACTCTTCTTTAGATGAGATAGAGTTTTGAGGTCTTTCTTTGATATTCCTTAGTTTCTTCCTTCAAGATGATGAGAGGGTTAGTCCTAGATGATTTCCTAGTGCTCGGCCCTTGCATATCCCTTCTTGATGGAACGATGTCCTCTTTGATGCCTTGGCTTTTCTTGATACTCCTTTTTGTTGAAGAATGTAACTAGGTTCGGTCTTCATATTTGTATTTGAGTCATTATGAAATGTATCTATCAAAGAACAAAAAAGGAAATTTTATTATTATTACAATTAAAGCATGGGTTTCATGCTTGGGTCATCATTTTATAAGTCAAATTTTCCATTGAGGGCTTCTAGGTTTTATATTGAGTCATTAGAGTCATTGTCCATTTAATAAGACCCTTCTTGGGCTTTTGAATCATGTTAAAAAGAATTATTATTGAGTCAAAATATGTAATTTGTCACCTCCACACCAAGTCGGCTCTTGCCTGATGAAGTTAGCCCTTGCCTGATGAAGTCGGTCTACATGAGGACAATTAGGCCCATAGAAGGCGCTATATATACAAGTGCAGTTCGATCCATTTGCTCATCAACTCAACAAGTTCGATACACAAGAAGGAAGTGCAAAAAAGTGCAAAGTTCAAAGAAAGGAAGGAGAATTGCAGAAAAAGAACAAGTCGAAGTTTTGGGCCATCTCTCTGATGGCATTGTTGTCATTGATGGCAAAGGAGCAACAACAAAGACAAAGGAGTCGCAACAAAGAAAAGACAAAGGAGTAGCAACAAGGCAAAGAAATAACAGGATCAACAAAGGCAAAGGAGCAGCAACAAAGACAAAGGAGTAGCGAAAGAAACAAAGGAACAACAAGTAGTAGTCAAGGAAAAGGAGCAGCAACAAGGAACACTAGAAGAGCAACAAGGAAAAGCAACAAGAAGAGCAACAAAGGAGCAACAAGAAGAGCAACAAAGGAGCAACAACAACAGAACAAAGATGTCATTGAGCAACAAGAAGAGCAATAAAGAGCAACAGTGACAAATCATTGATATGGAATTGTGTGTACATTGTATTGAAGGGATTGTGTATTGTAGGAGCAACAAGGTATGCAAAGGAGAAGATAGGTATGCTAGATGTTGCATATGTTGTTATGGTTGCAAAGCAACAAGTTATGCTTGGTATGCTTGATGACAACAAAACAAAGGAGCAACAAATACCTTGATGGCTTGGCAGAACATTGATGCTTGCATGTGTTGTGTATAAGGCTGATTTGAAGATTGGTTTGTTGGAGAAAATTGTTGTGATGCAAGGCAAGACTCCATGACAACAAATGCAAGGCAAGACTCCATGACAACAAATGCAAGGTTGCTGAGACAATGACATGAAGATGTTGTGATGCAAGTCCAAGGAAAAGGCAAAGATGTTGCAGAGATTATTGTGATGCATTAATGGAAAATGTTGTTATTGATCATGAGGAATGAATGCTCAATTATATAGTCATATGTTATTCCTATAATGTTACATGATGTTGGCATTATGTTGATGAATTTAATCATTACATGTGGATGAAAATAATATTGGGTGGAGCATTTATTTTTGTGTTTTAATATTCAAAATATGAAGAGTTTGGAAATGAATGAGTGGAAGGCAAAGAGACAAGCTTGTTCACTTCATAATCTTATGTGGAATACTAACAACCATAAATGTTTGCTTATAAAAATGTGTGAGGTTGCAAAGCTATATGGTTAGAGAGTTGGAGAATGTGTGAGAGTTGATTGAGGTGTTATGCATTAGTTATCTGGCACATATGAAGCTTATGTGAAGCAAATTTGAAGGGAAGAAGAGGCAGAAATGAAGATGGAGATATGCAAAATTTATGACTAGGTAAACCAACACATTGTTGTTTCTTGTTTGTATCAGGGGATTGTAGTCTCCTTTCAAATTGAGGCTTGATAATATCCAGTTGGAGCTAGTTGAGGTAGGAACCTCCTGTGGGTTGTAGCCTGCAGAAATCATATGGGAGTTGGAGCTTCTTTGCATGTTGTAGCTTGTAGAAAAATTGAGGTAGCAACCTCCTGTAGGTTGGAGCCTACAAAAAGTTAGATGTAATAAGGGAGTAGGAGCTTGCCTTTGCACCACAACAATAACAAAATCACGGTTTTCTCCCTTTATGGGTTTCCACTTATAAATGGTGTCTATATGTGTAGCTATTATGTGTTGATGTGATGTTTTTGGTTTACTTATTACTTCTTGTTTGCATATTAAATCTGCTGGTCATTATGGATCAATCTGCACATTTAATGGTTCAGTTAATGAGTTTAAAGAAAATAAAATTAATGTCCATGAATGTACTAAACTGATTCACCCCCCTCATAGTTTAGTTAAGTTTTCATCACTCTCTCTCTCTTTCACGCAAAGTTACTAGGTTGTGGCTGGGGTTGAAGATTTGCTGCTGGGTAGGTCGAAGATTTGTTGCTGGGTAGGCCGAAGTTCTGGAGTTGCTATTGGACATTGGATAAACCAACGCTTCTCGTGTGCTTCGTGACATGGACTAATCGTCTCTCGTGGATCCTTATCTCTGGCGATGTGATCATTGACTAACACTTGCGGGTTTTGGTCTAACGACAATCTTGATTCCCAACAAGTGGTATTAGAACGTAGGTCACGAGTTCGATACACACTCGACTCGCGATTGGGGGGGGGGAGATTGTTGGACATTGGATAAACCAATGCTCCCTGTGTGTTTCGCGACATGGACTAACCGCCTCTCGTGGATCCTTATCTCTGGATCGTTGACTAACACCTGCGGGTTTTGGTCTAACGACAATCGTGATTCCCAACAATTGCTGGGGTTGAAGATCTGATGCTAGGTAGGTCGAAGTTTTGGAGTTGCTGGGGTCGAAGTTCTGTTGCTGGATAGGTCGAAGTTTCACTGCTGCAGGGTTGAAGATCTAGATCAAAGTTGCTGGAAGGAAGGGCTGACTTGGTGATTGGAGGAAGTCTGTGTCTAGGTCGAAGAGTCTTGGATGATCTCGTCTTGTCTTGAGAAAACTATTGAAGGAAGAAGTTTGACTAGGTTTTACCCTAGATAGGGGTTTTTCCTTGACTGAGTGCCTACATCTTGTGTCTCTTGTTCTTGTGATCTTCATACACATAATTTGGTAATCGCTTGATGAAAGATAAAATAATAAAGAAGTAAAAGAGCCCAACATAATTCACAAGTAATTATCAAGAAAGAGAAATCAAACCCTAATACTACTAGCATTGATTTCTCAACATGGTATCAGAGCTAAGGTGAAGAAGAAGGAAAAAGGCAGCCTGAAGATCTATTGAAAGGAGAATAAGGAAATCTCAAGAAGTTGAATAAGGGTCATCAAAGGGGATCATATAAGGAGAGAAGCCTACTATCTTCAAGAACCATGTCTAACTCAATAAATGGAGAAAACAAATTAGAAGGAGCATCCAATTACAGGGCATGAAAAAGAGGATAGATCTCATCCTCGAGAAGAATAAAGTCTTAGATCTAGTCAAAGGAAAAGTAAAGAAGCCTACAGATGAATCAAGTGAAGCAGTGAAAGCAAAGTTTAGAGAAACAAATATTTTGGCCATGACCCTAATAGTGAATGGAATAAAGGATAACCTCATCCCATATATATCCAACATAGATTTTGCTCAAGATATTTGGAAGGATACTCCTACATTCGAGAATGCATGCAGTTAAGAAGTCGTTAAAATATCTTTATAAGCAACAAGGAGAATGAAGAAGAGAAAATCTCGAATGCCTACTCCACTCATCACAAGAATAAAGGAACCTTCAAGAAGTCCAAAGGGCCAAGGAAGAAGATAGACCTATCCAAGAATGAATGCTACAATTGTCACAAAATGGGTCACTATAGAAGTAATTGTCTTGAGAATCCAAGAAGAGATAGGGATCAAGCAAATATTGCCAATGAAGGTTCACCAAAGAAGAAAAAGATGGAAGGATCCGAAGTCAAAAACCTATTTTCTAGGGACTCTATCCCTTACATATCCTTCTACTCTAAGTTTTGAATTGTTTTCCTTTATGCTTTGATTTCTAGTATTTATAGGTTTAACATGCTTTGGAAAAACATTTTTGAATTGTTTTGATAAAGTTATAGGTATCCCTCGAGATTGGATTAAGAGGGAGCCCTCACCATTTTTCCAAAGATAAGTATCTTACTCCTTGTATTATCTTTTTATATTTGGTTTCCCTCTCTTATCTAGATGTGTTTGTATTAGATGCTAATAACATTTCTTTTATATTTTTCCTTGTTTAGGAAAGCCTGCTGATCTGCTCAAGGGTTGTGGAGGAGACCTCACAAAGAAAAAGTCCTATTGCAAGAGAAGTTCTTCAAGAATTGATGTCCTACAAGGTTTGTCAAGAAAACAACTCAAAGGTATGTCTTAGACCATAAGCTTCATGATAAAGGTATATTCATTCCTTTTAATAATTTGTTCTACATTACTAACATCGTTATGTCTAGGACCTTTGAATCATAAAGATTCTTATTTGGGTGATTAATCATTAGATTGAATCTACCCTCTTTATACATTTAATCATTCTTGTGGAACCCTAAAAAAGGTTCTCTGTAAAACCCTAACCTAAGGGTATGTCGATGCTAATGTGAAATCCCTAGTCTACTTAGGGTTATTGATGAAATCTAGAAAATACTATTCTTTTGATGTTTGGGGTTTTGATGGTAATGTCATGTTTGGGGTTTTGGTATTGTTATGGAAACCCTAGTCCTTTAGGGTTGGATGGTAATGTCTATTAAAATCCTAGACTTTTAAAGGTTTTGGTAAATTAGGGTTTATGAGCAAAACCCTTATATATCTAGAGTAAGCTCCTAGGAATGAAACCCTAGGTGAATGTTTTTCTGTTTGATCGAAACCCTAGCCTGATCAAGTTTGTTATATGTCTAACTTTTATTGATATTTGTGTCTTGGGTTTACCTAATAGATATTGTTGTGATATGCTTATGCATGATTATGAAATCCTAGATATGTATATGTGCTAATATAGATCTAGGGTTTGTAACTAAGCCCTAGTAGAAGTTTGACATTCTAGAATATGGTGATTTTGTTTCATTTATGATGATAAAATTTAGGGTTTACAACAAACCCTAGTAGAAGTTGATCATATTGTTGAAACCTTAGATTGTGCTATGATTGATGACATCTAAGGCTTAGTGTCTCAAAGATGGAATCTAGGGTTTGCATTAAATCCTAGTAGAAGTCTAACATATGAATTCGAAAGTTGTTGGACGCATTGTAGAACTATACTTGTTTGAATTGCTTCTAGGGTTTGCAATATATTTTAGTAGAGTCTGTGATATTGAGGCCCTAGATATAAGTTACTGATTTGATCTAGGGTTTGTAACAAAACCCAAGCAAGAAGTTGAAGTATAGAAGTATGTGTCTCTTGTTGATTATGAACCTAACTAAGTTCAGGTATTTGATGTCTAAAGTCTCCATTATTGTATGATTCTGATATAGTTAACTTCATGCTTCTATATATGTATTTGGTTGTACTTGCTGTCTAAGTTGTGCAAGTACATAATCTTCAAGATGTTGAAGATATTCGTAAGAAAAGTTGACTTGATTGGCAAGCATGATGAAGGAAGTTATATGAATGATGATGATCAAGATGACTCTGATAAGAAGGATGGAAGTGATTAAAGATTCACCAATTTCATAGAAAGTAGTTGATCTCCCTAAGTTAAGAGGGAGCCTGGATAAAAGAAAGGGTATATCTCCCAAGTTGAGAGGGAGGGCATATTATAGTCATGATGGATACCTTGAAGAAGAAATTGGAGAATGTATATTGAGGTGTCACTGAAAGAAGGAAAGTAGGATCCGATTGTAGAATATGTTGCTGCATGTGAAGTAGGAAAGGAAGCTGTATGATTGAGGAAACTTCTATCAAGATTTGTTTGGGAAGCCTCTAAGTCCTACTGTGATAAATTGTGAAGCAACATCAAGATGTTTGAAGACCCCGAAGGTTTGTGTTTACTTATGTGTATTTGAAAGGTTGTTATTGATTGGGGTTGTGTTTGTACAGGTAAATCTCTCGGAGTTTTGGAAGCATGTTTTACATGCTTGATGTTACCGATCTGTTTGATCGGGAGAGATTTGTTACCAATTTGAATAATTGGGAGTGTTGAGGCTTTGTGTGTAATACACATTGCTTGGGAGGACATCTAGTCGACCTATGTGTTGATGTCTAGTTCCCGAAGTAGGGAGGGTGGCGTTGGTCATAGAGCTCTGACCTTGCATTACACACCTAGTTCCCTAGGTTGATGGTTATCAAGCTTGATGGTATCTAGAGAGGCTAAAAGCTTGAGTCCATCTTAGTCCCACCCGGATAGATTGCCCTGGCTTGGAGTCTAGTCTGTGTCACTGTGTGTGCCTAAACTCTTCGTAGTTCTTGTGTTTTGAGATCTTCCTTGTTACTTGTATAAACATGTGTAAATTATGAATACCTCCCTAGTTAAGAGGGAGTGTTGAAGAATATAACCGGGTTCGGTCTTCATATTTGTATTTGAGTCATTATGAAATGTATTTATCAAAGAATGAAAAAGAAAATTCTATTATTATTACAATTAAAGCACAAGTTTCATGCTTGGGTCATCATTTTATAGGTCAAAGTCCCCATTGAGGACTTCTAGGTTTTATATTGAGTCATTAGAGTCATTTTCCATTTAGTAAGACCCTTCTTGGGCTTTTGAATCATGTAAAAGGAATTATTATTGAGTCAAATATGTAATTTGTCACCTCCACACCAAGTCGGTCCTTGCCTGATGAAGTCGGTTTACAAGACAATTTGACCCACAGAAGAGGCTATATATGCAAGTGCAGTTCCATCCATTTGCTCATCAACTCAACAAGTTCGATACACAAGAAGGAAGTGCAGAAAAGTGTGAAGTTCAAAGAAAGGAAGGAGAATTGCAGAAGAAGAAGAAGTCAAATTTTTGGGTCATCTCTTTGTCTCTTTCATGCAGTGTTACTGGGGTCGAAAATCTCTTGCTAGGTAGGTTGAAGTTCTGGAGTTGCTGGGGACGAAGATTTGCTGCTGGGTAGGTTGAAGTTCTGGAGTTGCTGAGGTAAAAGTTATGGAGTTGTTGGGGTCGAAGTTCTGTTGTTGCATAAGTCGAAGTTCTGTTGCTAGATAGGTCGAAGTTCTACTGCTATAGGGTCGAAGATTTAGATTGAAGTCGTTGGAAGGAAGGGCTAACTTGGTGATTGGAGGAAGTTTGTGTCTAGGTCGAAGAGTCTTGGATTATCTCATCTTGTCTTGAGAAAACTACTGAAGGAAGAAGTTTGACTAGGTTTTCCCCTAGATAGGGGTTTTGCCCTGGCTGAGTGCCTACATCTTGTGTCTCTTGTTCTTGTGATATTCATACACACATAATTTGGTAATTGCTTGATGAAAGATAATATAATAAAGAAGTAAAAGAAGCCAACATAATTCACAAGTAATTATCAAGAAAGAGAAATCAAACCCTAATACTACTAGCATTGATTTCTCAACACTTTTGATGGTCCTTCTTGAAGTTGCTTTTTCTTATCTTGTCATCTTAGCTATGATTCCATGTTGGGAAATCTAGGGCAGCTAGATTAAGTGATTTCTTTTACTTTGATAACTGCTTGTGATATATTTTTACTTAACTTAATTAACTTCTTCTTTCACTTGATTATACTTAATGTTCTTGTCATCAAACAACTACCAAATCATAAGGAACATTGAGACAAGAGGACACAAGATATAGGTGATAAGCTAGGGCCAAAACCTCTCTTCTTGAGAGGAAAACCCACAAGAATTATTTTCTTATAGAACTTCAAATGACGAATTCCAAGACCTATAACCCTTGACCAAAACCCCTCCAAGACCAAGTCAAACTTTTCCTTTGAAGAACTTTCTCCTAGCAAAGTCAACCCAAGCCAATCCTGCGTCACAACTGCTGCAACTCTCAGCTTCAACCTCAACTTCGGACCTACAACTGGGATTTCAATATTTGGCTATTGCAGAAACCCTAGTTTCAACACGTGTGGAAGAATAAGGTGTTTTTACCCTCTTTTTCTCCTTCGTTTGGGATGGATTCTTCTCCTAGGAAACTCGGCTTGCTATGGAGACTTCTTGAGAGACAAATCTCGGCTTCGTTGTGTGACTGTAATTTGGTACTTCTACAACAGAAGGTAGCCCTAAATATCACACGTGTGAGGTGAATAGCCCAAAACCAATCCTTAAAACTTTGATTTCCTCTTCCTTAGATTCACCTTCCCTTCTCTAGGTATCCTTTTCTCTTCTTATGCTTCCACGAGCTTGATTGAAGTACTTTTGCAAATAAGGTCGAGTCCTATATATAGTCTTCTTGTTGCATCTTGTAGGCCAACTCATCACTGTCCTTAGGCTGACTTGTCTCTTGTGAAGGTCCAACTTGTTGCTTGCACATTGCCTAGGTCTTGGAGGGTCTATAACTCTATTTTTGACTCAAATAAATTTTCTGTACAATATGTAACATGCCCATATGGGTCTGTTAAAATTGGCAACTAGGGCTAAATTCCACTTTGGGCAGCTCCTTTGAAGAAGATAATTATTACATTAAATTCTTCTTTTCGAGAGGACCAAAATCGACCTAAAGATCATCAAATTTGGATAAGGAGAAATATATTTTTGAAATTAAACCCACACATGTGTAATTTATCAAGGTCGGCTTGGAGTTAATTTTACAAGTGAAACCACTCTCCTCCTCCTATAAAAGGGAGTGTCCTCCAACCTCATTTGAGCACCTCACACACATTTTCTTCTCTTTGAAATGGCCGCAGAAGGAAGGTATCTCCAGCGAAGGATGAAGGGCTAGATTGGTGTCATGGTAGGGCTGTTTGATGGGCCGAGTCCCTTAGGAAGAAGGCTGAGCCTCTTAGGGTCAAGTCTGGGCACATTAGTGGACTGTTCTGGGCTTATATATCTTCTATTGCAGGTCCGAGTTGTCTCTAAGGTTGACCGCAGGCATAAGGAAGAGTTGAAGTGTGTGGGTGTATTTTTTTATGATGAGAAATCCCTCTCCTAGGTGGGCCACACCTACTGGAGCTCTTCTCAAGTTGGCCACAGGCCTTATCATGCTGATTAATAGGCTGAGAGGGTATGCATCTACCTAGGTGGGCCGCAACCCTAATTTTGTGAAGACTGGTAGACGTGGAGGCCTATTTGAGGGTTGAATTAAGTGCAAACTTGTACCAGAGGGAGGTCAAATTATCATGAAGAGAGGCCACAACAGTAGAAGGATGTTTTGGATATGTTTGTGAGGGTTATTGCAGAATGTCACATACCCTAACCAGGAGCAACAATCATCAACAATAATCTCCAACAATTGCATGTGTAGAGATGATGTGATTAGATAGTTTTGGATGCTTGTTGGATAGATTGGACAACTTATAGTAGCTTCTTAATGAATTGCAGGTAACCCTAACCAGACCTAGTCTCCTCAATTGTATGACATCAGGAACAACTTGGCTGCTCCAGAATTACAATTGTGGGCTGTGATATTGGATCTACAAATTGGCAAGTCAATTTCGACTTTGAATTATTGTACTCTCTCTCTCCCAAACATTTTATTATAATAATAAGAAGAATTGATCAAGGTTTTCCCCATCTTGGGGTTTTTCCCTAGCTTGTGCCATATTCTTGTGTTCTCTTCTCTTGGCTTGTCTTCAACACTTTTCATTCATGTTCTTTCCTCGATTACTGTCAATATGTGATTGCTAATGGAAATGAAATTGATCGATAATCGAGCTAATAAGGAACACTGAAGTAACTGTCCTAAGCAAAGAACATGTTAACTAAAAAATTAACAGGGTCTTCCATACATGACAACGACTCAATTGATTTGTAGACTCAATGACAAGCCCTAGAAGCACTCAGTGTGTGCTTGACCTAAAAATAAATTTCCCTTGAGCATGAAACCCATGCCTCACGAAGAACAATAATAAATTTATTTTTCTTCTTACAACAAATACATAAATTCATGTTTACATATGTGATTTTGAAGACCGAACCTAGTTACATATTTCAACATCAGAGGCACCAAATGCCCTTTTCATACCGCCACTAAGTAGAGCATCACGATAATAGAAAATACCGATCAACTCCTTGTGAAACCGCTCTATTTATTGGTCCCTCTTGTGCACTTCAGGATTAATCTCTTGAAGATACAATCCAATCCTTGTGGTTTTGAATCCTCATTCAGATGAGCTTCCCTTGATCTCCTCTTGCTGATCACCCTGCCACACTGGTTAAGTCCCCCACGCCATCAACAAATCACTAAAATCCAATGGAAGATCTAGATGAAGTTCCCTTATAGAAACCAGCTCATCCCTAAGGGTAGTTGAACTACTAAGTCCTGCGATGCCAGGATCCATGCCCGTCGCAGAATGAACCTATCTTGCTAATACTGCAACACCTCGATCATGCTCGATTGCCCAACTTGCTTGTACAGGTTCCTACTCCCATGTAACTCTTGACCACTATATCTGTCATGATTGACACTATGCCCAACCTACAAGGGCAACTCAACAATGCCCTAGTCCACAACTCCATGTCTAGCCTTGATCCTGAGCAGCAACCTTCCTCGCCATATGATAAAAGTGTTAACAATTCTCCATGTGTTAGCCTGAGAAAGAACCGGATCACTCTCCGTTGTAACCTTGCCCATCGAGAATTGGAGCGATCCACCTGCCAACCAGATCCTTGGATACTGCAACCACACTGGGAGCTCACAACTCCCACTCCTCACTGGTTGATGCTGTGTAGTACTGCTACTCGCTAGAGCCCATTCGATCCTCGTCTCTAAGCCTTGTGTGTATCCAATAGGTGGACCCCAAGCATCAAGAATTTGTGCCACACATGCTAATTTGCTCTGCTCCTGCCAGACCACTTAGTGAAATCTGCTATCCCAACACCTGATGATACACCCGGACATCGCTTGGAGACTAGACGCCCTCCTGTAGACGATGTCTACCATCCACTGTCCCTTATGCTCATGTAACACCTCAAACTGCCTTGCCTCAAGTGTAACATGTAACTCTCTCGCAATTACCTCCCCAAGTGTGAACTCAGGGGTGGAACACATGCTACCTCGGCAGTAGACCATGCCATCGCTGTGCTTGTAATTCTCAGTGCACGTATCCACTGTATGTATCAACTGGAGAGTCTCTCCTACCCATGATACACCATGTCTCACCCATCTACCTTAGGGTGAGCCTACCTGGTCCTGCTGCCTGTCTTGAGAGCATCAAGGGGCAACAAGCCAACCCTCTACTACTGTAAGCCATATTGGAGAATGATAGGCATGTAAGTCCCCAAGGGTATGATCAAGAGTTTGCATGGATACTAATGGGTAATCCTAGGGATGCCCCTCTCTTTGTCTTAGACTTGCTGATAACTCCATTGAAGTCCTGTCTCTACTGAACATGATGTCCCTAGATGCTCATTAGCATCCTCATCGATCCGGGGTGAGCTGCATCCTATGGTATGCCTAATGTCCTCATCGATAAGTCTCTTGGGATGCAACACTCTGATAGCCTGTTGTGTTGGACCATATGCCACTGCATACCACCAAGGATCCCTGCACTCCTTGGCAGGCCACTGTACACTGTAGCCTATCCTTGTATACCACTGGACACACTTGCTTGCTGCTATATCACCCTGTATTATTTGGTGTCTGATATGCACCAATGCATCCCTCACTCCACTAGCAAACTCAATGTGGTGTGAGTCACTCCTTCCACTCCATGGTGCAAACCCGCGCACCACGACACTCCACCATGCACCTATTTGCTCACTTGCAGACCACTGCTCATCGTTGTATACTCCTACACACCATTGGATGCCCTGGTCTAAGGCTGAGATAGTGCGCGTAAGTCTGCACCCTGTTGGTATCGCCACCTCCACTACTGCATCACCATATCCTTCGATTTCTAGATATCCCCTCCAAATTCCCCTTGAGAGATCCAAGAGGTGAATTTCTCTATGCACTAGCAACGATGCCACCACTATTATGCTCCTTGGTGACCATTGTGTCCCAACTAACTGCGGAGAGTCTTTGGCCCTGTTACCCACCACTTGTGGGTAGTATCCATAGGAGAAAATTTTCTCTTAGATGGCCTCAACCGACAACCAAAAGCCCCTTGCAGCTACCAGATAGCTTGATGTGCCACTATCTCCTCCACCTGAGCCAACCATGTGGTCCCTCACCCATTTGTTATGATCGTATGTTTGAAGGTGGGCCTCCTGACCTCGAAGGTATGGCTTTTAATTGGTGTAGTTGAGAAATTTTGTTTACTTATCATGGAAACTTTTGGGCATGAATTGGTGGGGGTATTTAGCGGAAAGGGTGGGTTAGGTCTGTACTCTTGTCTCCTCTGCTTGCTTTGGTGGTTAGCCTTGTGTCCTAGTCCCGTTGGATCTCCTTTATTGGCTATTAGCTTTAGGGCGGCACTACATGGGAAATTCCGATTCTGGTTGCGTGGTCCCGCTTCCCGACACCATATACATCACTCCCATCTTCTCATTTTAACCTTATTTATCACTTTTCCCATTCGGGTCCACATTTGTCCATTGGGTCCACAAAGGGTTAGCCTCCCCTCCCCTTGCCCACACCTTGGGTTGGGCTTGGAACAATGCCCCAGAGGTTGATGCAGATAAAAAAAAAAGAAAAAGCATAATTTGGCCACTTTTAACAAGAAATGTGCCACAAAATGCAAAAGATGGTCGGGACATACAAATTTAGCATGTGGGCAAAAGCCAAACATGAGCTCTAACCCTTATCTATGGCCATCAGCTTGGTTCCTATGGGCCCTAGATGAGCCACCTCCAAATTCAGGAACCTGTGATTGTCCCAACCCCTAATGGGCAATGAATTACCCCACCTTAAAGGGGGTATCTATTGCTGTATCCTACACATCATGCTCTCAACCTTTGGAGCCCCGAGCAGTTATGTAGGAAAATCAATCGAAGGCAAAAGGCATATGAAGAAGGGTGGAAATACAAAGGTTGGGGCAACTCATGTACCACGATTGCTCCCTCCTATACTCATATACCCAAGTATGGGCTTCCCCTATTATAACTACCCTTGTACCGTGGCATGTGGCTTGAAGCCCTTCCCTTGACCCCCACTCCATTCCATCATTATATCACATCCCACCTACCACTTGATGGATGTACCATGGACATGTCACCCCTTTTAAACGCTGAAACCACCTAATAGGGTCCTTGGTTAACCCCCTTATTGAACTTGGAGACACTTGTACATGCCAAAGCCCACTATGGAAGGGCATGCCACCATGAAGTGTCCATTTGATTCCATGATTTGTAAGCTCTTTTACTTGATTACTCTAATGATTTGTTGTATTGGAGGTAAGGGGACGCATTGGATCTTATGTAGGATTGTAGGTGGGTCTCCATTTGGGGTTTGGTCTCCCTATACGGGGTCCAAACCCTCTAGAGGGTCACATTGGCATTTGTAGGGTGAGTGTTGAGAGCCATGGGCTGTTGAAAAATGTGTAACTAGGTTCGGTCTTCATAAGTATGAAATGTATCTTTTGCAAATTATGAAATGAAAAGAAATTATTATTATTGGAGCATGGGTTTCATGCTCAAGTTCTTTTATTTTATAGGTCAAGCACCCATTGAGTGCTTCTAGGGTTTGTCCTAGGTCTAGAAGTCAAAAGAGTCATTGTCATATATTGAAGATCCTAATGGGCACATTGTAACTTGTAAAGAAAAAATATTTTTGTCTTTAAAGTGTTGAAATACCCACCAAGATCAAGTCGGCCAAATTGAAGAGCCACATCTACCCCTTGAAGAGCCTATATAAGTAGAGGAACTAGTCGTCCAAAGAGACACTCACTCATCTCTCATTTTATGCGAAGAAGAGGACAAAGAAGAGGACGAAAAGAAGGACGAAGAAGGATGAAGTGTTTTGGGCTAGTTCTCTCTCTTTCATGTGCTAGAGAAAGCTAGGGTTTCTACGCAAGGGTTTCATATAGTTCGATCTTAGAAGGAAGGAAGGAGCGAAGGCAATCGAAGGCTAGTAAGGGTATCTCTCAAGCCTTACGTCACAAGGAAACGCAAGTGATGGATAGAAGAAGGCTCTAGGAAGAAGATCGAAGTTCCCATGTGTGGTAGCAGTAATGGCAGGGAAGTCGAAATTTCAGATCTGCAGTAGGAGATTTAATTTCTTGCAGCAAGAGGCTGAGTTGGTGCAATAGGAAGAGCTTTAACTGGGTTTGGCTAGTACAAGGTTTGCACATCATCTCAAGTGGTTGATCTTGATCTTGGAGGGTATTGGTTTCAGTCATAAGGTCTTGGTATTCGTCAATTGAAAGATCCATAATAAGAGGAGATTTAAGGGTTTTCCTCTCAAGAGGAGGGGTTTTGGCCCTGACTTACCTAATTTGACCTCCTGCATCAAGTAGTGTAGATTTCAACCAATTAGGTCTTTTCCTTGTTTCTGGGATAACCATGGGTTGAATAGGTTCACTAGGACCTTCTTCTTCATGGTGAGATTCTTTTTCTTCCTTGTCAATTTCTTCCTCAAACACTGGAAGTTCTTCATCAATCAAAGTCTATAGGAAGTTCCTTTGATTTCTTGAATGCTATATTTTCATCAAATATGACATCTCGACTGACTTCTATGTGATGTCCTTTTATGTAGATCCTATAGGCCTTCGATGAGTTGTTGTACCCAACAAGCGTTCCCTTCATGCCTGATGGATCCAACTTCTTTCTTTTGTCCTTTGGTATATGGATATATACAGGACACCCAAAAATCTGGAGATGATCTACAGATGGCTTCTTTCCAGTGAACACTTCCTCTAGAGTTTTGTTGTCTAGGGAGCTCTGGGGACTTCGATTTTGAATATAAACAATTGCCTTTGTGGCTTATCCCCGCAAAAACTTTGGTAGGTCTTGATCGTGTAACATAGCTTTTACACTTTCTTCAATGGATCTATTCTTCTGTTCTGCAACATCATTTTGTTCAGGATTATATGGGACTATCAGCTCCTTCTTAATCTTAGACTCCTTACAAAATGCTATAATTTCCTTGGATATATATTCTCCTCCATTATCATATCTTAGTATCTTGGTTCTTCTTTCTATAAGGTTCTCCACTTCAGCTTTGAATTCTTGAAGTTTTGTAAATAGTTCATCCTTGGTTTTCATTAAATAAACGCAGGTCTTTCTTGAATGATCATCTATAAATGTGACATAATATGGATGACCTCCAAGTGATTTAGGAGTCATAGGGCCACATACATCGGAGTGAATGAGATCCAAGATTTCTTTTGACCGTGAAGCACTACTTCCAAATGGTCTCTTGGTATTCTTACCCAATGCACATCCCTTACATACTCCTTCATGATCTTCTTTCAGTTTAGGTATTCCATCTACTATGGAACTTAGAGTTGGAAGGATTTTGAAATGTAGATGACCAAATCTTCTATGCCAGAGTTCACATGGGCTAATTTCAACGTGAACTAGGGCTTGGGCTAAAGGAGATATCAATTTGTAAAGTCTTCCTTCTCGAATGCCAATGACTTTAGCTTTTTCTATACTTGAGTCTTTACTCCATACAACAACCTTTCCATCAATGAAAGCTACTCTATCACCCTTATCTTCTAAGCTTGAAATGGAAAGTAAGTTCTTATGCAAACCTGGAACAAATAGAATGTTGTTGAGGTGGATGTTGCTTCCATTCTCCAGCTTTATAGAGGTCGATCCAATACCCCTTACGGGATAGCTCTTGTTATCTCCAAGTTCCATTGAATAAGTGGATTTACCTTTTGATAAGGTCTTCAATTGTTTGGGATGGCCAGTCATGTGTCTTGATGCACTACTATCAATTACCCAAATGTTTTCATCTTGGAATGTGCCAGAGAGAGTCGAGAAGAGACCTTCATCCTTTTCCTTGATTGATGCCTTCTTTGAAGAAAATAAGAGACTCCATGCTTTCTTGATACCTTTCTTGAGATGGCTTGCTATCTTGGAACACTTCTTGATGAACTTCTTCACTGTAGAGGAGATCTTCATGATGCCCTTAGCTAACCTTAGCTCTGATACCATGTTGAGAATTCAATAGGGCAATGAATATGTTAATTCTCTTCAACTTGATAACTATTTGTGTTACCTTTTTACTTATTAGCTTTGTTCCTTATTATTATAATGTGAGAAACATCAAACAACTACCAAAACAATAAGAACAATGACATAGTATATAGGTTGCAAGCTAGGGCCAAATGCTGAAAAATGTAACTATGTTCGGTCTTCATTAATGTACTTGAGTCATCATGTAATGTACTTGTCAAAAGAATAAAGAAAGGAATTGTAACAATGACTTATTAAAGCATGGGTTTCATGCTTGGGTCATCATTATATTAGTCAAAGTCCCCATTGTGGACTCCTAGGATTAATATTGAGTTATAGAGTCATTGTACATTCAAAGAGACCCTTTTTGGGCTTTTGAATCATGTAAAAAGGTTGAGTATTGAGTCAAATATGATTTATGTATCCTCCACATCAAGTTGGCCTAAGCAAGATGAAGTTGGCCCAAGGACCCTAATTCGACCCACAAGAAGCCTAAATATACAAGTTAGTTGAGGTCATTTGGGGCACCATCTCTCAAGCTAGTTTGATATCTCAAGAGTAGCTGGAGAAGTGCGTAATCTTTTGCCGAGAAGCTAAAAGAAGTGCGAGTTTGGGGAAGTCTAAGGAGAGGAAAAAAAGCAAACTTTTGGTGCCTCTCTCTCTCCGTTTCGTGTTCTGGATTGGGAGATCAAAGTCTCCTAAGTTTCGTTGTTGTCAGAAGCTGCATGTTGCTGGAAGCTGCTGCCTAGTCAAAGTCGCTGGAAGGGGTGAAGATTTGGGAGGCTGATTTGGTGTGGAGGGGAAGTCTGGTCTTGGTCTAGGGTGAAGAGTCTCAAAGAATACTATTGAAAGGAAGAATTACCTTGACTGGGTTTTCCCCTCAAGGGGGGTTTTGCCCTGGCATAGTGTTTATATCTTGTGTCTCTTATTTTGTGATCTTCATACACACATGAAATGGTAATTTCTTAATGAAAGATAAGATAATAAAGAAGTAAAAGAAGCCAATGCACTCACAAGTAATTATCAAGAAAGGAGAATCAAACCCTAATATAACTACTTTTATTTTCCAAAATGGTATCAATGCTAAGGTCACAAGAAGAGTCGAAGATCACTTTGTTGGTATGGATTCTCCCTCTATGATGAACTACATAAGAATGGGTTACAACACTGCCGGAAGCTGGATCAAGAAGTTCATCTACTACTTGTTCAACAACGTCAAGAGTCAAGAATCTTCGTTGCCCTTACATGATCTCTTACTGATGACAATGCATGTATCATTGATAGTGGAACATCGAGACACATGACAGGTGAAAGTAAGCAACTTCATACACTATGAAAGGAGCCATCGTCTCATGCAGTGGAATTGGGTGACAACAAAAGCTATGTTGTTAGAGGCCTGGGATCAACATCATTGAAGTTGGATAATGGATCGAAGGTGCATCTCAACAGCATTCTGTATGTTCCACGTTTGAAAAAGACTTTGCTTTCTATTTTTTGTTTAGAAGATAAAAGGGAAAGAGTTGTTTTTGTTGATGGAAAAGTATTGGTTTGGGGAAAAGACTCTAGCATTGATAAAGCTAGGGTTATTGGAGTTTGTGAAGGAAGTCTTAATAGGGTCATTACACCACCTCCTCATCCTTTGGTTCATATGGAAATAAGTCCCATTGAGCTATGGCATAGGAGGTATGGTCATCTACATTATAAGGTCATCCCTACTCTTAGTCAACTAGTTCATGATATTCCTTATATGAAGTTAGATCATGAAGGTGTGTGCAAGGGATGCTCTATGGGAAAACATAGTAGAAAGCCATTTCATAATAGTGAAACTAGGTCTAAAGAGATATTAGAGCTCATCCATCCTGATGTGTGTGGGCCTGTGTCTGACAAATCACTTGGAGGTCATCTCTACTATGTAACATTCATTGATGACCATTCTAGAAAGACATGGCTCTACCTCCTCAAAACTAAAAATGAAGTATTTGATAAGTTCAAGGAGTTTAGGGCTGTAGTGGAAACCCTAAGCAAAAGAAAGATAAAAACTCTGAGGTCTGACAATGGTGGGGAATACACTTCCAAGGAATTGATTGCACACTGTAAGGAAGCAGGTATTAAGAGGGAGCTTATTGTTCCCTATTATCTTGAACAAAATGGATTAGCCGAAAGGAAGAATAGGTCAATTGAAGAAGGCATTCGAACTATGCTCCTTGATCAAGATCTATTGAAGTTCTTATGGGGAGAAGCAGCAATGACTGTCGTATACATTCAAAATATAAGTCCTCATAAGAGTCTTGATAATACGACACTCGAAGAAGTATTCACTGGAAAGAAGTCAAGTGCGGATCACCTTCGAATCTTTGGAAGTCCAACATATATACATGTTCCGAAAGACAAGCAAAAGAAGTTGGACTCTACAAGTATCAAGGGAATATTCGTTGGTTATAGTCTTTCCTCAAAAGCATATAGAATCTACATAAAGGAAGGAAGACACATTGAAGTAAGCAGGGATGTCATATTCAATGAAAATTAAGCATACAAGAAATCAAAGGATATTCTTATTGATTCTGATGACGAAGAAGTTCCCATATTTGAAGAAGATGTTCATCATGAAAACTCTACTACAAATCTCAAAGAAGTGAGCCTATTCAATCGGTGGTTATCCCAACCACAAGGAAGAGGCCAAATTGGTTGAAAGTTACATTAGAAGACGCTGAAGGACATGAAGCTGCAAAAGGTTCCTTCAGGGAAAGTAAGAAACCAAAGAGATATTCTGGCTATGCTGCATATATGACAAAGTTAATTAAAGCCGAACCATCTACATTCAAGGAAGCTGCACATGAAGAGGTTTGGAAGAAAGCAATGCAGGATGAATATCAATCCATCATGAAGAATGGGGTTTGGGAAATCGTTTCTAGACCTAGTGACAAATCGGTTGTCACGTCTAAGTGGATCTATAAGATCAAACATGCTGTTGATATAAGTATAGACAAGTATAAAGCAAGATTCATTGCGAGGGGTTTCTCTCAAAGGGAAGACATTGCTTATGAGGAAACCTTTGCACCTACAACAAGGTACACAACCATTAGATTGTTCATTTCATTGGCTGCTATAATGGGGTGGAACATCCATCAAATGGATGCTAAGACTGCATTTTTGAATCAAACCATTGATGAGGAAGTGTACATCGAGCAACCCGAGGGCTTTGAAGTGAATAGCAAGGACTCTCATGTTTGCAGACTTAAGAAGGCCCTATATGGTTTGAAGCAAGAACCTAGGGCATGGTATGCAAGGATGGATGCATACCTACTTAGAATTGGGTTCGTGAAGAGTTCTGCATCCGAACCTCTACATCAAGGTCGTGTATAATGAGCCGTCATTATTCTACTATATGTGGATGATCTATTCATCATAGGTGTAGAGTGAAGAATTCAAGAATACAAGAAGATGTTGGTAGTTGAATTTGAAATGAAGGATCTAGGATTGATGCTCTATTACCTAAGTCTAGAAGTATGACAGAGACTTGGGGAGATATATTTGGGCCAAGGAAAGTACATCAAGTTATCACAGAAATTCAGGATGATGGATTCCAAGCCAATGATTACTCCTATGATCACCAACCTCAAGAAGTTGATGGGCTCTGACTCTTGTCTCGTGGATCCTACCTCATATCGATTGTTGGTGGGTTCCTTGATGTATATGGTAAATACTAGGCCAGATATATGTTTTGCAGTGAACATTCTTAGTCAGTTTCAGTTGGAGCCTTGTCATGATCACTGGATAACTGCAAAACATATATTGAGGTATCTTCGTGGCACTATACATCATTGCCGAAAGTATGATAGTAAGGAAGTCAAGCTAATTGGCTTCACAGACTCTGATTGGGGTGGCAATCAGACCAATGGAAGAAGCACTACTGGAGGATGCTTAAGTCTGGGAGTTGCTATGGTCTCATGGATGAGTAGGAAGCAAGATCCCTTTGCATTGAGTAGTGCTGAGGTAGAATATGTGGCTGCATGTGAAGTAGGAAAAGAGGCTATTTGGTTAAGGAAGCTTTTGACAGATTTGTTCGAGAAGTTTGTGGGTCGTATTGTGATTAATTGTGACAATCAAAGTTGTATCAAGATGTATGGAGATCCCGTGTTTCATTCAAGGACGAAACATGTCAATAATAAGTTACACTTTATTAGGAATTTGGTGCAGGATGGGATCGTGAAGTTGGAGTCTTTCTCGACAGATGAACAAGTATTAGACATATTGACAAAGGCTCTTCCTAATAAGAAGTTTGAATATCTAAGGAACCTGCTTGGTTTGGTAGATATTGTTGATTGTATTGATGATAAGAGTGTGGAAGAGATTTGTTGAGGCTTTGCGAGTGAAGCATTGCTTGGGAAGACATTTGGCCGACACTTTGTGTTGATGTCTGGGTCCCGAAGTTGGAAAGGTGGTGTTGGTTATTGAGCTCTGTTTTGGATACACACCTAGATTTTTGGGTTGGTGGTTAGCAAGTAAGCCTGATGGTACCTAGAGGGGCTGAAAGCTTGAGTCCACCTTATTCCCACTTGGATAGATTGCCCTGGTTAGGAATCTAGTCTGTGGCATTGTGGTGCCTAAATTGTTGAGTGACCAATGGATAGATTGCCTTGGTCAGGAATCTAGTCCATGGCATTACGGTGCCTAAAGTTCTTCATGGTTCATATAGTTTGAGATCTTCCATTGTATTTGTACATTATGAATACCTCCCTAGTTAAGAGGGAGTGTTAGAAAATGTAACTATGTTCGGTCTTCATTAATGTACTTGAGTCATCATGTAATGTACTTGTCAAAAGAATAAAGAAAATAATTTTTATTATTGTAACAATGACTTATTAAAGCATGGGTTTCATGCTTGGGTCATCATTATATTAGTCAAAGTCCCCATTGTGGACTCCTAGGATTAATATTGAGTTTATAGAGTCATTGTACATTCAAAGAGACCCTTCTTGGGCTTTTGAATCATGTAAAAAGGTTTAGTATTGAGTCAAATATGATTTATGTATCCTCCACATCAAGTTGGCCTAAGAGAGATCAAGTTGGTCTAAGGACCCTAATTCGACCCACAAGAAGCCTATAAATACAAGCTAGTCGAAATCATTTGGAGCATCATCTCTCAAGCTAGTTTGATATCTCAAGAGTAGCTGGAGAAGTGCGAAGTCTTTTGCCAGGAAACTAAAAGAAGTGCGAGTTTGGGGAAGTCTAAGGAGAGGAAAAAAATCGAACTTTTGGTGCCTCTCTCTCTCTCTTTCGTGTTCTAGATTGGGAGATCGAAGTCTCCTAAGTTTCGTTGTTGTCAGAAGCTGCTTGTTGCTGGAAGCTGCTGCCTAGTCGAAGTTGCTGGAAGAGGTGAAGATCTGGGAGGTTGATTTGGTTTGGAAGGGAAGTTTGGTCTTGGTCTAGGGTGAAGAGTCTCAAAGAATACTATTGAAAGGAAGAATTACTTTGACTGGGTTTTCCCCTCGAGGGGGGTTTTGCCCTGGCATAGTGTTTATATCTTGTGTCTCTTGTTTTGTGATCTTCATACACACATAATATTGTAATTGCTTGATGAAAGTTAAGATAATAAAGAAGTAAAAGAAGACAACACACTCACAAGTAATTATTAAGAAAGGAGAATCAAACTCTAATATAAATACTTTGATTTTCCAACACCAAAACCCCTCTTCTTGAGGGGAAAACCCTTAAATATCTTCTCTCTTTATGGATCTTTCAATTGACGAATACCGAGACCTTATGTCTCAGACCAATAGCCTTAAGATCAAGATCAACCACTTAAGATGATGTGCAAACCTTGTACTAGCCAAACCCAGTTAAATCTCTTCCTATTGCACCAACTCGGCCTCCTACAGCAACAAATTTGACCTCGTACTGTAGATCCGAAATTTTTGACTTCCCTGCAATTGCTACTGCCACACATGGGAACTTCGATCTTCTTCCTAGAGTCTTCTTCTATCCTTCGCTTTCCTTTCCTTGTGACTTAGGGCTTGAGAGATACCCTTAGTAGCCTTCTCTTGCCTTCTTTCCTTCCTTCCTTCCAAGATCGAACTAGATGAAACCCTTGCGTAGAAACCCTAGCTTTCTCTACCCGTGGGGGAGAGAGAACTAGCCCAAAACACTTCATCCTTCTTCAACCTTTTCTTCGTCCTTCTTTTCGTCTTCTTATTCATCCTCTTCTCTGCATAGAATGAGAGATGAGTGAGTGTCTTTTTGGAGGATGAGTTCCTCTCCTTATATAGGCTTCTTCAAGCGGTAGACGTGGCTCTTCAATTAGGCCGACTTGACAACTTCTAGGCTGACTTGATCTTGGAGGGTATTTCGACACTTTAAAGACAAAAATAATTTTTCTTTACAAGTTACAATGTGCCCATTGGGGTCTTCAATATATGACAATGACTCTTTTGACTTCTAGACCTAGGACAAACCCTAGAAGCACTCAATGGGTGCTTGACCTATAAAATAAAAGAACTTGAGCATGAAACCCATGCTCCAATAATAATAATTTCTTTTCATTTTATAATTTACAAAAGATACATTTCATACTTATGAAGACCAAACCTAGTTACACATTTTTCAACACTCCCTCTTAACTAGGGAGGTATTCATAAGAGGTACATGGTCATTCTCAATCTGAAGAGATCTCATAAAAAGACCCATGTCTCTAGCATTATGTTAACCAACATTGTCACATAACAAGGCCTTGAATATCAATTCTATCTCTCCACAATGCTGGCGAGACCAATGATTTATAGACACCATCATCATCTCTCAAGGTACATACTCCACCCTAGTGTTCACCGAGTATGATCTTCTTTGGAATATTCTTATCTTGGATAGCCAGTGCTCAAAGAATATTGGTCCACAACTACTCTTCTCTTTCCTGGATGCCCTACAACATCCTTAACGAGTATCGAATGATAGATGGTTACCTAATCCTCCATTCTTTCTTCCGAAGTGAAGACAATAATGTAGTGTCTATCTCTCCCTCTCAATTAGCGAGGATACGTCAACCAAGCCAAGCTTGTTTCTCAATTACACAAGCTTCTTGTTCGGAAGAGATTTTGTCAATATGTCAGCTACCTGCTCATTAGTGGAAATATACTGTAGCTGCAACACACCATTTTGTACTAGCCCTCAAATATAGTGATACATGTTTATATGCTTTGTCTTTCCATGAAATACTGGGTCTTCAGACAAACGTATAAAATTGGTGTGATCGCAAAGTATCACTGTAGGGTTCATCAGTCCTTTAAACAGGGCAAATAAGAGCTTTCTCAACCAGACCACTTCTCTGCTTACTTCACAAGCTTCAACATATTCAGTCTCAACACTACTTAATGCAACTGTTGTAGAAATTTCTGTTTTCCCACCCCGGTTTTCAGTTTCTCCTTATTTCTCCCATATAGTTAAATGCCCTTTCCCATAACCATACATTTAACAAGCTGAAAAAAATAAATTTGCTAAAAACACAAATTCTGGAAATTTTACAGAATGCTGGAAATTGCAGAAATAAAAATCAGTAGTAATAAACAGCTATTAAAACACATTTAAACACTGAGATTTTTGGTCAATGTGACCTTGGAAAAACCCCCTACAACTCTTGGGGAAAACCAGTTTGAGAGCTCTTCTTTATTTCTGAAAATTGCCTTTTACAGTGAGAAATTTTCAGCAAAAAATCAACGAGCAAATTTACAGCTTATCTCTTTTCCCATGCTTCACAGCAAACTGGAAATTACAGCAAAACAGGACAGCAATAAATGTTGTACGGTCTCCTCGATTTTCGTGCCCACTTTCAGCATTAAATGTTGCTGTATGGCCCTCGTTTTGCGTGCAGAAAAACCAGCAAACTGCTCCTCGACTTTTGTGCAAACCTCTCCTCGAAAATCGTGCCAAAATATGCCTTTTACTGTGTGCTGAATCAGCTGTACAAATATGCTCAACTGCTGCCTTGGAATGTGTGCCAAGCTGCTGTCTCCTTCTCCTCCCTGCTCAGAAATCTCTCTTGCTCTCTTGCTCTCCTTCTCTCAATCTGCTCATGAAAGAATTGAATCGAATGTAATCTTTTCCTCCTTTTCCTCCCTTAATATAACTCCAAATGACTTTTGGGTGACCCAAGTGACTTTTGGGTGATCTCTAAATCTAATGGTTGAAATAGATTTAGATCAATGGCTGAGATTAAATGCTCATTTAAATCTCACTTTTTATTTTTTAATTCACCCCACTTTAATAAGGACCCACTTAGTCATTTATTTCCAAAGTCACTTTTCCTTTCTAATTTTTCATTGACTTTATAAAAGTCACTTTAAAATTAGACTTAGTAACTTTATCACATAAAGTCACTTTTAAATTAGATTTAACTTTATAAAATTATAAAGTCACTTTAGGAGAAAAATTAAATTCTTTTGGACACTTTTCCCTAGGCCAAAGATCAAAGCCTAAGGGAACCACCTATCCTCCGGTACCAAATTTCAACACTCCCTCTTACCGAGGAAGGTGTTCCTCACCACACCCATCTTGTCTCTGAAGTAGACATGCTTGCCCCGTGGTAAGGCTTTGGTAAGGATATCTGCAACCTGCTCATCAGTGGAAATATACTCAAGCTTCACAACTCCCTTCTGAACATAGTCTCTGATGAAATGATATCTGATCCCAATATGCTTTGACGTGTCATGAAATACTGGATTCTCCGTGAGTTTAATGCAACATTGATTATCACAGTAAATCACTGAAGGTCTCAACGGCTGACCAAATAAGCCAAACATCTTGCGAAGCCAGATAGCCTCACAACTAGCTAGACTGGCTGCCATATACTCTGCTTCCGCTGAACTCAGTGCTACTGACTGCTGCTTCCGGCTGAACCATGACACTACTGCTGAACCCAACCCAAAACAACACCCTAAAGTGCTCTTCCTATCAGAAGCACAACCTGCCCAATCAGAATTAGTGTATCCTGCCAATCTCACTCCATCTCCCTACCTGTAGTCCAGACCATAATCCACTGTCCCCTGCAAGTACTGCAAAATGTGTTTTGCAGCCACCCAGTGAACCTTCCTAGGCTCACACATAAACTGACTCATCGTGTTGACTGCAAAACAGATATTTGGTCTAGTGTTGACCAAATACATCAAGGAACCAATCAGCTGCCTGTACAATGTGGGATCCACCAACTCTGAATCCGAAGCATGAAGCTTCTTCCAGTTGGTGATCATCGGTGTCGACATGGGTCTACAATCCTCCATGTGGAATCTGCTAAGGATGTCCACAATATACTTCCTTTGCCCCAGGAAGAAATGCCCCTCCTCCTGCCACACCTCCAAACCTAAAAAGTAATGCATCAAGCCGATGTCCTTCATCTCAAACTCCGTCGCAAGATCTCTCTTGCAGTGCTCTATGAGTCTCTCTGCACCTATAATGATCAAGTCATCCACATACAGCACCAGAATGAGAGGCTCCTCACCAATCACAATAAAGTAAAGGTTCGGATCTGCCTCACTCTTTGTGAAACCCATCCCCTGCAAATATGTATCTATCCTGGAGTACCAAGCTCTGGGAGCTTGCTTCAGGCCATAAAGGGCTTTCTTCAGTCTGCACACATGGGATTCCTTCCCATGCACCTCAAAGCCCTGTGGCTGCTCAATGTACACCTCCTCCTGTATGAAGCCATTGAGAAATGCGGTCTTCACATCCATCTGGTGGATCTTCCAACCCATCTCTGCTGCTATCGATATAATGGAGCGGATCGAAGTATATCGAGCCACGGGAGCGAAGGTCTCCTCATAATCAACTCCCTCTACCTGGGAGAACCCTCTAGCCACAAACCTCGCTTTGAATTTCTCAATGCTGCCATCTGCAACATGCTTTACCTTGTAAAGCCATCTGGAAGTAACCACGGATTTGCCCTCAGGGCTCGGCACCACCTCCCAAACATCATTCTTCATGATAGAAGAATACTCCTCCTACATGGCCTCTCTCCAGACCTGCTAGCTAGCTGCCTCCTCGTAGCTAGAAGGCTCAGAGTCAAGGATGCTGGTAACCATCGCCATATAGCTACAAAACCTCTCAGGTGGTCTACTCTCTCTGACTGGCCTCTTCGGCTCAGCAACAGATGTGGCATCTCTCAAGGTGTCCTGAAGCCACTTGGGCTTTCTCTTCCCTGAGCATGCTTCTCCCATAGGAGAATGAAACTCCTCCTCCTCATCACCATCAGTAGCCTGAACTCCTGACTGTCTGTCTGCTGTCCTCCTGCCTGCACCTGAACCTGTAGAAGCTGAGGCACCGTGTGAACTGTCCATCAATGGACTCCCTAGTGAACTGCTGCTCTACATGCTGCCCGGAGCACCACCCCTCTGGCTCGGCGAGCCACTGCTCATTGACGGACCTGACATCCTCATAGATGTACCTCCGGATCCTCCTGATCCCTGCCCACTAGATCCCTGCGACTGACTCAACTGCTGCTGAGGGTCTGGCTGATCCAGATACTCTAACTCCCGTGACCTCCTAAAGGCCCTGTCCTCCTCGAACTTCACATCCCGTCTGACAACAACTCTCCTCTGTGCAGGAATGTAAATCCGAAAGGCCTTTGAGGTCTCACTGTAGCCCACAAAGATACCCTTCTCTGCGGTGGGCTCTAGTTTGGTCCTCTTCTCCTTGGGTATATAGGAGTATGTAATGCATCCAAAGATACGAAGATGACCAATATCAGGCTTCTTCCCAGAGAAAGCCTCCTACGGAGTCATGTGCCCCAAGGCACGATGCGGACTCCTGTTCTGCAAGTAAACAACTGTGTTGCAGGCCTCTGCCCACAAGAACAATGGCAACCCCTGATCATGTAACATGGCTTTGGCAGCCCCTATGATGGATCTGTTCTTCCTCTCCGCAACCTCGTTCTGCTGGGGGTTGTAAGGAACAGTGAACTCCCTCCTAATGCCTGCCTCCGCACAATAGTCAACAAACTCTCCAAGGGTGTACTCTCCTCCATTGTCCGACCTCAAGGACTTGATCTTTCGACCTGTCTGAGTCTCCACAAGAGCTCTGAACTCTTGAAACCGCTTGAAGACCTCACTCTTGGTCTTCAAAAAATAAATCCAGGTCCTCCTGGAGTGATCATCAATAAATAAAACATAGTACTCATATCCCCTCAAGGAAACATGAGACATCCGACCGCTCACATCGGAATGAATCAAATCAAGTATCCCCGTCGCTCTGCTGTCACTGCTGGGAAAAGGGGATTTGGCAAATTTGCCCATCGCACAACCTCTGCAAGTATCAAAGTGATCAGTACTGAAATCTGGCACACCTGTAGTGATCTCCCGCAATGTCCTCAAGGCTCCATGATACATACGTCCCATCTTGCGGTGCCAAATCTCACACAGCTCAGAATTGCTAGCTCTGCTGTCGGTACTACTGCTCAATGCCAAAAGGGGCTGGAATGCAAAGTTGTACACCTTTGCATGGCGTACACCTATCACTCTAGCTGAATCAGCTGGAGTGCCCCTGGGATACATCAACACCTGTCCTTCCCTGAACAGTACCTCATATCCTCTGTCCTCCAAAGCTGAGACGGATATGAGGTTCTTCCTCATCCCTGGCACATAAAGAACCTCTGACATCTTCAAGGGAGGTTTGGACTCCCTCTGAAATGTCACTGTCCCCACCCCGACTGCTCTAACAACTCTGTCATCACCGAGTACTACCTCAATATCAGTGCCACTCTCTGAAAGCTCTGAGAAGTACTCACAGACTCCTGTCATATGACGTGAAGCCCCACTGTCCACATACCAGATACCTGAAGATGCTCCGCTAATCGAGGGAAAAGCATGCTCCCTCTGAACCTGTGTGGCAGGTGATCCTGCACTAGAGGACTCACATGTAGTGAATGCAAACTCTCAGTCAAAACGACCAGCAAAGTCCTCAATCTCTGCTGAAGCTGCCACGTCCTGGTTCTTCCCCTTCTTCTTCTTCTTCTCCGGACACACAACTGCATAGTGTCCCATCTTTTGACAATTCCAACACTTCACCTTGGAATAGTCCTTCTGTGTGTTCCCCTGTTTACTTTTACCTTTGCCTTTGCCCCCACCACTGCTTTTGGAAGCCTGCTTCTTCCCTTTGCCTTTCTTGCCTCCTGCCACCAGTGCTACATCCTCATCCTGCTCAACTGGCTTGGCTGCCCCAAGCTGACCTTTCCTGATCTCTGTCTGAATGCAATCATCCCAAAACCTCTCCCATGTGGGAAGGGTCTCACGTGCACAAACCCGATCAGCAAAGTTCAACCATGAACGAGGGAGGCCATTCACTGCAATCCGCACCAATTCAGTGGGTGGAATGGCCTCTCCAATCGTTGCCAACTCATCTCTCACATTAGTAATCTTTGTGAGATATCCAGCTGCACTATCATTACCCATCTTAATGTTCTTCAGCTTCTCCTTCAGGACCATCTTCCGGTTCTCATTGGTACTCTGGTAGAGATTGGCAAATGCTGTCCACATCTCATGGGCATTGCTCTTTCCTCTCACATGAGGAATGCAATGGTCTTTGATTCCGTCTAGAATCAGCCTCTTACCCTTGTTCTTTTTATTATAAGCTGTCAACTGAGTAGCATCAGTAAGCACAACAACAGGGTTCCGTGTGGTATGCACCATGATATCCCAGACTTCTGCCTCCTCAAAGATACTCTGCATTCTCTCCTTCCAAACGCCGTAATTTGTATGCCCATCCAGCCTATCCTCCACCCTCAATCCCAATGACATCCTGCTGTCCTAAAACTGAAAAATAACACTGCTGTAGTAAAGATAAAACTGCTGTTTATGAAAAAATCAGCTTGCTGGAATTTTCTGAGTGAAAAATCAGCAACTGTAATTTTTCCTTTTACTGTTCCAAACTGCCCTTCAGCACTCAAGCTCTGATACCATGTAGAAATTTCTGTTTTCCCACCCCGGTTTTCAGTTTCTTCTTATTTCTCCCATATAGTTAAATGCCCTTTCCCATAACCATACATTTAACAAGCTGAAAAAAATAAATTTGCTGAAAACACAAATTTTGGAAATTTTATAGAATGCTGGAAATTGCAGAAATAAAAATCAGCAGTAATAAACAGCCATTAAAACACATTTAAACATTGAGATTTTTGGTCAAGGTGACCCTGGAAAAACCCCCTACAACTCTTGGGGAAAACTAGTTTGAGAGCTCTTCTTTATTTCTGAAAATTGCCTTTTACAATGAGAAATTTTCAGCAAAAACTCACCAATCAAATTTACAATTTATCTCTTTTCCCATGCTTCACAGCAAACTGGAAATTACAACAAACAGGACAGCAATAAATGCTGTACGGTCTCTTCGATTTTCGTGCCCACTTTCAGCATTAAATGCTGCTGTATGGCTCTCGTTTTGCGTGCAAAAAAACCAGCAAACTGCTCATCGATTTTTGTGCAAACCTCTCCTCGAAAATCGTGCCAAAATCTGCCTTTCACTGTGTGCTGAATCAGCTGTACAAATCTGCTCAACTGCTGCCTTGGAATGTGTGCCAAGCTGCTGTCTCCTTCTCCTCCCTGCTCAGAAATCTCTCTTGCTTTCTTGCTCTCCTTCTCCCAATCTGCTCATGAAAGAATTGAATCGAATGTAATCTTTTCCTCCTTTTCCTCCCTTAATATAACTCCAAATGACTTTTGGGTGACCCAAGTGACTTTTGGGTGATCTTTAAATCCAATGGCTGAAATAGAATTAGATCAATGGCTGAGATTAAATGCTCATTTAAATCTCACTTTTTATTTTTTAATTCACCCCACTTTAATAAGGACCCACTTAGTCATTTATTTCCAAAGTCACTTTTCCTTTCTAATTTTTCGTTGACTTTATAAAAGTCACTTTAAAATTAGACTTAGTAACTTTATCACTTAAAGTCACTTTTAAATTAGATTTAACTTTATAAAATTATAAAGTCACTTTAGGAGAAAAATTAAATTCTTTTGGATACTTTTCCCTAGGCCAAAGATCAAAGCCTAAGGGAACCACTTGTCGTCCGGTACCAAATTTCAACAACTGTGTCTTGTTTTTGGCTCATCAATGAGACCATGGAGGATCCTAAATTGAAACATCCTCCAGTAGTGCTTCTACCATCTTGTTCACTACCTCCCTTGTTGGAATCTGTATATCCTATCAAGTGGACATTATTTCTTTTGTTATACTTTAGGCAATAATGAATGGTCCCTTTTAGATATCTCAGAGTATGCTTTGCTTCTATCTAATGATCATGCCTTGGCTCCACATGAAATTGACTCAGAATATTTATTGCAAAACATATGTTTGGTCCAATATTCACCAAGTACATTAGTGAGCTAATTAGTTGTCTATACTTGGAAGGATCCGCAGGGCTTGATTTAGAATTCCTTAGTCTCTTCAAGTTAGTGATCATTGAAGTGGTCATAGGTTTGAAGTCCATCATGTCAAACCTCTTCAACATCTTGATCATGTACTTTCCTTTACCCAAATAAACTTCATTAGGTCCTCCCAGACTTCTAGTCCCAAATAGTAATGCATCAACCCTAGATTCTTCATGTCAAATTCTGTTGCTAGTTGCTTCTTACATTCTTCAATTCGACCTTCTACACCTGTCAAGAGAAGATCATCTACATACAGAAGAATGATTACAGGTTTTCCATCTACAACCTTGATATAAAGGTTCGGATCATCAAAACTTTTTGTAAAGCCTATTCTTTGTAGGTGTGCAACCATTCTAGCATACCATGCCCTTGGTGCTTTCTTGAGGCCATATAATGCTTTCTTCAATCTGCAAACGTATGCCTTCCGGTCTTCAACTTCAAATCCCAAGGGTTGCTCTATATAGACTTTTTCATCTATTGTGCCATTCAGAAATGCAGTCTTGACATCCATTTGATGGATGTTCCATCCCATCGATGCTGCCAGAGAGACTAATGAACGAATTGTCATATATCTTGTTGTTGGAGCAAATGTCTCTTCGTAGTCGATGCCTTCTTGTTGAGAGAAACCCCTAGCCACAAATCTTGCCTTATACTTATCTATACTTCTTTTTGCTGCATGTTTGATCTTATAGATCCACTTCGAAGTTACCACATATTTGTCTTCGGGCCTAGGTACGACCTCCCACACTCCATTCTTCATCATAGATTGATACTCTCTTTTCATGGCATCTTTCCATTCCTGATGATTGACAACCTCTTCAAAAGTTGATGGTTTTGCTTCTATTAGTTTTGTCATGTATGCAAAATACTTAGAATATCTTTTGGGTTTCTTTCTTTCTCTAAATGACCCTCATTATGACCCCATTTATCATCCTCCCCATTCGGGTTCACATGTGTCTAAAGGGTTAGCCTCCCCTTCCCCTTGCGCATGCCTTGGGTCGGGCCTGGAATGATGCCTCGGAGGTTGATGTAGCTAAAAAGAAAAGAAAAAACATAATTTGGCAACTCTCAACAGAAAATGTACCAGAAAATGCAAAAGATGATCGGGACATACAAATTTAGCACGTGGGCAAAGGCCAAAACATGATCTCTACCCCTTATTTATGGCCATCACCCTGGTTCCTATGGGTCCTAGATGAGCCCCCTCCATCATTAAGGAACCCATGATTGTCCCAACCCTTGGTGGGCGATGAACTACCTCACCTTAAGGGGGTATCCATTGCTATATATTACACATCATGCTCTCATCCCTTGGAGCCCCAAGCAATTATGAAGAAGAATCAATAAAATGCAAAAGACATATGAAGAAGGGTGGAAAAACAAAGGCGGGGGTAACTCTTGTACCACGATTTTCTCCCTCCTACACTCACATACCTAGGTCCCTCCTAGGTGTGGGCTTCCTTCATTATAGCTGCCCTTTGTCCCATTACATGTGGCCTGGATCATTCCCTTGACCCCAATGTTCCATCATTATATCACTTGCCACCTTCCACTTAATGGATCCACCATGGACATGCCAACCCATCTAAAGGTTGAAACCACCTAATAGGGTCCTTGGTTAAACTCTTTATTGAGCTTGGAGACACTTGGACATGCTAAAGCCCACTATGGAAGGGCATGCCACCATGAAGTGCCCCATTGATTCCACGATTTGTAAACTTTTTTACTTGATAATTCTAATGATTTGTTGTATTGGAGGGTAAGAGGACACATTGGATCTTATGCAGGATTGTAGGTGGGTCTCCATTTGGGGCTTCGTCTCCCTATACGGTGTGCTAACCCTCTAGAGGGCCACATTGATTCTTGTAGGGTGAGCGTTGAGAGCCATGGGCCTCCAATATAGCAAAGATTACTTCAAGGATCCCCAACAACGCTCATGAATTGCTCGCATTCCACCTTTTTGGATGAGGATGATGCACCTGGTTCACCATGCCTAGTTGGCTCCACACTTGCACCATACACTTGGCAGATGTTCCAAGGTCCAGAGGATCTCTCTCGTTGTAGAGGGAGGGTTTATGTCATCATTCTAGCCCTTGCAGATGGTTCATAGGCATTTTCAATCCATTTGGAGATCCATGAGGATGTCCTTGTGCCCCCACACCCACTTGGGAGCACTACAGGTTCTTTCTTGGAAAATAAGGGGCCAACCCCTTGTCCACTATGTTTGGAGTTCATTTCTACATCATGGCACCCCTTGGACTTCATTAGGCCTCCTCTAAGGCCTAACAACTCACTTTATTGATCATTCAACCCTCTTGAGAGGCTTATTGTTGTATTATTGAGCTATTTGATGGGCTTGTCACCAAAAGTATTGTTATTATGCACATTATTTTATTTTAGGGGCTCCATTAGGCCAATTTAGCTAAATCTAATTCATTAGAGAGTGTATAAATAGAAGTGAGATGATTCATTTCATCATCATCACTTGGATTGGGTTGTTTGCTCTTGTAAAATTTTTGCTGGAGAACGAGTTTGGATGTTATGGATGAATTTTGATGTTCGAATATCTCTCTCTTGTCTTGGAGGTTCATTATTGGCATAATTTTATGATTGGATATACTCTTTTATACATGTAAGTACTCTTATTCTTGTCATTTACTTTTGTCACATGAATGTTGTTGGGATTTTCGCTATACAAGTCTGAAATTTACTGCTGCTCTATATGAAATTGTGGGAATTTTTGTTCTTTATAGTGTTGCGTCATGTCATGTGCCATGTATGAATGGGTGAATGTTCCTAGAGATAATTTATGTTAAATTCATGTCAATAAGTCATCATTTATTGGAAACCAAAATATAAAGTCTTTGCAACAATTGTTCTCATGCTCTAAATGCCATGCGACGCTGTTGAAGGCCTTCTTGATTGGGTGAATTCTTCCCAAACCATAAATTCTCTTTGACTCCATCTCTCCCAAAGGACAAGGTACTAACCCTCCATTGGTGATCATTTTCAATGCTTATTCTTTTCACCTCCCTCTTTTTCGAGGCTTAGCCTACACAAGTCACCTATGGCATCAATTATCTCAGAATTTAGTCATCTAAACATTTCGATTTTTGGTCCACAATTGCATTGATGTTTCTGTAGAGGCCCTCCAAATTTGAAGCAAATCCGATGGTGGGATCTCGAGATGTGGCAAGCCCTATCTCAATGACCATTTCTTGCCCTAGTTTTCCCTTGGCTAGTGTCCTCATTAGGATCATTGAATTCAAACCTCAAAGAAAATTTGTCCTTTGATCCTCTTCTCCTCCCTAATTAGGTCAAGCCCCTCATTGGGTGATCAACTCCATACCCTTGACCTAATTTTGGGTCCACTTGGTCCCGTGTGGTCCCACAACCTATTGACACCAATTCCACAAAGATCACACAAAGACCAATTCTCCATAAGGATTTCCAGGCCTAGGAATCATCTTTGCTAGATATATTCCCAAACCCTAGCCTCGAGAATCCTCTTAGCCCTTCCTAGAGAGCATATCACCTTGCTTCTCGAGCAAGAAAGCCATATAATTGAGTCTCTCTTGTGAATAGGCCTTAGAAATCAGTTCTTGCCCTCTCATTGTTCTATTCATGTAATGATTCCCCTTTATACTGGGTCTCCTCCCATCGGTGAAAGTCCATAAAGAGCAGGGAACTTTAGTTGAGGTGACAGTGGGCTATTGCTCCATTGTTGCCCTTGCCATAGTAGTTGCTCTGTAGGATCCCTTCTTAGGACCCCTGCTAGTTTGAATGGTAACAAACTGCATTTTGTGCATGAAGGAAGGTTGTAGGTTTTTTTTGTCTCTTGTCAAGTATGCCATCTCCCCAACTATGTCTTGGAGGTAAGTTGAAAGGACCAACTCATCAGGAGGTTTCAACCTTTCACAGATTAAGGCCAATAGGGTATTAAAATCGTTGGTTGAACTCCCTAATGGTTTCATTATCATCTTTCTGGATTAGGAGGAAATGTTTGTATAGTTCAACAATGGTTCTTTCATTTATGCACCTAAAGGAAAATGCTTTGACAAAATCATTCTTAGAGCTAATGGATCTGTCTGGAATGTTCATGAACCAACTTTGAGCATAATCTCTTAATGACAGGGAAAACAAAGTCATGACTAGATCCTCTTGATCTTCTTTGATTTGGTTAGTAGAGCAAACTATTTTGAATTCATGGATATGCTGCCTAGTGTCTTTAGCTTTCTCACTATAGAACAAGGTTATCCACTTATAATTTGCGGGCAAAGGGTGAGATGCCCCCAAGATATTTTCATAATTCAACGGGCTCATAGAATATTGAATCCAAGGTTTAATCCTTTTCGTCATACTTACTTGATCCATAAAAGGTGTACCAGGAGATTCATTGTATCTTGGGTGATATGTGTGAAATATCCGTGATTGTAGTTACTAGAAATTGTTCTTCTATCTTCTGTAGGTTATTTGTCTTCAAAAATTAATTTTGGCAAATAACGAATAAAATCTCTGTTTCCATTTTCACTATTAATAACAAGAATTGAGAAAAAAACACCACATAAAATTGAACACCAGTGTTTTTGGACAAATCGTCCTTGGAAAGACCTTGATAGGAAAACCAGTGCAATAGACAAGGATTTTATTATTCTTCTTCAATAAATCTGTAATTGATAAATAATACAACTGCTTGGTGTTAACTGGCAAAAGCTTTGTAATCAATTTTCTCTGGCTACCAGCACATAAAAATACCCAGAAGGAACTCAGGCTCCCTCTGCAAGATAACTCAGCCCTCCTGAGATAATTCGGCCTCCCTCTGCAACTGTGTACTACCTTACACGTGCGGCCTTGGCTGAAGGAAATTTGGCTTAACGACCTTTGGCAAACTCGGTCTCCTTAGGCATCAAAACTTGGCTTGACCTCTCGGTTGTCCTTGGAAGAAACCAGGTTCATAAATTGCCTCTTTCTCCCACACGTGCAAATGCAAAAGTTGACCTCTAGAAACCCTTATGCACTAGAAAAAAATATTGGCCTCCTGCAGACAAATTGATTTGGAAATTTTCTCCCTTTGTATCTCAGAAATTGGAAGAAGCTGATGAAGAAATTCTCTTTGAAAATCTTCTACTCAATCGCTGTTGATTCCTTGCTGCTTGGTGTTAAAGATTGGCAATTGAGGGAGTAATTCCCTCCTTGGAGAAGGTCAACAAGCCCTAAGGAGACCCGTCTTCCACTTGGGAAAAATCAAAATTGCACATGGAAAAATATTATTATTTTTTCTGGTCCAAGTCAACATGAAAAGTACAAATCGACCTAGAGAGAGAAATTGACCTTCCTCCAACACATATAAATTGACCATTATTGACTTCACTTGGAGGTGTCACATTACACGTCGCTTCTTCATCGTTTGGTTCGTACACTTCTGAAATTGCAAGGCCAAGTTCACATGTGCAGAGGAGAGAGAGAAGTTATGTTGACCAGTGTTGACTTCATGTTTTGGGCATCTTTGACCAGCCTTGACTTGGGTTGATTTGACTTGGTTGATTGACTTTCATAATCTGTTTTAGAAGGTCTAATTAAGGGAGATTTTGACCGATTTGACCTAGGCACTTTGACCATCTTTGATTGCAAATTTGAGAAGGGTTTGACCACAGGTTGACTTTTAAGGTTGGTTGATTTGTTTGCAGAATTATTGGACTATTTTTATTGGGTTTGACCAGGCAAGGAAGGCTGAATTTATTGTTGCTTTGATCAAAGTTTTCTGAGCATGTTTGACCGTTGACTTTGACTAGTTAGGGCTGCTGTTCACTGTTGTTGATTGCATTTTGACAGGGCCAAAAATAACAAGACTAGTACTTTGACCATATTTGACTTTTATGCTCATCATTGATTGGTTATTGGATTGTTGACTTGGATAGTCAAGGCTTTGACCTTTGACTTGTTGATGGATGTACTTGGACTATGTATCTTTGTTGAACATTTGATGAATATCTAATAGAAGAAGAATTTGGTTGGGTTTTCCCCCTTGTGGGGTTTTTCCTTGGTCTTTGACCTAAATATTTGTGCCTCATTTATCTTGGCTGTCTTCTATTGTGCGTATTGTTTACTGTTCTATCTACAATTGCTTACTATTATTGCGTGATTGAAAATAAATTGGAAAAGTGTTTGCTACTGAAAAAAAGAAATTGTATAAGTGATTGTTACAACATAGAACATTGCTAAAAAATTAGCACTTGGTGTCCTCCACATTATCATTGCGCCATTGCTCTCACTACAATTCGTTGTGTCTCCAAGTGCCCCATTGATTTGTTGTTATAATCTCTCCTTGACGAATTAATGGCCACAATCTAACTCTAATGAATGGCTAAGATCATCTTAACCCTGTTGAGAAATCAAGGGCAACTAGATTAGGGTGATTTCTCTTTACTTTAATAACTGCTTGTGATGTTATTTACTTCAATTTGGTGTACTTGTAATTAGTTTCTTTTTTAATTGATTACTATAGTGTTCTTATCATCAAACAACTATCAAACTATGAAGATCAATAGAACAAGAGAACACATGATATAGTCTGCTAGCCAGTGCCAAAACCTCTCCTTTGAGGGGAAAACCCACAAGAATTCTTCTCTTCTTATAGAATCTTCAAATGGCGACTTCTAAGACCTAAGACCCGAGACAAAGACCTCTTCTTTGATGAACTTGTCCTTCACAAAGTCAACCCAAGTCAAACTGCTTCAAAACTTCAAATTTCGGCCTCACTTCAGAATTTCAACTACTGCTTCAGATATGCAAGTTCTTTTTGGCCTTTCTGCAATTCTGATTTTTTGCACACGTGAGTGATTTTAGGGCAGAACTTAGCTTTCTCTCTCCTATGCTTAGGGTGCTTCTTTCTTCTTTGAATTTCAGCTTCCAAAATGATCATCTTGACACAAATCTTCAACTATTGTAATTCGATCTTGCTGCAACAAATTGATGCCCTAGTTTTCGCACGTGTGAGAGGTAGAGACCAAAAAACAATCTTCAAAATCCAGCCTCTCTTTCTTGACCTTCACTTGCTTTTTAGACTTCTTTCCCCTTGAGATTGAACTTCTTTTCCCTCTTGATCGAATGCCTTTGGATGTGTCTTTCAAATGAGGTCGAGTGCACTTATATATAGGCTTCTAGGGAGCCCTAATGAGGCCGACTTCAACGTTGTAGGGGGACTTGTCTTCTTGTAAGCCGACTTGGTCTTGGAGGGTGACTTTTGACTCTTTTGTCTTGCAATAAATTCTTCCTTCATGATACAAAATGCCCAATAGGGTTTATTACATATTACATTGACTCTTTGACTTCTTTGACTTTATGACGAAGCCCTAGAAGCACGCAATGGGTGCTTGACCTATAAGGAAAGGAGCCTTAGCATGAAGCCTAAACGCAGTCTTATGATGCCCTAGCTAATCGTAGTCATGCCCTAATCTATACGTTGTTTTGGAAGGGTTTGAGACAACCCTTAAGGCTTAGATGCAACAAAAGGGGATAGGAGGCCCTCATACGTTGCCCTAACCTAGCTGTCTAAAGGATGTCGAACTGCAGTCTTAGCAAGGGAGATCTAAGGCCTATACAAGCTGCCCTAGCCGCAGCAAGTAGAGGCAGCTTTGCATGGGAGAAAGAGGGTTGTTTTAGGGCCGAGTTTGTTGTAAGGGAGTCTGAGGTAACTCCCTAGAGGGCCGAGATAAGGGTAGACTGTTTCAGCCTGCGTGGAGGTGTTCTTGGGTGCAAAGCTCTTGTTGAAGGGTAGTGTAGGCTGCTGTGGGTAGGCCGCAAGCCCTACAAGTTGTTTGGAGGGCAACGTATGGTGTATTGAGGGCTGTCTATGCCCAGAACAACAGTGAAGGGAGCCACCACTTCTCCAAGGGTAGGTCGCAGCTAAGGAGGGTTGTCTTGGTGACTAATTAGGGGCTATTACAACAGTCAAATATACCCTAACCAGTCACAGTCATAACAATAGCAAACACATACTTAGACACCACCTATCCGCTGTAAGTTAACAATTCTGAGAATGTGTTTTCGGTGCACATCTTGGCCACATTCCTGAAGATCACCCACGCTGAAAGGAGAGGTCTCTTCAGATGTTTTATGAGGAGATCCTAATCGCTGTCACAAGAGGTTCTTATCAGCAGTTTAGAAGGGCTATACTACGTTGGCTAAAGGAACTGCTACAACAATGAGAAACCTCCCTATCTTGATGAGAAGAAGCTCCTATAACACACAGATCAGCATTGTACATGTTGATGACAGTCTTGTGTGTATCCTAAGGCTGTGGGATCATAGTCTATCTTGTTGTTGGGCTAAGCCATAGGCCATAGCCAACAGCGAAAGCAGTGTGACAACCTGATAGAAGTAATGGCGCAACATGGTGTAGATCAGCGTTGCTGGATATGGTGCAACAATGGTACATGGGACAATAATGGTACGTGATGCAATATAGTGATGGGTACAGTCATGATTAGTGAAGCACGATGAAATGCAACATAGTGATGATGGGTGCATCATGGTGCAGCATGATGAGGTGCAACACAATGATAGGTGCAGCATGGTGATGGAGTCACCTTGGAGAATCAGTTGAAGCAACATGTCTTCAACTGAGTTCAACTACCTTATGTATCATCTTCTTAGAGATGATCTATGCTTCTATTTAGATAAGCCAAATCTTGTGTCCTCTTGTCTTGGCTTGTCTTCTGCGATTTATGTTTATGTTCTATCTGCAATTTATTATTATGCTGATGTGATTGCTAATCTGGAAAAGATATTGAGCTAATTGTGAAAATTGAAATAAATTTCTCTAAGCATAGAACATACCTAAAATTAACATGGTATCAGAGCTGAGGTGAAGACAAAGCCCAAACAAGAGTGAAAGAGTAATCACCGAAGACATTTGGGAACGGACAAAAGGCTCAATAGATTCCTCATCCTTCTTCAAATTCACCAAGGGCGCAATGAAAGCTTTTGATGGCCTACCTAAAGATCACTTCAATGGGAAGTCCGAATCTTAGGAAAAGCAATTGCCTTACTTATAATAAGTTCGGCCATTATGCGAAGGAGTGTCCGAATGGTAGGGACACATCACTTGATGATGATAACAATCATTCCACGGATCGGAGGAATGACAGGTAATCAAGGGAATGGCCGACTCTTCAAAGAAAGCAAGGATCCCTAGGTATGAAGAATCAAATGTTGTTTTTGATAAGATAAAGAAGCATCATCTTATAGTGGCCCTCTCCTCCAGAACCCTTGGGATTCTGGCTTATTGATTGTAGTGCTTCAAGGCACTTCATCGGATAAAAGAGTGCTCTGTCTAAACTGGTAGAGATGGAAACAATCGTGGAATTATACTTGGATACAGTGTTGTGGGGGAGCCACCCCTCGATCACGCTCCCAATCCGCGCTCCGGGCTGGAGCACGCTCCCTAAAAAGAAAACGCTCCCTGCCTTTTTGGGAGCGTTTAGCCTTTTTTGCAATTTTTTTTTGCAGTAATGTTCCAAATGCAATTTTTTTTCAAAGAAACAAATAAGTTTTGAGTGGGGCAACTTAATGATCAAGCCTATGGCCCTAGTATTGATATGCGATTCATGGTAATGTTAAATTCTTAAAGTAAAAGTGACATTCTCCTTAATCTTCATTTTCATCCTTTTACTTAAATTTTTAACATTACCATGAAATGACTCAGGATGTTTGAGAGTGGTTCCGACCTCATTGGATTTCATATGGAGAAAGTAGAATTTTAGATTTCATTCAAAATCCAGTAGACTTATCAGTTTTTCAGGATTTCAGGATTGCAATGTTTCCATTGAATTTTGTCATGTATTAGGGTATGGAACTCGTATTTAATCAAGAGCACCAATCCCTCTATGTACCTTGATGTTAGTGACATTGGTTGTCGAACTCCTCTATCATGACCCTCCTAAAAATGTACGCATCACTCAAACAAAATATTGACTTGACATGCTATGCTTTTTCTATCTTATGTTAATGCTTAGAGGGTGATATTAATGACAAAGATCCTTATACAGATACAGAGGTAATGACAAAGATACCTCTGGATATTAATGCTTAGAGGGTGATATTAATGACAAAGATCCTGATTTTCCAACAAGACTAAAAAGCTAGACGTTTCTTGTGGTGGCAAGAGGCCCAAGCATAAGCAATAGATAATAGATTTACTTGTCTTTCCTAGTTTCTAGTAGTTTTTATAACTATTGACTCTTTCATATTTATTATGATATTTTTTTAAACAATATATGACAATTTAAGTTTGAAGTTGGCAATTATAACTCATTAGTAATGAATTATGAATATGATGCTTCATGAAAGTTGAAAGTTGTTTCATTTCATTTTATAACATTTCATTTCATGTTAGATATTATTTGTTATAATGGTTACACTTAGCTTACAAGTACAACTTTGGGGATCAATGATGATAAATGTTATATATGGAATTTTGAAAGCTTGAAACTTTAAGATTGATGAATCACGAGGCTCAATATGTTGTATTTTACTATGTTACTAACTTGTGGACATGGTTGATGAAGATTATAACTTCTAGATGATTGTTGTTATATGGTTCAATCTATGTTTTTTCTTATGGTTTTTTATGTCTAATTCATAATTCTACATGTTTTTGTTGACATATATGTATCAAAATATAAAAATAATATATATATATATATATATATATATATATATATATTAAATAAAAAATGCTGTGGGATTTGCTTCCAAACCGGTAGCTTTTGAAAATGTCGCTCCTGCACCCGCTTTTGCTCCCGCGCCCCACTCCCGCTCCCGTTCCCAAGTAACACTGCTTGGAGTCAATGCCACCTATCCTGGAAAGGGTGTAGGAAATGTTACCCCTTAATTGAATGAGGGTAACTCGATTCACTTACAAGAATCTCTTTTATGTACCTGATCACAAGAAGTCCATTTCGACAATGAAAATCAAAGGTTTCAGGGTGGTATTCATCGATGGAAAGGTACGTGATTGAAAATAGAATTTTCAAAGATGCTTTTACTTATGGGTTCATGGTTGGAAATTTGTATCAAGTTGCAGGAAGTCCATTGGGGACCATGTCAGTTAACACATCTCATCTATAGCACCAGAGGTCTGCTTATTATGGGGCCCCACTCGATGTGAGTCAAATGGTGACAGGGATGCCTTAATTCAAGAAGAGCATGAAGGTACATGTCCGAGATGTATCGAAGGAAAAATCTTACAAGGGGACCATTCCCCTCATGTAGCAGGGCCACAGGTTTGGAACAACCCGAGGGGTTTGAGATTCATGATCGGGAATCTCATGTATGCAAGTGGAAGAAAGCCCTCTGTGGCTTGAAGCAAAACACCCCAGGATTGACATGAGAGGATTGATAGTTGTCTGATGAAGCTGAGATTCACTAGGAGTGAAGCCGATCCAAACCTTTGCTTGAAGGTTGTGGATGGTAGTCCTCTCATACTGGCACCCTCTGAGGGTGACCTCTTTCTGACATGTGCAGACCCTCTCATTTGCAAAAGTAAGAGGGAGTTGGATTCCAGATGTGGAATGGTGAACTGCAAGCCCGTGACTACCTCGATGGAGCTTAACTTTCAGAAGTTATGAGGTAGGGATGCCGGATCTGATTTGGGAAATGCCTCTGAGTTTCTAGCATTGATGTTCTTGGTGAACTCCCGTCCGGATATAAGTTTTGCAGTTAGCATGTTGAGCTCATATATGGTTGAGCCTCACTGGATTGGTGCCAAGAATCTTTTGAGATATTTTTGGGGCACAATGGATTGAGATACACTGCCAGAAATGTGAAGCTGCATGATCATTTGAATACTGACTGGGCAGGCAGTGTGGAGGATCGCAAGAGCACTTCTGAGTGCTGGTTCTTTTTAGGCTTTGCTTCAATATCTTGGACGAGCAGGAAGCAAAAGTCGGTTGCTTTAAGCACCACTGAGACCAAATACATAGCTACGAGTATGACCTCGTGTGAAGTTGCCTGGTTGAGGAAGCTCTTCAGTGAGCTGTTTGACACATGATGGATACCACCGTGATCTTCTGTGACAACCAGAGGGGGATTCGATTGTTGAGGAATCTCGTGTGTTATGATCGCTCCAAGCATATAGACATCAGGTACCACTTTATTTGGGATATGGTACATCGATGAGCAAGAAGGCTCCATCACATTGGGACTGATGTGTAGGTCGCAGACATTCTATCGAAGCCCCGAGGAAAGGTCAAATTTGTGACTTTCCAGAACGACACGGTGTCTTTGAGAGACCCTTTTATGAGGGTCCTATATGATGCATGCATTGAGCTCTTGGAGCTCTGGGGGGCTTAGGGTACTTCTTGGAGCAACAAGCGACCATAGGGCGACTCACCCTCCCCTAGTGGTGCGTTGTGTACAGGTTGAGTGGTTCAACCTTCCCTTGTGATACCCCGTGGCGACTTGTGGGCAGGATGAGTGGTGCTCCTGTTGAGGCATCCTACCCATGTAGTTCGGGACTCACGGGAAGTACCTCTCATTTGGCCAAAGAGTAGGGAATTGGGGTTAAGGACCATTGTAGTACCGATTGATGCATCGCGTCTCCACCGTACTCCCTATGCTAGGATGATCGACATTGATCTAAGATCAACTGGAACTGACTTCGGGTCAGTAAGAGTGATATAGCTCACTCTCTCTTGGAAGTGATCTGGGATCAATATGAGTGGTTTGAGACACTCTCTTTTGATATTGATTTGAGATCAATGAAACTGACTTTGGATCAGTATGAGTGGTTTGAGACACTCTCTTGTGATGTTGATCTGGGATCATTGAAACTGACTTCGGGTCAGTAAGAGTGACATAAATCACTCTCTTTTGGAACTGATCTGGGATCAGTAAGAGTGGTATGACACACTCTCTTCATATGGGATTGACTTCGGGTCAGTAGAGAATGGTATGAGACATTCTCGATCAATTCCTCTTCTTCATGGTTCAGCAGAGCAGAGCAGAGTAGTGTAGCGCACTGATGGCAGAGATAGTACAGTCTGGTAGATGGATCAATCGATGGAGTTCTCCCTAGTTGAGAGGGAGTGTTAAAATTGGCAATTAGGGCCAAACTCCATGTGGGTCATCTTATTTATTGAAGCTGATATTTTTCTTGGATCCCTCTCATCGAGAGGTGTAGGATTGATTTAAAGATCATCCGATTCCGATAAGTATTCGTGGAGATATGAATTTATTTGTGTTATGGGACAATTCGTCAAGGTCGGCCAGCAACCAAATAACCCCCACGTGTGCTAAACGTTTTAGTATAAAAGGAGGTGACTTGATAGTCATTTGAACGCACACTTCACTCTTGATTTCTCTCCACTTGTTTTGGGTTTTAATGGAAGAGAAGTCTAAGAGGAGGAAGCCCTAGACTTTGGAGGAAAGGAGCCTTAACATGAAGCCTAAACACAGTCTTATGATGTCCTAGCTAATCGTAGTCATGCCCTAATCTATACGCTGTTTTGGAATGGTTTGAGACAACCCTTAGATGCAACAAAAGGGGATAGGAGGCCCTCATATGCTGCCCTAACCTGGCTGTCTAAAGGATGTCAAACCACAATCTTAGCAAGGGAGATCTAAGGCCTATACATGCTGCCCTAGCCGCAGGTCTATCATGCCCTAGCCGCAGCAAGTAGAGGCAGTCCTGCGTGGGAGAAAGAGGGTTGTTTTAGGGTCGAGTTTGCTGTAAGGGAGGCCGAGGTAACTCCCTAGAGGGCCGAGATAAGGGAAGACTGTTTCAGCCTGCGTGGAGGTGTTCTTGGGTGCAAAACTCTTGGTGAAGGGCAGTGTAGGCTGCTGTGGGTAGGCCGCAAGCCCTACGAGCTGTTTGGAGGGCAACGTAGGGTGTATTGAGGGCTGTCTATGCCCAGAACAACAGTGAAGGGAGCCACCACTTCTCCAAGGGTAGGCCACAGCTAAGGAGGGCTGTCTTGGTGACTGATTAGGGGCTATTACAACAGTCAAATATACCCTAACCAGTCACAGTCATAACAACAACAAACACAGACTTAGACACCACCTATCCGCTGTAAGTTAACAGTTCTGAGAATGCGTTTTCGGTGCACATCTTGGCCACAGTCCTGAAGATCACCCACGCTGAAAGGAGAGGTCTCTTCAGATGTTTTATGAGGAGATCCTAATCGCTGTCACAAGAGGTTCTTATCAGCAGTTTAGAAGGGCTATACTACGTTGGCTAAAGGAATTGCTACAGCAATGAGGAACCTCCCTATCTTGATGAGAAGAAGCTCCTATAACACACAGATCAGCATTGTACATGTTGATGACAATCTTGTGTGTATCCTAAGACTGTGGGATCATAGTCTATCTTGCTGCTGGGCTAGGCCATAGGCCATAGCCAGCAGCTAAAGCAGTGTGACAACATGACAGAAGTAATGGTGCAGCATGGTGTAGATCAGCGTTGTTGGACATGGTGCAGCAATGGTACATGATGCAGTACAGTGATGGGTACAATCATGATTAGTGAAGCATGATGAAATGCAGCATAGTGATGATGGGTGTAACATGGTGCAACACAGTGAGGTGCTGCATGATGAGGTGCAACACAGTGATAGGTGCAGCATGCTGATGGAGTCACCTTGGAGAATCAGTTGAAGCAACATGTCTTCAATTGAGTTCAGCGACCTCATGTATCATCTTCTTAGAGATGATCTATGCTTCTATTTAGATAAGTCAAAGTGTTGACTTCTGTTGTAAATGTACTATCTCTCTCTCTCTCTCTCTGTTGAACTATTGAAGAACATATAAGAATTGATCAAGGGTTTCCCCACATTGGGGTTTGTCCCTGGCTAGCGCCACATCTTGTGTCCTCTTGTCTTGGCTTGTTTTCTACGATTTATGTTTATGTTTTATTTGCAATTTACTATTATGCTAATGTGATTGCTAATCTGAAAAAGATATTGAGTTAAATGTGAAAATTGAAATAAATTGCTCTAAGCATAGAACATACCTAAAATTGACAGATATGCAATATTTGATGGAGTTTCAAGGTAAAAGTGCACAACATACCACTAGGAAAATTCGTTCTTCTTGCTAAGATGAATAACATATGCCACAAGCCAAGATTACAAGTGTTTCATAAATTTGTATTATTTTTTAGGGCGCAAGCAAAATCGAAGCATAACATTCCATACATTAGACATAATTATCAATAAATTCACATGAAAGGAACACTTACATGACAAGAGAGTATATCCATCATTCACATTTGCAAAATTGAAGCTCCAAGAGGGAGAGCAAAAATATTCCACACATCAAAATGCATTTAATCATCCAATCATTCCACAAATTGCAGGTTTGAAATGTTTAGAAAGATATATCCGAAATCCAAGTGATGATGTGGAATGAAATGAACCTCTCATCAATTTATATGATCCTTTAAGGGATTTGAATTGCCTAATTAGGCCTAATGATGCCCCTAATAATAAAATAATGTACAAATAACAACGTTTTGGTGACAAGCCCACCAAATAACTCCATAATATGAAAAATAAGCCTTTGAAGAGGGCCAAAATGATAATACAATAGCTAGGAGGGTTGTTGGAAGGCGTAGTGAAGTCGAACATGTGCCAAAATGAATGGAAGGGCTCCAAAAATAGTGATGAAGGGGATGGCCCCTTGATCTCCAAGCAAATGATCCGTGGTGCTCCCAAGTGGCTGTGGGGGGAACAAAGGCATCTTGAAGGGTTCCCAACTGAATCGAACAAGCATGTATCCCATCTGTAAGGGCTGGAACAATGATGCAAGCCCTCTCTTTGTCTCCCATCGTGAGACAAAACCGCATATAGGCCCTGGATCAACTGCGAAGTGTGTGGTGCAAGTATGTAGCCGGTTGGGCAAGGTAGTCCAGGTGCATCATCATCATCAAATAAGTGGAACACACACAAACAATGAATGGTGTTGAAGGATCCCATGGCATGGCTATTTTCTCTTTGCATAGTGGAGGCTCATGGCTCTTAACGCATACCCTACAAATGCCAATATGACTATATGGAGCGCTTGGACCCCGTATAGGTAGATCAAACCCCAAGATGAAGACCCACCTGCAATCCTGTATAAGATCCAATGCGTCTCTTCACCTTCCAATACAATAATTCATTAGTGCAATTGAGCAAATGAGCTTACAAATCATGGAACTAAGTGGGCATTTCGTAGTGGCATGCCCTTCCATAATGGGCTTTAGAATGTACATGTGTCTCGAGGCTCAAGAGGGAGGTTAATCGAGGACCCTATTAGGTGGTTTAAACCTCTAAGGGAGACAACTTCATAGTACATCCGTTAGATGGCAGGTGTCATATGAAATAATGATGGAATGGAGTGGGGCAACAGGGAAGGCTCCAAGCCACATGCCATGGTACAAGGGTAGCTATAATGAGGGAAGCCCATACTTGGGTGTATAGATGTAGGAGGGAGCAATCGTGGTACATGAGTTACCCCAACCTTTGTTTTTCCACCCTTCTTCATATGCCTTTTGTCTTTTATTGATTTTTCTTTCATTTAACTGCTTGGGGCTCCAAGGAATGAGAGCACGATGTGAATGATATAGTAGTGGATACCCCCTTAAGGTTGGGCAATTCATCGCCCATCGAAGGTTTGGACAATGATGGGTTCCTTAATGATGCAGGGGGGCTCATATAGGGGCCCTAGGAACAAGGGTGATGGCCGTAATGATAGGGGTAGAGCTCATGTTTGGCTTTTTCCCACATGCTAAATTCTTATGTCTTGGCCATCTTTTGCATTTTATGGTACATTTCCTACTGCGAGTGGCCAAATTATGTTTTTAACTTTCCTTTTAGCTGCGTCAACCTTCGGGGCATTGTTCGAGGCCTGACCCAAAGTGTGGGCAAGGGAAGGGGGAGGCTAACTCCTTAAGGACCTAATGGACAAATGTGGACTCGGATGCGAAATATGTGAAAAGGGGTTATACTGAGTAGCGGGGAGTGATGTATGTGGTGTCGGGAGACGAGACCACGCAACCAAAGTTGAGATTTCCCATGTAGTGCCACTCCTAAAGCTAGTAGCCAATAAAGGAGATCGCACGGGACTAGGACACAAGACTAACCACCAAATTGGACAAGGGGACAAGATTACATACAAAGCCCATTCTTTCCCCCGAATCCCCCCACTAATCCATGCCCATAAGTGTTCATGATAAGTAAGCAAAAATACCCAACTACATAATGAATGCCATACCTTCGGGGTTGGAAAGCTCGCCTTCAAACATACAATCATAACAGATGGGTGAGGTCACATAATGGTGGCGAAGATGGTAGCACATCAAGCTATTTAGTGGCTGTTGGTTGCCACTGAAGATAATCTATGAGAAAAATTTCTCCTATGGGTGTCACCCGCTGGTGGTGGGTAACATGTCCCATTTGGACTTATTGTAACATAGGAAAATATTTACTTTTGTCAAGAAAAAGCCATTTATTCCTCCAAGACCAAGTCTGCTGCAGTGAAGAACAAGTTGGCCTAAAGGAGGGCTATTCGACCCCTCAAGAAGGCTATAAATGAGAGGAACTTCGACTCCTTTGGCATACACTCTCAAGCAAGTTCGATCTGCAATAGTGAGGGAGAAGAAAGAGCTGGAAAGATGAAGGAAGGAAGAAGAAATCAAAGTTTCTTGGGCTTATCTCTTTTTCTGTCCACACTTGTGAAGTTGCTAGGGCCGAAAATCAGAGGAGAAGTTGCAGGGCCAAAATTCTAGAGCAAAGCTGGAGAAGGTCGAAATCTTGGCTGTCTTAGAGAAGATCTTGCTGGGGGGCTAACTTGGTGCTTGGGAGGATTTTGGGCTTTGGTCTTTGTGTCTTGGAAGTCTCATTAGAAGATTCTATAAGAGAAGAAGCTTTCTTTCTGGGTTTTCCCCTTGGAGGGGTTTTTCCCTGGCTTGGAGCCTATATCTTTTGTACTTTGTCTCTTTGTGATCTTCATTGTTTTGGTAATTGCTTGATGAACTAGAACTAGAGAAGTAATAAAAGGTCAACTAACGTCACAAGTAATTATCAAGTTAAGGAAAATCATCTACAATCTATAAGTCCCCTCATTTTCCAACATGGTGTCATAGCTAAGGTGAAAGAAGGAGAATGTAGATCCCATCCTAGTTGGCACTATGACAAGGGTTATAGAGAAGGGCTTCAAGTTTGTTGGGAATCTTGCTACATCCATCAAGGGTTTCATCTTGAAGCTTATTTCCAAGCTAGAAGTGATGGATGAAAGTTTGTTCCCCGCTTTATCCGACACTTTCAAGGACGAGAATGTATGGGTTATTGACAGTGGTGCTTCCAGACATATGACAAAAAAATGTGTCAGGCCATTCTACATGACCAAGATCTCCCTCAATTCTTATGGGGAGAAGCATGTATGAAAATCGTTTATTTACAAAACTGATGTCCTCACAGGATTCTCAACAACATGACTCCAGAAGAAGCATTACAGGAAAGAAGCTGAATTTGGATCATCTTAGAATATTTGGATGTCCTGTTTACATACATATTCCAAAGGACAAAAGGAGGAAGTTGGATCCTACCAGTATGAAGGGCATCTTTGTTGGGTCTAGTGCTTCATTAAAAGCATACAAAATCTATATTAGGGAGAATTGTCAAATCGAGGTAAGAAAGGGTGTCATCTTTGATGAAAGCATAGCCTACAGGAAATCAAAAGATGTTCTAGTCGATTCTGATGAGGAGGAGATACCTATCTTTGGGGATATCTCTAGGGACAATGATGGTCTAGATCAGACATCAACTCAAGAAGATATTCTGGATATGCAACATATATGATGAAGCTCATTGAAGCTGAACTGTCCTCCTATGAAGATGTAGATAAACATCATGAGTGGATGAATGCGATGTGTTAGTGTCAGTCTTTCCAGCCTTCCTCCAGTGATCAAATGTGCTCTTACAAAGTGATTTTGAAGTGTCAAGGTCAAATTTTGTCATTTCAGTGAGTCTTCAAGCAAAATTTGGTCACTAGGCATTAGGCCTAGGGTTTGCCCAAATGTCAGTCTATGTCATCATTCAGCTGAGCCTATCATCATTCAGAGGGTTTTCATTATCATGTCAGTGTCGAATGAGTCATTTCACACCTTGTTCATGCTTCAGTTGTGCCTTGGCAAGGTCATTTCCCTCTCCTAGGGTTTTGAAAGCCAATTTCTCTTGGATGGTCAAATCACCGACAAAACTTGTTTCCTGATGTTCATACACCTTCCCCTATCCTTAAAGTACCTTACCAAACACTTCCCATCCCTTAGATCCGCCAAATTCCTCATTTTTGCACAAACCCTAGTTTCTAGCTACAACCTGGCAATTTTCTAGGTTGGGCCTGTGTTTTGCCCTTTTGGACCCCTTCCCCTCACTCAATCTCTGAGATTCCACTTTCCCCTGCTTCCTAACATCCCTCCCCACTCCCAAAAATTTCCCCAAGAATTTAGAAGCCCTCTATCCCCTTCATTCCGCTTCATTTCGACAAAATTCCTTGTTTCACACATCGGGACAAGTTTCACTCAAAAGCTGTTTCTGAGCAATCAAAGATGAATTTTTCAAAACTGAGAGAGGTTTTTGTCCACAACATGCCAAGGAAGAAAAACCTCCTTCACTTTTTACACAGGTGTCATGGTTTGAGAAAAATGTCAAAAATACCGGCGAGAACGAAGGTGCTCCAAGGACGGTTGGCCAAAGCACAAAAACGAAGGAAAACGCCCGATCCACTCCAAATTTTGGCCAAAGCCTCTTTGACTGAGCATGGTACTTGATTGGGGACTCCCAGCCCAAATTTCAAGAAATTTGGAGAAAATTTTGTCATTTTTGGCATTTTTGGGAAATTAACAGGTTTTGGCCTTTTAACGGGTAGCACCCCGTGCGCTACCCTACATGGGGGCAACTCAGAACGGGGAAAACTCAGCATTTTTGGAATTGTCATGCAAAGTTACACCTACCTATGGATGGACTTCAGTTTTTATGGAGATTTGGGCCTCCAAAAGGTCAAAACACATGCAAATTTTGACTTTCTGCCCCTATTTTGAGTTGCAGAAAGCTGTCTTGGGAGAATTGAGTTTTGAGGGGTCAAATGAACTCCAAATTCAAAAATTCCGGTGGGGTTGGAAAGAAGACTCGCAGACCTTTCCAATGAGCTAGCTTGCACCTGATTTGGACACCGGGAAGGCCCTCAAACAGGCCTCTCAATGTGCGCTACCCGTCAGGCACATGTGCGCTACGTGTCAGGGAATTTTGCCTATTTTGACCAGTTCGGCCAGAAAAACACTGTTTTCACTTGGTTTAATGTTTTGGGCATGTAAATGATGGATTTTTGTGTAATTTTCATGGCTCTATGATGCTTTTACTCTCCTTGATCACTTCTAGAAGATTCTTGAATGTAAATGGTAAAAATTTAATGCATGGATAGGTTTCCTAAGTTTTAGAGGCAAGTTGTTTTGACTACCTATTATCTAGTGCTCAGTTTAGAATTAGTTGAAACAGCTCCTAGGAAGCTGAGCTCGACCCCTAGAGGTGGGGAAAGGAGTTAGATCATCTATATTATGCCTTCTCTTGCTCATTTTCATGGTTGGACTCTTGAGGGAGAAGCTCCTATTGTATATTTTACTTGTATCTCTGCAATTTGAGGAAAAGGAAGACCAGGGTTTTGCAGACATCATTGGGATTCTTGTGGACTCTTGTGTTGATGGTGTGTTCTCTTATTGTAATTGTAAGTGTGTTTATGTGTTTCATCTCTTTCTTTACTGCAACTTATTAAACAAATGAAGTGATAAAGTTTGAATTCATGCTTGCCATGCTCAGCTTTCAAATTTGTTTAATGTTTATGTTTTCCACTGTCTAGAGAGGATTCAAAGTCATTGTTTGCCCTCTTTAGCTTCTCTTTTTTTCTTCCTTGATCATCCATCTCAGCTAAAGGCATCAGCACAAACTCCTACCTTGCCCCAAAGACCCACCTGCAGAAGCTGTGTCAAATCCCCGCACCCTAAAATTGCAGATCCTCAATTTGCCACCAAAAAACCCCAAAAACCCCCAAATCAACCTTTTAATCAGTTTACTAGCCTAATATCAGTGTTACCTTTGATTGGTCATCTCACCCCATTGAAAATTTGTCGAGATAGACCGGAGAGAGCCTTCTCATACCCCGTAGGGCTAGCTACGAGGTGAAATGGTTTGATGTTGCCTTGAAGGTTTACCTTCCTCAGCCTAGGGTGAAATCTCAAGCGCTAACACGATGCAGGGAAAATACCAGTCAATTATGAAGAATGATGCCTGGGAAATCGTTCTGAGGCCAAGTGACAAATTGATAGTCACTTCAAAATGCATATATAAGATAAAGCATGATGCAGATGGGAGCATTGATAAATACAAAGCAAGGTTTGTAGCAAGAGGCTTCTCACAGAAATGAGGTATTGATTATGAAGAAATCTTTGCTCCTACAACTAGATATACAACAATTATATCGCTTGTTTCTTTGGCTACTACTTGTTAGAAAATGTAAAGTGGCAACGCATTAAACATATTTTCTTTAACCTTGATACTTAGTTCTGAATATTTGTTATCTTTTTTCTTTAGTTAGATCTTTTCATCAAACAATATCAAAAAACAACAACAACAACAAAAGAGGACACACATGTAGGTTCTCAGCCAGGGAAAAACCCCTCCCAAGGGAAAACCCGAAAAGTCTTCTCTTCTTAGAATCCGCTTGAAATGAGATAGAAAGACCCAATCCCTAGACCAAGTCCTTCTCCGAGTACCAAGTCATCCCTTCCTCAAGTCCTTGAATCTGCACCAATCTGCTTCACACTGCAACTTCGACTTGCCAGCTACAATATCGCTTTTTGACCTGCAACTTCAACCTTGCAATTTCGGCCTTGTAGCTCCTCAAGAAACCCTAACTCGACCTCCTTCTAGGACCTTCCAAGAGCAAGACAACTCTTCCTAAGGTCAATGAGATATAGATAGATTTGTTCCTCCTAGCTACAAGATGCTGCACTTTGTCTTACTGCAACTTGATCTTGCAACTTCGGATTCTTCCTGCAGTTGATAAACCCTATATTTTCGCATGTGTTAGAGAGATATAGCCCAAAAACCAAGGAAATTCGTCCTTCTAACTTGCCCTCTACCTTTTCTCTCCTTTTCTAGCTTTCCAGCTACAGATCAAACTCTTTCTTGAGATATCAAACTTGTGAGTGAGAGTCTCCAAATGAAGTTGAATGACTCTTTATATAGCCTTTTGAAGGGGTCAAATTCCCTCCTTTAGTCCTACTTGAGGATGCCAAGGCCGACTTGTACTCTTGGATATTCCAGGACTTTCTAGACGCAAAAATAATTCTTTTTACAATTACAAATTGCCTAGAAGGGTCTTATAAACATGATGTTGACTCTATTGACTCTTGACAATAAATCCTAATACCTAACAAACCCTAGAAGCACCAAGAACATGCTTTTACCTAGAAGACTATCAATAATGAGTATGAAACCCATGCTTTAATAATATTAAATTTCTTTCTTCTTTTCTTGTTTGTTACATATGATACATATTGAAATGAGTACAACAATTATGAAGATCAAAACTAGTTACATTTCTCAACTCTCCCTCTTAACTAGGGAGTTATTCATAATTTTATAACTAGTACAACATCATATCTCGAACTAAAGAGTTCTCAGAAGAGTCAGATTGATAAGCCATACTATAAGAATCATCATCATGACCAACATTGTCCTTGAGGCCTAACTAGACAAGCTCTACCTTAATCAAGAGCATTATGTTGGGATGTGTTACGTGTGATACCACACTGCGTCTACAAGGTACATACCCCATCCGTATGTCTACAAGGTATGTCCTTTTAGGACAATTCTTATCTTGGATCTCCAATCCTTGGTCCTCAAAGAATATCGATCCTCTTCGACCACTCTTCTCTTGGATACTTGTCACATCCTCAAAGAGTGTCAGTCCCTTTCCTTTCTTGGATGCTATATCCTCAAGGAAACCACAGATGCTTATCCAATCCTCCACCATTCTCTCTTCAAGACCTTCACTTAGACTTACGGTTGTTAGTCCTAGTAAAGTGCATGACAAATGAAGATGAGAGTGCACATGTGATGGCCAACATCACTCCCTCTCGAAAGGACATCCCTATTCTCCTTTATTCTTGAGAATAAAACCTTACTCTTATACAAGGAGACTCGTTTATTCCTTCTCAAAATTAGAGGAGATCTAGATTTCCTTTTTATTTGGGCAGTCATCATCACAAGCCTTACAACTTGTCTTTGTAATGGTATCAACTACCAATTTTTCATAGCTACCCGACTCCTTCTTTCCTTTGCATCATTGAGCTTTCTTTATTTCAGGGTATCATAGAGCCATGTTCTCTTTTTAATCTTGTGATAGGTTCTAGGCCAATCTTCTTGCTCATCACTTTCTTCTTTGACATGAAGGCATTACATTGGACCTTTCCAAACTTCAAGCTGATGATAGCTTCTTCTCGAAAGTATCTTTTTTTGACCTTCAAGTTATCTTCTTGCACAACTACCTTTCAATCCCAAGATGGACACATCTTAACTTCACAGTTGCCAGGTACCATATATCGAACTTCCCTCAATATCTTTCATCCAAACAATTGAACTTGCCTCAATCGCCATCATATATTCCTGCAACATCTTTTAGGTAGCAAAATAATATGTTAACCAAATAACCAATAATAATGAAAAATCAGACTTACCTCATCATGATGAACTTCTCGTTCCATCAACATCCTTATTGACTATCTCCATTGATTCTTTATTCATGCATTAGAGTGCCCCAGGATCGAACTTGATTAACAAGTTACAACCTTTCTTTTAGAGATTATACATGGATGTTTAATTATCATCTTACATATTCTAGAGAAAGTCTTTTATACATCCTTTAGTAAGTCAAATCCTATCTTCTCAAGCATCATATATCCATATACTTGAGCATATTCTATGACCAACTTTCTTTCCACAAGATTCTACACATGAATCTTCTCCAAAGTTTTATATCTAGCATGCATTCCTATGGTTTCATCCGACCATCTAGATATCCATATATCTCACAAAGAGCCTGCATCCTGACCCATTGCATTCCTTCATCCCTTTACCAATATTGACTCCACATTACATGGAATGCATACTAACCTTGTCATAGTGCTTTTCCCAAGAACCTTCCATAATGATGGTTCTTCCAGGATCACGATGATCCACCTAAGCAAGATGACTACCTCTAACATAATGTTAGATAATACATGGATGAACATTATGTAAAAATGGTCTATCTATCCATCTATCTAGATGATCTCTACAAAGCAACTTAATCATGTAAATTCTACACATGCTATTATCATATGCTTCTTTCTATGATGCTATGCAAAACATGCTATTCTAAAAGAAAGATTAATTTTCTCAGAGAACATAGGAGTTAGTGAACCTTTTTTAGTAGTAAAGATCCTTCACTTCTTCCTACTTTGCCTTGCTCTCAGGTTCTCCCATGGCTTCGTTCGCATGAGCTTCACTCCTTTCCTTTCTCTCATAGTTCTACTAGTTTGGACAGTCCCTTTTAAAGTCTCCAAATTCATTGCATCCAAAACATTGCACTTTGGACATGTCTTTCTTCTTGGACTTACCAAACTTTCCTTTCTTCAGCTTCTTGACTCGGGCTAGAAAGGCTTGAGATTGCTCATCAGATCCAATATCATCCTTGACCTTGATCCTTGATTCTTCCAATATGCATTGTGCCCACAACTCATCAAAGGGAGTTGAATCCTTCTTGGAGTAGATACTTGTTGCAAAGCTGCTCCATTCTGGTGGCAATGCATTCAATACACAAATGGTTACTTCTAAATCAGTGATTGGTTCCCCAAGTCCTTGCAGATGGTCTCTTAGTTGAGAGACTCTCATGAGAAAGGATGCCACATCTTCATCCTTCGACTTCTTCATTCTGTACAACTTGTTCCTTAATAACATCTTTTGTCATGTTGTACTTACCGAATACAAATTCACTAGCTTGTCATACATGGCCTTGGAAGTCTTCAAATTTGCAACAAATGGAACAAGAGAATCCTTAATTGATTCTACTATGATCCTTTGAGCTCTTACTCACCCTTGTATTTTGTAGTTCTTTTGTCTTTCCTTTTTCAGGTTCAGTAATCTCCCCAGTAACATGTTATATTACTTCTTGTTTTGTGAGTACCAAGTCAATTCCTTTTCTTCCATGCTAGATAGTTTGATGCCCCAATGAGCTTGTTGCTCTCTTTGTAGAAAGAACCCATATGACTTGAAGATTCAGGCATGATGTAATAATATGTTACATGATGATCAAATTTTCCTTGATGATGTCTCCAACCTTCTTGATTCTTTCAAGACCTTTGGAGAGTTCTCGATGATGTCCTTGAAAGATGTTTCTTAGGATTCCTCCACCAATAGCTTCCAAGATTGATGCCTTGTAAATAGACTCCTTTTTTGTGAGACCAACACTCTCCTTGTTAGTTTTTGGTAGCATCGGATGTGCTCGAGCCATGAAAATTTGTGGAGAGGCTAAGGCACTTGAATTCTAAAGAACCGAGAAATCGTTTGGTGAAATTCTACCCGGATTGTGTTTTATTAAAATAATTAATATTTTTAATGGGGTTCCTAAGTATAAACTTAGGAAAATTAAAGTATTAATGGGTTTAATCAAAATATGGGTGAAAATGTTCTAAAAAGCAGATGAAGTCAAGTTTTTAATCTTAGCTGTTGATTAGAGACTTAATCTCGGCTGTTGAAGTCTCAACGAGAAAAGTATAAGGAGGCTTGGGGTTCATTTAGAAAAACACACCGAGAGAATGAATTGATCTAGAGTTCGGAATTTATGGGGCTAGGATGCTGAGAAATTCGAACTAAGCGATCATTTCGCAGTAGAGGGGCAGGGATAGTTCAGGAATACTGGGCAGAGAGGCGGAGGGCCATTAGTGGAGGCAGCACAACACTTGGAGGGACTGATGTTGGGCCAATTTGGGTCCACACAGGCTTGACATTGAACCAGGGAGTGCCGAGGCAGAGGAGAAGTTGCCTTCACGCAGAAATCCAGAACTGCCGGAACAGCTGGGAGAGGTTGGTGTAGAAGCTCTAGGAGGCAGAAGAAACAGTGCAGCGCTGATGCACGACCAGCGCAGAGATAGACGGGGTTAGCCAATTTTGTTGCCGGATCAGCCGGAAATTGCCTAGTAAAGTGAGGTAATCTCACTCAGTTTTCTGCCATTATAATATTATATTTTTCTCTTTAACTGGATTGCCGAGAGGGCATCCAACATTGTATTCAAAACTACTGCTTAATAATATAAAACCCTTAGAGCTGCTGCACCGGTTTTCTCGCATTGGGTTTTTCTGGGGACTTTTTTGTCCAAAAATAACAGTGTCCTCTGTATCTTGTTTATTGCTCAGTTTCTTGTTTCATGTAATCGTATTAAATTGGTGTAGGCTGCAGAAGTAATTTACTTCAATATTTTTCAGAAAATAACTTGATAATGTATATTAAAATCATGTAGGAGAAGTAAATTCAGTTTTGCTGCAGTAGGGGTTCCTTGAGTGTAGGAATTTTCACATGGTATCAGAGCATTGATTTTGAAACAGGAAGAGCAGATCCAACGTTGAGCAGAGAGGCCAAAGACTACATTTGGCAACAATTTGAATCCCTTTGAAGGGATTGCGCAATCCTTGCCGGGAAATTAGAGATTTCGAGGAAATCTCTCTCTAAGAGAATCGACAGAGAGGTACGATTTCCGGTTCGTGAGCTTGCAGAGGCAAAGGGAGTGACGTAGAGCCTCAGCGTAGTGCTTGAAGGTGTAGTTTCTGCCAGGGCAGAAATCCGTCGAAAAAGAGCGGAGACACATAAAAGGGGAATTTTCTCCTTAGATGACCTTTCTCGCAAAAAGTCTGTATTTTTCACTTGCCGGGCAACAGACCAGTGCTGTGTAGTGACTAGAGGGGTCAATTCGACAGTTTGGGTGGGATGGCATCACATGGGCTCAAAAATCAGGATAGGTTGGAAGGAGCTTCCAACTATGTCATATGGAAGACCAGAATCTTAGTTGTTCTGGAGGACAACGATCCCGAAGCTTACGTCAAGAGTGTTGTGGCTGTTCCCACAAACAATGATTAGAAGAAGTACAATCTCGAGTAGGCAGAGGCGAAGCGGTACATACTCGATGGAGTTCGAGATCATGTGGTCTCACATTTGCAAGGCAAAGAGACAACCTGAGAAATGTGGGAAGCTTTGTCTTCACTGTATGAAGGTTCTTCCGAACAACAGAAGATGTACTTAGAACATAAGTTGCAGCGGACATTGATGCAGAAGGGAGAAGGGTTTAACTCCTATCTTCAACGTCTTCAGGACACTAGAGACCAAATTGCTGTAGTGGGGTCCACCCCTCAGTCTACCGCGATGGTAAGGACAACCCTAATGGAGTCTCGGATGAATGGCAAACCTTCGTCCAAAGTATATTGGGCAGCGAAAGATTACCTTCACGGGAGGATATGTGGGTAGCCCTTCAACAGGAAGAATTAATGAGGGATTTGGTTAAGGTCAACCTCAATGGAAGTAGTGGGAGTGACACGAAGACCAAGGAGGAGGAGGAGAATGCAGCTCCGGCATCAAAGGGACAACAAAAGTAGAAGTGGGAGAAGGACATTTCAAAGGTGAAATGTTTCAAATGTGACGAGATGGGCCACTTTGCATACCAGTGTCCTTTGAAGCAAAAGGATAAGAATGAGAAACATGATCCTATGGCTGCTCCAACAAAAATTGACGAAGATGAGTTTGCCATGAGTGTCGAAGCATCTCTAGGAGGGAAATGGGGCAATATAGAACTGTAGTCGGGAGGACTACATGTGGGCAGGATTCTTGAGGAACCCACCTCTTGGATCAATTCCTTGCTATAGGAGCCCAAGACTCAGTAGTAACGAGATGGAATTAGTGTCAGATGATGCTGTGGGTTGGTTGGAGAGACAAATGCATTAGCCTGAGACTAGAGACTGATCAACTCAAAGCAAGGTTGGCAGTAGTGCAAAAGTCAGGAGCAACGCAGAAGATTCAGAGGGTCAGAGACTAGTAGCAGTAAGATTCCAACATTCACATGCTATTATGCTAAACACAATTGGTTTAGAAATTTGGGATGCTTTTCTGTTGCTGAGCAACAACAATTGGAAAATGATGCAGTGTAGAGCTAGCAGCAGATGCAAAGGGAGCTGTAGTACAGATGCAACAGTGGCAGTGTCATAGGCAACAATACAGTAGCAACAGTAACACAGTGTTGGTGGCAATAATAGTGCGGAAAGGAGATGCTTTAGAGACGGAGAAACATGCAGTTGGACATTGTTGCTAGAGCACATTCCTCGCTAAGAGAGAGTGTTAGTTTTTGGTAGCGTCAGATGTGCTCTAGCCATGAAAATTGGTGGAGAGGCCAAGACACATGAATTCTAAAGAACCCAGAAACTTTTTGGTGAAATTCCAGCGTGATTGTATTTTATTAAAATAATTAATATTTTTAATGGGGTTCCTAAGTCTAAACTTAGGGAAATTAAAGTATTAATGGGTATTAATCAAAATATGGGTGAGAATGTTCTAGAAAGCGGATTAAGTCAAGTTTTTAATCTTAGCCATTGAGTAGAGACTTAATCTCGACCGTTGAAGTCTCAACGAGAAAAGTATAAGGAGGCTTGGGGTTCATTTAGAAAAACACACTGAGAGAACGAATTGATCTAGAGCTCGAAATTTTTGGGGTTAGGAAGCTAAGAAATTCGAACTAAGTGATCATTCCATAGTAGAGGGGCAGGGATAGTTCGGGAATACTAGGTAGAGAGGCGGAGAGCAACTAGTGGAGGCAGCACAACACCTGGAGGAACTGATATTGGGCCAGTCTGGGCCTGACACAGGCTTGACGCTGAACTAGGGAGAGCCAACACAGAGGAGAATCTGCCTTCACGTAGAAATCTGGAACTATTGGGGAGCTGCTGGAATAGCTAGGAGAGGTTGATGCAGAAGCTTGAAGAGGCAGAAGAAACAACATAGAGCTGATGCAAAAGTTGTAAGGCTCACGCAGGGCCTATGTAGGGCCAACGCAGAGATAGCCAGGGTTAGCCAATTCTGCTGCCGGATCAACCAAAAACTGCTGGGTAAAGTGAGGTAATCTTACTCAGTTTTCCGCCATTATATTTCTCTGTAACTGGACTATATGGAGGGCATCCAGCTTTGTATTCAGAACTACTGCTTAATAATATAAAACCCTCAGTGCTGTTGCACCGATTTTCCCGCATTGGGTTTTTTCGGGGACTATTTTGTCCAAAGAATAATGTTGTCCTTTATATCTTGTTCTTTGCTTAGTTTCTTGTTTCATGTAATCAAATTAAATTGGTGTTGGCTGCAAAAGTAATTTACTTCAGTATATTTCAGAAAATAACTTGATAATGTATATTAAAATCAATTAGGAGAAGTAAATTTAGTGTTGTTGTAGTAGGGGTTCCTTGAGTGTAGGAATTTTCACACTCCTCGCGAGATTGATGTAGTCTTGATCTTTTTCAATGTAGAAACCTTAGATTAGAAGGTCCTCTACAAATGAGTCTTTAACTAGATCCCTTCAAGAGTCAATTTTTCTTGTAGTCTTCTTCTTTCAAGCTTTGAGGGCTTCCTATCTTTTGATCAACAATTATTTCTAGTGTCCTTCCAGCTGCCTTCATTGTTCACCTTAGCTCTGATACCATGTTATAAAATGTAAAGTGGCGACTTATTAAACTTATTTTGTTTTAACCTTTGATAATTGCTTGTGAATCTTAGTTATCTTCTTTATGTTCCTTTAGTTAGATCTTTTCATCAAACAATATCAAGAAACAACAACAAGAAAAGAGGACACACATGTAGGTTCCTAGCCAGGGCAAAACCCCTCCAAGGGGAAAACCCGAATAATCTTGTTTTCTTAGAATCTGCTTCAAATGAGATACAAAGACCCAATCCATAGACCAAGTCCTTCTTCGAGTACCAAGTCTTCCCTTCCTCAAGTCCTTGAATCTGCACCAAATTGCTCCACACTGCAACTTACCTGCCAGCTACAATATTGCTACTCGACCTGCAACTTCGACCTTGCAATGTCGACCTTTTAGATCCTAAAGAAACCCTAACTCGGCCTCCTTCTGGGATCTTCCGAGAGCAAGACAACTGTTCCTAAGGTTTGCGACGTATAGACAAAGTTTCCTTCCTCCCAACTACAAGATGATGCACTTCGTCCTACTGCAACTCGACCTTGCAACTTTGGCTTCTTCATGCAGCCCATAAACCTTATATTTTCGCATGTGTGAGAGAGATATGGCCCAAAAAATAAGAAAACTCGTCCTTCTTCCTTGCCCTTGACCTTTGCTCTCCTTTTCCAATTTTCCAACTACAAATCAAACTCTTTCTCGAGATATCAAACTTGTGAGTGAGAGTCTCCAAATGAAGTCAAATTGCTCTTATATAGCCTTCTCAAGGGGTTGAATTCCCTCCGTTAGGCCGAATTGACAATCCTAGGGCCGACTTGTACTCTTAGAGGTTCCAGGACTTTCTAGACTAAAAAATAATTCTTTTTACAATTACAAATTGCCTGTAAGGGTGTTATAAACATGATGTTGACTCTCCTGAATCATGACAATAAATCCTAAGACCTAACAAAACCTAGAAGCACCAAGAACATGCTTTTACCTAGAAGACCATCAATAATGAGCATGAAACCCACGCTTTAGTAATAATAATTTTCTTTCCTCTTTTCAATAATAATCTTGGTTTGGCAGACATCTCCTCCCTAATTGAGAGGGAGTGATGTTGGATAGTTTTTATCTTTATGAGTCATGTACTAGACTAGGACTAACAACTGTAAGTCTTAGTGAAGGCCATAAAGAAAGAATGGAGTCTAGAGGATTGGATAAGCATCTAAGATTGGAACTTCTTATGGATTGTAGAATCCAGGAAAAGAAGTTGTAGACCGATACTCTTTGAGGATGAGGTAGGGCATCCAAGATAAGAGTAGTCGAAGAGGATTGATATTCTTTGAGGATTCAGGATTGGAAATCCAAGATAAGAATAGTCCTAAAAGGACATACCCGGTGAACATTTGGATGGGGTATGTGCCTTAGAGGTAGTGTGGCAGCTCATGTAAAGCCTCCCAACATGATGTCTAGTTAAGGCCTTCAATGACAATGTTGGTTATGGTATATATGCTTGACAAAAATGGCTTATCAATCCGACTCTTCTTACGAGAATGCTTCAAGATTGAGATTCCTTGTGCTTCATGATGGGACTATGGATACCTCCCTAGTTAAGAGGAAGCGTTGGAAATTGTAACTAGGTTCGGTCTTCATATTGACATTTTGTAAACATGACATTGTATATTTTGTATAAAGAAAGAAAAAGAAAGAAAAATAATTTATTTTATTTAAAGCATGGGTTTCATGCTCAAGTTTAGGTCAAAAACATATTCTTCGTGCTTCTAGTTTTTTCTAGGACAAAGAAGAATTTATGTAATGTATGATAGTCCCATTTGGACTTATTGTAACAAAGGAAAATACTTAATTTTGTCAAGAAAAAGCCATTTATTCCTTAAAGACCAAGTCGGCCCCAGTGAAGGACAAGTCAACCTAAAGGAGGGCTATTCGACCCCTCAAGAAGGCTATAAATAAGAGGGACTTCGACTCATTTGGCATACACTCTCAAGCAAGTTTGATTTGCAATTGCGAAGGAGAAGAAATAGTTGGAAAGACGAAGGAAAGAAGAAGAAATCGAAGTGTCTTGGGCCTCTCTCTTTTTCTAGCCACACGTGTGAAGTTGCTAGGGTTTCTGTGTAGCTGGCTGTTGCAGTAGGCCGAAATCGCAGGGCCGAAAATCTGAGGCGAAGTTGCAGGGCCGAAATCCTAGAGCGAAGCTGCAGAAGGTCGAAGTCTTGAAGTTGCCTTGGAGAAGATCTTGCTAGGAGGCTGACTTGGTGCTCGGGAGGATTTTGGGCTTTGGTCTTTGGGTCTTGGAAGTTTCATTATAAGAAGATTCTATAAGAAGAGAAGTTTTGTTTTTAGGTTTTCCCCTTGGAGGGGTTTTGCCCTAGCTTGAAGCCTATATCTTCTGTACTTTGTCTCTTTGTGATCTCAATTCTTTTGGTAATTGCTTGATGAACAAGAACTAAAGAAATAATAAAAGGCCAACTAACATCACAAGTAAGTATCAAGTTAAGGAAAATCATCTATAATCTATAAGTCTACTGATTTCCCAACAGAGCTATCTAAAGGCAAGCTTCCCATTAGTCAAAGTCCATAAAGAGCAGGAGTTAGTGACAGTGGTGATAGTGGGCCATACCTCATTGTTGTCCCTTAGTCTAGTTTTTGCCTTGTGGGTTACCCCCTTTACAAGGTTTGCTAGATTTTGAGGCAACAAGCTCTACATTGGGAAAAAGTTGCCTAAAATTTTCTGGCAACAACTGAAGTTTTCTTCCATTTTTCATGCTTGGAGAACTTTTTTTTGATGACATCTAATATTGTTTGGTGGGTTTCCTTTTGGAATGGAAGAGAGGCCGATCAATAAATAGAATTTTGTTTTGGATTCTTGGATAAAAACATGCTAACTTAGACCATTGTAGAATATGTAATTAGGTGAAAGCAATTGTCATTGGAAGATGTTTCCTGGGAAAGGAAAATATATGGACTCAATATTCGTAGCCTGGCTAGTTGATGCTTTATATTTTGAGCAGTTTTGGCATTTAAATAATGATAGATTTTGGACACTGGTGTTTGCCAAATTAACTAGAAGAAATAAAAATAAGCTATCAGATAAACCTGTAACTTAGAATTGCTAGAAATGGACTTGGTTTTGCAAACTCCCCAATCTGCTGAATTTCCAATTATAAACATCTTGTGTTTTGTAACATTTGATGATTTTGAGATTTTTCTGCTGCCATTTCTTTACTCTCAATTAGAGCAGCTATGCGTTTTTCAATTTTCAAAGTCATGCCTTTACATAATGTTTCTGAAGCTTAGACCTTAACTTGGAAGCTTTAATTTGATATTCTGCTTTTTTGCATAGTAGTTTGAGATTTCCATCTTATGTAGGGTGTTGATGAAAACGTTATAAATTCCTAAATTTCACTTATTTTACAGTAGATATCTAATTCACTATATATGTTCAAAATTTTGCAGAGTGCTGCTCGCTTGTATGGATCATCCATTTCCAGCACCAACCTCATTAGTGTTTCAGGGGTAATTACTGTTTTTATTTCCACTCTATTTTTCATGCATGCTATAGAGAATATGCCCTGGTAAAATATGAGAGAAATTTTTCTCTAGGGAATGTGTATTGTTCTTGTTTTGTATACTTGGATTTTTGTTTCTTAACGTGAACTCTACTTATACCATGCCAAATGATGTCACCCACAAGGTTTTGTTTCAGCTTTGATACTTTTTTTTAAGTGTGTCCTCATTGGTTGAGTGTTTAAGTGAGAGAGCCCCTTTTATGCCATGCTATAATAGATCCTTCTGCAAGTAAGGAAGCTCCTTTACAGTGGTGACATCATGTTCTCAATCGCTTCATAAGTTAATGCATGTCTTGGTAAAAGGGGTGGCTTCTTATGACATTTATCCACTTCATCATATTTATCTTAAAGGTGTGCTCCAAAGGTGGTTGGAGTAAAGGAAAAGCGAGTGGATCCATAGTAAAATAACTTAACTTCTTAATTTTGCCTTTTTCACCTTGGTTAAGTGTAAATGGGTTGCCCCCTTTAGAACGTGCTTCCTGCCATAGTTAACTTCTAAAAGGGGTTGGTCCCTTTTGGACTTGCTTATTCATATGTATCGAAAGACTTTGCTTCTAGTAGTCATCATAGGCTAAAATTATTTGGGAGTGTTAGGTTGAACAATGTAAGGACTAAGCACTGTTGATTTTTTGTAGCATCAGGAGGTATTCGAACGTGCCAAGGATCCTTCCAAATCAGAATAATAAATTATAACTATTAAAAGAAAATTCAATTTTTATATTGGTATATGTAGGCTCTATTGTCACACAATCTAGTAGGGGTGCTAGGATGGGTGTCTTCTAATGATGTGTATCGTCCTCCATTGTGACCGATCTCCTTGCCAATTCATTGATCATCTAGGGTGGCTTTACTACTACCGAAACTGACTGCCACCAACTAAGGTGTATATCTCAATGATGAAACTAGGAAACAACGAGGGTTTCTCCCTCACTCATAAAGCTGCTTGAGCTCCTTAACAATTCACAAAATAATTTCTTCACATGTCTCCCCTTGAGTTTGCCTCTCCTTTTAATAATATTTTCCTCTGCCAAAAATCTTGGGTGGTAAAAAAAAACTATGGGTTACTTTTTTTTCTTAAACTGACTTTTACAACTTTTATTTAATTATTATTTATTTTAGTCAGGTGACCCCTATTTTCTATCAGTAGCCCATAGGATCCAGTTAGGCTATGAAACTTTTCATGCTTCTATGGATTTGAAAGGGACATCACCAATTGGCATTGTTTCACAGGATAACTCCATTTGTTTTGGTGTACTATTTGATAGAACAATATGTTTTTACTATTTATTTATGTAGTTAATGCACATTCAAGCTAATTACGTTGTCTCTCCTTCTGCTTGGATTTTTGACTTCAAGCATGACTAGTTTCACTTGTCAATTATGAATTATAACTTGTTTTGTAATATATATTCTGAAGAGATTGTGGAGAAATCTAGGGAACCTAGATTAGGTTATTTCTCTTACTTTGGTAACTGCTTGTGATGTATTTTTACTCTACTTAATTAGCTTCTTCTTTCTCTTGATTATATTTAGTGTTCTTATCATCAAACAACTACCAAATCATAAAGAATAATGAGACAAGAGGAATATACGCAATCTCCCTCCTATCCAGGGACTTGTACAAGCTCCCTCTTAACCAGAGACTTGTTTCCAACAACAACAATTATCTGTTCTTTGGTGGAGATCATGGTACCATCAACTGCTTGAAGGGATCCTCCTTTCGATGTCATGAACTACATCTTCTTCATCATGGGGCCTTCATCTTTCGTAGGGCATCGACCATCCATCACTTTTCTTCATGAACCATATCAGTCATGTCATCCTTCTTTTCATCGGAAAGTGATCTTTTGGTCCACATCTGGCTTATCTTCATTCAATTACCTCTACCAAGTCATTTGACTTTTAGGATCTTCTATCCATTCTTATAGTTGTAGGTGTGTTAAAATTGGCAACTAGGGCTAAACTCCATGTGGGTCATCTTATTAATGGAAGCTGATATTTTTCTTGCATCCCTCTCATCGAGAGGTGTAGGATTGACCTAAAGATCATCTGATTCCGATAAGTATTCATGGAGATATGAATTTATTTGTGTTATGGGACAATTCGTCAAGGTTAGCCAGCGACCAAATAAACCCCACTTGTGCTCAACGTTTTAGTATAAATAGAGGTGGCCTTCAAGTCATTTTCAACACACTTGGGATCTCTTCCTCTCTACTTGTCTTTGGGTTTTAGTAGGAGGAGAGATCCTAAGGGATAATGCTGCCCTAATCTAGAGGGCAGAAGCCAGAACTGCCGAAACTACCGAGAATAGCTGGAATTTGCCGGAACTGTCGGGAATAGCTGGAATTGCTGGAACTGCCGGAACAAGCCAGAACTGCCGGGAAAAGCCGGAACTGCCGGGAATAGTTGGAATTGCCGAAACTGCCGGGAATAGCCGGAATTGTCGGAATTGTCGGGAACTGCCGGAACAACCGGAAGTGCCCGAAATTGCTGGGAACAGCCGGGAATTACCGGGAACAGCTGGAATTGCTGGAACTGCCGGGAACTACCAAAACTGCCAGAAATGTCGGAATAGCCGGAGCATCTGTCTCCGAAAGAGAGCTGCATGCAAGGGACAACTAACTAACATTGGGACAGTTGTATGGTACTTAGCAACAAGTACACCAAGCATGCAATGTTACATCAAGCATGCAAGGGACAACAAACTAATATTGGGACAACAACATGATACTTAGTGCAGCAAGCATGTATTGGTACAGCTAGCATGCAAGGGACAACTAGCATGCAACAACAAGCATGCTAAGGACAACAAGCAAGCAAGGTGCAACCAACACATAGGTCAGGATGGCAACATGGTGCAGCAATGGCACATAATGCAGTACAGTGATGGGTACAATCATGATTAATGAAGCATGATGAGATGCAACATAATGATGATGGGTGCAACATGGTGCAGCACGGTGAGGTGCAGCATGATGACGAAATGCAACACAACGATAGGTGAAGAAGTCACCTTGGAGAATCAGTTGAAGCAGCATGTCTTCAACTGATCTCATGTATCATCTTCTTAGAGATGATCTATGCTCTTATCTAGATAAGTCAAAGTGTTGACTTCTGTTGTAAATGTACTATCTCTCTCTCTCTGCTAAGCTATTGAAGAACATATAAGAAGAATTGATCAAGGGTTTCCCCACATTGGGGTTTGTCCTTGGCTAGCGCCACATCTTGTGTCCTCTTGTCTTGGCTTGTCTTCTGCAATTTATGTTGATGTTCTATTTGTAGTTTACTTTAATGTTGATGTGATTGTTAATCTGGAAAATATATTGAGCTAATTGTGAAAATTGAAATAAATTGCTCTAAGCATAGAACATACCTAAAATTAACAAGGTGACGTCTACAACTCTTTTTCGGTAGGCCCTGTTACAACCCAACCAAATGGTGTTCAAAAATCAAAATGAACATCAAATCAAAGTTACCTTTTATGATGGCCTTTCATCATGACATCATCTTGCTTGCAACATCAACATCCTGTACATTCCTAGACACATCTCCAAGACATTTAATGTCAAGGGTCTTCTTCCTTTACGGACTTTATCAGAGTCTTCATACCTTCTCCATGGAGATGTTCTAGCCAATTCTCTTAGTCATCGGATTTTGATTACTTATCTTATATGATCATAGTTTCATTTTTCACTATCTCTTCTCTCTTTCTTAGCACATTGCTCCCCAGGAACTTCCATCCATAGTTCCTTCATCTTTGTCAACTACCTCATATTCCATATGAGGACATATTATGTTGATCTCATCTTGTCAATATGTGAATCATGCCTTCATGCATCTTTCCAAAGGAAGAGATCCCTTTTTCTTGATCATGCTCATGAGGTAGAGCATTTACCCATGCTTTCTGCAACTATATGATGACATGACTTAATCTATATACATGCCTCTTTTCTCCTTTCGGTCATCCAAACTTCCTTTCGTTGCTTGAAAGTTCTTCAATCACACTGCATTCCTTTGTCATCATACCATCATCCTTCTAAACAATGAAGATCCTATACAAGGTGGAATTCTCGGCGAGACACTTGCTTCTTCCAAGAGAGGTGAACCTTCTAATGAAGATTTCAATGGAGGATCTTAATTATCCTCATCCTACAAATGCTATTTTCTAATGTTGATGATGTATGATGAATTCATTCTATCTTCTATCATGCTAGATGACTTTCTTCAACCATATAGACTATTGAGGTTACCAAGAGCTTCTCCCTTTTTATGATGTCTGCTACGTCCATGTAGAATTCTACTTCAATTTTATTTCAAGCTTCTATAAAGATGTCATGAGCTCTTGCTTCAATCATATGCTTCTAATATGATGTCATCTCCTAATATGATGCATCCTATCATACTTACAATGCTTTCTACCATGATAGCTATCTTTCACAAAAGTTGAAAAGAACTAGGTAAAGGAGACTATCTCAGTCACAATAGAGATCTTTCACTTCCTGTTTCTTTGATTTCTTCTTTTCAGGTTCTTCCATTTCTTCGGTGATATGAGCTTCATTTCATTCTTTTCTTTTGTTGTCCTTTTTGAGCTTCGGACAATCTCTCTTGAAGTGCCCATATTCTTGACAATTATTGTTAAAATTGGAAACTAGGGCCAAACTCCATGTGGGTCATCTTATTAATGGCAGCTAATATTTTTCTTGGATCCCTCTCATCGAGAGGTGTATGATTGATCTAAAGATCATCCGATTCCGATAAGTATTCATGGAGATATGAATTTATTTGTGTTATGAGACAATTTGTCAAGGTCGGCCAGCAACCAAATAAACCCACTTGCGCTCAATGTTTTAGTATAAATAGAGGTGGCCTTCAAGTCTTTTCACACACTCAATCTTGAGATCTCTCTTCATTTTGTTTTGGGTTTGATGAAGATGAGATCTAGAGGGAGTGTCCTAGGTGATATGCTGCCCTAATAAAAGATGCCCTAGAAGTTGTCATGGACAAGGCTCTACGCTGCCCTGATGGAGAAATCTAATACACAACAAGAAGAAGGCTCACGTTGTTAGGGAGGAAGGTTTCATATGAAGCCTTAACATTGGTATGGTAGAAGCCTAATGTTGTCGTCTAAGTAAGGTTCTACGCTGCCCTAAATGTGACCTTCCTACACAACAAGAATAAGCCTAAATGATGCCCTAACGCTGCCCTAACAAACTGCTCTAGGACGCATTTTAAAGAGGGTTCTTATGTGCCCTGACTGCTGTAAATGAAAGCCCTATCCGCTGTCCTGTTGGGAGGACTAGAGCCTTAACCTAGCCGTTGATAATGGAAAGACTTGGCCATAGTTCGAGGAGATCTCTAGCAGTCAAAGAGAGCCACCATACACTGCCTAAAAGGTTCCTCATCCACTGTCTAAATACTCAGCCTAATCCGTAGTTTCAAAGAGGCATCTATCTGCCCTTGCCGCAGTAAAAGGTGAAGGTTACAACCATCGAAATAAAGGTTTCTAGCAACTGTCCTTTGTGCTTCAAACCGCAGTCCAAGTAGGGACAAACATTGCCCTAGTCTCAACCCTCAAGGAGGTCATCTTGGTCGCAATTGGAGAGGACCCTATCAACCAAATGATGAAGTTTAAGAGGTCCATAACTCTGTAAGGAATGAACCCTTAAACGTTGTAAGGAAATCCAGATCTATGCCACATTGTTGTAGATGACAACATGACACATTTGAGATCAGTTCAGGGCATGATTGTGCAGCTATAAGGTTGATCGGTAGACATTGTTCTTCAAGGATAATAGTTGAGTATTGTATGAAAATCTTGCTTGCTGCTGGGCTAGGCCGCAGGCCATAGCCAACAACATATTGTGTTAAGGGTTGCACAAGGATAAGGACTGAAGGTTGATGTGACTGCTTGTGTGGTCAGCATGTTAGACAATATGGTTAGATGCAACAGTTGGATGCAGCATGGTATTAGAGACAGTAGTGAAGTGCAGCATAGTAATAGTTGGGTGCTGCTTGGTTATGGGAGCAACACAGTGATAAGAGCAGCTCAGTGATTGGGTGCAACACAGTGACGGATGCAGCATGATGATGAGGAGCAACATGATGATGAGGTGCAACACAGTGATGGGTGCAACACGGTGATGGAATCACCTTGGAGAATCAGTTGAAGCAGCATGTCTTCCACTGATCTCATGTAGAGATGATCTATTCTTTTATCTAGAAAGTCGACGTGTTGACTTCTATTGTAAATGTACTCTCTCTCTCTCTCTCTACTGAACTATTGAAGAACATATACGAAGAATTGATCAAGGGTTTCCCCACATTGGGGTTTGTCCTTGGCTAGCGCCACATCTTGTGTCCTCTTGTCTTGGCTTGTCTTTTGCGATTTATGTTTATGTTCTATCTGCAATTTAGTTTAATGATGATGTGATTGCTAATCTGGAAAGGATATTGAGCTAACTGTGAAAATTGAATTAAATTGCTCTAAGCATAGAAGATACCTAAACTTAACATGGTATCAGAGCTGAGGTGAAGACAATGCCCAAGCAAGAGTGAAAGAGCAATCATCGGAGACAGTTTGGAAAGGACAAAAGGATCAATGGATTCCTCATCCCTCTTCAAATTCACCAAGGGTGAAGTCGAAGCAGAGAATATTATCAGAATGGCGCAGTAGAAGATTTTGATGGCCTACCTAAAGCTCACTTCAATGGGAAGTCTGGATCTAAGGGTGGAAGGAAAGGCAAATGCCTTGGTTGTAATAAGTTAGGCCATTATGTGAAGAAGTGTCCGAGGTTGGGACACATCACTTGATGATGATAACAATCATTACAGGGACATCTTCAATGATCAGAGGAATGATAGGTAATGCAGGTCATCAAGGAAACGACCGACTCTTTAGAGAAAGCAAGGAACCCTAGGTATGAAGAATCAAATGTTGTTTTTGATAAGATAAAGAAGCATTATCTTGTATTGGCCCTCTCGTTCAGATTCTTTAGGAATCTGGCTTATTGATTGTAGTGCTTCAAGGAACTCCATCAGATAGAAGGGTGCTCTCTCTAATTTTGTAGAGATGGAAGCAATCATGGGATTATACTTAGAGCCGATGCCACCTATCCTGGAAAGGGTGTAGGGAATGTTACCCCTCAATTGAATGAGGGTAACTCGATTCACTTACAAAATCTCTTTTATGTACCTGATCACAAGTAGAACCTGGTGTCCATTTCGGCAATGGAAGTCAAAGGTTGTAGGGTGGCATTCATCGATAGAAAGGTATGTGCTTAAAAATAAAATTTTCTAAGATACTTTTGAGTTCAGGGTTGGCAATTTGTATCGAGTTGCAGGATGGTCCATTGGGGACCATATCAGTTGACACATCTCATCTATAGCACTGGAGGTCTACTTATGAGGCCCTACACGATGTGAGTCAGATGGTGACTCAGATGCCTGAATTCAAGAAGAGCATGAAGGTACATGTCTACCGAAGGAAAATCTTACAAGGGGACCATTCCCCTCATGTAGCAGGTCCATAGGTTTGGAATAACCCGAGGAGTTTAAGATTCATGATCGGGAATCTCATGTATGTAGGTGGAAGAAAGCCCTCTATGGCTTGAAGCAAAACACCCTGGGCATAGTATGAGAGACCTCTCATACCGACACCTTCTGAGGACGACCTATTTCTGATAGGTGCAGACCCTCTCATTTGCAGAAGTAAGAGGGAGTTGGATTCCAGATGTGGAATGGTAAACTGCAAGCTCGTGACTACCTCGAGGATCTTAACTTTCAGAAGTTATATGGTGATGATGCCAGACCAAATTTGGGAAATTCCTCTTGAGTTTCATAAACTCATTTGCATTGATGTTCTTGGTGAACTTCTGTCCGGATATATCTTTTGCAGTTAGCATGGTGAGCTCATATTTGGCTGAGCCTCATTGGATTGGTGCCAAGAATCTTTTGAGATATCTTCAGGGCACAATCTATCATGGATTGAGATACGCTGTCGGAAATATGAAGCTGCATGATTATTCCAATGCTGACTGGGTAGGTAATGTGGAGGATCACTAGAGCACTTCTCAGTGCTGGTTCTCTTTGGATTCTGCTTCGATATCATGGATGAGCAGGGAGTAGAAGTCGGTTGCTATAAGCACCACCGAGACCGAATACATAGCTACGAGTACGATCTCGTGTGAAGCTGCCTGGTTGTGGAAGCTCTTCAGTGAGCTGTTACCACTGCGATTCTATGTGACAACCTGGGGGGGATTCGATTGTTGAGGAATCTCGTATTCAATGATTGCTCCAACAGATAGACATCAGATACTACCTTATCTGGGATATGGTAAGTCGATGAGCTAGGAGGCTCCATCGCATTGAGACTGATGTATAGATCACAGACATTTTGTTAAAGCCCCGGGGAAAGGTCAAGTCTGTGACTTTCCTGAACGACTTGGAGTCGTTGAGAGACCTTCTTATAAAGGTCCTGCATATTGCATGCATTGAGCTCTGGGAGCTTTGGGGGGCTTGGGGTACTTATTGGAGCGACATACGACCATAGGGCGACTCACCCTTCCCTGGTGGTGTGCTATGTACAGGGTGAAAGGTTCAACCTTCCCCTATAGGTTGTGATACCCCGTGGCGACTTTGGGACATGATGATTAGTTCTCTTGTGGGCCAGGATGATTAGTTCTCCTGCGGCCACTGTTGGATAGGATGATTCGTTCTCCTGTTGAGGCATCCTACCCATGCAGTTTGGGACTCATGGGAAGTACCTCTCATCTGATCAATGAGTAGGGAAATGGGGTTAGGGACCATAGTAGTACTATCGATGGACGCATCGTTGTATCTACCGTACTCCGTATGTTAGGATGATCTCCATGGATCTGGGATCAGTATGAGTGGTTTGAGACACTCTCCTGTGACATTGATTTGGGATCAATAAAACTGACTTCGGGTTAGTAAGAGTGATATGACACACTCTCTTCAGATGAAACTGACTTTGGGTCAGTAGAGAATAGTATGAGACATTCTCGATCATTTCTTCTTCTTCATGGTTTTGAGCAGAGCAGTCTGCAGAGCTTAGCAGAGCAGTCTACAGAGCTCAACAGTGCGGAACAGAGCATAGCTCAACAGAACATAGTAGAGCAGAACAGAGCAGAGCAGAGCAGTGCAGGGCACTGATGGCAGAGATAGTATAGTCGGATATATGGATCAACGGATGGAGTTCTCCCTAGTTGAGAGGGAGTGTTAAAATTGGCAACTAGGGCCAAACTCCATGTGGGTCATCTTATTAATGGAAGCTGATGTTTTCCTTGGATCCCTCTCATCGAGAGGTGTAGGATTGATCTAAAGATCATCCGATTCTGATAAGTATTCATGGAGATATGAATTTATTAGTGTTATAGGACAATTTGTCAAGGTCGGCCAACAACCAAATAAACCCACTTGTGCTCAACATTTTAGCATAAATAGAGGCGACGTTCAAGTCATTTCACACACTCACTCTTGACATCTCTCTTCATTTTGTTTTGGGTTTGATGAAGATGAGATCTAGAGGGAGTGCCCTAGGTGATACGTTGCCCTAATAGAAGATGCCCTAGAAGCTGTCATGGACAAGGTTCTACGCTGCCCTGATGGAGAAATCTAATACGCAGCAAGAAGAAGGCTCACGTAGTCAGGGAGGAAGGTTTCATATGAAGCCTTAACGCTGGTATGGTAGAAGCCTAATGCTGTCATCTAAGTAAGGTTCTATGCTGCCCTAAACGTGACCTTCCTACATAGCAAGAATAAGCCTAAATGATGCCCTAACACTGCCCTAACAAACTGTTCTAGGACGCAGTTTAAAGAGGGTTCTTATGTGCCTTGACTGCTGTAAATGCAAGCCCTAGCCGCAGTCCTATTGGGAGGACTAGAGCCTTAACCTAGCTGCTGATAATGGAAAGACTTGGCCATAGTTCGAGGAGATCTCTAGCAGTCAAAGAGAGCCACCATACGTTGCCTAAAAGGTTCCTCATCCACTGTCCAAACACTTAGCCTAATTTGTAGTTTCAAAGAGGCATCTATTTGCCTAGCAGCAGTAAAAGGTGAAGGTTACAACCATCGAAATAAAGGTTTCTAGCAGTTGTCATTTGTGCTTCAAACCTCAGTCCAAGTAGGGCCAAATACTGCCCCTAGTCTCAGCCCTCAAGGAGGTCATCTTGGTCGCAATTGGAGAGGACCCTATCAGCCAAATGATGAAGTTTAAGAGGTCCATACATCTGTAAGGAATGAACCCTTAAATGCTGTAAGAAAAGTCAGATCTATGTCACATTGCTATAGATGACAATGTGACACATTTGAGATTAGTTCTGGGTGTGACTGTGTAGCTATAAGGTTGATCGATAGGCATTGTTCTTCAAGGGTAATAACTGACAATCTTGCTTGCTGCTGGGCTAGGCCGCAGGCCATAGTCAACAACGTATTGTGTTATGGGTTGCACAAGGATAAGGACTGCAGGTTGATGTGTCTGCTTTTGTGGTCAGCATGTTAGACAGTATGGTTAGATGCAACAATTGGATGCAACATGGTATTAGAGACAGTAGTGAAGTGCAACACAGTAATAAGAGCAACTTAGTGATTGGGTGCAGCACAATGACGGATGCAGCATGATGATGAGGAGCAGCATGATGATGAGGAGCAACATGATGATGGGTGCAACATGGTGATGGAATCACCTTGGAGAATCAGTTGAAGCAGCATGTCTTCAACTGATCTCATATAGAGATGATATATTCTCTTATCTAGAAAGTCGAAGTGTTGACTTCTATTGTAAATGTACTATCTCTCTTTCTCTCTCTCTGCTGAACTATTGAGGAACATATAAGATGAATTGATCAAGGGTTTCCCCACATTGGGGTTTGTCCTTGGCTAGCGCCACAACTTGTGTCCTCTTGTCTTGGCTCGTCTTCTGCGATTTATGTTTATGTTTTATCTGCAGTTTACTTTAATGTTGATGTGATTGTTAATCTGGAAAAGATATTGAGCTAACTGTGAAAATTAAATTAAATTGCTCTAAGCATAGAACATACCTAAACTTAACAATTATAGCATTGGATCTTTGACATATTGATCTTCTTTTTTTGTTAGGACCAAACTTCACATTCTTTCCTTTTCTCTTAGCCATGGCAGAAAATTCTTGAACTTGTTTGCTTGGTCCCACATCACTCTTTGCTTTTAACCTGGTTTCTTCAATCTTACACAGTGACTAGAGTTCACATAATGGGGTGGCTCCCTTCTTTCCATAGATGCTTGATACAAAGTTGCCCCATTCATTAGGTAGTGCAATGAGCACCACCTAACTCTTATTCAGACATTATTTCCCCTAACTCTTGCAATTGGTTTGTTATTTCTGACAACTTCATAATATATGTGGCTATTCCTTCTTCCTTTGGTACCTTCATCTTATATAGCTCGCTTCTTAAGGATATGACTTCTCCTGCGGTGCTTACGGAGAACAGTTCTACTAATGTCTTGTAGATTTATTTTGATGTCTTCAACTTTGATACATAAGGTATGAGGGGATCCTTGATACTATAAGGATCCTTTGAGCCCTTATTTCTCCTTTCATATTTTTAGCTAGAGCTTGATCTTCTTCCTTTGGAGGTTTAGTATTTGAACCCATAACATGTCCAATGATTTCAGTTTTTATGAGGATCAAATCTCTCCTCTTCTTCCATGCAAGAAAGTTTGATGACCCAACCAATTTGTTGCTTTCCTTGTAAAATCAAGTCATTTTGATAGATTCAGACATAGATATAGAGATACTTGTCAAGTGAAGATACTCCTAGATGATGAAATCTTCAACTTGATGCCTTTCTTGATGATGTTGATAATAGAAGATGTCTTCCTTCAAGTATGCTTTGATAGTGATCCTTTGACTCAAGAAGTGGGAGATCGCCTTGATTCCCTGATGATGCAAAGCTTCTTACCACTTCCCTTGGATGTAGAGACTTCAAGATGCTTCAATGTGTAGTCCTTCTTTCTTGAACACGGGGTCCTTGAGATCTTCTTTTCCTTGAGATGATGATTGTAAAATGGGAGTGTTTCCCAAGAATGCTTCAAGTGTGGAACCCTTCTTTGGATGATCTAGGGTTTTGAGGTCTTCTTTGGTTCCTTCTTTGATAGTGCTCAGTCCTTGTGTATCTCTTCTTGATGTCTTCTTTGATGCATTGACCTTTCTCGGTATTCCTTTTGATGGTCCTTCTCCAAGATGCCTTTCCTTGTCTTGTCATCTTAGCTCTAATACCATGTTGAGAAATCTAGGGCAGCTAGATTAGGTGATTTCTCTTACTTTGATAACTGCTTGTGATGTATTTTTACTTAACTTAATTAGCTTCTTCTTTTTCTTGATTATATTTAGTGTTCTTATCATCAAACAACTACCAAATCATAAAGAAAAATGAGACAAGAGGACACAAGATGTAGGCAATCAGCCAGGGCCAAAATCTCTCCTCTTGAGAGGAAAACCCACAAGAATTCTTCTCTTCTTATAGAATCTTCAAATGATGAATTCCAAGATCTAAGACCCTTGACAAAGACCCCTTCAAGACCAAGTCAACCTTTCTCCTTGATTTCCTCCAGTAATTTCTACTCCAACAACTTTGACTCCAATTTCTTCTGTAACTTCAACCCATTAGTTTCTTCTACAACTTCGACCCAACAATTTCTTTTGCAACTTCGACCTAGCCGTTTCTTCTGCAACTTCGTCCCAACAGTTTCTTTTGCAGCTCTGACCCAACAATTTTTTCTGCAACTTGGGCCGCAACAACTATGCAGTGCTTCGTCTTGCCCAACAAATTTCTAGCACTTCAACTTGCCCAGAAATTTTCCAGCACTTCTACTTGCCCAAAAACTTTCGAGCACTTTGACTTGCCCAACAACTTTAGAAACCCTAACACAAGAACGAGAGAGAGAAACCCAAAAACTTCGATCTTTCTTTTCTTCTTCTTTGTAGTGGTACGAATTGCTTCCTTGAGGCCGACTTGATCTTTCATGTAGGCCGACTTGCTTGAGGCACCATGACAAGGTCTTAGAGGGTCTTTGACTGTAATTTGACTCAAATAAATTTTTCTTTACAATGTGTAACATGCCCAAAGGATCTTTCATACATGACAATGACTCTTATGACTTGTTGACTCAATGAGAAGCCCTAGAAGCACCCAATGGGTGCTTGACCTAAAAATAAATTTCTCTTGAGCATGAAACCCATGCCTCAAGAATGACAATAAATTTATTTTTCTCCTTAAAACAAATACATAAAATCATGATTACATATGTCATTATGAAGACCAAACCTAGTTACAGATTTCAACAGAGATTGCATTCTGAATAATCTTTCATTGTGAAGAGATGTTAGATGTGCCATATTGTTTTCTTTCCATCCATGATGCTTCTAACCTTTTGTTTCTGATTCTGTGCTTGAAATGCATTTTGTAAGAATGCATCCATGGACTAAATTTTAGTTGAATAGCATTGCTTAAGCAAGAAGATTGAACTAAGATAATTTGAAAGAGATCTCAGTGTAACAAAGAAACTGATGAATTAAATTACTTCATTGTACATTTTTTTATTAAATATAGTCTGTATATTGCCTTTGAATGTTGAATTCTTCAGTTATTTAGATTGGGACTAGATTTTTTTTACACATGTACCAATTTTGTTTGATTTTTTCAGATAGTACCAAAGGAGGTGGTCCAATCATTGTTTCAAGCGTGCAGAACTGGCCAATTTGATTTGGCACAGAAGGAAGTTTCAGACATCATAGCTGAGGGACATCCAGCATCCCAAATCTTTTCTCAGGTTTTATGCATCTCTTTGAAAGTACAAATGATATATGAGTTTTGCGTAGCTCTTTTATTTATAAATTTTGCCCTTTTTTATTGTGGTTGTAGTAAGATACTTTTCTAGAGGGAGAAATTACATCCACCACAACAAAGCAGGTGGCACAAAGTACATTATAGAATGGTCCAATGACTCTTAGTGTTGGACATATTTGACTGCACCAAAGAAGCAGTCATCAAATATTTGTTGTAGGCCCATTCAATCTAAGGTTGCCTGGAAATCAATATAACAAATTAGACAAATTATGGGAAACAAAATACATACTTTCTGTACTTGAGGCCTGGGCTTTTATATCTCAAGACCTTATACACAAATTCTGCAGTTATGCTCTACTGCCTGCAAGGGGACAAGGTTATTGTCATTTTCAGGGTGCCTCCATTCAACATTGCTTCTTTTGGTTTGTGAGCAACCATGAACGAAGTTTTGGAATTGCACCAGTCAGTGAATATATCTTTTCTCAAGTCATCATTGAATTTTTGTAGAGCTTTGGGGGGGATGATGTTCAGAGGCTCATGATTGCCTTAAACCATCTGTGCTACCCTGGCTTCTTTTCTGACATCTACTCTGATTCTCCTCAAGAACAATATTGCTCAGGGCGTATGCTTTTCTCAATCACATTCATGTGATTACATAGGTTGGACTCCAGGCACTGCCGGGCACCAAAATGGTGCATATTTGCTTAATTAATATTTAGGAAGGAACATTCGGACTGAACAAAAGTTCTTTCTATTCTTTCAAACTAAAAGGAGGATTCCATGAACAAATGTCAAATATGCATGAAAACAGATTGGATCATTTGAAACGTAAAAGCCCTTCTAAGCATATGTTCAAACTTAAGAGAGAAGCCTGAGTAAATTACTCGCCCATTGCACTAATTGTTTGTTGGCTTAGTCGATGCTGAAGCGTAGTGGTTCTGGTTGATGGCAAAAGGTGCATGTGATATGCAAGAACCTTGTTCTAGTAGTCCATATTTTGACTTCAATTCATGCTTTGTGAGAGACACAAACCAAGCATTTTTATGTCGATGTTGTGGCTCACATTGTGTGAAACACTGTTTCTAATATTGTTAGGGTGACTGTTTGTAAGCAGGTATTTGAGGTAGAGATTAGTACACCGCTTGTGGCACATTTGAAGTCAAGTCTCCACAACTTTTTGGGTATATCGGTCATTTTGGGTTCAATCCCATGTAGAGGTGAGGGTTGGATGAGATACTGGACAATGCTACTAGTATTGTGTAGAGTTTTGGTTGGAACTACAAGCATGACTTCCATTAGTGTGTTGAAGTTTTTTGTAGCTTCAGAAGTGTTGAAGAATGTAACTAGTGTCGGTCTTCGTAATTGTATTTGTCGAAAGAAAGAAAAAGAAATTGTTATTGTAGAAGTAATTGACTTATTAAAGCATGGGTTTCATGCTTGGGTCAATAGTCAATAGGTCAAAGCCTCCATTGTAGGCTTCGAGGTTTGTGTCTTAAATCATTATCATTGTCATTTTGTTGTAGACCCTTCTTGGGCTTATTATGTTAAAAGAAAGAAAAATTATACTATGTAATTACTCCTCCACCAAGTCAGCTTCAAGGAATTTTAAGTCGGCCTCAAACATATAGCAAGTTGGCCCTATTGAAGATGATTCGACCTAGAAGACTATATATAAGTAGAAAGCTCGATCTAGTAAGGCATCCATCATCAAGGACAAATTCAATTTGTAATTGCAAGAAAAGAAGTAGTGCGAAACATGTAAATGAAGAGATCTATTCCATTGTAAAAGGAATAAAGGACATCAAAGACGTAATAGTGCGAAGTTGCAGAGATAAGAGTGCAGGCTGAGAAGTAGAAGTATGAAGTTGCAGAGATGAGAGTGCAGACTGAAAATTTTAGAAGTGGTAGAAAGGAGATTCCTTTTGGCTTGGATATTGAAGTTGATTTTTCATCTAGTCTTCTTAAATGCCTGACTTGGTGGATGGAGGAAAGTCTGTCTTGGTCATCTCAGCTTGATTTGAATCTATTAGTGCAAGAGTTTGATTGCTTTTCCCCTTCTTAGGGGTTTTTCCTTGGCCGAGTGCCTACATCTTGTGTTCTTTTCTTGTGTTTGTGATCTTCATTTTTTTGGCATTTATCTTGATGTTGAAGAATCACAATAATAACAAAAGGAAGCAATATAACATCACAAGAACTTGTCAATGTAAGAGAAATCAAACTAAAAGAAAACCAAATCAAGCTTACCTAGAATTCTCAACATGGTATCAAAGCTTGGTTCGCTTGCATAAAAGGCAGTGAGAAGGTCATGTTAGCTTCCAGACAAGAAAAGTAGGGCAACTATCTAGGACCGAGTTCCTAGTGGAAAGAAAACCAAATTTTGGGCTCATGTATTATCCCTCACCACAATGATTAAACCGCAAGAAGAGCAAAGAATTTTCGAAATAGAAGATCTATTCTAGAGGTTCGAAAGGCTAATCTATTAGCCTAAGGCAGGCTGAAAATCTTGGTAAAAAGAGTTAAGGTCTAAGTCGAGTTTACAAGGACTGAAAATTATTATCAAGATCCGAATTAAAATACCACAGTGATCCAAATTGTTCAAATTCAAGAATTGTTGTGAGAGTTAAAAGATAGTAGAAGAGAAGCATCAAATAATTGTTGAAACCTTCAGACAGAAGCCAAGACTCCTCCATAGACCTGGGCATGAGAATGCATTAAAAGGTTACATACTTAAAGAAAATTCATAGTCTTGTACATTGGTGTAGAAGCTGAGGTTTGGTGATTGAAGGACACAATCCTATATATATATATATATTCCAAATCTGATTAGTCACATAAGGAGCTGAAGACTTGTGAGTCATTTTGTTTGATCAATCATGTATATACAATCACCATATTTGGAATAAATCCACAAACCTATACCTTTATTATATAATATTGAAGCCAAGAAATTGTGATAAGAGGATGTAGTCCTGAGACTTATAAAAAAATTCGAGCTTGAACAAACCGACCTAAAATCAACCAATCTTGAAATTGGTGAATCATTGAAACAAATCAAGGCCTACAATCCTTATGGAGAAATGACCGGAGAAACAGAAGATATGTAGCAGCCTCTACTTCAGTCAATGAAAATGCATCCAACATTTGAGGACCAACTCAAAGTCTTCATCAAGTAAGTATTGTTACTGCACTTTATGTTTTTAGTCATCTAACAATGTGTATGCAGTTTGCAAGAAAATGCAACAAGCTCTAATAGAATATCAAGTTAGAGGTATGAAATTCTTGAGGTATGTATATCATGTTCATTTGTTAAAAGGTAAATGTCTTAGGATTTAGTTGTTTGTATGATCCTAAAATTTGCAAAATTATATATAGGGAATGTGAATAGAACATATGATAGTATCTCTCTCATTCACTTGTTCCCTTTTAGAACCCTATCTCACAATTTTCTGAGGTTTATAAAATAATTCGTGATATATGACAATTCTTGGCAATAATGAAATTAAAAAGATGTTTGGATTTTGTAACTCAAATCCCTAGGAACTCACTCCAATGGAGATTCTAGATAATTATCACACTATTATATTTGCATATTTTGGTTGTGCTTGTCAATTATTATTGCAGGTGTAGTAACTTGATAAATCAAGTTGGATCTTTGGACTCATGGAGAATGAACCATGAAGATACTATCATAATTAAGAGGGAGCCTTTTAAGGTTTGTAAAAGAAGCAAGTCAAGGTATGTATTTAAGTACAAGATTTGTTGTAAGTCTTCATCATTAAAAGATGTAATCTTTTGAAATTTGCTTCGTATTATTAACTATCTTAGGCCTAGGGTCTTGTATCATAAAGATTCGTGTTAGGGTGGTTAATCATTAGATTGAATCTACCTTCCTTTTACTATCTCTTGCCATTTGTTCAATTTGACGAAATCGTAATCTCTAGGGTTCACTATAAAACCCTAGCCTTTTGGATGCTTAGAGTATGTTGACAATAATAATGAAACACTAGTCTACTTAGGGTTTGTTGATAAAGTCTAGAACATATAACGATATCCTACTCTCTTTATGATTAGGATTTTAGTAATGTAATGAAGAAACCTTAGCCTTTTAGTGTTTGTCAATGATATCTAAGTTATATAATGAAATCCTAAATTTTAGGGTTTGATGAATTAGGGTTTATGACAAAACCCTTGAGATAGTCAATGTTGGGAAATAAAACCCTAGTTGTATGAGCTTCTGCATAATTGAAGGACTATTATGGTAAAATTATTAGAGTTTCATGTGTGTACGTAGGGTTCACGATGAAAACCCTAGTAAGAGATTGATATAAGGAAATATTAAATGAAACCCTAGATATGAATTGCTAGTATGCTATCTTGATTGTTGATATTCATGATTTAGTTTTTATTAATGAAGTCTAGGGTTTGTGACAAAACCCTAGTAGAATTTTACATAAAATTCAAGGGATAATATTGAAGATGTAAAGTGGTATGATTGGATTGCTAATATCTAAGGCTTTAAGTCTCGATATGGAATCTAGGGTTTACAACAATAACCCTAGTAAATTGTTGAAGACTAGAATATAAAAGATGCAACCCTTGTTGACTATGAACCTAACTAGGTTTAGGTATTTGATGTCTAAAGCTTGATTATTTTGATGCTTCCATTATAATGACATGATTTTGATATAGTTGACTTCATGCTTCTGTGTATTTGTACTTGGCTGTACTTGCTTTTAAATATTTGCAGGTACGTAATCTTCAAGATGTTAATAATTGAAGATGACTTGATAGTAATAATGAGCATGGTGGATGAAGGAACAGATAACCTTGTTGCCATGAGAAAGAATGATGTCCTTGAAGAAATGAAGCTTTGAAAGGTTTAAGTTTCCTCAATGTTATGAAGTTGTTGATCTCCCTAAGTTGAGAGGGAGTTTGGATTAAAGAAAGTGTATATCTCTCTAGTTGAGAGGGAGGGCATAATATGACAACTAAGACCTTGAAAAAAGAATAAAGATCATGGCTGAAGCATTACAGATATATATTTGTAAGTGGCAAAGTTGTAAACAAGACTTAGATGTTTTGGAAAAAGTTCCAAGGATGATTTTGGTGCTACTTTAGAAGTTAAAGAAGAAAGCTTCTGACGAAGATGTGTTTGGATAATATGGTGATGACCTAAGCAACATCAGAATGATTAAGGACCCTAGAGGTTTGTATTAAACATGTATATATAGTGAAAGTTTATTATTAATTTGGGTTGTGTTTGTGCAGGATCTCTCCATAAGAAGGTTGAACATTTTGAAGCATGCTTGGACTGGTGGATATATCTGATTTAGTTGAAACTTGATATGAGAGATGAAGCATCTTGGGGCGACAAGATGCTTGGGAGGACATCTAGCCGAATTGTGATGATGTCTAGATTATGAAGTAGGGAGGGTGGCATTGGTGTTAGATCTCTAACCTTGGATACGCACCTAGATCCATGGATTGGTGTTAGAGTGGAAGTCTGATGGTACCTAGAGTGGCTGAAGCTTGGAACACACCTTAGTCCCAACTAGATTCGATAGCTTGGTCAGGTATCTAATCTGTAAGCACTGCTTGTGCCGTGACTCTTCGTAGAACATATCATTTTGAGATCATCGTTGTACCTATGTATATATGTAATTATGAATACCTCCCTATTTAAGAGGGAGTGCTGAAGAATGTAACTAGTGTCAGTCTTCATAATTGTATTTGTCAAAAGAATGAAAAATAATTTTTTATTGTAAAAGTAATTGGCTTATTAAAGCATGGGTTTCATGCTTGGGTCAATAGTCAATAGGTCAAAGCCTCCATTGTAGGCTTCTGGGTTTGTGTCTTAAAGTCATTTTGTTGTAGACCCTTCTGTTAGAAAATCAGAAAGGCATAAATATTTTCTTATATAGATAATTATTTGTGATTCTTTTATCTTTATGTTCTTCTTTTATCTTTTAATTCATCAAGTAATTACCAAAACAATAACACAAGGACAACAAATGTAGGCGGACAGCCAGGGCAAAACCCCTATCTAAGGGAAAACCCAGTCAACAATTCTTCCTTAAGTAGTTTCTCGAGATAATCAAAGACTCTAGATCCAGACAAAAACTTCCTCCACACCAAGTCAACCCTCAATCCTTCTTGCAAATGATAGTTCTTCCAAAGCAAATTCGACCTAACAGCATGAGAAATAACTTCGGCCTAATAGCAACTTCAACCCAGCAGCAGTAGCAAAAACAAATTTGACCAACCTAGAAAAACTTCGATCTCCCTTGATACACCTCAGAACTGAGTGAGAATTGTCCCAAAATTTCAATCTTGAGGTCTTCTATCTCCTTCCAGAATCTCACACTTCTTTCCAACTGCTTTTCTAGCTCTTTGTCAACTTCGCACTTCCCAGCTTCCAGCTTCAGAAATCGAACTCTGTGTGAGAGAGTGGGATGCTCGAAATGAATTCGAACTACCTTGTATATATAGCCTTCCAGGGAGGTCAAATTACTCTTCTTGAGGCTGACTTGATCTTCTTGAGGTCGACTTGATGTGGAGATGACTAAATTCATTTTTGACTCAAAATTAATTCTTTTTACATTATTCAAAAGCCCAAGAAGGGTCTCTTTTAATGTACAATGACTCTAATGACTCAGAATAAATCCTAGAAGTCCTCAATGGGGACTTTGACCTAAAACATGATGACCCAAACATGAAACCCATGCTTTAATAAGTCATAACAATAATAATAATAAAAATATTTTCTTCATTCTTTTGATAAGTACATCTCAAATACATTTATGAAGACCGAACCTAGTTACATATTTCAACACTCCCTTTTAACTAGGGAGGTATTCATCAGTACAAGTACAAGGAAGATCTTAGAACACATGAACCATGAAGAATTTTAGGAATCGCAATGCCATGGCCTAGATTCTTGACTAGGGCAATCTATCCAAGGTCCTTCAACAGTTTAGGCACCGCAATGCCATGGACTAGATTCCTAGCCAGGGAAATCCATCCAAGTGGGACTAAGATGGACTAAAGCTTTCAACCTCTCTAGGTAGCATCACACTTACTAACCATCAACCCAAGTATCTAGGTGTGTATCCGAGGTCAGAGCTCCATGACCAACGCCACCCTCCCTACTTCAGGAACTAGACATCAACACATAGTGTTGGCTAGATGTCCTCCCAAGCAATGTTTCACACACAAAGCCTCAAATTCTTGATTATTCTAATCGATAACAAATCTTCCTAGATCAAATAGATTAGCAACGAATTTCTCCAATCAAATTGATTGACAATACTGAGCATGTAAAAACATGCTATCAAACTTCCGAGAGATTTACATATACATACACAACCCCAATCAGTAACAAACCTTCAAATGTACATAAATAGATACAAACCTCCGTGGTCTTCCAGACAACTAGATGTTGCTTCTCAGCTTATCACAGTAGGACTTTCAAACAAATCTTGACAGAAGATTCCTCAATCATACATCTTTCTTTCCTACTTTACATGCAACAACATATTCTACAAACAAATCCTGCTTTTCTTAGCAGCTCCTCAAAAAGTATTCTCCAATTTCTTCTTTCAAGGTGTCCATCATGACTATGATATGCCCTCCCTCTCAACTCGAGACTTGTTTCCATGAAGACAAGAGTGATGTGTCCTTCTCTCACTTATGGCCTTCGCTACGACTTATGGCTGTTAGTCCTGGTCTAGTGCATGACACATGAAGTAGAGAACCATATCCATCACTCCCTCTTAACCAGGGAGGATCTAATCATTCCTATATAAGGAATATACTCATGCTCCCTCTTAACCTAGGGAGATCAACTTCTTTTCTACGACATCGGAGAATCACTCATGGCTTCCAATGTTCTCATCAGTGTTATCATGATTATCATCACTCACATCATGCTTATCACATCAACTTTTCTTTATGAACATCTTCACCATCTTTGAAAATTATGTACTTGCACAACTTAGATAGCAAGTACAACCAAATCTATAGAAGCATGAAGTTAACCATATCAAAATCATGGAAGCATTCAACTCAAACTTAGTTACAAACAAGAGACACATACTCTTCAACTTCTTACTAGGGTGTTTGTCATAAACCCTAGACTACTTCATCATGACTTTGAGCATTTCATAACAACTTTCATTACATCTAGGGTTTCAATTTTTCTTTCAGAGGTATGACATAACCTATTATATCATGTTGCAAACCCTATAAACAATTCAGACAAATATAGATCTACAATGTATCTAACAACTTCGTAAGTCATATGTTAGACTTCTCACTAGGATTTAGTGCGAGATCTTAGATTCCATATATGAGCTTTTAACAACCAAAACCAATCACAGCTCAATCCAATGTAAAAAAATGACTAGCTTCCACTAGGGTTTGTTGCAAACCCTAGATTTTCTCAAACAATCAAACATCAATCATAACTAAAACTCAGGTTTCAACAATCTTACACAAATCTTAAATTATCACATAATCATCATAAATAAGAGATTTGGACTTCTACTACGGTTTGTTTACAAAACTTGAGAATTCACAAATACTATCATCCTAGAGAATCAAACTTTGACTAGAGTTTAGTTCCAAACCCTAGGACTTATGACCATCAACAATTAGGCCAACTCATATATCTAGGATTCCATCATCATGCACAAGCATATCATAACATGTGTTAGTCAAACCCAACTATACAAATATCAATAAGAGTTAGACATATAACAAACTTGATTAGACTAGGGTTTGATCGGACAAACACATACATGCCAAGGATTTCATTTCTAGGACATTATAAGGGTCTTGCTTATACACCCTACCAAACCCTAATGATCTAGGGTCTAAATACAAAACATAGCAAACCCTAAATTATCAATACTTCAAAGTTTTGGGATTTCAGACATCACCATTCAACCCTAACAATTTAGGGTTTCCATAACCATACCAAAACCCAAACATGACTTCATCAAAACATCAAACATTTTCTTTCAACAATAACCCTAAGTAGGTTAGGGTTTCACACATAATCATCGACATACCCTTAAGTTAGGGTTTTCACAATGAACCTTTCTAGGGTTCCACAAGAGTAATCAAAGATATGCTGAGGGTAAATTTATTTAATGGTGAATCACCCAATCAAGAATCTTTAAGATTCAAGAAAGCTAGACAAAATGATGTTAGTAATAGTTTATCAAGAATGAATATGGAGAGAGCAAAATTTGTAATTCAAAACATACCTCTTGTTTCTTAACAAACCTTGTAATTCCAATGCTTTGTCTTGTGAGGTCTTCTTCCTTGAGTCTTCAACAAGTTTTCTTAAACAAGGAAAATATGAGTAGAAATGTGATTAGTATTTAATGCAAACAAAACTAGATAAGTAAGGAGAACTACAAATAAAGAAAGGTAATAGGATACTTATCTTTGGAGGTTGATGAGGGCTCCCTCCAAGCTTGAGGGATACCTATAACCTTAAGAACAAATAAAAATGTTTTTCCAAAATATTTAAACCTACAAAAACTAGAAATCAAAAATGAAATAACTAAAGCTTATATCAAAGGACTTAGTAGTTTAAGTCCCTTAAATCCAATTCTTTGGGCTTAGTCTTCTTTGGAGATCCTTCTTTAGCTACATTGGCTTGATCCCTGCTTCTTTTCTTGTTCTTTGGATTGTCAGGAAAATCACTTCTATAGTGACCCATTTTGTGGCATTGGTAGCATTCTATCTTGGACATATCAACTTTCCTTCTTGGCTCTCTTGACTTCTTGGAGTGTCCTTTTTTGTGAGAAGCGGAGTATGCATTTGGAACCTTTTCTTCTTCATTGTTGGATAGTAATGAGATTCTCATTTCTTCTTGGGTGCAAGCATTCCATAACTGCTCGATGGTGGGAGCTTCTTTCCAACTGTTGAGACCTGAAGCAAAATAACTCCAGGTAGGTGGTAATCCTACTAGTGTAGTGATTACTAGCTCCCTTTTTGGCACAATTTCATCTATATCTTGAAGTTCATCTCTAATTCTAGATAACCTCTCAAAGAAGGAAGCCACAATAACATCCTTTCTCGTTTTTGTAGTCTTTAACTCATTCTTCAAACTTGCTAGTTGACCAATATTTTTGATAGTGAATAATTTTGACAAAGCTCCATACATTTCTTGAGCATGATCTATATTGAAAATGTATGGGACAAGGCTGTCCTTTATGCTTTCTACCATCGGTGTCATAGCCAATATCTCTGACTCTCTATACTTCACTTTGTTTGCATCACTAGATTCTTTGGTAGGTCTCTTCACCTTTCCTTTGACCAAATTCAAAACCTTGTTCTTTTCAAGAATGAGGTCAATTCTCTTCTTCCAAGCTCTGTAGTTTGATGCTCCTTCCAATTTGTTCTCACTCTTTATTGTGTTAGACATTGTCCTTGAGGATAGTGAGCTTCTTCTCTTATAAGAGCTCCTTATATGATCCCTTGATCAATCCTTTAGATTCCTCGCAGTAGATACTCAAAACTGCCTTTTTTCTTCTTCACCAAAGCTCTGATACCATGTTAGAAAATTAGAAAGGCAGAAAGATTTCTTATATAGATAATTACTTGTGATTCTTTTATCTTTATGTTCTTCTTTTATCTTTTAGTTCATCAAGCAATTACCAAAACGACAATACAAAGACAACCGATGTAGGCGGACAGCCAGGGAAAAACCCCTATTTAAGGGAAAACCCAATCAACAATCCTTCAATAATTTCTTGATATACTCCAAGACTCTATACCCAGAGAGAGACTTCCTCCACACCAAGTCAATCCTTAATCCTTCTTGCAAATGATAGTCCTTCCAAAGCAACTTCGACCTAGTAGCATCAACAATAGATTCGACCCAACAACAGTAGCAACAACAGCGTCGACCAAACTAGAAAAACTTCGATCTCCTTTGATACAACTCAGAACTGAGTGAGAGTTATCCCAAAATTTCGATCTTGAGGTCTTCTATCTCCTTCCATAAACTCGCACTTATTTCCAACTCCTTTGCTAGCCCTTTGCCAACTTCACACTTCCTAGCTTCCAGCTTCAGAAATCGAACTATGTGTGAGAGAGTGAGATGATCCAAATGAATTCGAACTGCCTTGTATATATAGCCTTCCAGGGAGGTCGAATTACTCTTCTTGAGGCCGACTTGATGTGGAGAAGACTAAATTCATTTTTGACTCAAAAATAATTCTTTTTACATGATTTGAATGCCCAAGAAGGGTCTCTTTTAATGTACAATCGCTCTAATGACTCAAAATAAATCCTAGAAGTCCTTAATGAGAACTTTGAAGTAAAACATGATGACCCAAGCATGAAACCCATGCTTTAATAAGTCATAATAATAATAATAAAAATATTTTCTTCGTTATTTTGAGAAGTACATCTCAAATACATTTATGAAGATCAAACCTAGTTACATATTTCTACTCCTTCTTGGGCTTATTATGTTAAAAGAAAGAAAAATTATACTATGTAATTACTCCAACAAGTTGGCTTCAAGGAATTCTAAGTCGGTCTCAAACATCTAAAAAGTCGGCCCTATTGAAGATGATTCTACCTAAATGACTATATATAAGCAGAAATCTCGACCTAGTAAGGCATTCATCGTCAAGGATGAATTCAATCTGTCATTGCAAGAAAAGTAGCAGTGGAAAACATCTAAATGAAGAGACCCATTCCATTGTAAAAGGAATAAAGGACAACACACATGTAACAGTGCGAAGTTGTATAGATAAGAGTGCAAACTGAGAAGTAGAAGTACGAAGTTGCAGAGATGAGAGTGCAGGCCGAAAATTTTAGAAGTGGCGGAAAGGAGACTCATTTGGCCTGGATATTGCAGTTGATTTTTCATCTAGTCTTCTTGTAGGTTTGACTTGGTGGATGGAGGAAAGTCTGTCTTGGTCAAAGGGTCTTGATCGTCTCAACTTGATTTGAATCTATTAATGGAAGAGTTTGACTGGGTTTTCCCCTTCTTAGGGGTTTTGCCTTGGTTGAGTGCCTACATCTTGTGTTATTTTCTTGTGTCTTTGATCTTCATTTGTTTGGCATTTACCTTGATGATAAAGAATCATAATAATAACAAAAGGAAGTAATATAACATCACAAGTACTTGCCAATGTAAGAGAAATCAAACTAAAAGAAAACCAAATGAAGCTGCCCTAGATTTCTCAACAGGAAGGCCTTCTACATAGGCTTGGTGTCTTAGCATGTAGAAGATAATTGATTGCATCTTTAGGTGCTTGCTTGTTGGATTAAGTGATTTATGATTTCTTTTGTAACATTAACTTACAAAAAATACAATAATTAATCAAATTAATTATTGTGGACTATTAGGCCAAAGTTCTAAGGATAAATAATAGAATTATTTAAGTGATTTAGATATAATATCAACCATTGATCTCAAGTTTGTTGATTTTTTGTAGCATCGAGAGTTATCCTTGCATGGCAAAATGGCTCTCCAAGTTGTTGGTTTTTAGGGCATCCTCTAGACTGATAATTATTTCTTATGAATTAAGTTAATTTATTAATTGTGTTCTTTTCCATCATAAAGCAATTATACAATGGAGCTCAACAGTAAGCCAAAAATGCCATAAGGATCATGAAGAGACAACTACACAAAACACAACATTTTACCCTGGGAAAACCCACATGGTGGAAAAACCCAACAATCCTTTCCTTATAGAATCAATTCAACAAGGGAGACATCAAAGTCAAACTCTTGGGCTGACCTGGTCCATCCTCCTAGTCAAGTCTACTCCACAAAAGTGCTTTGTTTTGCTATCACTCACATAGTGCTATAGACCTTAGGAGTTTGGTCATTCCACAGGAAGTTGTCATAGAGAAATTTGACCCTTCATGACAAAGATTTATCCATAGACATCTTCCTCAAAAGACATTTTTACTAGCCTAAGGTTTGTCTTCTTCTTGAGCCTAGATTGCTTGCCTTAGACAGACCAAAATTATTTCATAGGAGAGCAAATTGCTTGCTAATTGGTGGAGGACAAGTGCCAATATATAGGTTTCTTCCTTGCTGAATGGATGCCTTCCCAGATTGAGCCGACTTGACTAGGAGGGGGCCAATTGTAATGTTCCAATTTGCACTTGAAATTTCCGAGTTTTAACTGAGTTTTCTAATGATTCCTTCGGTGAGGTATTTTGTCAAACATGTCACAAACAT